>OZ018336.1:20019210-20619210 GCA_963969495.1 Ceratothoa steindachneri | reverse complement strand
GTTGCCACTAATGTCAATGCAGTGAACTTTGAAGACATTTCCGTGCCATTTCCTGACATCAGGACGCCAGTCCGATCCTCCAAAGCTGGGTGCAATCAGAACTCTCTGTGAAACTCTTTTGCCGATTTTTGTGCAGGCTCGTTTGTGGTCCCCAACTTCAACCATGATTTCCCACAAGCCTCGTATTGTGGCTGTTAAAGTTTACCGGAGAATCCTCTTCATTAACATTTTTCGCGTGTGTAGTAAGGTTTAAATTAACTAAAATCGGATTGGCCTGGCGGTCGGTTCGCTCATGGCAAAGGACAAAACAAGAAGAGGGGGGGGATCCTAACCCCCTTCTCCCTAATAGTTCGAGTGAGAAACGAAAATAGATTAACCTGCCTCTTCCCTCTGGATTAACATATTTTCTCAAAGGTCTCTTGGGTTTAGTTCATTATTAAGTTATTATTATCAGTAACGTTAACTCTACCAGATTAATACAGTTGATCGCAAGCACATATTTACGCGATCTAAACGAAAAGTACAATAATTTTCAATATTAATAAAACATTTAGAAGAATTTTCATCATTATTGGTAATACTTCCACATGGTTTAACTTGTAAGAATGATATTTTCGACCTCTTCTCCGAGCCTATGAAAATATCAGCTAAACTTTATTGAATCTAACTCGCGGCGCTCTGAGGGGTGATGGATCCCTCTCGCAGATGCGGCATTTTACCATCCGTTCTATTTGAAAGATCGAATCAGAGAAAGGAAAACTGTTTTCTCGAAGTCGATCGATGTTACTTAGCGCATGAGGCTTTCTACTACGGTGAGTGGGTCAGGGTTCAATATAGTTCATCACGGAAGCCACATATTCTAATCACACACCGAAACGGGGGGCGGGGTGAGGGACCCTCTTCCGCTCATTGAGCTTTTCCAATCCGAGGATAGCAATAATGACTCAGTCTGGATAAAAAAAAACTGGCCTTTTAAGGAATTAAAGGTTTACTTAGGGCTTGCGGGCGCCAGGACTCTAAGCTGCACCTTGGATAGTGTATTTCCTTTAGAAAAGGAAAGAAGCACCTCGGAGGGAAAAAGGTCCTACTAATATCCCCCTTTATTTCTTAAAAATTCCAAACTCAATACCTTTGGCTCAAAAAAAGCTTCCTCTCTAAAGCTAATTCAATGGAGGTCCATTCTAAAGTTCCAAAGGTCGCAGTGAAATACTAAGACGTGAGTAAAATCAAGCCATCTGAAAGGTATACAAAATTGGGACCTAAGGTAGTGGAAGAATTCAAATTTAGCGCCATCTTTGCTCTGAAACCGTTTCCCTTGCAATTTGATCGATTTAAATTTTCAAGATTCGTTCACGACTGGGACTGGAATATTTGATCCGCTTAGAGTCAGAGCATCAGAGCTAAGGAAGAAGGAAGCGAGTGTATTACTAGCGTGCAAAAACTTCAAAACAAAGGAATAGCTTCGTATGACCTGAAGAAGCTCGCTACTCCTTCAAAGGTCGTGGCCCAATTAAATTCAAAATTCTTTGTAGCTTTCAAAGCTTTTCCCCTTTGCCCCGGATCCTTTAAGCTTTTGTTCAAATTCTGAGAAACAAGGGGATATGTCAAACACTTATTATTAGCTTCAATGATAATTTAAGTAAAACTTTCAAAAATGCAAAATAAAACAAGAAACTTGATAGAGCTGTAAATCTAAGTTCCTATAAGCTTCAAACCTTATTCTGAGGAGAAAATTGTAAGAATTATATTTTTCGACCTGATCCCCCCTCCCTCTGTTGTGATCCCCTCGGTATATGTATATTTATTTTAAGATTCGTCGCCAGCGGGTCTAATTACCTATCCTCTCCCGCCTGTTGTCATTTTTTCTAACGTTGTTTTAAAACCTTGGTTAACGACCGCAATTAAATGCACTTTTGGAACATCTGTGTTACACGATGATGGTTTCTCACGCTTTTATTTTTTTGTCGTGGTGTCTCAAATAACTTCAAATATTTTAACTTGGTTGCTTTTGCAACGAACTTTCAACTACTTCAAATTCATTTCAGATTGCAAACGTGCAGACTCTTCTCAAATTAATTACCATTATCAAATATGTATTATCAAACTCCTTATCTTCCCCTCTACACATTGGCTAAAAATTTAAAGCGCTTCTCTTTGAATCTTCGTTTCCTCTATTTCAAAGCATCTTTGGAAAAGGCTATTAAACTTTTTCCAAATCAATCAATCCGTCTACAAACTAAGCAGACCATAACCAAACTATCAAGGACATACTATGCAGTCTACTAATGGCATAATAATTCTTAATTAATATATACATTATATACAACTACCTCGCATCTGATTCCTTCTAAAAACATATCCATTCTTATTCAGTGCAATTCAAAATAGAGTAACGATTTCAGATGCATATTTATTGTGAGAAAATGACTAACAATATGGTATTAAACCTAAATTCTTATGAAAGTACATATCAACATTCCAGAACAGCGAATTTCTCGTAATTCACATTCTATATAACTGTACCACTGCGGTTGAGATGAGTCGTAAGTCAGATACCAAAGTTCTGTTCCACCTTATTCAGTACCTCATATGTGACTTTGGAGGTCGTTTGCCACATTCAATTTGAGAGTGTCGGTTGTATCAAAATTGTTAGCACGCACAGATGCACAGATCCATTGGAAGGTCCCAACAATCTGATGTTCAAGAGCTTAAGGTTAGGCTTGTGAGGCATCCATTCCTGTGTGGTGCCGAGGCTAAGGAAGCGTTTGTTGAATAATTGATGCAGGTAGATAATGGCGATATCTGCAGTATGACTAGGGCTTATCTTGCATGAGCCAGAAAATAGGACGCTAGACTGGAATGAGGATTACAAAGTATCATTGTGGAACAATATGATCACCTCGTAGTGGTCCAGAGGTTATTCTTGTTGATGTGGCCATTGCTATGGAAGTGTACCTTGTCGGAAAGCTAGATGTGGTTGAACCATTCTGTGGAGCGCTCAAGCTTTCGACCGAGCCAATCACACATGACATAACTTTTTTACATGCCCTCGGATTTATTTTATGCTATACAAATATTATGTAATAGAATAGCTTGAGTTATCTCGTCATAACGCACAACATACTACTCGCTGGCAATCCCAGCTCTTTGGATCAGTGGCGGTGAAACGACTTATGTTGATGGATGAATCGCGTGCAGCCTAAATCTTCACTCGATTCTTTGCAACTACTGCTAGTCATCCTCTGTTTCTCTTGGATCTGTCGTTTACAGTATTCTTGCTCTCAAAGTGCTTCCCAAACCTAAGTATTACAAAAATGACGTACAATTTGCTCTCAAGCCACAATTTAACAATATATATTTTATAATCCGTAGTGAATACTATTTCTGCTAAAATCACAATATGAAAACAAAAAATGCGCAGATTAGATCATAAAAAATAACGCATTCAACCTCCACTATTGACTATTTCCTCAGCCATCCTTCAAAATTGCGTTAATTTTCAACCTCCTAGTTACTCATCAGACAGCATCTTTCAGGACATGTGTAATTTTTTAAAACCATGCCTCCTCTACCTCAACCCACCATATCCTTGGTGACTTCAGCATCCCTCACCACTCTTCTTCATATCTCCGACTTCTGGACATTTGTGAACTTTGCTCTCTCTTTCACATTTTTCTCTCCCTCCGTCCTACACACACTATTTTCGCTTCCTCTCCTTTGTATCTGTGTAGACTCCCTTTCATGTGGTGTGCTACCTTTGATTTCGAGCACGCTGGTGTTCGCTCAATTCTAAAGAAGCCCTAGCTGGACCCAAACGATCTGGCAAATTACCATCCAATCTTTCAACTCCCTTTTTCTTGGGGGCTGATTCGTGCCTTCAGACTATTAGACTTCTTAGAGGAGTATGACCTCCATTTTTTTACTCTCTTTGGTGTCGGTGGCATGCTCCCGGGCCGGAGCGTGATTCCTTCTTTTTACTATTTCGCTTCTTGTTTTTTTTCTGGTTGTGTTTTTTTTTACTTTGGTTTTAATATAGTCTAGCATTAGGCTGTAAGATAATTACGGTGACTTGTGGTCCTGTAGCAGTCGCCAGATAGGCGCTAAAAACTCAACTTCCGTTCCTTTCTAACGTCAGAGAAAGCCTGGTGTCGGTCTGGATTCTTGACCACACATCTTGCAAATGGATGAGATGTTCCTTTGGCTACAAATCTGGATACAACACTGAACCCGCTCTCCTAAATCTAACTAACCGCCTTCATCAAGCGGCAAATTTTGGCTCTGCTCCCATTCTATTACTCCTTGATCCCCCGGTTACCTTTGATCCTGAAGTTCAAACTACTTCATCATCGTTTTCATAAATTCCAGGGGTTCTTGAATACTCCTTGTCGGATTCCGATCGTATCTATCATCTCGAACTCAGTCTGCTAATTTTGGTTCTGCTCCCATTCTATTACTCGTTGATCCCCCGGTTACCTTTGATCCTGAAGTTCAAACTACTTCATCATCGTTTTCATAAGCTTCAGGGGTTCTTGAATACTCCTTGTTGGATTCCGATCGTATCTATCATCTCGAACTCAGTCTGTTAATTTTAGTTCTGCTCCCATTCTATTACTCCTTGATCCCCCGGCTATCTTTGATCCTGAAGTTCAAACTACTTCATCATCGTCTTCATAAATTCCAAGGGTTCTTGAATACTCCTTGTCTGATTCCGATCGTATCTATCATCTCGAACTCAGTCTGTTAATAGCGGGAATGATATATCTAGGCTCCAGTGCATTTTACTGTTCTGCTGATTCTTAGCCAGTTCCGTTTTCATATCTACAGTATATCATCCTCCCTTCGGTATTTTTATGCATCGCTTCATTTTATCATTTCCTTTCTTTTCCGATGATACGCAAGTTTACCTATCTTTCTCTTCAGTCGCAACTGCTGAGAGTTTTAAAAATTTTAACGTAAGAGATCACAAATGGAAACCTCTCGAACAACTTAGTGAAACACAACCGTGACAAGACTTAATTGATGCTGGTATGCTGGCAGTTACTCGTTTGGATATGGCTCGCGATAAGACTATTGAATCATTTACTTAAATCTGGTGGTTCACCGGCTTCCTTTTACACAGTGTTAAGCATCTCTGCACTACCATCGATATTCAATAGTGTCTCAATCTATTGTTTACCAACTTCCTTCGTAATCTTAAGTGTATCCGCTGACACTTTGACCGCAAGAGTTCCGAGACTGGCAGCCACGCTTGGAAAGTAGCAGCTGAGTTTTATGTGATTTAATGTTTAGTTTCAGTGGCGAGCGAAGACAGCGGTACCCTTTCTCTCTCGCAGTCTCTCATACACACACTCTCTCCCTTCCCCCACCTCTCTCTCTCTCTCTCCATATATATATGGGAAATATCACGAAAGTTAGCACGTGATAACTATAAATATGAATATATACCACTGAAGGAAACTGAATAAAAGGCGCCTTTTATTCAGTTTCCTTCCGTGGTGTATATATATATATATATATATATATATATATATATATATATATATATATATATATATATATATATATATATATATATCTTACTTATAACTATATTTTTTCTTAATTTCTTTTTCAGATTATTAATGAATGTCATTAAAGTGACGATGGAGGTGAAAATGCGTGCTGTAATCGTTGTCATAAAAATTCAGCATAGTGATACCCAGATTGCTCGCTTTCGAAAAGTTGCCCGATCCTTCGTTGCTAAAGTTAGAAAAGACCTGGAAGCTGCTGATAGGGATTCAACACGTGCAAAAGGTTCTAATACCATTAAAACCCAAGAATTTGTGCAGAAAGTACAGGGAAATTTTCAAGAAACCCCCGGGAAGTCGATCCTAGCCCTTACAAAGGACATCAAGGTTTCAAAATGCACCATCAGAAGAGTTGTGCATGAAGATATCCGCTACCAATTGAATGTGATGCGGAGAGGTCAGTTAATGTCAGGTTAGACCAAAGAGAAGCGTTTGATCCATGCAAAACGCTTGCTCTCCTTGTTGAAGCATCAAGAAGTTACAATGATTTTTTTTTCTGATCAAAAAACTTCGACCAGAACCAAAAGGTAAACCCAAGCAATAGCAGATGGTAATGCAGAATACCAAGCGAGGTTCCAGCTGTAATGCTTAGCAAGTTTCAATCAACTGTGATGGTTCCGGGAGTCGTTAGCAGTGAGGGAGATGTCATACCCCATCACTTGTTTTTCACAGGGCCTAAAAGTTAATGCTGCTGCGTACACATAAGTTTTGAAGAAGGTTTTGAGGCCCTGGATAGACAAAATTCGCCAAGTAAGACTATTCAACTTCCAACAAGGACATATCATCTCATAAGGCTAGAACAACCGAAGCTTAGATGCGTTCCAATTTCCACGACCATGTTCCCTCAGACTCATGGCCTCTTAGCTCAACCGATCTCAATACACTGGGCTGTTACTAATTGGGTGTCGTCGAGGTACAAGTCACTCAACACTTCCATAACACCATTCAATCTCTCAAGTCTGCTACAGCAAATTAAAAGTTCCTAAACCTTTTCCTCCTTTTGTTTATACCCAACATCATTTTTTTTTGTTCTCGAACAGATTTTTAAACATATCCATGTGTTTTCATGTTGATGATGTAACAAGTGTTTAAATGTGTGGTAGTAATAGACAGTGGTGAATTAGACTTTTTTAGTTGGCCTTAGTGTGGAAGACATCTCATGCATTTTCTTTTTTCTTCTTTCTTTATTTCCTTCTATTTTTGCACTGCTAATATATTGGCTGGCGGCTGTGTTAGTGACTCCAGTGACCATCGTTTTCTTCTTTGTTTTATCTCCATTTTTTCTTTATTTATTTTTCTTTTTTTTTTCTCTCACTCTCTCTTCCTTCATTTTTCTCGTTATTTTTTTCCTTTTTTATTTAGTTGCATACATATATATTTATATAAATATACTTTGTTCTCTGTCAATATAGCATTCAAGCCTTTCAAATATGATTTTGCTTATTCATTATCTTTCGTTTTTAATTTTTTTTAATTTTTTTATTAGCATTTTGCTTGTATGTGGGCACTTCGCCTCTTTTTAGTTTCAATTTTTTCTTAATTCTTTTTCTTCTTTGATTTAGTTGAGCACTTCGCTTCTTTTTATTTATATATTTCTTTATTTATTCGTTTCAATTTATTTATTAATCATGGACACTACGCCTCTTTTTATTCATTTATTTATTTATTTACTTGGGTTTTCATTTAGTTTTTTGGGAACGTCGCCTCTTTTTATTTGTTTAATTAAATTTTAGTTTAGTTGTTGATTTTTGGTCACCTCGCCTCTTTTTAATTATTTATTTGTTTACTTAATGTCGTTGTTCTGATTTGGGCACTTCGCCTCTTCTGTTATTTTGTATTCTTCTATTCATGTGTCTTAATTCGGAGTTTCTTCTTAATACGTTGGGGTGATCGGTTGTCTTATTTAAGTGTATGCTTGTTTTGTTCTTCCCGGGAGCACAGTCGTCCACTTGGGAATAAGGTTCTCCTGGTGACTCTTCTAGGTAGGGGTTGTGGAATGTCTAGGTTGGCATTTATAAGCGAGAGTATCTCTTCTTCTACCTTTTCCCAGATCTTTCTCCTTAGCCTCTAGAGGACAATATTCAATGGCTTCAGTCCTGCCCTTGCGTGCAGTTCCGTCTGCCGAATACGGTCCATCCTGCGTGCGCCAGCTATCAGCAGGACAGTTTTGTACTGTACCCTCTGCATCTGCCTGAGAGCGGCAGAACTAGCCGCCTGCATTACCACTGCCGGATACACCAGTGTTGAGCGCACCAGGACACTGTATATCTTTCTGATGCTATTGGCGCTGAGGCTTTTGAACCTGTACAGTTTTCCAAGCTCTCTCTTGGCTAGGGAGATTCTGTTGTTGATATGCGTCTTATATCCTGGTTTGGGGATACGTAGACCTAGGACCTTACCCTCGTTGATGTACAGGAAAAGTTCGTCGTCAACTATGACATCATCAAGTTTTTGGCGGTTTACTGGAAGGATTTGGAACTTTCGGCGGTTGGTCTTTATTTTCCACATTCTCTCGAATCGATTGATGCTTTCAATTTCGGCAGGTGTCTCCCTTGCTTGAACTCCAGCTTTCCTATAGGAACTGGGGATGATTTGCGTGATGTCATCTGCAAATTGCAGGTACATCACATCCTCTCCAACTGAAGCAGGTAAGTCCAATGTGTACAGCAGGTACAACAGTGGACTCAGACAGCTACCCTGTTCAACACCCGCCTTGAGTGCGAACTCGGGTACTGTGAAGCCCTCAATCGAGATTTGGGCTTTCCTTTCCATAATGTAGTCACAGAGAACCCTTTCCAGGACCGGGTTTAGCTGGAGGCCTAATATCTTGTGTTGTAGACCTCTCCGCCAAACCTTATTGAAGGCCTTTTGTACATCACGCAACACCACGTCTACGTATTTCCCTTCAGCTTTACAATGGCCGAGTATGTCGGTGAGAAGGGTGAGGGCTGTGTCAGTCCTCCTTATCTTGCGGAACCCTTGTTGCTGAGGGTTGTGAGCTTCTAGCTTGGTTAGCTGGTCTTGGATCCTGTTAGCTAGAAGCTTCTCGTAGACTTTGCCCACGAACTCTAAGAAGGATATTGGTCTGTAATCCACCAGTTGATCAGGGGGCTTCCTCCCGTTAGAAATAAAAATGATTTTTGCCATTTTTAGACAGTCTAGGAAGTAGCCGGTATTCAGGGAAGCGTTATAGATGTTCGTAATTCCCTGAATGAGCTACCGAGGGACATGCACTAAGTTGTTTTTAGTGATGCCCGTCCAGCATGGTGCCTTTTGTTTAAAGGCTCTTACAGATACCATGAGCTCTTCTGTTGTTATCAGTCGGCCATGGTCCACCATCTCCCTCCCTTTGTCGACGTGGGATTGTGGGTGCGTTTGATGTATTATCAGATTAAGATCATCAATCAGCTGACCGTCGAATTCCTGGTCGAATTTCGCATCGTCCTCAGGTGTAATTGAAAAGATTTCCTTCCAAAACCTGCGGAACCTCTCTTTTAGGGCCGCCGGATCCTCCAAGTAGTCATTGCCCTCCTCGGTGTGGGTCTTTTCTCTACTTGGAAGGCCTTTTAGTTTCCTCACTTGTCGCCAGAATCTTTCGGGATTCACCTCGCTGTCTACCCTGGCTATAAGGCCGTCCCAAATTTCGGCCTGTTGTTGGTTTATAGCCTGCTTAAGTTCTCCACTCATTTCCAAGTTATGGCCTCTGTTGTTCGTGTTTCCATAGACAGCCGTTCAGCATCTGACGTTGAGGTCGCTCCCAAGGAATGCCACCCGTCCGTGCCCGAACAAGGTGTATTAATTTTTGAGAGGTAGGTACGCTCGTCAAGGTGGTTCATAGGCCATCGCTATCACGAGACTGTCCACTAATGCGTGCAGTTCTACCGCCACAAAGGACTCGTCCAGCTTCGGAAGGCGCTTGAACGAGAGATTCCTTTTGGTGGCGACGGCATCACCGTCAAACCTCTCTTGAGAATGTTATTTTAGTGACAACTCTGTAGCCCGGTATCTTTAGTTGGCAGGATGTTGTGTCAATACCGTGCTCTGTGATCAAGATGATGTCTTGGTCGAGTACACGAAATATGTTTCCATATGCGGTAGCTTTTCCCTCCCATCCATTGACGTCGAGTGTCACTATTCTCAACCTGTTGTTTGGGTTTTCCATTCTTTTTTTTATGGCTTCTAGTGTTTCTTGGTAGAAGGGCGTTTTATCCCCGTTTCTCCTTTTCTTTAACTCTGCCATGGTGAGTTCTTCAATATTTTCCCGGTAAAACGTAACATTTTGGTTGAAGAGCGCTTCATCGAGAGTTTGTTCGTCGTACTCCCACTTATAGTATTTTTTTCTGATGCCGACGAAGATCTTGTTTACATCTATATCCTTTGGGAATGGGACTTGCTCAGATGCATATACTGAAATGTTGATCTCATCTGCATCGAGCGGTCTCTTAGCCTCTCTTTCCTTTGACCCAGTGACCTTCCTTGGCTGTGATTTCTGTGTTTGAGGAGGCTGTGGAATATGAAGATTCCTCTTCTGCCATCTTCTTTTGGTTTTTCTTAGTTTGTTTGGGAGATTTGCCGTCTCGGCAGCAGCATCCCTTTCCTTTCTTGCCTCTATTCTCGGATCCGGTCTTAGGACCACCTCTTTTGGTTTTGCTTTTTGTCTCTCCTCTGCTTGCGCCTCTTCTGGTTTTTAGTTTGGGACCATTCACAGTTGAAGGACATCCCCTAATGGGGTGTCGTCTTACTCATGCCGTTCTTCGCAAGCATCTGGTTCAGGTCTTTCGCAACTGTCCCTGGCTGCGTCAAGTTCCTGACGTGCGCGTACAGGATACAAGTCAATATTTTTGTTAAATTCTCATTTTGTATTTTAAGATAGGTCTTTTTATTTTCTATCTCAGTGTATGCCGCCTTGGCGACCTGTGCGTAGGTTGTGTTCGCTTTCCTTGCTTCCTCCTGTTTGCTTTGTAGCATCTTCTTAATTAATTCCTTTTTCATGGGGTGGGCCATTGCCATGGAAGGATGGCATTGCCCACAGTTCTCGCACTTCTCGCGAGGGCTCTTGAGTTCTTTTAGTGTTGTCCTGGTTCGCTGCATTTAGAACAAATCTCTCGGGGCGCTTGACAGTCTCTGGTTACGTGAGCCTCCATTTTATAACAGCGGATTCAAAATTGTATAGGGTGGAATTCTTCCCTCTTAATCTGTTCCCCGCAGATTTTGGCGTTAAAAAGTAGGAGTCCGACCTTCTTCGCCTACTTAGCCATAGATGTGTCGCTGAAGATGTTTTTAAATTTAATTATTTCGGTAACCTTTGCCCATTGCTGATTCTTGGCTATCTCCTACATAATCTCTTCCTTGGAATGTTCACCGATCCAAGGGTTCAACCTCCGGCAGATAACGCTCCTGTGCGTCTGGATCTGCGGAGGGATGGCGGGCTGCAGGCCGATCTCACGTAGCACTTCGACTGCCACTTCTTTGGTCATTGCCTCGAAATCTTTTTTCTTTTTGCATATCTATCGCGACGTAACTGATGGGGACCTCGAGTAGCCTGATCATGGCAATCTTTAGTCGCCCAAAGCCAACTTCAACTGTCTTCTCCCTGCCTGGTCTGCGGTGATCACTAATGGTCCGCAGCGGGACCAGGACGGTCCCATTTTGAGCCATTTTGTTCGAGGGATGCACCTCGGGGTGGGTAACCACTGTAGGGTTGCTCCTTTTTCGTGGTATTTATCTGGTTCTTTCCTTCGAATCCTTATGCCCTCTTCTGTGGGTCCCAATTCCTTTCTTTATTAGTAGAGCGCTTGAGGGGGGCAACCCTCTCCCCGTTGTAAGCAAGCTTCCATGAGCGTGAACTGCTGGATGGGTGAATGAAATGATTATGGGTGAACCCAGGGGGGCGCCTCACGAGGTGTGATTTTATGACGGACTTTTTGTTGGTTAGCGCGGAATCAACTATCGCTAACCGGGGGTGCCGCCGTTTGGGTATCAGAACTGCATCCGGCATACATAGAGACGGGTGTGACTTCCCTCTATGGTCGTCGCTGGGCTCTCGGGGGAGAGAGGCCCCCCCCCCCACCACCGAAAGTTGCAGTCCTGCCACTTGTCCGGGTGCCTTTGACGCCGAGTTCCACTGTGGGCTACTCCTCAAACCTACTTTCCTTGGCGCCTCCAATTATGTCTATCATAGAGAACGGCATAGTTGGGACGAGGCTAGATGAATGGCCGTTCAGCTCACCTTAACTCCCTTACTCAGGTGAGGGGGATGCAGGGAAAGTTTAGTTTGACATAAGTCGAATACTCAGGACTCTATTAAATTCTCTGTCTTAAAATCGCCGTAGGGAAAAGTGAATATAAATTCACGTTCTTAGGAGGCCTCCTTTATCGGCGAAGAGTTCTTAAGAGTATAAGCGTAAATTTTCTAAGTCCGTTTACCTACAATAATGTTCAAAATATATTTAAATATAAATCTATCCATGTATTTTTCGAGTTAATTGATTGGTCCGTTTTCTTACGGTAATTTTCAAACATACTAAATATATTTTTCCTGTAATATATATATATATATATATATATATATATATATATATATATATATATATATATATATATATATATATATATATTCGGTTAAGAAGGCAATTTTTGGCTAACTAGCTCTTCTCACAAACACGAGAAAATAACGCAAAATCTATCCTTTCTAAGAGAGCCAAAAAACTGTTTTTCGATCGGCCTTTTAATTGTCATCCCTTCTTCTCGAAGAAAATGGAAGATTTGTTTTATGCGTCTCGTGACTGTGAGAAGAGCTCCTTCCGAGGGCTTCGATGAAGAGCTAATTAGCCAAAAATTGCTTTCTTAATCGCATAATTATGATTGCACTATTGCAAATAATTTTCATTATATATATATATATATATATATATATATATATATATATATATATATATATATATATATATGATGAAAATTAATGCAATATCGCAAGAAAAGATAAGGAATTATACCTTTTCTCTCCCCTCTTTCTTTATATCATCTATCTTTATATCTATTTTTCTTTCTTTCTCTCATTCATTCCCCGCAAGGAGAGTATAAGGTATAGATAAGATGAGCAACCTCCGGACCCCAACGGCCACATTGTGGATGTTGAATATAGGCGCGCGCTCTCCTGGAACCGAACATCCAAGTAGTCTCCTCTTTTGACTACATTCCCTTTCAAACGTTCTCACAAAAATCCCCTCCGTAGTTCTCACTTTTTATTATTTTTAATCATTTGCACTTCGAGCAGATGCCGCCCAACTGAACCTTGTCCGCGACAACCCCACCCATTACCACCATTGCGTATTGCTCCGTGCCACCGGACCCTATCGGGCGCTAGTCGTCCTATTATTAATCCAGAATCTATTCAGGCCAGGTTTTTACGCAGGTGGATGAAGATTGCCTCGTGTCCCTCTCTCTTCGCCCTCCGGACGGGCACTGCATCGTTCTGTCGACCAAGGAGTGAAATCTCGTTCATACGGACGATGAGCGTAAATCATCTTAGTTCGATTCCTGCGATTGACGTCCGCGTCTAATATTTCCTCTCGAGACTCTTTAAACACTCACTCAACTCCTTGAGATCACCCTCGCCCCCGCCCACACCCAGTTCGAGGAGTCTTGAATTGATTTTAAGGAGCCTTTTGTGTGTTTCGGAGCGAAGCCTTTTATATCGCCGTCCAGAGCTGCAGTTCGTTTGCTCGATCAGCGATTTGCACTCGCCGGTGCACATGTTGTGTGACACAGTTATCTCCTCCCGTGGGAGGTAGAATATGAGCTACCATGCGGCTGGTAAGCGACTGGAAAAAAAACGGGGTTCAGTACAGAGACCCAGGCCCTAAAGCTAATGACAAGGCCATTTGCGCACCTGGGCTGAGTTGTTGACACGATGTGGAAGCAGCCATTTTCTGTAGTTTGTTGAAATGGTGCTCCTATTGAAGAATTTAGAATGGGAGTTTGGGTGTGGACGCGCGGGAGCATTCGTGCAGTCATGTATGTGGATTTTGCGTGCGCGTGAGCCAAGTTCATGGGAGCTTCAACTCTTGGGTGTTTCGGATGTTTGCAGAGGGAGGCCGTCTCCATGTGGGCTGTTCTTCAATTTGTGATGGTCCCACCAATGTGTACCCATTTGTGAGATCAATTTCTTGTTCATTTACCCCGAGTCTGGGCAGAGGTCGCCTTCCTTGAGTGCTTTGTGCACTCACGATTCTCTCAAATTCCTTATATTTGCCCCTGTGAATCCTTGACACTCACTGTTTCACTACACCACGAACACCGCCATAAATAGGGCTCATAGTCGTTCTTCCCCGTGCAAGTACACTCGTTGTCCTTGGAAGCTTTAAATGTGTCTCTTATGTCCACCACTGCGCAGTGATCTTTTGTTCTATAGATCCCTTTTCCCAAGGATCTACCCGGATACAATTTCCCGCTCATTAGCTTTTTATTATTCTGTCTATCTCCGTATAACCCATGGACGAGGGAGTTAAATCGATTAAGCAAAAAGCAAACGCAAACACCTGGCTTCCCCCTCTCCCCGAACTGCTTGATTCATGGATGTTATTCCTGTCCATTTCACGATAGGTCTATGCCCTCTTTAATGAGCGTGTTTAGGTGTTGCGGGCGTCTGTCCTATGATTCGACCTACGTCGAGAGCATGAAATTCCATCGCTTTACATTTCAAAATCGACCTCGACTGTTAAGTGAGGATGAAACGAAACACAAAAGAGACCAATATCAAACTTTCTCACACACAGATGACGGCATAATGAGTGGTTGTGCCATCATTGGTGGCACTACCTTAAATGGCACTGTTCTTACCTGTCAGTGACGCATTTTCTCCGATCAGTTACTAATAAAGGCGAAATAGCAGATCCTCGGAGCACTCCTTTTAAGGGCGAGCTTTGATGACATACATTTTAATGCATTTGAGTCTGCTTTCGAGTATCATACCCCAACCCACCACTCCTCAAGAGGTCTCCACTTGACCAAATCGCCCTTGAAGGCAGATATGAGGCGTAAAAGGCCGTGACTCGTCCGCGATCCAATTCGAACGTGTTGGACCGCTTGAGTCTCCTCGAGGACCAAATCGCGACCGCCTCTTTGAAGGTCAACTCGATGACGTCACGAATGTCCTCCTCGTCGACCAGGGAGGAACAAAGTGTCCTTTGACACTCATGTTGCCCCGTCGCCTTAGGAAGGAGGGCTATGTTGTTGTTGTTTTGTTTGCCATGATTGAATAGGGGCTGCCCCCTCAGGAGGGAGAGTGAGTGCACTCAGAAAACAGATCTATTCTTCTCTTACTTCCCTCTCGCCCCAGAGCACCCCGAGTAGTCTCTGCTTTAGGCAACTCGAGCTCTGAATCCTACATATACCCCTCCCCCCCGGGTTAGGAGGTAAAGTAGCAGGATTGAGCTGGAATATGCAGGATTACGTGTCCCCCTCTCGGGTCCAAATGCCTGAAGGAGGATCCGAGACTATCTACACATTTTTACATTCCCCAACTTCACCACTCACAAACTTTGGGCGGAGATACCCACGTTGGTTTTCTTTTTATAATGATAATACATTATAAATATTAATAACAATATCTTCCTCCCTTTTATACTTTCATTTGTTCCTCATCGGCCTCCTCACTCGCATAGGTCTCTTAGTGTCATCAAGGACAAAGTTCGTAATTTCGAGTTTTCCGTTTCATTTCTACGAACTATTCGTAAAGGTTTAAAATACGCACTCCCCACCCCAGCATTGAGAGTTGACGAGGTTTGCCTGAGCAGCCCTTTTCCCTTTGATTCCTTTAACGATTCCTATCCTATTCATTTTCCTCTGGCCACCCCATCCCTTTGTCCACCTTTCTGTCGTTGGTTGCGTCGCTTGCATCTAACGGAGGATTAGAACCTTCCCCCCGTTCCCACACACACATACACACGCGCGGATAATACACCCTATGGGGAATGGGGTTCCCAATTTGAGGGGATCCCCGGTCGAACACCGTGGACCCGAGCTCCCTCCTGGGCCTCGCCCTGCTCCGTGGGAGGGAAATTATTGGTTGCCCTCCCCGCTTTGAAATGGCGCACACACACACACACACACTCTGGATCGGGTGAAACAGATGAGTGGGAGATTCTAGATGTGATCTGAAAGTGGCGCCCTCTAATCGGGGCCACGAAATCAGGGGGACGAATATCAGAGGTGATCAGAAAGTAATGAGAGTCGGACTCGTGTGACGTGTTTGAACTTGTCGCCGCTTGGTTGGGTTGTATTTTCTCGTTGTATTGCGTCATTGTTGGTTTCGCCCTCTAACCCGAAGCAGGGATTTCTCGAAAGAAGGTTACAATTTCTACACGTTCGCTAGGTGGAAACTTGACGGGGGAAAGCAACGGAGATCAGAGGGGAATTATTGCAAGTTTTTCCTGAGTTTACTCCATCACTGAAAACTGTTTCCCGCTGGATTCGAGCTTTTGCAGCCGGAGAAATTCGGTTGGAAGATGATCATCGGTCTGGACGCCCCCGCACATCCGTGACCGAAGCAACAACGGTCAGTGTCCGGGTCATCATTGACGAAGATCCAACTGTTACTCTTTGATTCTTACCTTTGGAACTTGGTGTCAGTTATGGGAGTGCACATGACATCGTACATGTACACTTAGGACTAAAGAAGAAATGTGTTCTATGGATACCCCATTTGACAACAGAAGATCGAACGGGTGCGGATTTGTTGTCTCTGGCTGACTAATTATGAACCAAATGGTTCGAAATGGTTCTCAGATGTTGCTACCGGAGATGAGTGTTGGATTTCTTTCTTCACCACCAGAGACAAGCAGTCCAACATGGTGTGGTGGAGTGATGAAAGGCCTCGACCTTCAAATTGAACGAAGGATTTCGCAGCAGGAAGCGCCTTTTCACCATCTTCTTCAATTCTCAAAGACCAATGTGTGTGGATGTGGTGCCTCAACAGTCTACTATCACAGCCAAGTACTACACTTACCAATTCCTTCATCAAGTCCTGGAACATCAGGCCAAGTACGCACCAACCCGCCGCTGATAGCGCCTTTTATTGCACCACGACAATGCTGCACCCTACAAAGCGCGCCTGACTGTGCACTTCCTGGAGCAGCAGGGGATCACACTTCTTGCCCACCCACCCTACACATCTGAACTTACACTCTGTGATTTTTTTTGGTATTTCATCGTATCCAAGACCTGGCACGAACAATTAATTCAGTGCTACGAGGTATTCCAGCTTCTGAGTACCGTGGCTGCTTCATGAAGTGGTGAAAGAGGAAGGAACGCTGCAGAGAGGCAGGAGGGGAGGGGAGTACGTTGAAGGAATGCAGACTACTGTTTGGATTTACCTCTGCTCTGCCAAAATATACTTTCTCACTGCCATTACTTTCTGATGACCCCTCGTAACGATAGAAATTTTCTCAGGGGAGAAGTATCGCTGGGGGAGGGGGGCGCGCAGGTGCGAACTGGGGTCAGGTCAGGTCGATGGGCTAGGGTTGAGCAAGGTCGGACGAGTGACAACTTGAGGGGTCTGGCGCCGCCCCACGCCCACCATTATGGTAATCCTCCCAACGTCGCTCATGTTTTATGCATCGCCGGGCTTGGGGGAGGGAGGGGGGGGTCATGTCCCTGCCCCTGATCACGATTAAAGTCACCTTCCAATGGTGACACGGTGTATTTGTGTGCACGCGCGCGCGTGTGTGTGTGTGTGTGATTTGGGTGGCTTGTGCTTCATTTACCGTTCTATTGAAAACGAAAACCTGTGGAATCCAACGAAGGCGTTTCCTCGGCGTGATAGAAAGAGCGATGTGGTAGAAATATCCAATCTGCGGTACTAACCCGAAGTGAGTGCTGGGGTCGGAAGGGCATACTAGTTCGTACAAGGGGCCCAGATGCTCAAAAGTATAAATACGAATCCGTTTGTCATGCTTTTGTAGCTGAGGGGTCATTCGCACCTTGCGAGTTCAAGGACTCTTTTATACGAACATTTTCATGCCTCCTTCCGTCCCTGATCTTTTTACACATTTCTTTTCTCTCGTTCCTTTTCTTCTCTTTATTATTTTTCTTGCCTTTGTTCTGTTTCTTATTCTTTGCGGAGGGGGGGTCTTTGTTTGGTTTGGTTTTCGAGAATTTTTAAGTAGCCTAGTACCAGGCTGAAATTTTAATTGCTGCGATTTAGGGATCTTGGAGGCAGGTACCGGATGGGCTGTAAAAAAACATTCTCCTTTCTATCCGCCTCTCGTTGGATTACAACATTTTTTCTGAGTCTTAGAAGCGACTCTCCCGACAGTCGAAGGCCTCTTGAAGCTCGAGTCACAAGCTGTGCCAGAGACGCTCACAAGCGTTCCCTTCCAGTTGAAATAAGTAGTAACCTTCGTTATTCCCGATTTCCTCCCACACTTGTACTGCCCTCTTTCGCCCCCCCCCCCTGTGGTGCAAGTGGATGTTTGAGTTGACCAAATTAAAGCGCGAGGGATTAACGCCGTAATTATATTTGAATACAAATTCAGTCGCCGCGTCTTGGCCTGGCGTCGGGGTCGCTCGATGGTTCACATTTCACGACCTTTCGAGTCGCGATTTTCGGAGGTTCTTCATGGCGTTCGTGGATGACGCCAGCCTGAGTGCGTCTCTGGTTCTGTCCTACGAGGGCTTCTACATAAGTTCGTATGTTTGGATCTCTAGGGGCAGATGTTCGTTCTTATTATTTTTGAGAAGAAACTTGTGTGGCAGAGCGAGGGCGCATATTTACGCATTATGGAAGATGATGACAGACACAAGAAGAGCATTCAATAAATAGTAGAATAATGAAAAAGAGAATAAACATGTTTTTTATCATTTTTAAATAATGGGTTCCATCCTTATGGGCTCAAGGGTCGGTTAGGGTTGAGGTTTGTTCCAATGGTCATAGTAATCTTTGATCTTTTTCATTACGATTGTTCTCTTCCATTCTTTCACCATCTGTCTCTTTTCCTTATTTTCTCAATGGATTATGTACTTTTTCTTCGTTGAGTTATCGCGTTATCTCTGGCCATTACAGCGGCCAGGCATCGATAACTTATTCCTGGAGATTTTCGGATATATTTATTTTACCCTCAATCTCTTTTGGTCCCGCATTTTTTTATACTCTTTTTCTTTATCCTTCGGTCCTACTCGTGTCGTTTTTCGTCTCTGTTGAGCGGTTTTCTTTCGTCATATAACAAACCTCTTTTTCAACCCTCCCTGACATTTTCGGCCATTTTTGCCACCTCTGTTTCTCACAGAGACCGGGGAACATTATTAGAAGGATATTATAGACATAATAAATACCCTTTTCCTTGGTTTAGATTTTAACAATCCTAAAAGATTACCTAAAAGGAAAATCTCCTAAAGATGAGGGGGGCATTGTCCAAGCTACCAGTAGTTAAGGATTTCGGAATAGTTTTTTTTTCTACGGTCAATACAATAATAGTCCAATTTGATAAAAAGGGCATTAATTAATCTAGCTTATTCAATGTGGGCCTATTCATAGAAGTCTTCCTTCTCGTCGAAAATCCTTTGAATAATCGTTTTAAGCCTTAGATGTGAGTCATGGGACGGAAAAATAAAATAAACAGCAAGTTATATCCATCAGCTTGAATTTACTGTATTGAAGCTAAATGGATGCTCCTTTTTTAAGGCTAATAATATTAGAGGGAACTATTTTGCTAATAAGATTGAAATCAAATATAGGCTCTTAAAATATTTTTTTAAGATTTGCTCACTATTCGGCTAGTGGACGTTTGAGAAACTGGAAACTAGCCAGTTAACCCTTTAATATAGACTAGTTGCTTGCCCCCCCCCACCCCCCCGTCCTTTCCCCTCTCCTTGCTGGCTAACTTGTGTCTGTCAAGAAGGCCGCTACCTCCGACAGCCGAGCCCACAAATCTCTGAAGCTCTCTCTGTGTGGCTCAAGGTTTGGATGTGTTAATACAAGATGTTCAGTGTTTTCTGAGGGGTGGTTACAAGGTGAGCAATGTTGATTGTCTGCTTAGTTTATGAGGTGTTTGTAGTATTGCAGGTGGTGGCCTAATCTGAGTCTGGGGAGAGCGACTCTTATGTTTCTATTGGGGGTAAGCTAATCCCCTGATATGTTGGGGGGAAGGTGAGTGTAGTTTGCGGTTGTTTGAGAGAGTGTGTAAGTGGTGGTTAATCGTTTGACTGTGGATATGATTGGATTCTTTTTGTTGCGGAGGACAAGGAGGAAGTTACGACGGAAGAGTGGAAACACTATTCGGAAATATAAGTTTTGTAAATATTCAGTTCGCATCGACCGTTTCGAAATAATGAGGACAGAGTGCAAGCAAGAGGCTTCATTAATGCAGGGGTTTCCAACATAACATCAGTTTTTAGTTAAAACCTCAGAAGCTTAAAAGAAGTGTCCTTTTAATAACTTCATTTGTCCCTGAGTCAAAGAGTCCTGCCTGAGTCCTGGTTTTTGGTATATTTGAAGCTTTTATCAATTTTCTTTCTAAAAGTTCTGAAAAAATAAATATAATTATCGAATGTTTTGGAATTTTTAAAACAAAAAGAATTACAAATGGTGAGGTTCAGAAAAAATGAATAGGATTATGGAATGTGTTGGAATTTCTTTTTTTAAACAAAAGGAATTACAAATTGTAAGTTCATAAAATGTATTAAAAATAAGTTATGGCTGGTGGAGTTGAGTTTTTTTTTTGTTTTTTTTTCGTATATAAAAGCAAATTTAAATGGGAAAGAGATCTGAGGATTGTATTCTACCTTTTTTTCTGAACTTCCCCATTTGTAATTTTTTTTTTTTTTTTAAATCCCAAACATTTCGATAATCATATTTATTTTCCCTGAACTTTACCATTTTAATTAAAAAATCCAAAGTTAAAATATACTCTTACGATAAACTAACGTCAAAACATTTGGCCAGGAATATATCCCTATCTCGAAATTTGCTCTTGGTCAATTTGAACATACAAACTTTTTTTAACCCCCCCACCCCTAGAAAAATTCCAGAGTTAAAATACAGTGTAATGGATAAGAGCTATGCAATTACTATGAAAAGTGCATGCCACAATATGACATTAAAGAAAATAATAATCAAAACAATACATACGAAACAAAGAAAGTAAGTTTGTAAGTTTTAATATTTCTTAATGTAAGCCTCATACTTATCCATAACAATTCTTTGTATTTTCTTGTAAATAATTGAATAACCCCCCAAAGTCGTAATTTTTACTAAATACGCCATTAATGTACAATCCTCCATGGCGTCACCAAGATACAAACAAACGTTAGGAGTTTGAACTCCAAATTTGGATCACAGCATAATACAAAAACTATGTTTTCGTGTACAATTTATTCTTTGTAAAATGCAAAACATACATGTTACATAAATACCCGTAACTTCATTTTGGTCATACACATTTCGTATAAAAACGCTTCCTTGGTTTTAATACAACTCTGTCACCTCTTCACCACCTCTCTGAATCTTTCCACCGCCCACTATGAGAATCACTACTTTAGAGGTTATGTTAAGATTCTTGAGCGAGATAGATGTCATAAAGGAATCGGTTGAGGAGGGTGGGACAGAGTATGGATCTCTGCGGGACTCCAGTTTGCCACGGTGTTCTATTACTAGGCACCCTGGGATGAAGTTGGCTAGACATTTTTTGTAGTCCGTGTCAAGTGGAGTGTTGAGTATTGCGTTGATGTGAATGTGGCTGGGTATCGTTCGAAAGCTTTGTTCATGACTATTGCTGCCATTATTAGCTTATGCTGTTGTGGGAGTTGGTTGAAGCTTTCTTGTATGAACTTCCATTGTGAAGTTTATCTCAATGGTAAACGACTTGATATACTCAAGTAGCGAAATTGAAAGAGAACAAGGTGTTTATAAGAACCCAACTCCATGTTATCCAATTCAGGAACCCCACGCCGCCACCTCAGCAAAAATATGTAACACGATATTGCAAAACTACTTGCCTGGCTGAGTCACACCTCCGACTTAAATCTCGGAGAACCCACCTTGGCAATACTGGATAGAACTTTAGTTAAAAACCACCCAGAACCAGAAGACAATCAAGAATTTCAATAAAAAATGGTAGGTTTATAAAAAGAAGGAGTCACTTGGAAAAGAAGTATACATACGTCCCCCACTTCTCACTCGACAGGCTAAAAATCCTTTATGCGAATCAGAATCAGATTCAGAATCGTCTCTAGTTCCATTTCGGAACTCTTTAATTGAACCTAGGTAAGTTTTGTTCTTCTTGAACACAAACCTTTTGTGTTCTAAAATGAATTTCGTTCACCAAATTTGTCTATGAATCTGTTGCAGCAAAATCTGAGGCATCTCTTCGCATGGGGCTATATTCCCGAGCTTCCCTTTGAGTTTTTTTACCCGTGACCCCACATAGGGTGCTAGGTGGGCATTGCTCTGCCCCGATTCAAGAGCGAATTAATGACCTCATCTGTCTAGGCGCCAATTTGGCGACCCATCAGAGAAGGGCGGAGAGGCATTCATGGATGGGGCAGATTTTTTTTTTAATTTTAGGAACCAGAGACAATCAAAAGTGCATATTAATGAGTTAAGAAAAAAACAACAAAAGAGAAATGGTTAAAACCAACGGAGACATTTTCACGCATTGGATACGGATAAGGGAAGATAAAGAAAAGATGATAGAAAAGGAATAAGGAAAAAAGTCAAGGATGGGAAAGAAGGTGAAATAGCGAACTTTAACTAAAGTGGACTCGTAGAGCAGCGGGCCAACACCTTAAGCAGGAGCACGTTCGTAAAATCGAGCAGGTTAACTTTAGTTTATGAACGTAACTGTGAATCGAGAGGGCTGCGGTGAGACACGCCTCACTTGGGGACCAACGGTGGCTCGACGAGGGCACTTGGGTGGTATGTCTCCTGTTCCTTTGTTTTCTTCATCAATCAGTTATTCCCCACTCCTCCAAAGGCTTGGCTAGACCCTGCCAAGGACGAGGGAGCCTAAACACCTCCTCAGGAACCATCCTTCGTCACGCGGGATAGAGGATAGAGGTGGACTCGGAGGGTTGACCGCTCTCGCCGCCCTGAGCACCTAAGCTGTCCCCTCTCTTGGTTACAGGGTGGGTGTAGTTTACTAATATTTTCTGTCCCTATCCTCACCACTTTCTTTACAAGCCCCTTTAACAAAAGCTTTCAGGTGCCGATGTTGTTTATATATATATATATATATATATATATATATATATATATATATATATATATATATATATATATATATATATATATATATATCACTTCATCATCATCATCATCATTAACTCTATAATTTAAGAAGGGGATTTTTTTGAGTATTTGAATAATAATTTCATCTTAGTTTGGTTATGACTTATGTTTTTTTATCAAAGTTATTTCTAATAATTCTTTTATAATATCAAAAAACAAAGTGGTGAAGTTCAGAAATAAATATAAGTATCAAATTTTGTGAACTTTTTAAAACCCAAAGAATTACAAATGGTCAAGTTCAGAAAATTGATTTTTCTATATTTTTTATACATAACTATATTTTAGCAACGTGATATTTTGAAAGGAGGAAAATTTAGTTTAGAGTTCCTTTTTAAAATTATTATAATTGACGAAGTTCAGAAAATTTATAAAAATTTAACTATGGCTGCTTTTTTTAGATTTTAAATTTTAATCTAAGTAGCGAAGCGCAAGCTCCCCCGTATGGGGGAGTGGCAAAGCCGTTGCCTGATATATATATATATATATATATATATATATATATATATATATATATATATATATATATATATATATAATTTACTCAATGATATGAACATTTACGAGGAATTATCCTCCAACCCATTGAAAAATAAAATCGAGATCAACAAAACTCACAAAATTGCTTAAACAATCGAACCCAGACCTTCTTTATCGTGTTATACCTACCAACCCATCACTTCCCCGTATGTATGATCTGCCAAAAAACCCACAAAAGAGGAACGCCACTCCGACCTATTATATCGTGTATTGACTCTCATGCAGGCACACTCTCGAAGTGGTTAGCCCCCCTTCTTGCTGACGCTGTTGGATTGACCTCTCCTTCACACATGATCCATTCCTCTGATTTCACTGAAAAATTTAGGAAAATCAACATAAAAGGAAGCCGCTTAATAACTTTGATGTAGGCAGCCTCTTCACTAATGTCTCAGTTAACGAAGCTCTTCCTTTAGGAAAAAATAAAATTATAAATCTTGTTAAACTTTGTGTTACTGACAATGTATTTATCAGCGATATGGGTTTTTTTCCATCAAAAATATGGCCTTAGCATGAGTAATCCTTTATCGCCCATATAGTGTAACCTTTTTATGGAACATTTCGAAGTATCATTACTCCCTTCTGTGATTTCCCATCATAATTTTGTATGGTATATGTATGTAGATAATGTCATATCGATTTGGCCTATAAATAGTTTTTTAAACTTATTTGACAATTTCCTTAAAAATCTTAACGACCTCCATCCCACTATCAATTTTAAAGTAGAGTGGGAAAAAGATAATTGTATATCCTTTCTTGATGTAAAAATTGTTAAGAGTCATTGACAAAATTAGCTTCACTGTGTACCGAAAACCAACCCATTCTAACTCTTCTATCCATCTCTTTTCTCATCATGATATTAATATTAAGCGAGCCATTGTACCAGGTATGTTTTTGAGAGCATTTAGGATATGTGACCCTTGCTTTCTAGAAGACGAGATTACATATATAACCTGCAGTTTCATTGAACTAAATTATTCCCTCCACGCGATCAATGAAAGTTTATCTAAAGCAAAATCTACTCTGTGGGGAAATTCCACGTGGAATTTCTTTTCCAGCACGGTAGTGAAGTCCTTGCGCTGGAGAAGATTCTAGAAGTTGGTTAGGCTTGAATGGGTAAGCCTCCCCCCTCCTTCCACAAGCGGTAGCCTCGAACCGCGTCCACCACGGACCTCCTTTACGCCGGTTAGAATCCCCTCGGCGTGAAGATTCGAGGCCATTCGAGAGTAGCGCTGTTCCCCCACCCCTGCGGGGAGAGCCTCGGATATATATATATATATATATATATATATATATATATATATATATATATATATATATATATATATATATATATATATATATATATGGTTCGTCTTCCATGTGGGACACACAGAGTTGAGGAGTCTCGCCCGGACCCAAGAAGTATCCCCTAGTTTTAAGTCAGGTCCTAACAACAAAGCAAAGTGGAATTAGCCCCAGCCAGTAAGGTAATTCAATTTGACGATCGCTACGGAGCGATTTTTCAGACTCCACTCATCAACTCCTGTCGAAGCCCTTCTCGTTCGCCCCTCGTTTTCGGGTAGCCGAAATATTCTCCCCTAGACCGGACGTTACCGCCTCCCCTCCTTTTGGAGAACCGTCATCACGTTAACTTCCCGCTCAGAAGCTCCGAACGCCCTCGCCTCAGGCCTATTGCCTGCAGAAGACATCCGTGAAGCCTTACCCTGACGTCTCACCCGGAATCCTCCGTAAGCCCCCCACCCCCTTCAGTAACCCATTTGAGTTAATCCTCCCCATTTGAATAGTCTCCTTCTGTAATACATTAATTTTTAACTTCATAGTCTGACGCATAACTCCTCAATTCCCCCCCTCATTTAATTTTGCCCATTAATTCTCTTATTTTATGTAAATCAAATTATATTTTTGTACATGCCTCTTTAAATAACCTTGAGCTTTGCCATTGCCCAAATTTTACCTGACCTCGTTGCACTCTTTCCCGCTGTTCCGCGCGTCGAAATTCGTGACGTTCCGTCCCTTGTCGGTTCGCCTTTAAGTTATTGGTCCCTCCCCATATATATAATATGGTATTGATATAATGTAATGTCATACCACGACATACTCATTACCGTCCTAAGGATAAAAACAAATTTAGTAATACAAAGTGTCTATCCCTCCCTTTTTCTCCCCTCCTCAAAGGAGTGAACAAAGTTATTTCTCCAGGCCTAACCACATTTAAATACCCTTTTTCTATCCTTAAATCTTTACCTTCGATCAAGTCCGTGGATCAGCCAAATGAAGCAGGTGTATATTTAATCCCGTGTGGCTCTACAAAGTGTCCCTCATTTTATATAGGAGAGACCGGAAGAACCTTAACAAAACGTATTTTTGAACATAAAGGTGATGTTAGACGAGGCAGTACCACATCCAATAATTTAAATCATATTAGCAACTTCAACTACCAAATTGACTATTCTAAGGCACAAATCATATATAATTGTAAAGATTTCCGTAAAAGAAAAATAGTAGCATCTATATTAATAGAAGAAATTCGCAATTTTAATTTGTCAGAGAGGCCATTGAATGCAGCCCCCATTCCCGTAACCTCATCGTAAACAACTTAGTCAACGATCTTAGACTCACACCCCCAGATTAATGACCTTTTTTCCCCGTTTTGTGTTTCTTTTTTCTGATTTGTACGCTATTTAAAGACTTTTGTAACAATCGCATTCTCAGTATACGATTGAAGAGGGTATGATAAACTACATACTGAAACTAGTCTCGTAAATTAAACTTTTGCTCCTATACAGTGGTTTCACTATCACATACCATAACTCGCATTGAGTTCTTTTATATTTATATATATATATATATATATATATATATATATATATATATATATATATATATATATATATATATATATATAATTAGGTAAAAGACCATGTTGTATGCAGGTTCTAATGAAATCCACAGCTGTAGCAGCGTTATTGATTTTAACTTGTATTTTCTTAATATTTCTTACAAGTTTTTTAACGGGGTCTTCGAGGCGAAAAAAACATCCGCGAATGACATTCTTTATTCCTAGACGTTTTTCGACCATGTTAGGTCATCTTCAGGGAATGAACAGAAATGGAATTATTCAAATCGAATCGATGTATATAGAAAGAACATATAGAAAGAACATAGAGGGATCACTGTGTAACACAGGCGATCAGGTAGTCGTAGAGGAAAAGGGTACGGAAATAACTTGAAAGGGGATAGGAAGAGTTGATAGGTCGGTGGCTAGACACCGATGCGTGGTGTAGTTGGGTGTATCTCGGGGTGTTCAGGACTGGACGACGGTTGTGGGGGTGGTCAGGGTGGAGATCGTGTCTGCATATTCGGAAACGCGTTATTCACGATGCTCTAAACTTATGCGTAGAACGGTATGGGTTGCGGGTGGTCATGGGCTGCAGGGTATCGCAGTACCATCGCAAAATAAAGGAAAAGACGTCCCCTTCAAAGCAAAACAGGAAGGAAACCAAAATTGTCTGATAGGGACCTTAGGACTCTTACATGGATCGTTACAAAGGAACATAAATCTGCAGCTACCAGAATTACTGCAAAACTTAATGATCACGTCCAGAACCCAGTCTCAACAACAACTGTTCGCCGGTAGTTACCTAAAGCCGGATTCCAAGGGAGAGCTGCAATCCGTAAACCACTACTGGCAGAAACAAACGTTCGAGAGCGTTTAGAGTGCTGTAAAAACCGTCGGACAGAAGAGCAGTAGAGAAGGGACATATTCTCTGACGAGTCCTCCTTTACCTTATTTCCCACCTCAGGCCGTGGATACGTTTGGAAACAGCCAAAAGATGCATTTGATCCAGACTGATTTCTACTGTTAAACATGGAGGAGGCTCGGTGATGATCTGGGGGGCTGTATCTTGGAATCAACAGTCAGGACTATTTGGGTATTTTAGCTAATCAGCTCCATCCTATGGTTCAGGAATTGTTTCTGGATTGAAATGCCATCTTTCAGGATGATAATGCTCCTATTCATACTACTAAAGTTGTAGCTGAATGGCACAAGGATCATTCCAGTGAAGTAGAACACCTTATCTGGCAACCACAATCCCCAGATCTCAACATCATTGAACATTTATTGCTTGTCTCTCTGATGCATCGTTGTTCTCCGTCAGGTCGAGGACCAGGGGTACCACAATTGAATGCTAAAATTTATATCGATGAGTCATAAGAGAATAGTTGCTGCCAAATGTAATCGCTAGGTGGTGTTCGAACATAATACCACACCACGCACACACTGTACAAACAATTAAATTCCCTTCACTTTTAGCGGATTTAATTTTTTCTATATTAAAAGTTAAAGTAAAAAACATCTCTTTCGGAAGGTCTTCAAAG
This sequence comes from Ceratothoa steindachneri, assembly GCA_963969495.1. Taxonomy (NCBI): domain Eukaryota; kingdom Metazoa; phylum Arthropoda; class Malacostraca; order Isopoda; family Cymothoidae; genus Ceratothoa; species Ceratothoa steindachneri. The sequence goes on along the minus strand of OZ018336.1, from coordinate 20,591,442 downwards.
AGTGGTGCAGTTGGTAGAATTGAAAAATGTATAAACGAAGTTTCTAAGGGAGTAAACTAATTAGGGGTCATAAGGTGAGAGAGCACGTCACTCCTCAACGAAGGAAGATCGCTCCTACCCCCCTTCGAGGGGGGGGGAGGCAAAAACTCGACTATGAAAGAAGAGAAAGAAAAACTTTCAATTTGCATCCATAAATGCCTGCAACCCTTTAAACATCAGCGATATTTGTTGTTGGTTTCGATTAGGGCGCACTTACAACCCCCGGAGAGCTCCAGTACTTCAACGGAGATGTGTTCATACGTCCGAATCTTTCGATTCCCCCCTCCCCCCTCGCAGTCACTGTATCTGCGTCTGAAAACATCACCGCCTACGACGCTATGCAGCGGCCACCGTGGAACTATCTTGGCCATCCTCGATCCCACCACTGATCAACCAACCGACAGCCCTTCCTACGACGCTCTGCAGCGGAGGCCGTGGAACTATCTTGGCCAGCCTCGATCCCACCACTGATCAACCAACCGACAGCCATTCTTACGACGCTCTGCAGCGGCCGCCGTGGAACTATCTTGGCCATCCTCGATCCCATTACTGATCAACCAACCGACAGCCATTCTTACGACGCTCTGCAGCGGCCGCCGTGGAACTATCTTGGCCACCCTCGATCCCACAACTGATCAACCAACCGACAGCCGTTCTCACGACGCTCTGCAGCGGCCGCCGTGGAACTATCTTGGCCATCCTCGATCCCACCACTGATCAACCAACCGACAGCCGTTCTCACGACGCTCTGCAGCGGCCGCCGTGGAACTATCTTGGCCATCCTCAATCCCACCACTGATCAACCAACCGACAGCCATTCTTACGACGCTCTGCCGCGGCCGCCGTGGAACTATCTTGGCCATCCTTGATCCCACCACTGATCAACCAACCGACAGCCATTCTTACGACGCTCTGCAGCGGCCGCCGTGGAACTATCTTGGCCATCCTCGATCCCACCATTGATCAACCAACCAACAGCCGTTCTTACGATGCTCTGCAGCGGCCGCCGTGGAACTATCTTGGCCATCCTCGATCCCACAACTGATCAACCAACCGACAGCCGTTCTTACGACGCTCTGCAGCGGCCGCCGTGGAACTATCTTGGCCATCCTCGATCCCACAACTGATCAACCAACCGACAGCCGTTCTTACGACGCTCTGCAGCGGCCGCCGTGGAACTATCTTGGCCAACCTCGATCCCACAACTGATCAACCAACCGACAGCCATTCCTACGACGCTCTGCAGCGGCCGCCGTGGAACTATCTTGGCCATCCTCGATCTCACCACTGATCAACCAACCGACAGCCGTTCTTACGACGCTCTGCAGCAGCCGCCGTGGAACTATCTTGGCCATCCTCGATCCCACCACTGATCAACCAACCGACAACCATTCCTACGACGCTCTGCCGTGGCTGCCGTGGAACTATCTTGGCCATCCTCGATCCCACAACTGATCAACTAACCGACAGCCGTTCTTACGACGCTCTGCAGCGCCCGCCGTGAAACTATCTTGGCCAGCCTCGATCCCACCACTGATCAACCAACCGACAGCCATTCATACACGCTCTGCAGCGGCCGCCGTAGAACTATCTTGGCCAGCCTCGATCCCACCACTGATCAACCAACCGACAGCCATTCCGTGATTTCTAAGAGTTTCAGCAAAGAAGGTCGAATAAATTGAATGATTGACCAAGACGACGCCTAAGAATTGAAAGAAGAAGAAGATAAAAGAGAAATGAAAGCGAAAGGCTTGACCACCAGGCGCCCTGCAACACTACTACCTCTCTTCATCATCATCATCATTTTTGAAGGCTCCATACATGCTTGCATGTGTCGGCCTTATTCACTACTTTTATTTTTGTCTATCTATCCACACGCCCATTTGTCCCCTAAACAAATACACGCACTTTACACTAATTGTAATTGATAAATGCGAAACAGATGCGGACCACGAATCGACCCTTGCGGAACACCAAAACGCGCCTGCGCTGCCGAAAATTAGGATTTTGAACAGATTGAGTTAAAAGCCGGTGAAGAACAGATGCTTCCGTTGGCTTTTTTGTATTTATATAAAAAAATTAGTTGATTCAATAATAAAAACCATGAGTGCGCTGATCTCGCCCTCCTGCCAACAATGGGACCCAACCTCAACCACCCTTGCCGGACTTTCTACTTGGCTCTCTCCGCCGGCCTCTGGGTGTAACTAAGATCAGGAAAAAGTCACTGATTTCAACCGTCATTAGCCCCGATTTAATTATTATATTTGAAGTACATCAAAAAGCAATTGTTTTCGTCAATGAGAGGGAGAACAGACAGGAGGAAAATGAGGACAGCGCATAATTGGGAGAGGACCAGGAATAATTGTCTTCGACAAGGACTTTGTAGCAACCCCGAATATTGGGCTTTTTTTTTAAACCAGTTTTATTTCATATTTGTTGACTGGTACAAACGCAAAACATTTACAAAAATGAGCTTTCAGTTGCAACCAGCGTCGCATTAAAACTTCTCAATATGCATGAGTACCGATGACATCATCGTGACGTCAACTCTGCGTCACACCGGTGACGACGTATCCTCCTATCCTTTACATAATTATTCGTCGATGCTGACTAACCAGTTTCCGTTGAACATTTCCCCATGCGGAAGATATTCAGAGAAATTCCACCATTCGTCATCTGATATCCGAAAACTCGAATACGATAAGAAGGCGAAATTTATCGAGGAGCCTGTTAGTTAGTTCGTATGTTCACCTTTATCTAGTGGCCTAATAGGTCATACCCCTTCAAATTGTAGGTATTTATTCCCTCGCTTTAATCTATGCGAACGGAAATATTTACACGTTTTAAGCCGTTTTGTTCTCATCGCGCTTTGAAGCGGACTGGCGCCCTTAGTTTTCAGATGTCTTTATTGTTGCACAAATCCTAATGTCAAATTAATTGCTAATATATTTTTTTAAAAATGACGAAAGGTGGGGTGGGGTGGGCGTAAAGAAATTGATGAAGCTAGGTGAAATTGAAGATTTGTGGAGAGTGCATAGCTCGAGTAGCCAAAAGAGATGGCTACTTTCGTCGATAAGGTTCCCGTGTATCACGTAACTCTCTTCAGCGTTCCCTCGTATCACTACGAACCCAGTTCGCCTTCCTTTAACTCAACGTTCACCACTTTATCATGAGCCCATGCCGTTTTCTTGCTCGCTCACGATGGCGTTTCCCATTTCTCTTTCTCACTTGTATTTTGCATCACGCGAGGGCTGACCCCCCCCCCCCCCCCCACCCCCCACCCCCACCCATACCCCGACCCCGGATTCGGGTGCGCGACCTTCTCGCAACGGACCGACCGAGTCGAGGCCATAAATCTTCCCGCCAGCGCCGACCTCCCGCCGGGCGCTCGTTAGGACCGCGTGCCCGAACGAAGGGGAACGGCTGATTGGGTGCCTGGCGCTGGCTTCCTTCGCTTCCTTCTTGCAGGAGGCGTCAAGGAACCTCCGAGAGAATCACTCACGGAAGTCGCTGTTCGCCTTCGATCCGATGAGAGATCGACTGGACTCGACCGTGGGGCTGGCGTACTTCGCCCTCGTTGGTGGCATTTGCGGTGGGAGGGGGCTGATTGTAAGCTCCGGAAACCCCACTTTCCTCAACACCTGCGAGTCTTGGGCGACCTCGGGCCAGGTTGAAAGCGTCCTCCTCTAGGGTGCGATGTAGTGGCCTTCAGGGCACAGAGCTCAGGGAGGAGAGTGCAGACAGGGGATAAAAAGACAAGTGACACGAATCGAGTAAAAGAACGATGACGTCACGCACAACATACGGAAATCGACGAGGGCATCCCGATTATTATGTGGAACGAACGAAGCCCGAGGAATCTAAAGAGGATACTATTTAGGGCTCTCGAGACCGAGATGGCGCACAACTCTCTCAAACATTACAGACTGCGAATTTCTGCTTAGAATGGGGGATCCCTGGTTTAGGACGAGGGGGCAGGGGGGGGGGGTATGACCTTGCCTTTTCAAAATCCCTTCTTACCCCTGCAAGTTCGTATTTAAGGTTTTCTCTATTTTCTGTCTACAAATTTTCCTCGGAATATGTAGCGCGCCCTCCCGACCCCAGCTTGAAAGTTTGCGAGATCCCCGATCGTAGCCGTTCTCATTTTTTATCCTTTCGTTATTCCTCTTCTATTTGTTTTAGCATTTTTGCTATTGCTTTTTTATTTATTTTATCTTTTTCGTTATTCCTCTTTTATTTATTTTATCCTTTTCGTTATTCCTCTTTTAGTTCTTGTATCCTTTTCGTCATTCCTCTTTTATTTATTTTATCTTTTTCCTTATTCCCTTTTATTTTTGTCCTTTTCGTTATTCCCCTTTTATTTATTTTATCCTTTTCGTTATTCCCCTTTTATTTATTTGATCTTTTTTGTTATTCCCTTTTAATTCTTACTTCTGTGAGTGAAACTTCCCTCATTGGTTTCATCTATTTGGAGTCCACCAGTGAGGCTCGCTCCGTTTGTTGTTGTTGTTGTTTTTATTGCTCCTCTCGACTTATTTCCCTCGTTGGTCGCTTTCTCGATGCCCTTATTGGTTGATGTCGTAGATAAAGGGGGGTTAGGAGGCTCCAAGGTCCTCCTCACTATTTACGCCCATTGGCGAGGGCACCTTAGCGAAATGGATGGGTTAGTGAGTACAGGAAACTATTTAGTATTCCTTCAGCTTGGAAATGAAAGGAGAAGGAGGACGGAAAAGATGAATAGAAAGGGATGATAAAAAGGAATGAGTAAGGGAAGAGGCAAAATAGCTAACCCACAATAGCAGAGGAGAAAATGACATTTAAAGAACCTAGCAAAATACTTCTAAGAAGAGAGGCACATATACGCAAAAGTAGGCTATCCCCCCCCCCATTGCCCCCATGCAGGGAGAGTGTAAATAAAGGGCGTGAAAGTTTCGACGGATTTTCCTTTTGGTCGCTGTCACGATCAGCGCGTGATAAGCGAAGCTCCTTGTGAATCATTCAGATCCGCTGGCAGCCAGCGCGAGCGAGGCGTCGTTGGAGTGGCAGCAGAGGAGTAGGACCTTCATTGACAATTCCACCGCCTTTTCACTGCTAATTACAGGACTTTGGGTGTTGCCATAGACGCATATGTGCTTCAATAGGCTATTAAATTTTAACGTTTATCAATGTAAGTGGCAACGGGTATGAGTCAATTTCTTCTCTTGTCTGTAAGATTTTAAAAGTGGGTCTTAAGAGAATGGAAAGTGTGGTTATTATGCAGTGGGGTCGAGAAACAGCGAAGAAAATGCAACTGGTGGAGTCATTAGAGCTTGAGATCGAGGATGGGAAGGACTGCCACACCTGGACAGGTACTTTGGCATTCCGAGGAATCGGATCCACAGATTTCGGGTCCAATGTGAAGGGATCGATGACGAAAGAAATGGATTCGAAACCTGATTCGTTCTAATCGGGATCCAGGTGCGCTCTCCCTCAGTGACCCACATCAGGGTCAAGGTACTACTGGTAGGAACTTCGGGTGCTTGAAAATGCACGTTAGATGCCCCAACATGTGTGACGTACAAGATTATATTCTTCACCCTTCAAACATTTTCACCATTCCAGCCTCTTCCCTTTTCTCATCTGCTGCCCATTTTGTCCATCTTGGTGCAAATGCCCTCGTTGTGTTATGACGATCTCCTTCACTAAATAATATCTAAAAGAAATAATCTCTTTCACCCATTTCAACCATCTTTGTCTCAAGTTATCCCGAAATATTTCATTCGCACACACGGGCCCTATTTCCTTCCACACAGATGTGTTTTGTTCATTTCGTTGATGTTCTGAACAGCAGCGCCTTCTGTGCCCGCCATCATCTGCTGTGCTTAACGATTATTCGTTATTTCTTCTCTTCCTCACCATCCACCATCTTGTTCAACACTTCGTTCTCATTCATTTCTTCTCTACTTCATAATCCTTCATTTCCTCCCACACAGATGTGTTTTGTTCATTTCGTTGATGTTCTGAACAGCAGCGCCTTCTGTGCCCGCCATCATCTGCTGTGCTTAACGATTATTCGTTATTTCTCCTCTTCCTCACCATCCACCATCTTGTTCAACACTTCGTTCTCATTCATTTCTTCTCTACTTCATAATCCTTCATTTCCTCACATACAGATGTGTTTTGTTCATTTCGTTGATGTTCTGAACAGCAGCGCCTTCTGTGCCCGCCATCATCTGCTGTGCTTAATGATTATTCGTTATTTCTCCTCTTCCTCACCATCCACCATCTTGTTCAACACTTCGTTCTCATTCATTTCTTCTCTACTTCATAATCCTTCATTTCCTCCCACACAGATGTGTTTTGTTCATTTCGTTGATGTTCTGAACAGCAGCGCCTTCTGTGCCCGCCATCATCTGCTGTGCTTAACGATTATTCTTTATTTCTCCTCTTCTTCACCATCCACCATCTTGTTCAACACTTCGTTCTCATTCATTTCTTCTCTACTTCATAATCTTTCATTTCCTCCCACACAGATGTGTTTTGTTCATTTCGTTGATGTTCTGAACAGCAGCGCCTTCTGTACCCGCCATCATCTGCTGTGCTTAACGATTATTCTTTATTTCTCCTCTTCTTCACCATCCACCATCTTGTTCAACACTTCGTTCTCATTCATTTCTTCTCTACTTCATAATCCTTCCAGACGCTATGCGCCTTCTACACATTTCAATGTCACCTAAACGCACCACTCTGCCTTCGAATTTTTTTTTTAAACCTTCCCTCGTAGACGCCCTAGTTGCTTTGTAATAATAATAATAATGATAATTATTTGGGGAGGGGGGAAGGGGGAGGAAAGTGAATACATTGACATTTCAATCAAGAATTATTGATTTACGGGTTCGACGGAGACCTGTGGAGAACTACTTGAGGTACGATCCCACGAGGGAACTCTTGTGGAATTGGAGGCGAAACAATATTTGCCTTGATGGTCGAAGCATCCAACGAGCACTCTGAAACACACTGCAACATGATGTAAATAACATGGAAATGAGGGGAATGGTGTCTCTTTATTGATACCTCATTCGAGGATAAATGTTGATTACTATTTGACATAAGCTTAAATTCCCTATTTGGTATGAGTAAATCAAAAACATATAAGTGAAATGAGAGGGTAAAGGGCACCTCACGGAAAAAGACTAAGAGCGGAAAGAATATATATATATATATATATATATATATATATATATATATATATATATATATATATACATATAGCAGGAATATGAAGACCCAGGTGATTACACTAATCATTTATTGGGTTTTTTAGCCATTATTTAATGCTTTCTTTTAACTGTTATCGATTAATGTTCCTTCCTCTTCTCATTAGTCTACACAGTCGCTGAAGATGGTGCTAGTGAAGGTCCGAAACGTCCGGCCAATAAATGATTAGTGGAATCACCCGAGTCTTCATATTCCTACTGCATATCAGATTCCCAAGGAACAAATCAATTACAAGTGTATATATATATATATATATATATATATATATATATATATATATATATATATATATATATATATATATATATATTGGGAATGTGAAGTAGCAGAGGTGGCAGTATTCAGATTGAGTATAAGATCAAGAATAAAAGGAACAATTAAGGAATGTGAAATTGTGAAAATTAAAGCGTTTTAACCGAGAGTAGTGGGAAATATGTTTATTTTTAAAAAACCTGAGACAGCTGTTTTGTGAGTTTTCGCTCTACAAAGGGGAGATATAAGAATGAAAACATGGGAACGATATGGGTTGGTTCTGGTGGGAGTGGTTTGGGTGTGTGTGGTTCGTGGGTGTTTATAGGTGTAGTAATAGTGGGAATGAGCTTGTGACCGAGTTCAAAGTGGGGTTTGTAAATCTAATGTAAAGGGATTCCAGTGTTCGAAGTTGACTTTCTGTTTTGGCTGTATTTTTAATTGAGAAGTTGTTTGAGGTGTGTTTGTGGTCTGGATCTCTGGTTTCGTAATGTCATCGGATAGGGGAGAAGCCGAGAGTAGTGAGTGGGGCTTCAGCTCTGTGGCTGATCCCTAGATGTAGGCAAAATCGGGTATGTAGTGTGTACTGTCTCGATCCCAAATACACCTCGAGCAGGTGAACTCATATATGATGGAGGATCGAAGCAGCGTTCGCACTTTCTCTGTAATGTTGAAAAGATGCCTTAGTTTGCGTGGGTTTTGAAAAATGGGCATAAATTGTGTGGCAGGAAACGAATTTTTAAGAATGGGTGCGAGTTTGGTCCAGAGAAGTGAATTGAGGGGTCCTATATATGAGAGGAGTACAGAAACCTTCTCTTTAGGAACGTTGTATGAATGGGCTTTCGGTTGAAAGTTTTTATTGAGAAAATTTCGAAAAGTTCGGTCCTATAAGTTTGAAGGAGATCCGTTTTGTTGAAAATAGTTAGTGAGGAAAGTGACCTCGTTGATGAAATTGAAGTAGGATGAGGCGAGATTGTAAGCGCGAGAAAGTAAGGTTTTGATAGAGTTTAGCCTAATTTTCGTGGCACAATGACTAAACAAATGGAGCCCAGAGTCTGTATGAGAAGCGAGTGCTTAACGTCATAGGTTCAAATCCCAAACTTTTCTTTTTCAGTTTTATTTAAACTACTTTTCACGGTTATTGTGAATGTATTAAAATTAAATCATGGCTGTTTTTTTGTATTTTTTTCGTGTAGGAAAGCAAATTTAGATGGGTAAAAAGAGAGCTCTGAGGATTGTTTTTTTTCCGTATATTAAAATAATTCCGCTAAAAGATTTCTCCTCCTTTAGGCCTAGAAAATAAGACTCGATGCGAAAAAAAGATGGACCAAGAGGAAATATTCATTGGAAACCTTTTATTTTTTTTGATAACAAAACCCATTTGCTAGACCCAAATATGCTGTAGACCACAAACCGAAGGTTTGCCTGAGAAGTGCAAGCTCCTCCTGCAAAGTTCTATGTAAAAATTGCGCCAAGTTCGGGCAAACCTTTAAGTAAAAGATTAATTTAACAGAAATGCGAGGGGCGGTCAATAAGTTTTGCAATTCGGATATAAGGAAACGAGATATGAGGAAAAGTGTTTTATTATTTTTCAATATAACCACCCTCGACTTCAATGCACTTGCGCCACTTGTCCCTGAGGCTTCGAATTCCCGACAACCACAAATCTCCCGACTGTTGTTCAATCCACTCCTGGACGGCGAGCTGGACATCTTCATCGTCCCCAAACCGGCGTCCACGCAGTGCAGCCTTGAACTGGCGGAATAAAAAGTAGTCGCTAGGGGCCAGATCTGGACTGTAGGGGAACTGGTTGAGCTCCTCGAATCCGCACTCGCGCAGGGCAGCTTGTGCAACTCTGGCCTTTTGGACTTTGACGACGTTGAAGTCGATCATGGGGCGTGAGGTTTCTAGGGACCCAACGGGCACAGACCTTGTTCATGGTCAAATTGTCGTGGATGATGTTCATAACACTTCCATGTGATATTCCAAGTTCTCGCTCGATTTCTTCGACCTTCACCCGTCGATTTTCGAGGATCATCCTCTTCACACGGGCCACATTGTCCTCGTTGGTCACGTCTGACGGGCGTCCTGGACGGGGTTCATCTTCAAAAGACTCACGACTATGGCAGAACTCCCTATTCCAGCGAGTAATGGTTGCATAGGAAGGGGCAGTGTCGGTGTACACTGCAACAATGCGTTCATGGATCTCTTTTGCATTGTTGCCTTCCTTGGTCAAAAATTTGTTCACTGCGTGGTGCTCAACCTTCTCCATTGTTGAAAAATTTGTGACTGACGATCTGCGATCAGCTAATGCTTCTTAAATAGACGAGGCAGGAGCGTGCGGCTGCAGGTCCTGACTTGTCACAACTTGTCCTAACACCCCCACAAACAGCCATCCCCCTTCCTTTGTTTTGCCCTACCGATTTGCAAAACTTATTGACCGCCCCTCGTATGTATATTGTGAGAGCAAATCATACCAACTCCACACGCATCACCATTCATGTAGGGCATTCAGAACACCGCTATCATTTCCCTTCCCGTCTTCGCGGCACAATAATACCCACGCTCTCTTCTCTGTTCCGGAACCCTGCCGATGGAGTACTTGTGTCCCCCATGGAAGCACTAATATCAATATACTCTCACACGGAACGCTCCACCCTTCTCAGTCACGAAGTGTTCCACTATCGCTGTTTGATGTTAAAAACTCGCAATACACCTCCACCTCCTCCCTAATGGAAACTGGTCCCTGGTACTCTCGCGCTCATAAGTTATTGTCATTCTGATCTTTATATGTTTTTGTAATTATTTTGTCGGGGGTCTCGTAAACGTTGCGGGGAACGAATGGCTCTATCTATCCCCAAGATAAACGTTCTAAGGTTTAATTTGTTCTCCCAAACACACGATACAGATTGGCAAAACACGTCGTCACTTAAAAAAAAAAATCATATCACGAATAAATATCAGTGAATCAGCTGCGATCAAATGAACTTTAACCTCTAACACTAATTCTAGCAAGCTGCTTGACGAATTAAACACCCTAATTCTAATGATGCAAGAGAAGGAATTATCATTATCAATGTTAATAATCCCTCTAATGTCTTAATATATATATATATATATATATATATATATATATATATATATATATATATATATATATATATATATATATATATATATATATTTTTTTTTTTTTTTTTTTTTTTTTTTTTAAAGCCCAAGGAAATGAAAATTGGACCTTGGGCTTTTAAAAATACATCTATAAACAATCACGCGTCATGTGATTTTCAATTTATATATATATATATATATATATATATATATTCCTTAGTTATTACTCTCCACACGACAGGATATACGAAAACTGTTTTCACAACAGGATTTTATTTACAAAAATAAACTCTTCAGCAAGATAATTAAATGATTTAATGAGGCAGCTTGTGTTGTTGCACGAACGAACTCTGAGTTGATTGTGGGTCTTACCACTCAGTTGGTGCCACAGAGTTCGGTGATAAGAGCGGCCAAGGAACCGCGTGGACACAGTAGCTTCATTTTTCTCTCAAATGATTACCCAACAATAAAATAAAAGAGTATTTTCAAATGTCCTTATAACATTCTGATCGATGTACAATATGCTATAACCATCACTGAATCATTTATTTTATTATATTTCATGATTGTATTTGATTATTTGTTATGGGAAATTTTACGGAATTAAATCTCGGGAATTGATAAACCACCTTCGCTTCCACGACTGCTCTGCTACCACTCAACTCAAACCCCTCCACACACACACACTCGTGACACTCTCGTTCCCCCTTTTCCTCATTTCAGAAGACACCTGATGCAACAAACTAACGAAAAGAAAATGCCACTGTGTCTGTGTTTCGTGGATTTTCAAAAAGCTTTTGACAGCATAAAACGTGCCGCTCTATTTAGAATAATGAGAGAGTATGGAATGCCCCAGAAGTTTGATGACATAGTCAAAAGTGTGCATGAAGATACCTTCTGCCAAGTATTGATAGTTGGGGGTTTGAGTGAAAGTTTTGAAGTTAAATCGGGAGTAATACAGGGTGGAATTCTTTCTCCATTCCTCTTCAATTTGATCATTGACTTTGTAATGAAGAAGATCATAAAAAAAACTGATACTGGAATATTTTTGAAGAGAGTTATGAAGTTTTCCGATTTGGATTACGCGGATGATATTATTTTAATCGCAGAGAGCTGTGACGATTTGCAAAGAGTAATAGATTGTTTGGATAGAGAAGGATAAAAGATAGGATTAACAATAACTTGCGCGAAGACGGAAGTAATAAACATGAATATGAAAAACCCGATAGTGTGCAAAATAAATGATCAGGATGTTAATGAAGTGGAGAATTTTAACTACTCAAGTACGATTGTATCAAGGGATGGTTCTTTAAAAAATTAATTTGAGGAAAGAATTAGGAAAGCTAACCAAGCAGTGGGCATATTGAAATCAGTGTGGAATAATAATAATTTTTCAATACACCCTAAGATAAAAATTTATAAAAGTATGGTGAGACCAATTCTCATATGTATATGGACCTGAATCGTGGTATAGTACGGCAATCAGATGCAAAACTTTTTGGCTTTTGATAGAGTGATAAATGAAAGAGTTAGGGAATTACCAAAGTACAACCGGTAGACGAGTAGGTGAGATTGTCGCGATGGAAATGGATGGGGCATGTTTACAGACGAGAGGGATAATATGTGCAGTATGCCCCAAATTGGGAAGCAGCTGGAAGAAGGGGAAAAGGTAGACCGAAGGAAACATGGATAAGGACGATGAAGAGAGGCAGGAGATAGTTGGGATGACGAATTGGAGGAGATGGCTCAGGATAAGTACTGGTGGAGAGAGTTTATTACGGTCCTTTGCATCCCGTGGATGCTATAGGAGATTGATTGATTGATTGTGGTATTATGTAGTGCTTGTACCAAGCATTTATATTCCCAGTATCAAACTGTCATCATCTCAGTATGTCACATACACAAGTTCAAAAACTTCCTAAATTGTAAGCACAAATTCCACCTTCAATAAAAGTTTATAGCGAAAAACCTGAAAATTAAACGCGAGAATCACCACTGCTAATGAATTTCGCTGTCATTCAGGCATCAAAAATAATTCGTAACCAGTCTGAGTCATGGGATTTACATTTTATAGAATGGGAACGAACTGGAGAAAATTCTTTCTTCTTAAGCACCCCTCACGTTTTCAAGCTAAAACCCAACGTGGACGGAATCTTGCCATCAGCGAGCGTACCTCGTTCTCAACGAACTTTCCTAGAGCTATTTAAATTCTTAAACCACGTAGCATCTCGCTTCAAGAGGGTCCCGTCCTTACACAGATAGGTGGGAGCAATAGCTCTTTAACGAAGGAAAAAGTATTTTCTAGTGTAAACTGATTAGTTACAAGAGGAGACTTTTACTTACCGGACCCCATACCTCTCTTATGCGAGGTGGGCGCCCTCCCAGGGCGGATCTACAGGTCCCTAAGAGATGAGATATTGTGTGTAGCGCAGGTGTGAGGTTTGGGCTGCAAAACGAGATAGAAGGGAAACTAAAATAAATCGCCAATTTCGTTTCTATGATTTCACCCCTACTCTTGTTAGATAGGTTATAATGTTAATGGTTAAAAACAACCTTTTTTTAACTTTAATAATGAGGTTTACTGCTAAACTGATAGGTTATGGGGAATATATATATATATATATATATATATATATATATATATATATATATATATATATATATATATATATATATATATATATATATATATATATATATATATATATATATATATATATATATATATATATCATCACTAACTATAATTCAGGAAACGGCATTTTTTTTTAGTATTTGAATAATAATTTCATCTTAGTTTGGTTATGACTTATGTTTTTTTATCAAAGTTATTTCTTCTAATTCTTTTCTAATATCAAAAAACAAAATAGTGAAGTTCAGAAATAAATATAAGTATCGAAATTTTGTGAATTTTTTAAAATCCAAAGAATTACAAATCGTAAAATTATTATAATTGGCGAAGTTCAGACAATTTATAAAAATTTAACCATGGCTGCTTTTTTTTTATTTTAATCTTAGTAGCGAAGCGCAAGCTCCCCACGTAGAGGGAAATGGCGAAGCCTTGTCCTCGTATATATATATATATATATATATATATATATATATATATATATATATATATATATATATATATATATATATATAGTACAAGAGAAAGAGAAATTGGACGCGAATGAACAATGAGACAAGAAACAGTAGGTTTTTTAGAGGTAAGAGAAAGGGACATTAGAAGAACACTAGAATCAAAGAGAGCAGAGGGCGGCACAATGAAGGCAATCCTTGGCCGAGTGGACAGAAATAAAGAAATGAAATGAAAATTGGTAACACAACCCGTAAAAACACTAAGGAAATTATTATTACATGTCATGTGATTTTCAATTATTACAAACAAAAAAGCCCGTACCCCCTCCTACTAGAAAAACACTTGTCCTGTCTCTCACTATCCTCAACCTCTTTGGGGGTTGAGGATAGTAGTTCTGGCGATGAGCGCCGTGGTCATTTTAGCGAAGAGCACTTAATGAGACAGGTTCAAATCCAACTCCTTTATTCATTTTCTTATAACGGTTAAAATAGTTTGCCCCTATTTTTCTGTTACTATATCTCCCATTTTCTTTCTTAAGCTTTAATGGTACACGTAATAATAATTTGCTTAGCGTTTTTCCGGGTTGTGTTACCAGTTTTTATTTCTTTGTGCCTTTAAAATACATCTATTATATATCACTTGTCATGTCATTTTCGATTATATATATATATATATATATATATATATATATATATATATATATATATATATATATATATAGGGTTAGGTAAGGGTAATAGTAAGAATTCATTAATCCGCTAGAAAAGGCTCCTGGAGTTCCACAACCATTTTGAATGAAGAGCGCCACCCATACGACTGGGCAGAAATTTCAAGACGCCTTTTATAAGATGTTCACGCGATTCTTCGTTTAACTAATTTTTTTGATAATTGAACAATAACGTTCAAGTCAATGCGGTTATTATTAAGGGCCAGAGAGACCGTGCCCCCCCAAATTAAAATTTAAAAAAGTTTAATAGAATCGAAACAATAATGAGCCACCCTTGTCTGGTGCGTTTTCTTCCACGCTAATCTATCAAATTGGTGGCCGAGTAATGGTTGCACCAAGAGGGTGAGTTGCCACTTAGCATATTTTGAGAGTTGGAATTTTCCTTTAAGCACTGCGTACAAGGATCATTGCGAATGCAATAATTATTTGATTTTTGACTACGTCGTGAAGAATTAAATTTAAGAAACTATTTTACACATTTTTAACCAGTGTAAAATATGTATCTATCCTATTTTCAAATTGTTGGTTTCACAAGAAGCTATGGCTAGGGAAACAAAAACAAAAAAAAATATTGTTTTTATTGCATTTTACTTAAAGGGAAAATTTGTGAATCAGTACTGGTGTAATGACTTAAAACATCCGAAATAATTCAGAACCATGAAAATAGCACAATTCACATAAATAATGCTGTTCAATTTAATATGCTGGGAAAATTTACGTTGTATATGCATTTGATGCTGGTTATCGACTCACCATCCAAAGGCATAATTAATTAGTTGATAGAAATAAACGCTCTTTATCAAGAATTATTAATTGCTTAAAATTTTGTAGTTCACACGAGTTTACAATGACACGATGAAAGTGAGCAATCTGTTAATAGGAGGGTAGTTTTAGATATTATTTTCTATAAAACTACTCATAACAACATAATTTTACGGATGATAAAAAAAACACAAGGGCCTATCACATATCATCCAAGTCAATGAAAGCTCTGCCAGAATCGCAAGCATCATCCAGAATCTGCTTCTAAAGCATCACCAATCAAGGTTTGTGAACAACTAAAGCGTGAAACTACAATATATGCATCAATATTAAAATATGTACATTTGGCATATCATAAAACTTAAAACCCCCATAATCTTCTTTTCCATTTATCGAACTTGTCATTGAACATATTTAACCTGGACTGCTCATAAGAACTAAGAACTCTTGACACTCTACTTAATGTTCATCTAAAATAATATTAGTTTCAAAAAAACATCTAAAACAATTCAGAATGACATTTTAAACTGCATGTATGATGTTTACATAGATGAATTAAAAAAGGAAATTTCTGAAACAAATTTTGTTTCTTGTGCAAGCAGACGAAATAATCGATATTTTTTCACAGTTTCTAATCATATTGCGTTATATAAAAGATTGTCAGCCTGTTGAAAAGTTTGTGTCTTGCGTTCAAATTGAAGATGTGACAGCGAGTGGTTTGACTAGTTTGCTGGTTGAAACCTTAAAAAGTTATAATATCACAAATAAACTTTCTACGTAGGCTTCCCACAGAGCGGTCGCATCACAGTTCATAATGGTGTACATATATAATTAAAGTTTTATCCGCACGCTCATTACATTCATTGTTATGTACATCAGATGAATCGAGTAATTAAAAAGTATATTCTTCAAATAAAAGTATTAAAGCTTTATTTTCAACTTTAAATGGGATTGGTGTCTTCTTTCATACGTCTCCCAAATGAAACAGCCTAATTGTGAAGTTTGTAATGACAGTATTCTTACTGTAGCTCAAACAAGTTGGAATTTTCATTATCGTATTGTTGATAGCGTTAAAGAGAGAAAATGAGCTTATAAAATGTTTCACAAGAAGTCAGGATGATGGTTGGGATGTTAAAAGCATATGTGAATCTATTGACTTTCAAAGGAACACTTGAAGATAAAGAGTTTAATTTGGGGTTCTCATGTTTATTGTTATGTTGCGCTTACATATACCGACATTCTATCCAATGTTTTGAAATCAAATAAATCTAATGCTGTGACTGCTGTGAATGCAATAAGGGACTTTGAACCATCTATGAGTCAATTGCAAAATGACGTCGGTGAGCTTATCTCCAAAAAATAATGACTGGGTGATTTTAAAAGAGGCTTGCAATCAAATGAACGATATGAAGACTAGATTGAATAATTCATAAATATTCCGCACCTTTGTTGTTGTAGATCCTCAGTAGTTCAGTCATGTTCAAGAATTCCTCATTGAAAGAGAACGAATTATCCTATAATGAACAAAGAAAAAATGTCATTTGAATTAAAAGTCATTTATTCAAACAAAAATTTCAGTAATATTCCGAGTGTTTGCGATTCTTAAATGAAAATAAACTTGTTGACACTTTCTCAGAAGTATTGAAGTTAATGAAGATTGTTTTACAGAGTTGGGCGGTTCGCTACATTAGTTCCCTACTTGCGGACTCTCTAAATGGTAGCGGATTAGCGGAAGCAGTTTTCTATAAGCAAAAAGTAGCGGACTAAAGAAATTCAAAACCGCTACCGCTATAAAACTGCTATTTTTTGATGTAATATACAGTAATTTTTCTTGAAATTCATTAAAATCCAGTGAAAAGTTGTTTGGGGAGACAGCGCTTTAGTAGCGATAGCGAAGTAGCGGGTAGCGGTTTCGCGATTTTGAAAAACTAGCGCTATTGGTGGTAGCGGTTTCAGCTAGCCAAGGTAGCGGAGTAGCAGGATAGTGGTTTAAAAAATATGGTAGCGGCGCCTACTTTTGTTGTTTTAGTCACGCCTGCATCTACAGCCAATTATGAGCGTTCTTTTAGCATTCTGAATGGCATCAAAACACTGTTCAGAAATACGACGCAAGACCGAATAAATGCTTTTACCGTTCAAGTCCACGAGGAATATATATATTACAACTACCTGAAAATAATAAATACAAAAGTAATTAGCAAATATACTCACGTGAAAAACAGAAGGGGAGAATACATATATAAATAAATCTATTTTAATTACTTATACATACTGTACACTATATTACCTACAGTTTTAATATTATGTGGGTTGTCACCGGTCGAAAGCACGAAATAATGCAAATTTAAGTGTGTAAATACTTGTGCTATCTCACTGTATATATATATATATATATATATATATATATATATATATATATATATATATATATATATATATATATATATATATGTGTGTGTGTGTGTGTGTGTGTGTGTGTGTGTGAGAGAGAAAGATAATGCTAAACCACAATATTTGAATCAAGATTTTATTTATAACTATCGGACGAGTTTCAGCAAGTTACAAAATGCCATTTTCAACTAATAATGAAGAAACTAGGCAAGGAACACAGTATATATAAGGTAAGCCACATCCTAAACAATATGAAACTGCAGGAAACAATCTGGGAAAAACTCAAATGTATCTGGGGCAAACGACAAGCTAAACAAAATGAAATGAAACAGGAACCATTGCTTCCGGGATTTATAAATACGATTGACGACTTTATTCGATATATATTCATTAAATTTATATTGCCCTTCAGATAAATTGAAATTATCAACTTTGTTAATGATGATGGATTCCGCAATTCTCCTCTCCATATAATTGTTTTATTTATAATTGATTTTTGCTTGGTTGAAATCAATTCTATGGTCGTGCTTTTGAATGTGCGTAAAGAGACTTGAAGAGTTCGTACACCTTCTGATATCGGCTTGATATTCTTTCATCCTCTTATTAAAGTGGCCAGACTCTACGATATATGCCAAATTGCAATTATGGTATGGCATGCTGTATACTCCAGCATCGTGATTGATTGAACGCAGCCTAGTCAAGGATTTTTCTATGGTATTAGAATATTTAAATGTAATATTTATGTTATTTCCGTTCGCATATGATTTTAGGGGGCCCAGGGTTGGAACATATGAGAAACTAATACATTTTTTAAAATAGTCCCTTCGCGGTGTGGAGATGATATAGAAGTTTTTTCGTGCTTCCGAATGGCATCTATTTATTTATGAGGTGAATTGGGTATTTTAGTTCAATGAAATTGCAGATAAGGTGGTTAATTTCATCCAGAAAGGAAGATTGGGTCGCACGTTCTGTAGGCTCGGATAAAGAGAGCATAAAGAACAGATATCTTAACGGATTTGTCATGTAATGAGAAAAAATGTATGTAAGCATTTGAATTTGTATGCTTTCGATAGACTGAGCACTGAATATGATTATTTAATCGGTGGATATTTACGCCTAGAAACGGTAGAGAATTGTTCTGTTCCCATTCTACTTTGAATTTTATCGATGGGTGTAGCGAATTCAGGTTGTTGAAAAATTCATTGAAATTGTTGTTGTCTGTGGGCCATGCCGACAGGATGTCGTCTACATATCGGAACCAGATAAGAGGTTGAGAATGGATCCTAGGAAGGAGGGTCGTTTCGTAGTTTTCCATAAATAGATTGCAAAGGATGTGGGGAAGGGGTTACCCATACTTAGGCCATATTTTTGGTGTAAAAACTTATCTTCAGTTGAAAATACATTATCAGTTACACATAAGCACACTAATTTAATAATTTTAGGGATCGGTAAAGGTAGGTTAATATCTAAATTGGAAAGAAATCTCGATAACACGTCAAGCGCTTCATCGACCGGGACTTTCGTGAACAAACTATTAACGTCAAAGCTTAACAGTTTTTTACCACTGAGGTCAAGATTTTTCATTTTGGAAATTATATATATATATATATATATATATATATATATATATATATATATATATATATATATATATATATATATATATATATATATATATATATATATATATTAATTATTAACGGTTTATTCCATAAGCTGGCAGCCATTTGGCTGAAAATATATTATACTCCTTAGTGCTAAAAGTTATGAATGCTTTTTAAGTTCGTCGCATGTTCTAGGATGTTGTTTTTTTTCTGCGGTCATGCGTGGGATCCTCTCATCCATTAACCTCCTCTTTATTATTCTCAATGTTTGCCATATTTAATAATATGCCTTTGCCAAGTTGCGTCTCCGCGTTAACCTACTTTTCCTGCTTTTCCTGCTGGGTTAATTTTGATTTATTTTTAATTACACTTTAGGGCTTTTAAATAAGTATTGTTCTCAACTAGTCTTCGAACAGCGCACCCATGTATCAGGAGCAACCGGTCGACCAAGTTTACATTTAATTAGTTTTCGCATTTTCTTTAAATTGGACCAAAATATTGTTGAGAGTAAAATAGTGACATTCCGAGACTACTAGCTAATTATCCTCAGGATATCCCCCCCTCCCTGAGAACTTTCTAGAAGTAACTTTCATTTGAAAATAAACTGGTTAGGCAATTTTAAAATAACGATTATAATATTTCGCCGGGCGCTAATAATATGTAGAATAGACGAAGGGTGTTGAATATGTTCTCATTTTCAAGAAGGCGCGTGAGAGGTATTTGAGTTGAGGGGGATTATTTTAATTTTCTGTAATAGATAAATTGGATATTGGCAAGTTTGGGGGTTAGCGGGTAATAATATGATAAAGGGTCACAACCTGAAAAACAAACAAAGGTACAGTTAGAAACTTAAGCAAATATTTGTTCACCACTAGAGTACTAGATTTCTTAAATCAATTTCCGCAGCTCATACTTATGTAGCCCAAATTCAACTGTTTTCAAAGGCAGGTTAGACAATATATGTAGATCGGGAGTTAAGATTTATGAGGATTTTTGTTTTTGTTTTGTTTATGGCATGTAGCGTGGATAGTGTAATATCGATATTACTATATATTGTGGTTGGATGAGTAAACTTTTGACAAGACTTGATTGGTAATTTTTTGGGTGGGAGTTATTCTGGACACAATCCTGTGGATGCAGTTTGTGGAGGGATGGTGGATGTTGTGTAGTGCTTGGTTGATTGATTCGTATGACCTCTGAATAGCTCTGTTTTTTTTGTTTGTTTTTTTCATCCGTCAATATGCTCTTCTTGGCCCCAATGATCTGCTGTTATATATATATATATATATATATATATATATATATATATATATATATATATATATATATATATATATATATATATATATATATATATATATATATCTCATTACAAGCTTTAGTGTGATACGGCCTCAACATTATTGCGCTCTAAATTCGTTACATTATATTATGAATAGAAAATGTGTGGATGGGGTCTTTTTTCCCTATGTGATTTAGTTTGTGTACATTGAAATGAATTAAAATATGTGGACATACTTGCGCATGGGGAGTATTTTACCGATGCCTCGCCTTGACCTTGTAATTAATGGCAATCCTCACTCGCTAAATGTCGTTTCTCGGCAATCAATCACATTTTCGATTGTTTCCTGGGATTTGATTTTGTAAAAGATGGCCACTGTCCTTTTTGTATCTCCTTTTGGATCTTAATTGGGTCAGGTCTGAAGAAAAGGTCAAAGGAGAGCAAGATTCCCGATTTATTGACGTTTAGTTGCCTTTTTCCTTTTCCCCGCCGCATTGAAATGACGATCCATGGCGCTGTGATTAGACGAAAGGTGTTCTTCGTTTGAGGCCATTCTATCTGCTGTTATTGATTCTCTTGGCAGTTATTAGAGGGATATTTTCAACTCATAGATATTTCCCTCTACTCTCTATTTTGTTTATTTACCCTCTCCTGTCTCTATTTTAATGCATTGGTCTTCAAGTTTTCAACTCGAGGTTCTCCACGCTATCGACCACTGGTTTATGACATTGTTTTTCAAACTTTGTCAGAGGATTGCATTAATATTTATTACCTCCTTTAACCTGTGGTTTTCCTCTCCCATTGAACAAATACTAATTACTCTGACAATATCTTGAATTTGAGTGAATGTTGAGATGTATTTACTACGCCGCCTCGACCTCTCTAAGGGTAGGTGAGGAGTGAATTCGGCCTTTCCTGAATTTGGATAAGGAAGGTTTCTCTTCTTTATATAAGTACAGGGGGAGGCCAGATAACCCCATCGAAAGCAGCATTGGATGCCACGTGGAGAACAACTAACAACTTCAAACTTCCCCAAACCTTCATCGTCACTCTCGTCAACATAGATTTTGAAACCTATTGTGTATTTTTATCTTTGGGTATGTGTTAACAGTAAGTCAAATCGAACTTGTTTCAAATAATGAAACAAACATTCCCTGTATAATTATCGTACTTCATTTAAGGCCAAACTTCAAACTGCAACGTTGTTTAAATAACTATTTATCGTCAAACTTCAAACTCTATTCAGACTTCAATCATGCACACTATTCAAACTCAAATCTCAAATATTCAAACCTTAAAATGAAATCTTATTTTAAATTCATTTCACCTGAGGAAATCCTGGAACTCAAACCGTTTTTGCCCATATCTGGAAAAGGTCGTATCCATTTTCAATCGGAAATGAATTAATATCCGATATTTTCATACTTTTACATTGTTCATCATCAAACACCATACTAATACGTTGGTTACACTCCTCAACTCTGGGATATCAACTAACACAGTAATCATTAACGCAATATTTTGCAAGTGATCTAAATTTGCATCGCAAACTGCTCCATGTTATAGCCGAAGAGATATAAATTAAGATATTGAATAAAGACACAATTCCTTAAATTCTAAGACTTCTTTATACCTTCTCACTCTTTCTCTCTTCTTCCATCTTATTTAATTATTAAAAAACTAAGAAGCGAAAATCAACATCATGAGCCTCCAAAAGTTTATAAATTCATTTGTAAAGAAAGTGATGGAGTTATGAAAAGTGAAAATGTGGCCAAGTTACATTGTCCAAGTAGCTTGAAGAATCTACTAGACTACGACGATCTAACCAAGTGGAACAACGCTCTTAGTTACAACGCAGTTAAGCTACATCGAGTGTGGTTAGTCGCCGGATGGATTTTTAGTCGCGTGAACGCGATTCTATAAGTTATTATGTCAGTTCGTAGGTCGGTTGGATGGTAACCATTATACTTTTCAATTAGTTTTTTGATGGCAATAACATCATAACTTTTCGGCCGATTCTAACGAAATTTGAAATCCTTATGTTGTTTTAGGTCCTCCCAAGGTTAGTCCGGGAATTATTTGGCAATAACATCGTAACTATTCGGCCGATTCTAACGAAATCTGAAACACTTATGTTGTTTTAGGTCCTCCCAAGATTAGTCCGGCAATTATTTGGCAATACATCGTAACTATTCAACCGATTCTAACGAAATTTGAAACCCCTATGTTCTTTTACATTCTCTTTCGAATGATATAATTGCCAAGGCCCTCCCAAGGTTAGTCCGGGAATTATTGAAAATTTGACGGTCGTAAGACCATAAGTCACAATAATTGAGAGCACGCGACTTAGGTCCGTTGACCTTGTTGGAGGTTTCGAAAGTCGTTAGGTCATATGGTCTTAAGTTAAGGTCATAAGTCACAATAATTGAGAGCACGCAACTTTAGGTCTGTCGGCCTTGTTTCTTTTAGCTCTAATCTGGCGACTGCCTCGACGGAGACACGATTCGAGTCACCTTCTCGATGGTAGAGACCGTTGGTTCCGATCTCACGTTGAACTGTATATCCCCACGGGAAGGAGGAGGAGGAGGGGGGGGAGCTGTGGGGCAGGGGGTTACGCAATCCTCCCGACCTTACCTATCTTCAGCAATGAAGGCAAATTCCCTTGCTAATTTACCCCTATCTACAGTATGCTGATCCACGGTCCCTATCTATAGGCTCGAGGCATCTCATCAGTAAAGGCTGTTTCTCTGCTTATAATTTACAGTTTGTCTACGTTTAATCTTCATAAATTTTCTGGGAAATGATTTCTGAATCTTTTATAGCTCCTTGATTTTGATTAAAATCCGCCTGGCTGCTTGATAAAACCAAAAAGAATCCAGCCCTCAATCTTCAGTTAATAGGGTGCTTCCCTTCCTCTATCGGGGGAGGGCCAATCACCGCCCTTTATTATCATGAGTAAAAAATGGCAATAAACAAATTCGATTTGGGAAGTCAGGTGGAACTGGCCCCGGAGCAGAAATATGGGCCTCTAAAAGCAGGGTTGGACAATATTTTGCGAGGCGGATCCACCAACCACATTATCACAACATAAAAGGGACCATTAAAATGACGAGAGACCATATTGATGGTAAGGGTGCGCCATCTATAGGTCAGTTTTTCCCCCTAACGCTTAACCGGCCTGTCCTCACTCATTCATTCCTCATCCATTATACGGTTGCTTCAAAGGCAAACTCGTCTAATCACGTTAATCACATCTTGAGAATTCACCCTTGAAGGATGCCTGATTTCGTCAACGCTGATTACTAAGTAAATGCGATCGTTTACATCTCAATAACAAAAATTGTCTAAAGGGCGACTCTCCTTCACTTTGAGAATGGAAGAAAAGAAGGGTAAATTAAAGTAAGCACAAAATCACACAAAAAAAACGGAATGAAGGAAAGATGAGGCGAATGTATTCTTTTTCCTACAGACTGAGAATAGCCTAGAAACGTCTTTGTGCCCAACAGAATCATTCAATCCTCACACCTCGCCATTCTCCTCCATAAATAATCCCATCATCATGATTTGAAAAGGCAGATAAACGTCTCTTGGGGCGAAGTAAATGGGGTGGAGGGGATTTGTGTATTGGGAAAATTAGAAGTAAATGTTTGCGCGAAAACACAAGAAATAACGACTGAGACTATATTTTTTTCCTTTGCTCACGCTTCCTCAAGGAATGAGGACTTGTAGTTATATACCCTTCCACACACGATGGTGATGTGCGCTGCATTCCATGCCAACGGCAATCGCCGATTGAGGTCATTTTCGGTCCACACTCGCCCTTCATCGTTCTTCCTCAAGTCGTGTGTTTGTGTGTGGAGAAATAGGGTGGTGTGCGGAGGGGGGTTCTTTGCCACATATATTTAAATGTATATCAACTTAATCGGGAGTCTCCTCATATTCGTCCCCACAAAGCGGAGAGCCGCGTAGGCTATTGCAGCTGGCAACTGGAATGGTTCGCCATCCCAGCCTCATTTGCTTCCGGTAGTCTGAAACTAGATTAAAACTACCCGAGCTTTTCTTCCTTCAAGTCATTTCCATTTTACCCTTTTTTGCAACTTTCTTTACAAACTTTTTTCTCACTTATTATCTTTGGTGGGTAAATTCTTTAGTAGGCTAGTCGTCATCCAGCTTTCGTTCAATAATCCTTGGTCGAAACATGGAGATATGGATTACTCCCTCCCCTCCCTCCTGAAACATGCCTGCTCTACGAGCACCCTTTGCCCTTTTACACCCTTATTCTTTCTATTACTATACTCATTAAGGGTGTTGTCAGCTGTAGCCTGAAAAAGATGCTGCAGCTGACATCTGAAGGATTGCATGTTCTCCAGCCTCAACACCTTCAGATGGTTTCCATCCCGGTTGCACTGTTTGTCGGTGGACCTGCGGTCATATTTTCACTCTCTGTATCTTCGCCACGTATAGCTCTCTCCCTACAAACCTTCCAAGGAAGATGCCTCGTTGTTTTTCGCTCTAAATATTGAGATGAAAAAAATCTCGGGCCCGCGGCAGGAAGCATTGTGGGTTTCAAGGACCGTGCTGATCCGCCGCGCGGTGGACCGTGAACGACAGGTTAATCTTAGTCAAGGGCTTGGTGACAGGCGCTCTAATCGGATCAATTTGCTCGCGGTCTTGTTTGGGGATCTTCACTGAGCGCCATTGTTTATCGTAATCCCGACATTGGGATTCACTGTCAGGCTTTTGCTCGTGTGGGTTCGTCGTTTGAAAAGGCGGTTTCGAGGAAAACTGCCATAGCGGGATTTTTCAACCTCGATCTTTTAAATTATTGCTATTTGGGAGCTCACTTGATTTTCATCTTCCGCCAGGGCCTCCTTTTATTCGTTCCCGCTCCTGCTAAGACTCAAATGGGGGCAAAGGATGGTATTAAGCACTTCCCCAAAGCGGCTTTGTGTCACTGGTTCGAAGGTTAGGTTCTCTTTACTTCATCATTGACTTCCATTGAATAAATCCCATTATATTCAAAGAATAATAAACCATTAAATAAAAACATCGTCTCTGGATACTTCAGCCTTGCTGTCTTCCGACTTCTCAAAGATTCTCTTCGTTACTTCTCTGGTAGATATCGTCGTCGTTCTTCTGATTTCCTTCCTGGTCGTTCATTATCATCTCTTTTCTTTCCTACTGCTCTCCAAACCTCAATAACACGGGTTGATGGAGTTTCCTATTGCAACTCGCCATCCCTAAACGGGCGGAGCTAAATGGAAATGTCCCTCCCAGTTGCACGAATTTAAGTCATTTCGGGTATGACTTTTGCCGTATGGAGTCCTATTCCTGGTCCACTTTGCATTAGGGGGCATATGATGCAGCGACGCTCTGTGGTTCGCCTCGATCCCACGTTAAAATGTCCACAGAAATGGCAACAAAAAACAAGTGAAAAATCTGTGCTAAAACTCTTTCCATTTTACCCTCGGTGGTCGTACACATTTCCTCTTTTCTAAAGATTCTCTAAATTCATCTCAGAACACGTAAGATTGGACTAGAAGATGGCCATAGGGCCATAGGGGGAGCAGGTAAAGAGAAAAACGACTTTTTATAGACGCGTATCTTAACTTGGAATTTTATGGGGCTGCTTTTATTAACCTTGAAGGTTTGGGGGACGCTCAACTGTATTTGGGTACTTAGGGGACGCTTTTTTTTTACCTCTTCCCCATAGGGATCACTTGCGATCTGTAGGGATCCTCTCACTCCCCTCCCGACTCGGAACCTTTGTAGTGAACGGTAGGCTCTTGCATTTGACTATGTCCGCGAGGTTTCAGCGATGTGAACAGGTTCGTTCAGTTGGCTTCGTTCGGCAAAGGAAAACTTAACAACATTTCTGAGCCTACTTGTCTCTGGGGGCCGCGCAAGATGATTCTTTAGCGACGGTGTAAAACACACACGACCTCCACCCAAGTTCCCTCTGCAATTGAGTCGGACTCGCCGCGTGGTCGTGTTCTGCGACGTCGCTCATACCCGTCATCAGCGCCTGATCGCGCGCGAGCGTTCTCATTAATTGAAAGGAGGCGAGGCGTTGCTTCTAAGCTGAAAGACGCCTTTCACACACTCAAAAGAAAACACACAGTTGCCCCCTCCGCCTTTCTCCTCGTACACAGATATGACCTGAATAAACGCGTACATGTACACGCAAAGAAGCATACCCCAAAATAGGATCCCCATTTCGTCTGGATTTAATTAAAGCGAGGGCAAATAAATCTCATTTATTTGAATCGTCTGGGAGGTGCCTGGGGCAGCAAAACAAACTCGGCGACTGACAGAGGAATAAAGAAAAATGAGAAATGTAGGAAAAATGAATAAAAAATGGAAAAGAAAGCAGGATGAGAAGGACTGCTCGACACTTGTCACTCTCAGTGGAATAGACCTTAGACAAAAACGCATTTCAAATATGTGTAAGTATTACGTACATAACAGCACCTACGGGTCACAGACATACAAACTGATCTTACCAAAGTGGGGTTTTTTATCATTATTTGGGGCCAAAAGAACTCGAGCAATCCTGTTCGGGTTTATTTAATGCCTAGGGGAAAAATGAAGAACGAACAGAAAAAGACCCCTTAAAAATTAGGACAGGCGTCATGAACGAAGGAAAATAGTGATAGAGCAAAGTTGGTCGTCTGCAAATACTGAGGAAGATGAGTTAGTTTAAGATCTTAGGGTAATAAATGTACCAAGGTCAAGGATACCCTGAAATGCGGGCTGGTGTGCCCTTTTTGGGTAGCCGAATTAGTCTCCCATTCTCTTTTTTATTTAGATGATACGAGCAAGTCAAGGACTTCCTTCTAGGGCCAGTCATTCATTGAGTCTCACGGGAAAAACATCCGAAAACACGATAAATCTTTAAATTTTATTTAGTAAATAATGCGAAACTCGACTGGGGGAGGGGGGATCTGAGAGTGAAAGATTGTTTTTTAATTGGCTCATAACGAAAGAAGTGAATGTAAGGGCCGCAAGAAGGGGTGAGATGTATATAGCTTGAGTTCCCCCCAAAAGGAAAATACTTGGAGTACTAAAAACCAAGAGAGTCGAAAACTCTCCTAAACTCCCCTTACCTGGTTTACTAATAAACGAAGATCCCATTGCGATGGTCCTTCTAGGTGGGGTTTCTTCCCCATTGCCATAACGGGCGGGCTTCTTTCACTCGAGGCAGTAGTGCAAGTGCCATCCAGGGGTGGTGCTAGTGGCATTGATTTGAGGATTACACTATGTAACACAGTTTTTGTTCCTGGGAGATGTTATTTTACAACCCCTTTTATTGCCAAACAATAGAATATAGCAATTATTTGTTTTAAACTTTGCTTTTGTGGCTTTTAGGATGAAATATTTACTAAAAATAGGCAAATTTGTTTTGTTTTTTCATTCATTGTAGGTCTAAAAACAAAAACATGAATTTATACAATTTTTATTGAAACTTCCACATGAAATATAAAAAAAACAAGTAAAAAAAAGATAAAAGTGAACAGTTTTCCTCGATATACGTTTGTAATGTAAATCAATTTCCCGTACAAGTTCCCAAAGGTAGTCTTTTATCTTTTCATTGTGTACTCCTTGTTATCTATGTTCAAAGTTCAGTATATCTTGATGGAAGCGCTTCCCTGGCTCTTCTGAGTCTGCTCCAATATTCTCCTTGAGCTTGTCAAGATGGGCATCAAGGATTTGCACACCAGGGACATCCTGCAGCCTATTTGGCCATAGCTTTTCACTAATTTCTCAACCAATTCAACATAATTGTCATCCTTGCGGTTACCCAAAACGCCCTGACACAAAGAAACCAAACTTATCCAGGCTTCCTATCCCTTTTTAGTAAGCTTTTCAGGGAAGTCTGAACACTTTATGATTTTCCTGATGTGTCTTCTAACAAAGACACCAGATTTCACCTTTTCCCCAGAGAGGATGGGGAATTTTTTGGAAGCCACCTGAAAACTGCAGACTCTTTGTTAAGAGCTATAACAAACCACTTCATGTGACCTAGTTTTAAATGAAATGGAGAAAAAACACCTTTTGACGGTTTATTATTTGCTTATGATTGACATTAGGCAATCCAACTGAGAACTTAGTCCTTTGTGGCCAGTGCTTCTTGTGGTAATTTGCTGTGGTATCCCTACTGTCCCAAAGACAGGGATAACTTGGAAACTTGCTAAAACCTCCTTGGAGACCCATCAAAAATGCTACCATTTTGAAGTCTCCAATCATTTCCAAACCATATTCCTTATAAGTCAAAGCTTCTAGCAGTAGCTTGACACTTTTGTAGTCATCCTTGAGATATACTTAATGAACCGAGGGAAGGGATGGATGCTTATTCCAATTATGGAGAAATACAGCTTTAATGCTTTTTAGTGGAAGCTTTTTTAGGAGATGCTGATGAAGAACCTCTACTCACTGATCTGGATTGCATGTAATTCAAATTACATCAAACAGACCAGATACATCAGTGCAGTAGCATAGCCCAACTTGAGTAAAATATCTTGATAAATGCTTATAGCGTTTCCTTTGGCTCGTCACTTGCACATCATTTATCCTGCAAATCCCACTCCCACGTTGCTTGAGTGGTCACTGGTTCACTCCAAGTCCTAGGAATGACAAACTTCACGGTTCGTCATTCCGCTATACAATCCTGTAAAAGTACAACATATATACTTTATAACTCTTTTGGCTTACAAGCAAACATAATAGGTTAAATACTTGTGCCATTTAATATTTTACTCTTTACAACAAACTTTCTTCTTAACTTCCAAAGTTTTCTTGCTCTTGTAGTGTTCACAAGCAAAATGCGATGACCAGGGTTCGTCCGGTTCCCCAACTGGCACGCGGAAGTATGTTTTGTAAGTTTCACACATTCTCATAGATGCTGCCACACCGAAATATTTTCTCTTGTTTTGATTAACTATTCACATATATAACAGAATGCATCTGGAGAATGATTGCATTCTCTTTATGACATTGCTCTTCTGATAGTTTCACTATGGTAGCTAGAGCTGAAATCATAGTAGATATGTGAATCCTTGTATAAATATTTCTAAAGTAATATTTCAGAATATTCTAGAAGTTTCCATGGATATGTTCTGATAAGTTCTGAACATTCTTCAAAGTTCATAAAATTCTACAAACTTCTAGAAATTTCTCATTAAATCTAGAATGTTTTAGAAGGTTTCCTTGAAAAAATATTATTCTACAACATTCCAATGCTTTTATTAAGTAAGATTTAGGTACAATTTTCCAACACGCTTTAAAAAATAATAAAGCCTACAGTCTTTTATATATTCTCAATTAATTATCCGAAATTAATAATATTCTACCATTAATTTCCAAATGGACAAATTTAGAAATTCAGTGCCCTACTTACAATAGCAAAGTTTGTGGGTCAAATTAGACTTTTTTCCTTTATTTTAGTTTCGAACAACTGGAAAATAACACTTTTAATCCAGGAACAAGAAAAAAAAGAAGAAATTTTATTACATAGAGTTACCAGGCAATGGCTTCGCCACTCCCTCCTACGGGGAAAGCGGCCATGTTTAAATTTTTATAAATTTTCTGAACTTCTCCAATTATAATAATTTTAAAAAGGAACTCTAAACTAAATTTCCCCCCTTTAAAAATATCACGCTGCTAAAATATAAAAAAAAAATAAATTTTCTCAACTTCACTATTTGTAATTCTTTGGGTTTTAAAAAGTTCACAAAATTTCGATATTTATATTTATTTCTGAACTTCACCATTTTGTTTTTTAATATTATAAGAGAATGATTAGAAATAACTTTGATAAAAAAACCTAAGTCATAACCAAACTAAGATAAAATTATTATTCAAATACTCAAAGAAATCCCCTTCCTAAATTATAGAGTTAGCGATGATGATGAACTGATGATTAGAGGTTGATGAGTGTGGACAGGGCAAAGAGGTCCACCGTTTTATTTATTCTTGTTTTTCAGGCGACTGCCTCGAGGGGAAAGGACAGGCCTCACACGGTGTGACTGCCGTGTTAAAATGCCACCAGTGGTCGCACGAGTTCCTCCCTTTTATCACTAATTAAATAGATAATCTTACCTTTTGCAACGCACTTTTGTCTTTGCTTTC
Organism: Ceratothoa steindachneri; assembly: GCA_963969495.1. NCBI lineage: Eukaryota > Metazoa > Arthropoda > Malacostraca > Isopoda > Cymothoidae > Ceratothoa > Ceratothoa steindachneri. Next base: position 20,560,810 of record OZ018336.1, on the reverse strand, counting down.
CCGCAACGCTTCTTTCAGCGTTGGATTGTGGTGTATGTATGGATGGCATGGTCTATCGTTTTCCCTACCCTCGAGGGTTCATTTGGCACGAAATTAAAACATACAAAACGGGCGTAAACATGGGTGTGATGTATGTAGTATGTAATGACAGAGTTTGATTGAGTTTTCTAGAGTTGGGATGGGCAGGGGGGGCAGGGGGGGGGCTCAACTATTTTGTTTAGTGTGGAGGGTCCTCTCTGCGATGCTTAAGGGGCGGCGATACTCACACTGGATTCCACCCTGCCTGACTGCCCCATTGAGCACCCCATCCCGGCCCCACGCCTAATTATACACATTTCGCCCCATCGGCCTCCTCTCTACCGAGCCCCGTGGGGAGGTGGCCACATTCCTACTCTCTAGCGCCCCAAGTAGTCTCCTCGGATTGGTTTCCCGGCACACAGTTACACATTCTGTTGGATTGCCCTCGTTGGTTTTTATTTAATGTTGAAGTGAGAGAAAAGTACAGGGATTAAGGATCCGTCCGGCCTACCGATGGTTTCTATTGAGACCCCACCTGCCCCAGGGTTTAGGAGAGACGAGGTTCCTTACGCCCCTCTTCTTATCTTCGATTGAATCTAATCCTCTTCTCTCTTTCTTATTCGCTCTCTCTCTAATCTTCCCCGATTCTTCCTCTGTTATTCTCCTCGGCTTCTTCCTTTGTTCTTCTTTCCCGCTTCTTCCTCTGTTGTTCTCTCTCGCTTCTTCCTCTGTTATTCTCCTTGGCTTATTCCTTTGTTCTTCTTCCCCGCTTCTTCCTCTGTTGTTCTCTCTCGCTTCTTTCTCTGTTATTCTCCTCGGCTTCTTCATTTGTTCTTCTTTCCCCCTTCTTCCTCTGTGGTTATCTCTCGCTTCTTTCTCTTTTGTTGTCTCTCACTTCTTCCTCTGTTCTTATTTCCAGCTGCTTCCTCTTTTGTTGTCCCCTTCTTCCTTCGTTGTACTTTCCCAATTCTTCTTCTTGTTCTTCTTCAACTTCTTTCTATTTTGTTCGTCCCTGATCTTTCCGTTGTTGTTCTTTACAATTTCTTCCTCTTTTGTTTTCTCTCGCTTCTTCCTCCGTTGTTCTTTCCCCTGCAACTGCTGACCCCTGGAAGAAGGCTTGGGTTCGCCCCCTGATTCAATGTCTGCTAAAGGATTGATCCTAAATTGGGAGGTCCGACTGGTTCTGGAGAGTTGCGCTCCCTCCGTGTCTCGAGAACGCCAAGTAGTCTCCTCCCCAGATGGTTTGGTCTATGTCCCTTCCACACGTTTTCACTTCGCCCAATTTTACCACTTTCTTCACCAACCTTTCCGGTGTAGATGCCCTCGTTGGTTGTTCCCTTCAAAGGCTTAATTAATTATTATATATGGCATTAAATCCCTTCGAAACGAAAATAAGATAATACCATCTTTCCCTGAAATTTTGAGCCTCGTAGCGTCCTCTTTAAATGTTCATTCAGCCGCTCGTCGCATAGGTAGCCGCAGTGCCCCGAAAAACTCCGTGTCCCTATTCAGTGGGAAATGGGGGCTGTGAGTGTCCCTTTCCCCTGTGTCTCCTCTTTAACCTTTTAGCCGCAACGATTCTCTCTCTAAGCGGATCGGCGGGTCGTGCCCCACGCTCCCCAGTCCTATAATCCACGTCATCAAGCCCCCTCCCTCTATTCCGGCCCCCTCTTCCCCTGGACTTCAGCCGTAGGGAAAAAGTAAACACTTTATTTTTGGCCCCGGATCTTATCGCCCGTTTGCCATCAAGGGCGAAAAACAACTCTGTTTCCCTACGCGCGCGCCTGTGTGTATGTATCTATGTATGTGCCCCCCCCCCACACACACCTATCCCCTCTTACTCATTCCCCACCAATCGCTATGGAAATTTCTATAAATTACTATGATGAGGGGATCTTGATACCGCCACTCCATGGATGGCAACTTCCTGTAGGAAGTGAAATCCAGCATCCGTTCTCCCCTATCGTTTCCGGTATAAGGCACACCGTATTTCACGATCCCGGGTCCTTCCGAACCCCGTCACCCTACCCAACCGGACATTTTGCCGGGAGGTAAGGAAGAAAGTCCGCAGGCGGAATCGCTCCAGCAAAATCCCATACGATTTTGAATCTCCTTGAGGAGGACTTGGAAAGCGGCGCACACCACCATGGGCATAAATACGCCGGAAACGGAGGAAAAGTCCAGGAAAAGGGGATGAGGATAATTGGTGGGGAAAATACAAAAGCTAATCTCATTAATGATTGGAGGATGTAGGATTAATATCCGTAGAACCCTTTACCAACGTCGGTGACAAGTACTTTTAAGGACTTGGACTTGCTAAGGACCGGTCATTGGATGTTTAGCAGGCGAGTCATGGTTGGGCAGCCACGTTAAAATAGTTTCCGGCATATTTGATTTCTGTGTGTGATCGTGTCTCCACTTTTCCATGGAGATTTGGAAACTTCTTGTTCCTCTACATAGAATGTTTGGGGTTAAACCTCGATGGGTGCGTAGGTTTCTGGGCAAAATAGTTCTAGAAACCAAAAAAGGAAACTACTAGGCGCTTAAAGCACTAGGATGACACACAACTCTCAAACCTGCCTCCGTTGATTCATAAAGGTCCACGTCCCGCTGAGTGTCCCCTCAGTGCGTGCAAAGTTCCTTTTTCGTAGACCATTCCCAACTCGAATGTCTTTTGGGGTGTTGTGAAAGTGCCGCTGATGGCCATCAACTCGCACCCATGGCCTGACATTTGCCCAGAGATTTGAGGAATGAACTCATGTGACATCATCCTTCATCTAACTTAGTGACGATTGCCTGACATTCTCTTCTGCTTGGTTACAAAAAGCCAGACAAAGTCCCGGTGCTAAAATTATGAAAAGACAAAATACTTAGCAATCGAATAATTGAAATTGAACATGGAATTAGTATGAATGTTTGTAAAAAGTGAACCGACGGAATTCACGAAAGAAGAGACATACAAATCAACTCCTCCATGAGGACAAATGCTGGCATAATATGGACAAAATGCTACTGCCCGTTACCGATAGAAATTGCTATGGTTTCCGCCATAGCTTAACACATAATTATTAAGTGTACATTGCAGAAATAGGGAGGCCACTTATTAACTACTCGGTCCCACATTGAGAATCCTTATTTTGAGGTCAGGATTAATAGTGAAAGGAACAACTGCTCAGTCGGTCAACTTGAGATGAGGATTATCAAGACCACATTTGGTTCAGATCGTATTTCGCCCTAATACTTCTGAGGAGATCGTCCTCTTCAAAGGAATTCAGAGGATCACTTCTGAGTGATCTGCGTGAGTGCGGATCGTTAATTTTTTTTACCATTGTTTTTATTTGATTTCGGAATGTGGGAGATGACTCACAGGGTGCATAAGCTGAAGGTGAACTGATAGCAATTCCAAGCCCTTCCCCTCTCTAATTTCCATCAGGACGGTTTCAAGTTTATAAGTGTGGCATTTGTGTTTACTGGTATTCATTTGTGGTTTCCTTGTTTCCTTAATTAATCTATGTGGTGTAGGAAGAATGCCCGTAGTCTTCCGACGCGCGTCGGAAAAGGTGACTAAGCCGGATATGGGCCGCTGGCAAGGAAAGACAAACGCCGGATTTTTTTTCCTGTGAACGCGACACGCAATGACTGGCGTGTGCGCCAACCCTACTTGTGGACAAACGTTAGATTCTGATGAATCTATGTGCTGTTGGAGATTTTGACCCCCCCCCCCCTCCTCCCAGTTGCAAAGAATTAAAAAGTTGAGGTTTTCCATGTGGAGGCAGCACTACTGCAGCTGCTGCTTTGCAGGAACAAAAATTAAAATTCACATCAACAGAATTTGGGATTAAAGGACAAATAAACGTATTTGGTGCAAGATGCAGCAAATATAGAGACCAGGCAATGGCTTCGCCACTCCCCCCCCCCCTACAGGGGCAGCTTGCGCTTCGCTACTAAGATTAAAATCTAAAATCTAAAAAAGACAGCCATGGTTAAATTTTTATAAATTTTCTGGAGTTCGCCAATTATAATAATTTTAAAAAGGAACTCTAAACTAAATTTCCCCCTTTCAAAATATCACGTTGCTAAAATATAGTTATAGAAGAAGATATATAAAAATGAATTTTCTGAACTTCACCATTTGTAATTTTTTGGGTTTTAAAAAGTTCACAAAATTTCGATACTTATATTTATTTCTGAACTTCACCATTTTGTTTTTTGATATTTTAAAAGAATGATTAGAAATAACTTTGATAAAAAACATAAGTCATAACCAAACTAAGGTGAAATTATTATTCAAATACTCAAAAAAATCCCTTTCTTAAATTATAGAGTTAGTGATGATGATGATGATGATACCCGCGAGAGAGCTATTTATTTCTCTATTTATTTTTATATATCTCTCTCTCTTTCGTTCTTTTTTCTCTCTTTATATATTTATTTATATCTCCTTTCCTGTGTATGAATTCATTTTTCATATTCTTTTCGCACTTCCAAATCTATAAAACAGTCTGATGCTGACCAAGAACATGTTTAGGTAGTAGGTAGTAGTAGAAGTACGTCAATAGGCCTTTATCCAGGCGGATCCCAACCGGATAATGAAATACTCATAAAGGTCAGTATGACAATCGCTGGTGATCCCGAGGGCAAAACTGGTTGATCCTCTTTGGGAACAGGTGTCAGGAAGTTTTATGTTTTTGACACTAAACAGCGTTCAGGTGCAGCCTTAGTCGCCCCGGGGCAGAGGGACCTGTTCCGCGTCAGAGGTATGGGGATATAGATACTTGACAGACCAACGCTGTATCCACTCGGCTAGCAAGAGCTCTAACATGTTTAGATATTGAACTACATAGATTGAGTGCACATGTAGCTCATTGACTCCAACCTGCTTGCATAGGGAATGTTATTTATCGAGGTAAAATCCAGTCGTTTTTCTCTCGATTAGGGGCTGCTACCATCGTGGGTGGATTCTTCTTTACATAATTACAGAATGAAGACTAACAAAGAACCTAGAGACCACTCAAGGCCAACTCGAGAAAGAATAAAGTACATAGACAGATCTAGCAGAAACAAACTACATGGGAGACGAACCAGATTATGTAATCTTAAAATTTAAAGAGATTTGAATTTCATGACGTTAAGTTTAATGTTAAGTCGAGAACTGTTCATACACTCTTATCATCATATGTGCCCAAAATATACATGCTGCTTTTTTCTGCTGATTCCTTTTTATAATTAAGACCAAGAAAACACTTATCTACGTTCGCCCCTTGATTCAGACATGTTTCATGTAACTCGAAGCCAATTGCTTTCCCTCAAATGCACATTCACAACATAGAAAACAAGGTCTACTGAGCAAGAGGTTGCGTGCTCTCACTTATTCTGATTCATGACCTTACGACCTTCAAAACTTTCAACAATTTCCTGACTATCCATGGGAGGACCTTGGCAATTATATCATTCGAAAGATAACGTAAAACAACATAACGGTTTCAAATTTCGTTAGAATCGGGCGAATAGCTATGATGTTATTGCCAAATAATTCCACGGCTAACCTTGGTAGGACTTTGACAATTATATCATTCGAAAGAGAATGTAGAACAACATAAAGGTTTTAAACTTTGTTAGAATCAGCCAAATAGTTACAATGTTATGACCAAAACAAAATAAAAGCAAAACGTGGACCGACCGACCGACATAGTGAGATGTAGAGTCGCGCGCGACTAATAATGGGAAATATCTTCCTACAGGCTATCGCCTGTTATTAGTGAAAGGAAAGTGCGAAAGGAATAAAAAAAAACGCATTTATTCACGTTTTGGTAGTTTACTGATAGCTGGCATTATTTTTTTTTATTTCTTCGCTACTCTTCTTGCTCCTTTAGTAATCGCCCTCATCTGTGCTTCATTTTAGGCATTGTTAACATTTGAAAATGAAATGCCGTCAAATCGATTTTCAAACATTAATTGACCTACTTTCCATTTCTCGGCTCGGTAGATTTTCCTCGTTTGTGTAATTTATAACTGAAGAAAGTTTGAGCTATGGCTGTTTTGAAGCGAGTGTTTATCAATTTAAATCCATTAATATTGCTGAATCCTTTTAGTATTTTGTACACTTCATTCAGTTGTTCACTTAATAGCTTACTTGCGAGTAGAAATAGGTCTAAAGATCGAGTCTGTCTTCTGACGGTTTATTGTTAAGCTCGATTAATAATAACAGGTGGTTCGAAAGGTTCTCAGCGTTTCTGAAGGATGGAAATAAAAGAAATTTATTCGTATTACAATCATTTTGATTTATCAAAGTATACTCCATTTCTGTTAATGAGTTCAGTCTATCTATTTGGCAGTTTTATAATTACATCCGCGTACAACTGGGCTGTTCTTGGAAGAAAACAAGTTCGCCAGGTGTTTTTTGACAGCATCTAAATCAATACACGATTTTCCGATCAAGGAGATTTACGTGGGCATAAACAAATGAAAGTCAGATAGTCCAATGTCGAGAGAGTCGGTTGGCGCGGTCAGAGATCCCCACCCAAACTCATGCAACTTTGTCCCGGTAGAATCTTCTATGCATTTTGCCTACAACGCAACCTACTTATTCATCTGTACTTTTTTCATTCACCTTTCTCTCACTTACCCTTATACGACGGTATGTTATGAGAGCATTCCACCTGCCTTCCCATTTTTCAGTCCTCCCACAGCACTAATAATTCCTCTTGCTTTCCTATCTCTTCTATACCATGATACGACAATGGTGCCAGTCATATTCACATCTGCGTCTTCTTCCATACCGACATTACACAGCTTGTCAAAGTACTCTCGCTATTTACCCTTCACCTCCTCAATGCTCACAAGTACCTTTCCATTCTAATACTTGAGGTTCACGCAACTCTTCTTCTTCACTTGATTTCTCACTTCACTCTAGAATAATTTCCTGTTCCCATCCGGGTCCTCTTTCATTTTCCGCCCAAATGCTTCATTTATAGCTTACTCGCGTGCATTTATCTGTACATCTCTCACTTTTGCTCTTCATGGCGTTTCACATCGTCATTTCACCATTTGCTGTTTTACTTTCTCTTTCCAGTTCTAACATAGCCACCTACACTCTTTGTACTACCCACTATCACTTCTTTATATGTATTTGTTCCAAATTTGCCTTATCTCCATGTCCAAAGTTCCACCCTCTCTCAACACTTTCACACATTCTTCCCGCTGACTCTGATTCAACGGACCTTTCATTCTTGATTTTCCCTTTCTTTCCACCTTCCCCATCTCTTTTGATCCATACAGCAACCAATTTAATCTTACACCAGAAAATTGTGTGGTCGGATAGTCTCATACTCACACCTCTTACATCTTTCACATCAAATACAGAATAGTCACACTCTTACATTCTCCCTCTCTCCTCGGCCCAACAAATGTGTATTTGTGCAAATCCTTCTGTTGAAAGAACGTGTTTGCCACTCACGTTTATTTCAGCACAGAACCACACCACTCTCTTTCCATTTCCAGTGTTTCTGGGTGTAGTCAAAGCTCCATTTATTCTCTTTCTCATTCTTTCACATATTCGCCCATTCATACCTGTTACAACCATCAACACATAACCATTCACAACTCCATCCATCACTCGTCCCAAGTCAATCTCAAACGTCTCTTTCTTAACCTCACTTCTAATCATTACACACACAGTCTTACTCTTGTAAATCTCAACTTCACTTTCATTATCCTTAGGTTTACAAATTTATACTCAAAGGAATTTCATCATTCCACTCCTCACTCAAAAGCACTGCCACACCTTTACTTTACGGGGCGTGGCTTCCGGGGCCAGCGGCACAATATCCGGGTTTAGTCACTCCACATATTATTATTATTCCTATTATTACCATTATTATTAATATTATTATCCCTATTATTATTAATATTATTATCCCTATTATTATTATTATCCCTATTATTATTAATATTATTTTCCCTATTATTATTATTACTATCCCTATTATTATTATTAATATTATTATCCCTCTTATTATTTTTATTAATATTATTATCCCTATTATTATTAATATTATTATCCCTATTATTATTAATATTATTATCCCTCTTATTATTATTATTATTAATATTATCATCCCTATTATTATTATTATTATTATTATTATCCATATTATTATTATTAATATTATTATCCCTATTATTGTTATTATTAATATTATTATCCCTATTATTGTTATTATTAATATTATTATCCCTCTTATTATTATTATTAATATTATTATCACTATTATTATTATTATTAATATTATTATCCCTATTATTGTTATTATTAATATTATTATCCCTCTTATTATTATTATTAATATTATTATTCCTATTATTATTATTATTAATATTATTATCCCTATTATTGTTATTATTAATATTATTATCCCTATTATTATTATGGTTATTACTTTCGGATTCCACCATTAAAGTTTCTAAATTTTCGTTCGCTTAGATCCCCCCCTTCCCGCGACTTTAACTGCATATCTTTATAACTCTCAAAATGTGATATTCCTTAAAAAATCTCTACAATATGTTTTCAGCCAAGTTTCCGTTGTAGCTTCCAAATCAAAGTTTTCAACATTTACTAAATTAAGGCGCAAAATTTGTTCCTAATCTTGCGTGGATTCAAAAGCAGAGGCGATGTAAACTTTTGTTTGCAGCAGAGGTGACGCCCTCTGACGGGTCGTTTCCCGAGTGATTAATTTCTGAAATTAGCATTTTATAAAGATTTTTTTTCATGCTGATGTTTTACAGGCGGTCTAAGCTCACTTTTCCCACCCGATTTAAATGGCTTCCAAATGGATAATTTTTGTTAAATTGACTCCAACCATTCTCGAAACACACCAATTCTTGCCTAGAGTTCGCAACCTGTCATTTATAGAGATTGCCTTGGAATTTATCCTACTAATCTCATAGAAGCAATGAATATTTCCATTACTGAGCGCGTCCTTTCATTTGAACTTCCCCCGGCCATTTAAAGTGCTGCCTTTTCTAGTAATTCTTCGGGTTGCTTATCCAATTAAAAAAGGCGTTTGTTCCAACCATTGAAATAAGAGTTGGATTTCCTGTTCGTCTAGCTACTGAACGGAACGCCGCAATGACGTCATCTACTATTCCGCCTGGTAAACAAGTTCTCTTTCGCTCTACCGATTTACGATTTATGATGAAGCTCTTGCTAGGCTAGTGGATACGGCGTTGGACTACCAGCGTTGAGGCACGGGGTCGATCTCAGCGAGCGTGGACACAAAACTTTCAGCCGCGCCACGAGCTGGCTTTCCATTGGCAGATACGCTGATACTCACCCCAGCAGGGGTAATTAATTCCACACTCATTATCGTGAACCACTACAGTTTCCATTCCCAATTTCATAGCGCAACACAACCACTCTCTTCTTCCGGAACCGTGCCGATGGAGTAGTACTTTCCCCTTATATCCGCAAACTCCTGATGCGGAACCACAAAAGGTTTGTTAGTTTGACTTCCCCAATGTAAAGGGTGGCTAGTGTTTAATAGTTGATAAAATACTTTAAGGTAAGCAACAAACTCAGATTGATAGTTTTGGAAAAGTTATATGCCTTCTCAGAGATGTTTTGAGACGAGTTGAGTCAAAAATTATCTCGTTTGTTGGAGAAAGAGATGAAATATAACTCGAACATTTAAAATTAAAGTGTTAAAGTTTAATAAGAAGAAAGAACTTGAAAAAATAAGCTGCCCGATGTAATCTAAAACCGATTTGATTGATTTGACCGTACGGGCAAGGGAAGCAAAGTTTCCTGCAAAGCAAATTATTTGACAGTACAGGGTTACACCACTACAACATAATGAAGCTAAGCACTGGCCTTATTCTCGTAAAGCGCCTAAATTAAACTCAGTTAATTCATAAACACTTTAGAAATATTATATTTAAGAAGAGACATTAATTGGAAAAGGTGATATGAAATCGCTAAATAAAACGGACGCCACGGTTCCTTTGTGTGAAAGAAGGTTCATGCCACAAACACAACACAAGTCTTACTTCCAATAGTGGTTATTGGTTTTCTCTTTTGAAAGTTTTTACATAGAGGAACCCACACAACCCACCAGAAGGGGGAGGGGGGGGGGCAAGATCGAGGGAACAGCCCTCCTGATCTTACGTTTCTAAAATGCACATCCACCATATCCCAACCCCAAGTAGAGTGTGGCGGCGTAACCCCGTCCAAGAATCTCCCAAATTAGCCGAAAACGAGAAAACGCGGGCGCGTTGACCACTCGTTGCAATTTTCAACAACATAATTCCCCCAAATCCACCTCAGATCCTTACATAGAAAAGGGATACCCATACCGTGAAAATAGAAAGACATAGAACGGAAGACAGAAGAAAGAAGGGTAGATAGACGAAAGAGAGGAGGGTAAAATAACCGGTCGAAAATAGTTTCCTAACAGGTTCTATGATCAGGAGACTAAGTCGTCGGGCTTACCAGCGATTTTGATCCTGATCTTAATGTACAGTTCATTATCCGGTAGAGAGATCTCGTCCACGATGCGATGGGTGGATTGCGGAACTTATTATACTTACGTTAAATAATTTCAGCATCAGAGAATCGTCTTCAAGTATCCTCTCCTCTTAAGTACCATTTTCCTCAAATAAAGTAAAGAAGTTTCTTGTAGTCAATTGTAATTTCACTCTATTCCTCGGTCTAGCACATTGATGGGGAACTTTTCCTGTGTTCAGGGCCGCATTAAGTTAGCTGTATTTCATATTAATAAAAGTTTAATTAGATATACCGAAAGTTGCACATTAGTTTGTATATAACTAACTACTATGACTAAATATTAGGTTAATTTTTATTAAAAAATTGATCAATTCTAATGTTAACTAACTTGTTCATGACTTTGTTGAGACCAATTTTGGTAGGAAAGCAATGAAATGATTTGATCTGCAAAATTTTAATTCATCTAGAAGATGAATTAAATGAATCAATGGCGAAGAAGGCCACGGGTTCCCCAACACTGATCTAGCACATGACCCCCTTGCCCCTCTGCACTACTTCAGAAGTTTGTACTATCTGATTATTTAAATTATTTTAAACTTTTACATTAGGAAAGTTTCTGCTCAAATTAGCAATTTCTAGGGAAATTCGTTGACTTGATTTATCAATGAATTCATTTTTACGCCTACATTTTCTTTTATCGAACAAAATTGTAAATAGAGGTATCGAATTTTCTACATACAATTCTTTATTACAACTAGAGCTTGTGAATGGTCCTCACAAAACTACTATACGAAAAGGAATAAATGAAAACAAATATGGCGACCGAAAAAGAATAACTCACAGTTACCAAAGAGTGAGGAATCAAGTATGGTTTTAGAGTATTTCATTTTAACGGTTGTGATCACTATTTTAAATTAATAAAAATATGCTAGCAAATGTACCTAGAGACAGGTTGAGAGCACTGGGCAAAGAATTTTCGGAACACAGAAGCCCCAGAAGCCCACGGGTTCACGAAACGAAGTCAGAGCTCTGAAGAAGAATAACAAAGACATCTGCTACAGAATGAAGACCAGCGAAGACCAGAAGATCTACTCGAGGCGAGCTCAAGACGGAATATAGATGTTGGAAGCTCTAACTAAGCAAATTACATCGAGAGACTAACCAGATTGGATAGTCATCGTGCAATTTAAAGTGGCCTAAATTGCATGTTAATTCTAGTGTTAGGTCGAAAGCTGCTGCCGCATACAGATCTACATGCAATCGCGTCCAAAACTAGAGAACAAATTACTAAAAAATATATATTTTCTTCAAACTACTCGTTTAATTTCCATCAAAATTGCAAGGAATGTTCTAAGAAATGTGCTTCTAATAATGACCAAGATTCATTTCATAGAACTGTGGCTAAAAAAAAGTTTAGAGGGAAGTAATGTGTATAGGAAGAAAGGATGCGTCCAAAACTAAAGAACAATAGCATAACTTTCCGCTTGTATTTTCCATAAGTTTTCTTTGGGATTTAAGTCTGGGCTCTGAAGTGGCTACTCCATAGGGGTGACCCCCATTTCGCCTAACCAATTTTCGGTGTGGTTAGAGGAATGGCATTGCGCATTGTTCTGTTGAAGTATAACTTCATTTCTTGGTGGGCAATTTCTGGATAGATGGCTCTAAAACTTGTGAAAACATGGTGGTAGACATTATGGAGTTCATTCTTTCCTGGCAGAAAAAAAACATTTAACCAGGCCCTGATAAAGACATGTAGTCCCATACCATTATAGAACCACCTCCATGCTTCACAGTTGGTACCGTGCAATAAAGGGGAAATCCCTCTCCAACTCTCCGTCTCGCAAAGGTAACCACAAAAGTGCTGAAAATCTGCAAAAATTGTTACATTTTTTTTCCAAGATATATTTAAATGGCATAACAAGTAAAACAACAATACAAGTCTTTCTTATATACTTGGTAATAACTTTCATCTAACCAAATAACTTTAGACCATTGTTCATGTGTCCAATGCTTGTTATATTTGGTCCACTGAAGATTCTTTTTTCTGTTTGCCTCAAGATATCCATGGCTTCTTTCTCGCCTTGTAGCCTTTAACCTTTGATCTTTAAGTCTCCTTCTAACTTTTGCGGGTGGTATTTTTGAACTTGAAGCTTCATTAAACTCCCTTGCAAGTTCACATGTTTTTCTGCCATTCGATAATGAAGCCCGAATGATAGATGTCTTCTTTAGGTGTTGTTCTGAAACTTGTCTTCCCTGAACAACGCCCTTGGTCTCTTGATATCGTTTTATAGTGGTTTGGACACCATATCTTAAACATTCTATTTTTTTAGCAATTTCTACTCGTGCTAACCCTTGGCTATGGAGAAGTTGGATTTGTACTCTATGTGCTTCTGTAAGTTCTTTAGTTTCAGTCATTACTTATTTAGAACGATATTGAATACAAAATAGGTAGGAATTAGAGCTGAAACGTAGGAAATATTGGTTAAATTCTGATTTTATTAGGTTGAGGAATAAGTTCTTGCGGTTTTTTAATGTTGTGTTGATTTAAGTTTTATTGACGTGATTTGTGCACATATTAAGAAACAATAATAAATAATGAGAGCAAAATTTGCAAAGGTTAGGCTACGTCTCTTAACAGCGTAGACTATTAGGCTTTTGCTTAGGCTACGTCTTGAAGTTGAGTAATAAGTCATTGCGGTTTATTTAAAAGTTGTGTTCATTTAATTTTTGTTCTGTCCCCTCAAAATGGAATGTCAAGTTGAAAGAAAGGCGCATTTTCGACACTTGTTGTTATTCATTTTCAATCGAGACTGGAACAATGAAAACGCAGCCAAAACTCGTCGCGATATTTGTGCTGTGTACGGAGAAAATGCTTTATCAGAAAGGACAGCTCAATGGTGGTTTTCACGTTTCAAAAACGGTCATTTCAATTTTAATGACGAAGAACGTTCTGGTCGCCCCATTAAGTTGGATGAAGATCGATTGAACGACCTTCTTCATGAAAATCCTCGTCAATCGACTAGAGAATTGGTTATACAATTGGCATGTGATCAGAAAACTGTAGTGAATCACCTTCATTCGATGGGGAAAGTTCAAAAACTCGGTGCATGGTTTCCGCACGCTTTGAGCGAAAGCAAAAAACTTCAATGCTCCACGATTGCCCCAGGTTTGCTTGCTCGTCACAAGACTACTCGTGGATATAAGGAAAGATTTCTTAACCACATCATCACTGGCAACGAAAAGTGTTGCGTTTATGTCAACATGAACCATCGAAAACAATGGCTTAGCCCCAATAAAAACCACTTCCGCGATTAAAGCAAGGACTTCATCCACGAAAGACGATGCTATGTGTGTGGTGCGATTGTGAAGACATCATTCTTTATGAGCTTCTTGCGAACAACGAGATTGTCAATGCAGAACTCTACGTTCAACAAATGTATCAACTCGCCGAAGCTATTCGTGAAAAGCGACCTCATCGATGTTATGGAGTCTTTCTGCAACACGACAATGCTCGTCCTCACATTGCCAATATGACAAAAAACGCCATCCAAACGCTGAATTTGGAAATTCTGCCGTACCCTCCATATTCGCCAGACTTGGCTCCATCGGATTTCCATCTGTTCCGATCGCTCTCCAACAATTTGCGCGGCGTTTCGTTCAATACTGATGTGGAATTAAGAACCTGATTAGATGAATTCTTCGAGTCAAAATCCAGAGATTTTTATTGCAGAGGCATCGAAAAACTAGTTGAACGTTGGGAAGAAGTCGTAAATAACAACGGAGAATACATTATTGATTAAATTGCATATTGTTATCAATTAAAAATTAAGTTTTTCTAAAATTGTTAATAGTAATGAATAAATTTAATAAAACCGCAAGAACTTATTCTTCAACCCAATAGAAAACATATCTTTAATTAATTACACGCATTTAGTAGAATACTTACTAATTCAAATATATGTATATACAAAATATTCAAACATTAGAAAAATACACATTATGATACATATTTCTAAATATTATGATAAATTCTAAAAAGTTTGATTAAATATGTTGAATATATGAGGGGGGGTTTTGTACCTTTGCCAAAGGGTGTCTGTATTGCAACAGTCTCGCGTGCATTGTAGGCTGCGAACGATGGTATTACTCATTTATCAGGATAGCAGGTTATTCAGTAGAAGAGTGAAAGAATGACGCTGTTTAACATTTTGAGGCATTATAATAGGTCAACATTGTAATTTCACACAATAAAACTCCACGAGGATACCGGGTCCTGCTAGAGGGCGAAGAAAAGGGGGTGGAAACGACTCTCAAGAATGATCGATGGAACGGATTTCAATGAAGGATCGATTTGAGAAAACCGCCGGTATTTCTCAAATTCCTCTTCATAACATTGACTACCCAGGTGTAGCACATGTGAACAGGGAAGCAACGATTGACCTCGTTTGGGAAGTCCTTCCTCATCTTCCATATCCTTGCCTCCCTCTGATTTTATTAATAATTTCGATCACTGTAATATCATTCTAATGGGAAAAGTTAGGAAGGAAGAGGAGAGTGATATCAATGCTTATATTTTACTCAAACCACCTTCCTTACTCTTTAAGTCAGCCATCGACCGCTTAGTCAAGCTTTGGGAGAGCTTTGATAATAATAATACATACTTCCTTGTTTGAAGTTCCTATTTAATCTGTTAAATTAATTTTTTACTTTTGAGTAAAACGACAATAATTTCTTGACAGTCTGATCAAAATAGAAATTATTACAACCTCTAAAGCATATCTTCACAGCTCTTAATGTTGGGATTAAGGACTCTGCTCTGGCCATGGTCAAGGGTGACATCCGACAAGAGGGGAGTCATGTTTCTTCGGTGGAGAGGTCAACATATGGACCACGTTCGCCTCTACCTTTCGCAACCAATTAACGAAGGTCTAAAGTTACCCTTAATTAACAAGGATCGGGCCATCAGCAGAGCGAATCAGTCTTGGGGGTTTAGTCAAGTCCTATTCCCCAGATCCCGTGAGGCCTCAGGAGGGAATCTGAAGGTTGTAAATGGCATTGCACGACCCTCTGAACCCGGCTTCGAGCATTCACTCGGAGAAGCGAATAGATAATCGAGAGTGTGGTTTGGGTGATTGTATTTCAAGGGCCTCATGATGCCTCGTGATCCACATACCTGAACACAGAATCACCATGATTCCTATACGAATTGGTGATCCACATAGCCGAACGCAGGATCACCACGATTCTTATACGAATCCGTGATCAAGGGAAGAGCGGACGAGAGTTGAAGTCATTCCAATAGAGGCAGTGAGTATTTCTGTTGATGGTCGGAACGAATGAGTTGTGTGGGTTTAAAAAAAACAAAAAAACTTTGCATCGGTCGGAACCAAACCCGGGGCTTCGGCGTAGCAGGTGAGAATTCTACCACTCAACCACGAATGGATATAATATAACTCTAAATTTGATTTAAATTCTTAAAACTAAGCAAAAATCAAACAGGGTAGTTCTATGAAGAAAAGATAAGCCGTCTTAAAAAGAAAAGGATGGCTTCTTCACCAGGCCGTGTTAGAGATGGCTTAGCTTTACTCGTGTTTCATTATCTAACTATTCTTTATACTCATTAACTTGACATTTTGAAATTTAGGTTAGTAAAAATGAACTGGCCGAGTAAAGAGGCAAAAAGAAGCTCAACCTACCCCTCCCCTTTGTTGGTTATTTGATTTCTTTTTCCTAATTTGCACGTAAATCTTTACTCGGTCAGTATATACAGGGTGGTCCGAAAGCCTAGTCATTCCCTTTGTTCTAATTTTCTATTTAAGATGGCTAACACGAGCTCCTACAGTATGGAAGAGAGGCTAATTGCAAGTGTATGCGCACATTATCGTGTGCATTCTGGCAAGAGCATGGAGGATGTACAACATGACTTCATTGACAGGATCAATTAAAGTAGAGGGTGACAAAGCTTTTCGAACCACCCTGTAGATGCATTATCATTGCATATTCTCTCCTTACAAACCGCTTGCGTGATACTCTAGATGTCAGCTAGAGTATGCTAAGCCTAACACCCCATCCCCCTTTCAGGAATTATAAACGGGGTATCTGCCTCCCCTAGAGAAGAATGGTGGCCTAGATGATTCTTGGTTAGTTCAAATGAACTTAACCCGATTTAAGCTGCAATTGCGCTTTTAGGAGATGTGGATACGATAGCAATCTCCCGCCCCATTGATTCTGCACCAGACGTGCTTGTGGGGACGTTGCTAAATGGGTCTTAGCTTTGATTTTTCTCCCTCCGATACGAGGGTCACGGAATCAGACCTGGCATGGGTTCCACCCCCTTCCCTAATAAGGCGGCCTCCCCAATGTAGAGACAAATCGCGCCCCATTCGCGACTCGCCATCTCCAACGTCGCTGATGGTGGGATTGCGACTATTGCTTCCACTCGGCAATTTTGACGCTCCCAAATACCCCATGAGCGAGCAGGGACCGCTGGGGCTGCCAGCAAAGAGCGCTGAATGCATCCTTCCTTAATTCAAAAACTTTTGTGCAAAAATTTGTTCCTAGGCATTTGAATGAACCCCTCTGTCCCAATGATTTGTAGTTCATGTGGTTTGATTTGGTCCTATTTGGTTAGGAACTTGTATCTCCTCTGTCTCCCACCTCTTTATTTCCATTAGGTGACAGTGCTCTTGTGAGATCACCACTCTAACCTCGACAGCCGCTTCGAGTACCGGACCAATCAAAGGGAACGAATCTCCGCTCAGCCTCACCTCATCATATCAACGTGACAACCGACGGAGAACCTGCGTCAGGACGATTTAAAATGAGGCTTATGAAGAATGCGCTGAAGCTGGGCGAAGTAAAATTGTGCGAAAGGTTACTAGCTCGAGTTACTAAGTATCTCAGGTCTCTGGGGCCCAGGGATTCGCAATTCTCCTGAATCAGTTCCTGTTTCTTAGCAAAGACAGGTTTCCCCCGTGGGATAACTCTTCTTATCTATCCTTCTATCACCCTCCCCCTCGGATGAGTTTCCTGACATTTCACTCTATGGACTCCATCGAGTAGTGTATTTGTTCTCCCTGTGTGTGTGCGCCTGCGCACACACACAAATTGACCCTAATCAACCTCACCCCCTTCTGCATCTTCTGCATCGCTCGTTCGATCAGCAATGAGCCACTAACGCCATACCTCGGATCCCCTTGGGAGTTCCAACCCTTTCCTTCCCGTTCGCGGACCTTCGGCCTCTGACCACGTTTATCCGTGCTTTTGTCGTTGCTCAGAGGATCAGCGTTTATTCATTCAGAGCTTGAATTCATCTTCTTTCGCCAAAGGGCTTCAAGTCCGTGCCCGGGAGAGAACTCGGCCAGGAGGCTTACAGCATTTCTTATTCATCTCCCGCGATTTGAGGGGCGACCTCCAGCAGGGCAATAGTGTAAACAGGTCCTTTACGGTTTCCCAGCCTCTGGAGTTGAAGTCTAATCGGTGGCCTTTAGTTAACACAAGGCGTGCTTTAAATACTTCCGAAACATCATATTATCTAGAGAATGCGGAGAAAGCGGTCGCGAAGGATTCTGCCACAGACACTGAGTCCGAGATTGCGGTCTCGCCATCCTGGAGAACGAGATGTGCGTCCTGCAAGAACTTGCCTCGAATCATTTTGTCACGCCTCAACAGCTATGTAAGAGTGTGCTTCACTATCTACCGGAACCTCGTCCTTACTCGACGAAATTCACTGACGGTAAAATCGTTTGGATGGCGCTTGTATTGCATATAGGCATAATCATTCTCTCTTGGATGCTGTCTCATACTACCCGCGCGGAAGTCGATTGCGTAGAAAACGGTCAGAGGTTCTAAGAATTGTTTTCAGGCCCTTCGTCGATGATGATATCGTAGAACTCAACGCCCTCCTCAATTGAGATAGGAATATCAGCCATTACCTCGAATACGGAGCACCGTGCCTGTTCCAAGCAACAACAAAGTGACTTACCAGTCATCAGCGGCCCGCTAAATGATATTTGGAAGGGGAAGTGATCACCACCCTGAACTTCATGGACTCCCTTGCCACAAATCAGGATGTGCGTCTGGAAAGCTAAAAGATAGATCGATGCAATAAAATGAAGTGGTTCTCGGTCATGAACATTCAGCACACCAATATCCATTCAAATCCCCAAGGAGGAGAAAGGGCGTCTGCAATCGCGCCACAACGCGGGGGAAGTCCGCTACCGAGGTCAGCTGATGGTTAAATATAAACTGAAGCCTTATATTACCTCATATTAAGTGAAGATGCACTACTACTGCCTGAAATGAAATAGTTAGAGCCAAAGAGATGAGGGAGAAATAATGTAGTGTTTAAATTGCGCATCCACCTGCCCAGCCCTCATCCCGTAGTGGTGGGGTTACAATACACCAGAAGAATTGATGGGTTCACGTTTACATTGTCTCCTGAAGGCAAATAGCTAGGCAGAAGCAGGAAGAGACGAGCCTCCGCAGTTCCTCCCATTGAAGGAAAATGCCATCCAGGCCTAGATATAAGGAGATGCGTGAGAGTGCCCCCTGGTTTTATCGAGGTATGCGCGAGCCTGAATTGCGGCTATCTCAAGAAGGGTGCGCCCATGGGAGGTATGACCCACAGAAGGGTTCCGACTGGGCGCAGTGGTTATCTTGCTAGTAGGCTTGAAGGAGCCAAGAGCATAGGGCTCTTTTATAAGTTAAGAGGCATAGGAAATCCCAGGTCGCGCAGGCAGCGCAAGGACCACTTTCTTGTTCTCCATAAACAAAGTTAGGTTCGCAGCATGGAGGACCAGGAACGTCTCAAATAAATACGAGTCATATTGATCGAGGAAGCAGGGTGCAGTTCGCCACAATTAACACACATGGCTTTATACGATACAGCTTTCTTGCGTAAGGCTTTTGATTTTAATAATCTTAAACTTATTTATATATTTATTTACACATTTCAATTTCTTTCTTCTAGCATTCATTCTTTTTTACTTGACATATGGACACTGTGTTCTGTAGGAGCTTGTTTTCAAGAATTTTGTGTTTATTATCTCAAATAAAAAAAAAAAATAAAAAAAACAGTTTTGGGGTTGCCCTGACTTTGCACGCTGATAATTTCTATTAGTATGGTCAAAGCGGTGGAAGTTGTAACACCTCCGCGGTGATGGAAAGCATTATCAACGCGGTAGCAATACCACCAGCTCGCAGGGATTCGGGGAGCTTGTCACGATCAGACGTGACGAAGAGTGTAGTGGTGAATCTTGAAGCTCATCCCTGTTTTCTCTTCATCCAATCGACCTTGGTCGTTCCCTGCTCAGCCAGCTCTTCTGCGATGTCTTCTAAGGAGTAATCACCGAGGTATGTGTAACCTTCAGTTTACTCCTAAAACGCTACCTAAGAGCAACTCTGCCCCCCCACCCCCCCGCATCAAAAGAGCGAATAAAAAACGCTTCAAATTGGCGGGCTCGAAGACGCCAGACAGCTTCTCAATGAGGGTCCAAGACGTCGCCGAGTCTCCACTCACCGTCTGTCTGCTTTTTAGTAATGGATTTGCATCCTCCCCCGAGGCCGCATTGGTAACCATCCTCCGTAACTTTCCTCCCGGATGGTTCCTAGGGGGATGGTGGTGAGAGGGTAACCCCCTCCACCAGACAGATTGTTGTCAAGGGCTTCGCCCACCCAAATGTCAAAGAGGGGCGAAGTTTCACTTTTTGGTTTCTATTTTTTCGCTTAAAGAGAACACGCGAAAAATCAAAGCTTCCGACCAATAAGAGAAAAGGAAAGGTGATCCAGCCTATCCCATTTCAAATTTTCGAACCTTTCAGGGGCTCCAACATTGGAGGCCTTAAAAGATTTTTAGGCCACAATACACTCGGACCTGAAATTGCCCCGAGGACGGTCGCTCCTCACTGATCACAGCTCCCAAGAGAGCAGCCAGAGAGGCAGAAGAGAAAGAGTGGATCCCTTACCAAGTTGTACTCGTTGTTGACAAGATGGCCAGAATCTGAAAATGTCACTTTTAGTTGGCCCGGTAACCAACAAGGCAATAAAGCCCATCCAGCATATGCAGTACAACCTTATACACCCGAGAACGGCTGCATTGGTATGGTCAGCCCATTAAGCATAGGGAAGGGGTTATCGGGGCAAAACTGATCTTTCCATTATTCACGCCCAGAACCCTTCAAGTTTGGTCTCTTGCAACCTCTGAGGGTTAAAGGGAGTTGTTTATAAAGGTTACAAGCCCTCTCTTCTGACTCCGCATTAAGTAGAAGATGGTCAGGTCTTTAAAGGTCGATAAGACAAAATAAGGTTGGGAGACTCTTAGAAAAAACGGCCCAGTCAGAGTTAAGCCAACTCAATGAGCAAAGCCTCCACTCAAACTAGGAGGATGTGTGGCTCCTACAGGCCCCATGAGGTAAAGCCCCAGGTCCTGCAAAGAGTGGGGCACAGAGGGATGTAGGCCTGCAGGCATTATGCCCAAGAGGTTGTGCCAGAGGGAGCTTAACTGCGGGCACTCATGCCTGGAGGACGTGCCGCTCCTCCGCATACTAGGTGTAATAGTCTGCAAGTGTTACCCATCTATGCGGCCATATGAGAGTGTCGTAGAATGAAGCTTTTGTTGCCCCTTTTGTCGAAGTATACCTTTTTGTCGTGATATACTTCTTTTTTGAAGTATGCTTTTGTCTAAGAGTGTCAATTTTGTTGTTTTAAGGAAGAGCCATTTCAACACGTAAGGATATAGAGAAACACACAGGAATTATCTCAAAATAAACATATATTTTAAATTTAACAATTTACTACACAAAAAACAGGAACCACAGAAATACTACGAATTTAAAATACACAATAATTACTTCAAGTTTTTAAGTAAGTTTTTTTTAATTGGACCCTCTAATATTGGCTAACTCGCTACTCACTTCAATATACAAGAAATAGGCTAATTGTCTCTACTGGAGTTTAAATACGTTGGTTGCTCTGGCGGCGGGTTTGAGTTTGACCTTGAACCAATGAGCCCAGACACCACAGTAATCTGGTGGGTCCTTTGACGCGTGCTTCGACCAGATTGTTGGAGGTGGACTGGATGACTTGGCAGTTACAAGGGACTTTGGCGAGTGTAGCAGATAGGGGTCCACACGGTATTCAATGAAGGAGGGGTCTTCAAGGGCGCGAACAATCACGGTGCTTTAGGAGGCCACAGGGTAGGTGGGGTCTCTCTGGCGAGAGTAAGTTGAACTTGATTCTTAAACCAAGTTAACTTATAGTTCGGTGTGACCACCGGGTAACGGCCTCGAGGGGAAGCTTTTTCTCCTTCGTTATGTAATTCCTCATAAGCGAGGACTATACCTGGGCTTTAGGATCCATCCGGATAGTGAGGGGGAGGGGTTTCTCTGACGAGAATCAGTTGAACTTGGTTCCTCAACCAAGTTAACTTAGAGTTTGGTGTGCCCACCGAGTAACGGGCTCGAGGGGCAGCCTTTTTCTTCTTCTTTTCTTAATACCTCAAGGGCGAGGACTATCTCCGGGCTTTAGGATGCACCAGGATAGTAGGAGTCTCTCTGACGAGAGTATGTTGAACTTGAACAAGTTAACTTAACGTTCGGTTTGATAACCAGGGACTAGCTCAAGGATGAGCTGCAACTTAGCCCCCTTGGTAGCCCTGCCTCTCTTGCAGGAGACTTCGTAGCCTGGCGACTCACATATTCTACATCGTTTTTTCCCTAGTGCTTGGTATTTATACCTCGTCACCCCACTGGGGTAGGGCTAGGAGGGGAAAGGGATGGCTTGTGGACGGGCCGCAGGAGGGTTCTTATTCCAACGGTTTTTCTCAGCAAGTCTTACCTCTGCTCCAGCTGGCCTTTGAGCTTGAGAGAAACGCGTCTCCAATTTCGTACTTGAGGTGAAATTGAATATACACTCGTAGGGGAGATCTTGCAGTTTTAACCGTATGACTTTTCATAGAGACGAGTGGTGAGGTGCTGTGGTTACGAGCTTGACCCACGGTGTCTGGCCCAGATGTTTTTGCGGTCAACGTCCCGTGTCTCAACTGGGAGAGAACGGGAGAGGGACGATTCGCCTACAGAGAGCGACCACCCCACTTTGTCTCTCTGTCTCACCCGCTCATTCATGCCCCTGCGCTTGTTGGTTAGACCTATTTCCAATGTTTTACCTTTACACCATGGGGGAGTGGGGCATTTGCTCGACATATGAGGAGGGTTGCACTTCTTCCAATTCCTAGCACCCTCGAAATTGTCTGTCTACTCGGGGGCTACGGAGAATACATTTTCATTTCTCTCAAATTCAGTATTTGATAGCCAAACCTATTTTTACATTTATGACATGAACTCGTTTGTTTCGCTTTTATCTTAATAAATACAATTGTTAGTTCTATTTGCCCCGAGATGGGGAGCAGAGCCAACATCGGGATTTGAAAATTTGAAAAGTTTGAAATTAGAATTCAATTCGGAAGTTTATTGGTTCTCTCAGACCTCCCGAAGATGTTTCGTGCGCTCAGTCAGATTCGTCTTAAGGTTTGATTTAATTGTTGAATAGAATCGATTGATTGATTGGTTTTGAGTGGCGCAACTACTAGGTTATTGCCAGTTGTTAAATAGAAGAAGGGGACAAAGTTGAAAGGGCGTTTAAAAATTTAAATGGAGTTTGTCGATAGAGAGTTAAAATTAGAAAGGGATTTTTGACGCTCACTTTGAATAAAAGGTAGTACATTAAGGCTAACTTGCTATCCCGTGAAATTTGATGATCTTTTATCCCCCCCTCTCCTAAAGAACCACCTCACCCAACTAAATTAAACATATAAATGAAATTGGCAATGATGAAGAGAATGTAAGAGTTTGAATGGAACCAAGTGGCAAGCAGTTAAAGAGTTCCTTTAGAATGAATGGGAAGGGAGGTAGGATAACCTGGATGTTGCGTTCCTCTTCTGGACTTCATGAAGTGTTAGGATGTAAAAAAGTGAAACCAGCTCCTAATCAAATTGAAGAAATGGTCGTCTCCACGCCCCCAGGGAGGGGATTGTTGTCAATTCACTCCTACTGGAACAGTGTTTTACCTTCAGTGCTCGACAACAAGCTGGATCCCTCATGCCTTATTCATGGGGAAGGAGAGAACCTCTGCGATCCAGAGCCCCATAAAGATCCTTCGCGCAGCCAAAGGTTGAAAGACAAGGTTGACAAAACGGCCCGGCGGCAGAAGAAGAATATTCGAAAGGAAAACTTATAGAAATGTGTGAAAATGGACGGATACAGACGGGTAGATAAAAGCAGTTGGACAAACATAGGAGGAAAAAACTTAATCGTTAAAATAGACGGATAAAGACGGGTAGATATAGGCAGGTGGACAGACATAGGAGGAAAACACCTAATCGTTTCGATAGATAATTTTAACACAATTCTGTTATGAATAACAAGAACCCATATTCGTGGCTAATAAACGTAAACACTTCTGACCTGTGTGTATGATAGAGAGAGATAGTGACAGTGAGAAAGAGCGAGAGAGTGAGAGTAAGTAAGAATGAGTGAGTTAGTAAGTGTGAGTGAGAGAAATAGTGAGTGAGCGTGAGTTAGTGAGTGAGAGAGAGGGAGAGAGACACACGTACAGACAGACATATAGAGACAGTATGTGTGTGTACTTACGATTAATTAATTATGATGGGCCGGCAGAAATTGTACTCCCGTTGTGGAAGCTCGACGCTGCCAGGCGTGTAATGAGCATGTGATCAAGCCATCACCGAATTGTCAGTTAGTCATTATCTCATGAAAATGGAAGTTAATTGCTAATGAAATAAATATCATAATGCGGATAATGAAGATTATGATTTTAAAATAGTATCCGGACAGATATAATTGAGATGGAAGGGAAATAAACAGGAAGGACGGTCTCCACATGATTATGTTGTCAGCTAGCAAGGACTCAATGCAGAGGGTTTGCATCTCTCTCTTGAGGGTTTGTCGACGACATATTCTTAGGCTTTTTGAAATCCCCTCATCCTGCCCCAGTCATTTTTGAGTAACGAAGTTTCACTAGATTTCCCCATAATTATCGGGAGGGTTTTAAGTTGGAGGAGATTTTTTTAATATGTAATCCTCAAAAGTTCTATCAAACAATATTGTGTATTCGTTATGTCAACTATCAATTACAAACTTTCATTTAAAATATCAAATAGTTTAATCCACTTTCGTGCTAAATTTCACTTAAGAATCAGACTAATGTGTACAATTTTAACCGATTGAGAGATAGCAGGAACAAACCTTCAGTATTCTACTCTACCATAACTAAACCGAATCAAACCTAACAAATTGGATTTGGCCCGTACATAACTAAAATTTCATAATAGTTACTGTAATGATAGATTGGTTTTCCATAGATAAACTTAAACCAAGCAAAGCGCCTGAGCCAGGTATGATTTATCTTCACCACCTTAAAGAATTAAAAGGCCATTATGAGAACTATGGCAAAAATATTTAATATAGGAAGAGGATATGGGGTTGCTCAAGTAATATTCAAATTAGCCCACTCATTTTAAAAAAAAAATATGATCGTCACTTCCATAAACAGTAAGGCCAATGGATCTTAACATTCTTGATTATTAAACTATACTTGAATCATTTGTTAAAGAAAAAAAAAATAGTCGAACACCTCTACAGCTATGAACTAATTCAGATAGCACGGTTTTAGATAAAAATAAATCGTGCATTATTAACTTGCTTGAGTTTTATCATAAAATTGTTAAGAATATGACGCCCTGCTAGCAGTAGACGTGATCTTGTTGGATTTCAAAAAGCCTCTGATATAGTTCAATATCGGAGCCTGATATAAAGGTTACATAATCGGCCAAAACCTGCTTACATGGTTAGAAAATTGACTCACAGGAAAAAAAACAGAGACCCGTAATTACCGGGATTGAATTGGGTTGGGTGGTCGATCTAGTAAGCTCCCACAGAGATTTGTACTGGGACCACTTCATTTTTTTTAGGTATATTAATGAATATAAAAGATTAACTTTTTTTACACTCTCGAAATTCGCGGATGATATAAAAAAAGTACACAGATGTTGTAACTTTTGACTGAGATGAAAATTAAACAGTAGGTACGAGGGGCGGTCAATAAGTTTTGCAATTCGGATATAAGGAAATGAGATATGAGGAAAAGTGTTTTATTATTTTTCAATATAACTACCCTCGACTTCAATGCACTTGCGCCCCTTGTCCCTGAGGCTTCGAATTCCCGACAACCAGAAATCTCCCGACTGCTGTTCAATCCATTCCTAGACGGCGAGCTGGACATCTTCATCGTCCCCAAACCGGCGTTCACGCAGTGCAGCCTTGAGCTGGCGGAATAAAAAGTAGTCGCTAGGGGCCAGATCTGGACTATAGGGGGGGTGGTGGTTGAGATCCTCGAATCCGCAGTCGCGCAGGGCAGCTTGTGCAACTCTGGCCTTGTGGACTTTGACGACGTTGAAGTCGATCATGGGGCGTGAGGTTTCTAGGGACCCAACAGGGAAAGACTTTTGTCATTGTCGTGGATGATGTTGATAACGCTTCCATGTGATATTCCAAGTTCTTGCTCGATTTCTTCGACCTTCACCCGTCGATTTTTGAGGATCATCCTCTCCACACGGGCCACATTGTCCTCGTTGGTCACGTCTGACGGGCGTCCTGGACGGTTTTCATCTTCAAGGGACTCACGACCATGGCGGAACTCCCTATTCCAGCGAGCAATGGAAGGGGCGGTGTCGGTGTACACTGCAACCATGCGTTCATGGATCTCTTTTGCATTCTTGCTTTCCTTGGTCAAATATTTTATCACTGCGCGGTGCTCAACCTTCTCCATTGTTGAAAAATTTGTGACTGACGATTTGCGATCAGCTACTGCTTCTTAAATAGACGAGGCAGAAGCGTGCGGCTGCAGGTCCTGACTTGTCATGACTTGTCCTAACACCCCCACAAACAGCCATCCCCCTTCCTCTGTTTTGCCCTAACGATTCGCAAAACTTATTGACCGCCCCTCGTACTCAACAAAATCGTGGAGTGGTCAATTAAATGGCAAATGGTACTCGATACAACCAACTGTAATGGCTTATATATCGGACCAGGAAACAAAAACATAACTATACATGTCAAGAATATCCCCGGGGTACGGAAGTATGCAAAATCCCCCCATCCTCCATTTCGAAATTTAAAGCGTAATAACAAAGAGGCTCTACCACGCAGAAAATTAGTAAGATATTTATAGAAAGTAGTATGAAGGTAAAGGAAGTGAAAATAGTAGAAGATATATGCTTTCTTCCATGCCGTTGGTACAATGCTAGCTAGTCTCTAACGATTTTCGAAATAGGCATACTAGGGACTCACTTAACACATCTTTACATTCCTTCAAAATCTCTTTCTAATCAAAATATCATCTAATCTCTCCCCATCATTACCCCTGAGTCAAAGTTCCTTCAGGTACAATTAGATTATCCTAGAGTGTAAATATTGCAAGAAAATACTTATTTAACATCCTAACTATTGCATTACTATCACTCACTAACTATCGATTTGTAGTTTTAAGTGGGCCTATTTTATCTTTGGTCTTAGTTCTGTATAATTGAAAAAACCTTTGCCTTATTTGCCACTTTAACTTCATAATTTCTCTTTTCGACCACTGAGATTTTCTAAATAGTGTATTAAGGCAAAAAATAAAGCAAATAATGTTAAACTTCATTAAGAGAAGCGTTAGTTAGAAAAATAAGGAGACTTTCCTGAAACTCTCTAACTCGTAGGTTAGACCACATCTTGATTTTTAGGCGCGTGTGAGTCTAGTCGCGGGAGACTACATCTCACTATATCGGTCGGTCGGTCCCCGTTTTGCTTTATTTTTGTTTTTGTAATAACAGTTTAACTAATCCGCCGATTTCAACGATATTCGAAACCCTTATGTTGTTTTACATTCTCTTTCGAATGATATAACTCTAGGGTCCTCCTAAGGTTAGTCTTTGAATTATTGAAAGTTTTTGAGGTCATAAATCTGAATAAGTGAGAGCACGCGACGTTTTGGTCAGCACACCTTGTTGTATACAAGCATGGTCCCTATACTTCAGACATAATATCACTCTGCTAGATAGATAGACTGAATATGTAGATAGATAGACTGAGGATACTGAAGGTGTGCAAGGAAATATGATTGAGATTTAAAAAAAATATGGGATAGACAAATTGTATATTAGCAATTGATCTAGAGGGCAATAATAGGATTAGGGGTTATCACTTGAAGATTAAAAGACAACTGTGTAATTCAGATTTGCGAAATTATCGTATTACCAATAGAGTGGTAGACTTCTAGAATAAATTACCACAGAACACCTCCGTACATTGTTTAAAATATTTCGAGTCGTTTTAGGCTACTAAAGTCTGTATGTAATAATTGGTATCATTGCAATAGTGTCCTAGAAGTAATATTTCTATGGTTGAGCGACTCTATCACACTTTAAGTTACAAACAGACAATTTTTCAACCCGATTCTGCAAAGAGAATTATTCTACGAGGCAATCTTGAAATGCTACGGGACGGCCTAATTTACGCTCGTGCGTTTATTTTTAGTGTTAATGTTAGTTTTTTTTTTTATTTCTGAACCATGATGTAGACAGTTAGAAACTAATGGACTATTTTAGCATGTTTAGTAACACGATCTTTTGCCGATTTCTTTTGGTGTTAATCAGTAGAATTACCAAAATTAAATATGTTTATATAAAGAAGGATGACTAAGTTAATTCATGGGGTTGAGGAGCTTACCCGATGGTGAAAGTTTAGGAGGTCAAATCTACATACGTAGAAAGAAGAGTAGTTCGAGGGGACTTGATTGAGGTCATCAAGTTATTAAAAGGTTATTAGAGGGGAGAGGTAAGGTTGTTATTTGTAGTGAACAGGATAAGACACGTAGTAATGGTTTTAAGCTGGACAAGTTTCGGTTTAGGAAAGAGGTCGGTAGAAATGGGTTTACAAATCGCGCGGTAGATGAATGAAATATGTTATATTCAAGTGATAGAAGAGTCCTTCCTGCTGAGTTTTAAGACTATATTGGATAGATTTATGGAAGGCGATGGTAGTTTGGAATGAACTGGGTGAAGGGAGCAGGAGCTGCCTCGTATAGGCCTTTGATTAGCCTTTTGCAGACTCCTTCTTAACTTATATTCTTATATAACCGAAGGTTCTTTTGCGGGAATTGGGTCCGGAAGGGTACATAACTGCCGACACTGGGGCCAGGAGGGCGTGCATTTCACCAGGTTGCCGTTGTAACAGGAGCATTAATTACCCTTGTTACACTATCCCCTCCCATTACACGAGATATCAGAGGACAAAGGAGGAATGAAAATGAAAGTGAGAGATTTAAGAGAGAAGTACCACTTCCTCTTGGGGCAGTGTGATCGAGAGGGCGTGCCGCTCCTCCAGGTACTATGCCTAGCAGTCTACAGAGGGTAACACCCTCCTTGGGGGCTAAAAAGACCCCCCAAAGTCTTGTCTTTGGTTTTATCTATAATTCTTTTCCTAACCTAAAAGTCGAAAGAGATCCTTCTTTCCACTGTGCGAATCCATCGTAAGGTCACGGATGGAATATTCGGTGCAACTCTGGTGTCTTTATCTACGGACATTTGTATAGGGTGGTCCGAAAGTCTTGCTCCCCCCTCCTTACCTTAATTGATCATGTCTGAAGCAGTATATGCACCCAACACAGTATCGTCCTCTTCGTAGGGGCTAGTTTGCTGAATCTTGCAGTGAAGTCATGTTGCACATCCTCCATGCTCTTGCCAGAATGCCTACGATCATTTGCCCATACCCTTGCAATCAGCCTCTCTCTTCCAAGCGTTAGGAGCTCTTGTCAGCCATCTGATTTGAAAATTAAAACAATATTAAGGGGGGGGACAAGGCTTTGATTATCATTATCATCATAACTAACTATATTTTAAGAAGGGGATTTTTTTGAGTATTTGGATAATAATTTCATCTTAGTTTGGTTATGACTTATGTTATTTTTATCAATGTTATTTCTAATAATTATTTTATAATATCAAAAAACAAAATGCTGAAGTTCAGAAATAAATATAAATATCGAAATTTTGTGAATTTTTTAAAACCAAAAGAATTACAAATGGTCAAGTTGAGAATATTTATTTTTATATATCTTCTTCTTCTATAACTATATTTTAGCAACGTAATATTTAGAAAGGCGGGGGGATTTAGTTTAGAGTTCCTTTTAAAAATTATTATAATTGGCGAAGTTTAGAAAAGTAATAAAAATGTAACCATGGCTGCATTTTTTTAGATTTTAATCTTAGTAGCGAAGCGCAAGCTCCCCCCGGCGAAACCATTGCCTGGTCTGAAATATAAAATTAAAGCAATATTTACCTTGGGGTGGCAAGACTTTCGGACAACCCTGTACATAGAAAGGTTGAAAGGAAGCACTGTAGCTACCCAGCTTTCACTGGGTAGCTAATCTTCAGGTGAGAAAAAATTCGGTGTTTTATCTCCAGCTGAAAAAAGCTGTGGTGGCTTATTTTCAGGTGAGAAAGGTTGTAATGGCTTATCTTCAGGTGAGAAAAGTTGTGGTGGTTTATCTTATGTTGATAAAAGTTGTGGTGGCTTATCTTCAGGACAGAAAAGTTGGGGTGGGTTATCTTCAAGTGATGGGGTAGTTTATTTCCAGTTGAGAAAATTGTGGTGGCTTATAGTGAGCCGATGTGGTTGGCTTATCTTCAGGTGAGAAAAGTTGTCGTTGCTTATCTTCAGGTAAGAACAGTTGTGGTGCTTATCTCCAGGTGAGAAAAGTTAAGGTAGGATATCTTCAAGTGATGGGGTGGCTTATCTTTAAGTGAGAAAAGTTGTGGTGGCTTATTTTCAGGTGATAATGGTTGTGGCGGCTTATCTTGAGCTGATGGGATTGGCTTATCTCTAGGTGAAAAAAATGGGTGGTGTCTTATCTTCAGCTGATGGAGCGGGTGGCTTATCTCCTGAAGATAAAGGAACAAAAATTCGGGTGGCTTATCTTAAGGTGTAGGTTATAAGTGCTGATTGGAGCTCAAATCCCTTGGTTAGGATGAGCGAGTTTTAGGTTGGTTAGATAATAACAAAATCAATCATTTAACAACCTTAAAACATTAACAAAAATACACATTAACATAGCGTACAACCCTTTGGGAATTCCATGACCACCGTAAAGCTGTACTGCGTCAGGCCAAGTTTGGGAATTGCCTCGCCATATTAAAGGCCCTTCATTCCCTAACAGCTATTTTTATCCGCGGTCGATCTCGACGACTCAGAGAGAACCAACCCATATGTCAAAGGCTATCGTTCTATCCTAGTCAGTTAAACGTAGGGCGGTCTCCCGGCTGGGTAATGAAATTTACATAAAGAGTGGAATGACAATCGCTAGCAAGCCCGAAAGCACTACCGGCCGGTATCGTCGTTAGAGGGTTTCGAAACTTTTGTTTTCCAATTTACGAAGCATGAAAGCAAATTTTGTTCTTCTCGGTAGCTCTAAATTTACATCGGATCAAGTAGGGATTAACTTTACTTGGTTAATTGGGGGAGGGATGAGCTTTACTCGGTAAAATGGGAAGCATACGAATTTGAATTTGAAGAAATAAGAATGAAAATGTGTGGTAGGTATATAAAGATAAAAAGAAGTTGAGTTTTGCCCTGGTGTAGAAGGCATTCTCAGGGTTTTTTTCTCGTATTTGATCTTCTTGTCCTCCCATTTGGTCGCGTTGCGACTTTGTCATTCTTGGTTCGTTTTTTTTTACACATATATATATATATATATATATATATATATATATATATATATATATATATATATATATATATATATATATATACACTTTCTTTTTTTAATTATTTAATTAATTAAATAAATCAATTTTTATCTTTCCTCCGTCGCGGCATTCAAGTCTTGAATTTCAAGTCTTTTGTTTGATATATATATATATATATATATTCTTTGTTTTTTAATAATAATTTATATTTCTACTTTTGCCGGTGTTTAGGATATCATTTCTTTTTTATTCATTTTGTTTTAGTTGTTGGCACTTAGCCTCTTTTTCTTCTTATTTGTTATTTTAATTAGCTGGTTGTGTTAGTCTTGTTTAATTAAAGATTTTAATTGGGTTTTCTCGGGAGCAGTTTCTTCCAATCGGGAATAGGCCTTGCCTGGTGGCGCGTCCCCTAAGTGCTCTCGGAATGTCTAAGTCGGAGGTATACGAGGTTCTGACATCGTCATTTTAAAGCTACTGGAATAAGCATAAACTAAGAATTAAACGCATGCTGGGATGTAAGAGAGAAATGCTAAACTCTTATCTACAGGAATTTATGTGGCTGGAAAGACATAATTACAATGTTTTCAATGATTTTTGCGATACGATTGCCAGCCAATACCGTTTTAATTAAGTTACAAGCCATAACTTCGTCACCCCTCCGGCTTCGGCTTGTGTGACTTCGCCACTTCCCCTACGGCGGGAGCTTACACATCGCTACTAAGATTAAAATTTAAAATCTAAAAAAAAGCAGCCATGGTAAAATTTTTATAAATTTTCTGAACTTCTCCAATTATAATAATTTTAAAAAGGAACTCTAAACTACCCCCCCCCCCCTTTCTAAATATCACGTTGCTAAAATATAGTTATACAAGAAGATATATAAAAATAA
Organism: Ceratothoa steindachneri; assembly: GCA_963969495.1. Lineage (NCBI taxonomy): Eukaryota > Metazoa > Arthropoda > Malacostraca > Isopoda > Cymothoidae > Ceratothoa > Ceratothoa steindachneri. Next base: position 20,528,602 of record OZ018336.1, on the reverse strand, counting down.
ATTTTCTGAACTTAACTTCTCTAAGGAGGGGTGGCGAAGCCCTCCTCTTGTTATCTCAATTTTTTAAAAATCCACAAAACACACCAAGTCATTGCCAAACTAATTTTCAAAAATTTCACCCCGTATCAAAATTTCCCCCTTCTTAAATTATAGAGTTAGTGATGATGATGATTAAAATTTAATTTCTAGAGTTCTACAAAGTTTACAATTTTAATTGTTTTTAAAGAAACTTTCGAATAAATATGTTCCTAAATAAATTTTTAAACAGTTATTTGTTTTTTATTTTATCCTTGTAGGGGGGTGGGGGGGGATTAGCTTTACTAGTGTAACTTTGGGACGGATGATCTTTACTTGGTAAAATGGGAGGGACTATCTTTACTTGATCCTTTACATCGGAGCATTAAGACTCTTAGATTCGATCCTGGACCGATTGTTTGTTTCTATATTTTTCACTAGAGAAAAAATAAGGTTTTGCAGCAACCGAGGAATAAAGCCAATGTCCCCAAACTTGGATTTTTGATAAGAGGGGAAATCGAAGCTGATTACCAAACCTTTCTTGCGAAATAGTATATTAGTATTTTTCAAGGTCTGCTACATCAGGAAGTTCTTGTAAGGTTAATTCCTCCGATTCATGTTAATATTTTCGTATTCTTCTTTACGAAAGAAATCTTTGATCAGAACCACTTAGAAAGGCCCTTTAAGGTATGAAAACCGGTTGTTGTTTTTTAACCACTCAATTTCTTTGAGGGTGATTCTTCGCTTAGTGGCTTGCACGCGAATCTATAAGAAATTATGTCGGTCGGTTGGATGGTATCCATTTTACTTTTCAATGATTTTTTTTTTGTATTAATAATACCTATTCGGCTGATTGTGAGATTTGAAACCCTTATGTTGTTTTACATTCCTTTTCGAATTATATAATTTTCAAGGTCCTCCCAAGGTTAGTCAGGGAATTATTGAAAGTTTTGTAGGTCATATGGTCATAAGTCAAAATAATTGAGAGCACGTGACGCAGGTCTGTTGACCTTGGTAGATAAAGATCTTCTTCACACATTACATAAATTGTAATTTAAACTCGAAGATGATCTGCGTGCGCCCCAGGGGTCTGTGTTGGGACCATTGTTGTTCCTTATTTATGTAAACGATATGGACCCTGGCCTACTTGGTAAATATGGACGCTGGCCTACTTGGCAAATTATCCAAATTTGCGGAAGACACAAAAATTGGGGGTAAAATTTTAAATGAGAACGATAGCAAATTTATTCAGCGGGTTCTAGATAAAATCTTCGAATGGTCTAATAAATAGAACGTGAAATTCAATTTAGACAAGTGTAGGGTTTTGCACGTAAGTCAAAATAACCCAAGTTTTAACTATGAAATGGGTGGTAAAAATCCCATCTCCGTGGACGAAGAAAAAGATTTAGGGGTGTACGTTTCAAAGGATCTTAAGTTAAATAGTGTGACGATGCGTGAAAGAAAGCGAACCGAATGCTTGGGTTTATTGCGAGAAGTTTTCACTACAAACATCAAGATATAATCATACTTCTACATAAAAGTTAGTAGGCCACACCTAGAATAAGCAATATAATTGTGGTCACCTCGACACATGTAAACATCAATAAAATAGAAGGAATTCAACGACGGGCAACTAAACGAATTCCCTCGATTCGAAATAAGTCGTATATCGAAAGATTAAATATACTAAAACTACCGACTCTCGAAACTAGGTGATTGAGAGATGACCTTATCGAAGTATTCAAAATTTTAAATAAATTTGAAAACGTAAATTATGAAAAAAATGTAAGTACGACCATGATATCCCACGTAACGACGGTTATAAACTGAAAGGACGGACGCAGGTTTCAAATGAACATATCTAAAATAAATTCACCTTTAACATCATCGATAAATGGAACGCCACTTCCCGCGGAGGTAGTAAATGTTTAAGTGTGAATAGTTTTAAAAACAAAATTGACAGTTATTTTACGGAGTCCGGTTGTGGATTGAATGTCGCGTGAGTGAGCATTATGGCGACATTGTCCAAAGGAGGACTACTAGCAGTTAGCATAGAATGTGACTGGTCTTTGAGTGGACTAAGTAGTCCTTTCTGGCTCCCTCTATGTAACTAGGGAACTAAAAATAGCACCAAAATATGACGCGAAAACACTAATCTAATCCTTTTGTCACTGACGCGTGCGCACTATAAAGCACGTTCGTAACTTGGATCAAACCCAAATTTGGCATGTGGCTCCAGGGCTTCGAAATCTTAGGTGGACTGCCTGCCACTACAAGCTCCACCTACCCGTGGGGAAAGGTAACCTCCTAGTAACTAGTGTCAGCTTTTTTAAAAGAATCCGGATGGAGATTCGAACTACCGACCCAACGATTGCCGGGCAAGCGCGCTAACACTATACTAACCGGGAGGCTAGTAAATACCGTCAGCTTTTCACGAACGAATTCATTTTATTTAAAAATTACTATGAACATAAGAAATGTATGGAATTATAATAAGTTATAAAAAAGTAACAATACGCAAGTGATAATAAATTCTGCCAAGGTAATAACAAAAGTAAAAAAGAGAACGGAGCAAATCTGTTACCATAGGAACAGCTTAGGCAATCCTACTTCTGTCGTTGGTGGGAGCGGGGGCTGTTGGGGGAAGAACGGTAGTACGGTATTTTACCATCAACCAGTGGGTAGCGTTGTGGCCCCGAAAGGATCCGTCGCTCAGGGGTGTCTAGATATAGAAACACCATTCGGAGTGGGGGGGGGGTCTCCGAGATAGAAGAGAGTTGTGTGTGCCAAGAGGGGGGGGGGGTGATCGGCTATATGTGTGCTCACAGACTGTGAATGAATTCGTTCGCCTGCTCACAGCAGCCAGACAGGGCACGCTGACACTAAAACGACTAGCTCCCTAATAACGTCGATTTTTTAAAGTTTTTTAGTTTTGCTAGGATTGAACCCGGTCCCTCGCCAGGGCACCCCTATTCCCTTACCCACTAGCTGTTTTGGTCCTACCCCCATGGCGTGTAATGCCTCAAATAGTGGGCGCCAAACTACATTTTTTCCCATGGCTCGTCTTTGGCATTAATCAGATGAATCTCGGCTCCGTTTGAGGGGAAAACTCAGGTGTATCCTGTGTTTGTCTGCCTCTCGGTCGCGGCCCTGTGTTTGTTTAAGTGTGTGTATGTGTGTGTACGCGTATGTGCAGTGGAAAGTGGGAATTAAGATGGAAATGGTAATAAAAGAAATAAATCTGCCAATATGTCTCAGTTCTCTCTAGCCGACTTCACTATTTGCCAATAACCCCTGTTGCTCCGAGACCAGTCCTCCCCCCGCCCCCTTCTTCGTCCTCCTTGGTCCCTACTGATAGTCTTTCTCTAGGGAGGGGGAGGGGGTCGGGGGGAGCTTAGTATAAAGACGAGACTCGTTTCACCAACGCCATCATGAGGAAAGGAGACTCAAATGGAGTCGTATTTCGACGTATCGTTGAATTTAGGAGTGTGAAAGACGCACACAAAAAAAGTATGTGGCAAGTGGAAACAAACCGTTTGACGCTCACAATATACGTGTTAAAGGGTGTGTGTGTGTGTGTAGGAAAATACCCCCACTCCCTCTTCCCAGCGATTTGTTGGGGAAACCGAACTTAATGATTTGGTGAATGAGGGAAAGGGGGCTGGTTGGTAATTATGGTACTTATTGAGTTTGGGTGGTTTGGGAGAACCCACATTTCAGCGTGGGTCCTTTTGATGTTAAGGAGAGCCTTTTTGTGCTGATTGACGATAGGCGTCGTTACATAGTAGCAGCTTTGGCACTCGTGGTCGGGTGCCACTCTCGGAGGAAGTGTCGATGCATCCGTGGCCTCATAGGACGAACGATCCCTTTCCTTATAGCCTCCGACGCCTCCCAGCGCCTTCTCAGGAATGCGCCGAACTGTTTGGACTCCACCCTCGAGCCCCAGCGCTGAGAATCGACCTGCCCCCATGCGCTCGCACTCACCCTGTGCGACCGCTTCCTTTACTGAGCTCCCACAAGACCTCCCATGGTGGGGAACCTCTTTTCAATTTCATTTTAGGGGAGATATTTATCTCGTACTTTTCTCACCTAAAAAATAACTCATTCACTACCGAAGTTGAGTAACTGCAATATTCATTTACAATTCCACTAAATCTCTCGCGTCCATTTGAAAATGCAAATTTGGAAATTTGACCTCCCCAAAATCCCTAATCGACCGCGTTGTCACATAAGTCTCTCTCTTTACCTGCCGAATTCTACTGATCAGGCGTTGATCTTTTCTCGCCTGGCGCTTTCAAGCGGGCTCTGAAAACCTACCTCTTATGTCATGCCTTTTAATATTCGATGGACGGGCGCCCTGCGAGCACTTCAGGGTCTTGACGGACGCCCTGCGAGGGATTCAGGGTCTTGACGGGCACCATATAAAACCTCTATTATATTATTAATATTATGAGCTTGTGAGAGAGGAAAAAGCAAAACGAAGAGAGGCTAGAGTACACTTCGTTTTCCACTACAAGATTTCCTTCCCCTTCCTCTCACAGATGTCAAATTCATGACCGCTGCTAAAATAACCTCAGGCGAGAGAAGCCAAAATATATTCTGCTCAAAATATGGACATTGAGCCAGAATAAATTTCGAAAGGCCTTTATTTACGGACTGGTGTGTGCGCGCGTTTGTGTGGGTGTGTCGGTGTACACGAGAAACCAAAGGCAGCGAGGTGTGTTAACAGAAACGAGTGGAGTGTGAGGAGCCGAAGGGCGCGGCCTCACCTTCTCTAATTAACTGATGACCTCGTTTGGGTTGACGTCTTTTTTTTCGTTCTAGGCTGCTGGTTGGAGCCCCCGAAGCCGAGTCCGGAATCCATGGGGTAATCCAAGGAGGAGCTGTTTACAGGTGCCACAGCCAGCTTCCGGATCATTGTGACATCATCCTCTTTGACTCAAAAGGTAAGCGATTCACCTCGAACCCCCTCCTCGGCGAAGGGGTTACCATCCTTAAAAAATACCGTGTGAATGCGACGCTTTTGAAGGTAAGCGCTTATGGGGTAAAACGCAAAGGGTATGGCGGGGGGGGTAGAACATACATAAGAAAAAGACGACACTGGGGTTAAGCGTGGCAGAGTACTCCTTCAACCGCCGCCCCGTACCACAAATAGTGCTCAGGACGGGACGGCCGGTACTCGGCGGCGATGCAGTGAGGGAGCGTTTGCAAGACGGTTTTGACAGACGCCAGATTTGCTAGGTAGATTAGCTGTGTTGGGGTGGAGGTGTTGTGATAGACAGGTACTTATAAAACTGCTCCTACTCAGTCTCCGTAAAATGAGGGTCTTATTTTATACTTTAGACTGTCTGTCTTTCTTACTTCCTGCTTGTTCCTAGAGCTTTGAAATGCACCTGCGTATTCGGTGAAGACTTGATGTTTAAGTTATTTCTATCCTCATTCTTTCGGTTTGTCTTTTTTATTATTTTCGTTCCCACTCCCTCTTTCCTCCTAGGGCACCTGGTCTCGTTGGTCGACCCAGAACTTTCATACTTTTTGATCCCTACCCCCTCCCCCCTTCTTGCGAGTGCTCCTTGTAATACCGGTTTCCTGGGTGATCAAATTTGGGATTTATTTATTAAGGTGAAAACTAACGTGGGAATTTGCAGCATGACTTTTTTTTAAAGAGGGAGTTCACAAAAGCTAAGAGGAGGCAAAGATGTGTTGTAGGTAGTGGTTTACGAACGCAAGCGCCGTGTCGTGGTTAGTTGTGGTTGTTGTTGTCTTAATTTCTTAATTTATCAATTCATTATTTCGCGTGACTGCATCCCCCCCATTTTTTTTCTTTTACCGAGCGTTCCCTGCTGGATTACACCACCTGCCCCTTTCTTCGCCCCGCAGGAAATCACTTCGACGGATCGCAGTTCATCGACGAGAAAAGTCACCAGTGGTTCGGTGCCTCCGTCGTCAGCAGAGACGGGGTCGTGGCGGTGAGTACCAAGGATTACAGGATCTTTCAAGCTGCCCCCCCCCCCTAACCTACTAAGGGCCTCCTTCAGAGAAGCATATATCTCTCTGTTCCTTTCGTTTCTCGACTGCAGCATCCATCCTAAGTTCTCACCCCGCGGGGTGGCACTCAAAATCCTTGGTGCCATTCTAAGTTTACTCTCAAATTCTTTCTGCCCCATTCTTTGTCCTTCCTCTTTTATTTATTTGCCATGTATTTCTCGTTCAACTGTCGGTGGTCTTGCTAATTGGCGTCAATGGAGTGAAATTCGTCGGTTTGATGTTAAATGGCAGCTGGCACTCCAAAGATGGAGGAGGGAGTAGTTAAAAATCCCGTCACGGAGTGTGAAACCATTGAAACATTTCGCTTACCCCCATCTGCTTAGCTCTCCCACCCCACATTCGTTTGCAGTCACACGTACGCAAAAGGACGCAAGCGCATACATTCAATCGAGTACTTAGTGTCTTTATTCTGAGTGCATCATAAGGAGAAAATGGAGGCTATTTTTATTTGTCGGGTTTTGGCGTTTTTGTTACGGCTTTTCGGAAAATGAGGGATCAAGGGAAAGCAGTGAAAAAAACGAAGAGAAAGAGGGAGATATTGAGACGAGGAAGGAGGGAAATGGGAGAGAGAAGGGAGAGCATAAAAATGATATTTTACCGTTCCTTTGTGTCCGCATTCCATGCTGGTCTTTCCATTTGACACTTATCCTCAAGTTTCTATCATCTCTTAAATCCTGGTAATTTGTTTCGGTCAAAGGTTGCCTATGCCCAGTGAGAGGTCATACCATAAAGTGATTGAAGCCATACAGCTTAAATGCACTTTTATTTTGCACCTCTGATCTCCCACTCCGGGGTTGTGGTCGAGTCAGTCAGGTTTCTAATCTATTTAGAGAGGAACTCTTTTCACTTTGAATTCAGAACGTTTTTTCGAGATTTCATTACCATCAAATATACCCCTCTCTCGCTTTCCGAAAACACCAGATGTCAACAACAACAATAGAAACTGGGAGAATAAGGAAACAACTTCAAACTTCCCCGTTCGACTGTCGGTGGTCTTGCTAATTGGCGTCAATTATTACTTGTACTCATAGACCTTCCTCTTCGCACTTCTCAAATTTTGAATTTCCAACCTATTAAATAGCTATGTATGTTTATTAACGGTAAGTCAATTAAGCTCGTATCAAATGGAAAGGTAATTGTTTGCTTCTATTACTTTGTCGTGGTAACTCCATGATCGTCAAACATTCAAACATTGCAAGTAACTCTTTTGTTGTTCAAGTAAGATTTTTAAACCCTTCACACTTATTATCAAATGAAATATCATTATCAAACACAACTTTTGAGACTGCACTCGTGCAGACTATATTCAAACTCTATTATCTACACCTTTTAATCAATTCATATTTTTAACTTCATTTCCACTTCCGAAAGAATCGGGCAACACTCAGGCGAAACTCTTTTTCAAACCGAAATGAATTCATTTACATTTTTTTATTACTTTTCCATTGTCAAAGATCAAACATCCAACTAATACGTTGCGCCTTCCCCCTCAAATTGGGGTTATCGCACTAAAAAAAGAAAGAAAAAGAGAACGAGAGAGTTTTTATAATTCAAAAGTAGAGAGAATTTTAGGATTTGATGTCATTACTACTCATAGTCATGCGAAAACCAAGTATAAAAGTTAGGTCCCCGTCTAATGGTCTCACACATACATGCGCACTTGCGCAACCTTCTCCCTTAGGGAGTACCATTTTATACATGTCTTAATTAGGTGTCTATGGTGAGCCGCGTCCCTCCCGATGTAAGCAGACCTTAATGAGCGACAAAGCTGTATGTCATAATGACCCGTTTATCCCCGCTAATTTGTACTATGATATATGTATCACACACAGACATGTCGTGATCTTAACTGTCGCCCGACGTGTAGTTCTGTATACTATTATTATTATACCTGCTGAATCTACCTGTATATATTATATATCTACCTGTATTACTCAATCTTTCTGTCTTTCCTTATAGAGAGAGGATAAGAAAGAGAGTTGTACTCGCGACCCATACCAAGCTTGTGAAAAGCTCCCGATCGCAATCGGGGTTCCATAAACAAGTGGGAAGTTTGAGTGTGGGGTGCAACTCACTCTTTTAGTGGTGTTATGGGGAGTTTTAGCCCGGTGAGTCCCCACTCGTCAAGCCTCATCCTGAATTCGAGTCTTTTGCCCATACGAAGGTGCAAACGCTCGGCTGAACCACCGTTAAAGCATCGGTCCGAGCTCGACTTGAGGAAAGTCACTGTTGAGGTTCTCCTCTGCTATCACTTTACTCTTCAGCTTTGTCGCAGGGGGCGGTGCAGACAGCAGAGCGGCAGTACTGTGATTTGGCAAAGCTCCCCTCCCTTCTTTCGCCTCAGGAGAATGTGGATATAAAAAAAAACACATCCGAAAAGTGATGTTGAATGTGCGAAGAAAGGATGGAAGAGGAGACAGTGGTATTGTGATTAGCTGCGTGTGGGGAAGGACATGGCCTGAGCTGGTTGGGCATATGCCCCAGACTCGACGCATTGCCTCATTGGTAACTGTCCCCGGCGAGCACTGCGTCCAGTCTAGTCGGGATTCGAACCCGCTACAGAGAGTTCCCCTCCTGCCGTCCCCCTCCTCGGATGGCGAACGCGGCTTTCTCTTCTTTCCCATGAAAAAACAAATCACGAAAGAGAGAGAGAGAGAGAGAAAGAGAGAGAGAGAGACTGAGTATTTGTGTGTGAGAGAGAGAAAAACTTCGGCGCCGTGGTATAAAGACCACTTGTCACTCCCCCCTCCCCCTCCCATCCCTACTTCTTGCCTCGTCTCCCTCCGAGGCCGACTCTCGAGGAGTGCCACATGGCCTCGTCTGCGAGCGCTCACGCATTAAGACCACAATCGACCACTCCACAAGTGTGTGTGTATATGTGTGTGTGTACGCCTTCTGATCCTTGCCGATTGTAAAACGCTGAAACCGACATGTGCCGACAAATCTTGGTGGGCCTTTTATGAGTGCCTCCCTCTCCTGCTGAACTACCCTCGATTCCTCAGGGGTCTTCGAGACGCTTCCCAGTGGTCGTAGTTGAGATGCCCACGAGTGGGCACAAATTCAGACCCGTCGGTGCCACCCCTGGTGTTCCTCGTATAACCCCACTTTCCCGACTGGACTCGAAACCACCAATGGTAGAATTAAGGGGGTTCGACCCTCGTGTCATTTGGATAGACTAAATTTAACCACCAGCGAGAAGCAAACTGGGCAAAGGCAGTGGAATTCCCGAGAGAGAGAGAGAGAGAGAGAGAGAGAGAGAGAGAGAGAGAGAGAGGACGGAGAAAGAGATATTATTAAATAATGACAGATCTAAGATATATAATAAAATCCTTACCTGAAAACTACAATTACTGTTAAATAAATCTTTTTGCCAAATTAAATCTTAAATCGTATTCGTAAACAGACTAAATATTAAATCTTATCCGATAAAGGATCCTGTCCCAAAGGGCTTTAGGAGGTCCATTATATACTTATTTAAATGTCAAAGGTGTTCCCGAGCCAAATATATCGTAAGCTCCGTAAGGACTCTTAAGTCCAAATTCCCCTCCCATAATGGCATAAGTAATGGAACTGGCAAAATACTCCAAACCAAAGAAAATTTTGACATAAGAAACCACATTATTAAATGTCGAGCCAACATCTCCATAGAAGATTTCACAATTTTAAATTCACATAAGTGTCCCATTACCCTCCTGGTACTAGTAAAGTTTTATATCAACCATCTCTCCCAGTTTAAATAACCATTTATGGTCGGTTCCACCTTCTTATTTCAGGAATTCGTTCAGGTAACAATTTCAAATCACAGTATAGAACTTGACTGATAGATGACAATATGCTTTCGCTTGTCAAGCGTTAATTTAAGTGTTCTATTTTAAATCACGGTCGTGATTTAATCGTCTATTCCTGGACTGCGGTTCGCCCTTCGAGGACGCCTATTGTTTGTATCTCATTCGGGGTCTCCAAGAGCCCCCTCGCAGAGGCCCTCGTCGTTGTTCCGTAGACTTGGAATGGCCATGAAATGAAGCCCTCGTCATCTTGGCCGGCACTGTGGATTGCTACAGCTTGTGATTGCCTTCCGAGGCCTAAGTATAACCAAAGAAAGGGGCACCGCCTCTCGGAATTCCTTATCTTCCCTCGGCCCTCAATTCCCTCGAGGACAGGGCCGGGAGGCTCACTTGCGAAGACTCACCTCCGTTCAGGCCCTATTTTTAGGGGGTCCCCTTCCCCACCTGCTCTTTCTCTCCACCATAACTGGTCTGAAGAAGCACCTTTGGCAATCAGTCATTGGTGGGGGTGTCGCTGTTATTTCTTTCCTTGGAGTTGCGACGCTTATGTCACTGCGCATAAAGTATGCACCGCTTCTTGGTCTCTGCGCTTTTACATTCATATTCCATAAGGATCCTTCATCGCCAACCCTCGTTGGTCACTGGTCCTCGGTCCACAAGAACACACACTTGCGAAATCAAGGGTTTGTTCTTCCGTCGCCGAACTCTTGCCATTAGGTGTTAACCTTTGGATCTCCCCCCCCCCTTGTAGGTGCAAGGAAAGCAAAAGGGTACGGGTGCAACCAACGAGGGGATTTCTACCAAGTAAACCTGAATGAAGAATGGGAGAGAGCGATAAGTGGAAGAGGTGGATAAATAGAAAGAAGAGAAATAATTAAAATGAATAAACATAGTAAATGGGGTATTTATACAGCTTATCCTCCCTTACTATTGGGACGGAGAGGCGTGTTATAGCTCTTCAGGAACGAGTTCGTACACAGAGGACAAGATTCCAAAGTACATACTACTAGCTCGAATACTAGTGCGAAACCCGAAGGCATTCTAATTGCTACTTGTGGCTGTGTTCTTTGCTCGTATCTTTCTTCATTATTCCTCTACGTTCTATTAGGCAAGGGAAGGGGGGTCTTTCTCGGTCTCACCCTACTCGGCGACCGTGCATTTGTTGGCTAACGTCTTTTTTTCTTGTAAATCCTAAAAACCCCTGATATGCTCGTGTTACGCACAGCGCAAGAACGTAAAAAGAGACTCGGTCGTCATCTGCAGCGCACGAGTCAAGGGGAGGATAAAACAAACAAAGAAAATCAGAATTTAGGAGCTGCGGGGATGAAAAGAAATAGAACAAATGTGATACCTGATAATCAGAAGCACAGTGCACTCCATTTAAAATCGCATGTTGCTAATATCAGCAAATCGTCTCTCTGTTTTCTCCTTTTCATGTCTTAATCGGTTCTCTTTTGACCGAAACAGTTTCGAAGCCATCCCTGCCTTAGTTACCTCCTGCCTTGATTACTGTAACTCTCTGCTCACTGGAGCCCCCAATACTATTATTGGTCCCCCTTCAATTTTTCCAGAACTTTGCGGCTCGAGTTCTCCTCCGTCGAGGACGGTTCTTTTCACATTTATAATCGTAAACACCGCAACTCTCCCTTACCTGTCCTCCACACTGGTTGTGTCCAGACAACAAAGAGCTCTTCACTGGGGAAGTGCCCTCCTGCTTTCGGTTCCCCCCACTCGTCTCTGATGCACGGGTGATCGTGCCTTCTCTCTAATTGCCTATAAGCTGTGGAATGGCCTGTCCCTGTTGTACGCTCCTCTTCCTCCCCTGACGCGTTCAACCGGGCTCTGAAAACCCCACCACTTCTGTCAGGCTTTTTAAAAGTCGATGGATGGGCGCCCTGCGAAGCCTTCCAGGTCTTAAATGGCGCCTTATAAAACCTCTATTATTATTACACCCTTTACCCGATCCCGGTCGGGTTAGGAGTGCGGGAGTTTCGCCGGACTTGAGGCACTAAAGTCATGAAGCGGCATGGCAACGCGGCCGAACTTTGGTGGTTCCAGCCAGACCTCTGAGGAAGGACTCTGCCATTGATGCTTACGCATAGAGACGTTCTTGCAGCTGTATAATGTAGCGTTCACCCCTGGGTTAGAGAGTATGTGCAATCGAGGGCGACAGTGAGCAATTGGCTTGCAAGATGAGGAGTGTTGCGTAGGGGCTCTCTAGCGATAATGAGGAGTTGGAAATTGGTTCTTCTTCGAACATTGCTAAAGGCTCTTCCATCCCTGCTACACACACAGACAGACACACTTATCTACCTTTCTACCGACCTATACATGCACGCATATACAGTAGGGAAAGGCGGATAAGTGGATGAGCTTATTGGCGGGGGTGGGCCTTAATGTTGTATAGATGGATCGCGTTTCTATCCACTATTCTAGAGCTCTTCCTCTCCCCCACCCCTACCACCCTTACAGACCACCCATTTGACGATTCATTCTCCCTTTCCCACTTCTATCCCCACTGACACCCCATCAATCAAATCCCGCGGCGCGTTGGTGCAAATCGACCACATCGCCCGCCCCCGCCGTCGGCAGCAGAACAAATGCCCATTGTAACCATCCTGAAAGGAAATATGTATGTGTGTTCAGATGGAAGACTGCCATACATTGTCGACTACGCTAGTGGTAAACGCATGATCGTACCCGTTGTCCTCATCTGCGTCCTCTCTTATCCCTCCCCTCAGCGGCTCTCTCGCGTCGCCCAGGGGAAAGTAACCTCGTCGAGATGAGGCCGCGACCTACTCATGCGAGGGTAACTCGGTTCCTTCTTCCATTGTCCATGTGTCTTCTGAAAGCAACTCAATAAATGGTCGGAGCCTTGAAATGTCCCCTCTTTCGGAACACCCCGATGCGGTCCTTATCATCCTCGATCTCCTTATGCACCAGCAGGCGGCTTTGTCATTTCATGTGTTGCCAACACCACCTAAGGATTACCACTTTAATTGCGGTTGCTGCAATACTAAGCTCAATTAAAAACCTTCATTGTTCTTCGGACATTTATACATTCATCTATACATACTTTCGATCACTTTAGACACTTAAGAAAAAAACAACAAGCAATTTATAAATACATTTACTAACCAATAAAACACTCATGAAGTTTAAAATTGATTTATCTACATAGGTAGACATAACAAATTTCGCCTTTTTCCTACTGTAGAGATAAATAAGACAAATTCTTACCACTCTATTATCGGTTAATTAACTCTCGCTTCTTTAACTGTATCAGCAACAAACATAATGTCGATTGTATACGTTTTCTTTAGTCTGGTGAACGAGAGCTTTACTATTTAAAATTACCTCATGTATTTCTTGAAATAAGATCAGTCATATAAATTATTTATTAAAGTCATATCCAACAGGATAATACAAATAATTGACTACAATTAGCCACCGGAACAAGCATGTTTACAAAGTAATTATAACTCTGAAGATCATTTGCTCGATAATCATTGCAGAGAACAAATGAATACGAAATGTGTACAGTTGCCACAAATGCGCGTCATATTTTTCAAAATGTTTCGTACAGAAGTAAGTTAAATACGATATAATTATTTATATACGATTTATAAATCCTCGGATAGGCTTGTCTTGCATGGTCCCACTAGGCTTTGCTCAGCTGTGGAGCAGAGTAATAATATTTTTTTCTTCACGCATAAGATTGGAGAATTAATTAATTATAGCGATAAAAAACCCTGTTTGTTAATGCGAATATTTTTATAATACTCACGATCAAAAAATAAATAAAGATCTAAGCATATATATATATATATATATATATATATATATATATATATATATATATATATATATATATATATATATATATATATATATATACTGTTAAGATCTACAGAAATGGCAGTGTTATTCACTCTAACTTTTACTCGCTTTATTCTCCCTACAAGTTGTTTTACTGGGTCTGGGAGGGGAGAAAAAACACATAAGGCATAATTTATTCCAAGGCGTCTTTCGATCGTGGCAGGTCATCTTTAGGGAATGAGCAGTGACAATGATTAAGCTACAGGATACTACACTATATATATACATACAATTAAACATAGGCGTTGCAAAAATTCTAGGCATAGATATAATGTAGTATCCTGTAGCTAAATCATTATCAACAAGGAGGCGAAGCGAAAGAGCCCCAAGAGATAGAGGCGGCATTTAGAGAGCATTGGAAGGGAATCTTTGACATCTCTCCAGAAGAAAATAAGAGCTTTGACAGAGATCATGAATTAAGAGTAGTGGATGAATTGGAACTTCATCTCCAGGAAATCGCCCCAAACAACAACGACTCACCGACGGTCCTAGCAGAACAAAACATTGTACCGATTACCTTTCAAGAGCTGAGAAAGACGCTCCAGTCCACCAAACAGAAGGCACCCCGGGAATTGGGAATAACAATGGCGCACCTGGTACGAGCACCAGAATGTCTTTTAAACAAAATTGTAGAACTATTCAACGCGACATTAAGCGCAGGATATTTCCCAGATGCTATGAAGAGGGGAAAGATAATTTTATTGCCAAAACCCGGAAAACCACAGAAAAACCCAGGAACTTTAGACCGATTAATGACAGGCTAGATAAACATCTAGAAGAAAGAACACAAATTCCTAACCACCAGCACGGGTTCAGGAGGAATAAAAGTACCGAAACGGCCCTTGTCATACTAGTCGAAACAATCGCTAAAGCTAAATTCAACAAGAACTATACAGATGTTGTACTTAGGGACGTCCAAAAGGCTTTTGATATAAAGTCTAGAGATCGGCCTTAAGTACAAAATCCGGAGAATGGGGTTACCATCAGCCCTAGTTAAATGCCTGTACGATTATATCACGGACAGGTCAGCTTATATTTCAGTGGAGGGTTACGACGGCCCAAGCTTCGAAGTCCTTCAGGGGGGTCCCCAGGGGGGCTTCCTAAGTACAACTCTATATAGTATCTTCACAATGGATTTACCAAGGCCAGTCAACGACTCTACGAAATATATACAATTTGCCGATAACAACACAATAATCACGAACAGCGCATATAGGCATCCTCCGACAATGGCAAGGATTACAGCGGCCGAGATCGCTAACAAAAATGAGTTTCAACGGAAGTGGAAGACCTGTAAAAATGCAAATAAATTTTCAATCATACCAATAGGAAGAAGAAAACCTCCAGAGTGCAGATAGAGGAAGAAAGATATAGATACGAAAATGAAGGAAAGGTACTCGGGCTAAAGATCAGCAAACACGGATTTGAAAACACGTCAATGAAAGAATAAACATAGCGAAAGCGCACTTAATTAAACTATTTCAACTTAAGAAATGTTAGCGTCGAGAATAAGGAGCAGATTTACAATGCTATATGTAAAGCTGCATTGTTATACCCGGCTATATCGTTGAACAGATTGCTCAAAGCCAACTCTGTGAAAATTCAGAGAATTCAGAACGCTGCGGTCTACATCATTACTAACACCACAAGGCGAGAAAGAAGAAGGCTAAGAGACTTACACGGAGAAATGGGCCTCCCGGCCACAAACGTGTGCTTACACTATAGAGCCTGTAAAGTGTGGGACAAACTTGAGACCATTTTGAGTGAAGAAGAAAAAAGATCACTAGAAATCCCGCAAGAACACCGAAGAAATAACAGAGGAATATTTAGAGGAGCTGGAAACCCTATAGGGGAGAAGAACCGCCCCCAGGATTTAAAGCTTAGATGAGATTGCAGAAAAAAACCTGCCAAAATTGGTAATCAAGAATATCTGAAACAAGCAGGAAAAATTTAAGAAAACAAACAGAAGAGTAATAGAAGAGTGAGAGCCTACCAATAAAGAAGAAAACGACGACGAAGAAGACTTCAACATAATGAACCCAAGAGATGTCAGGTCACCCAGTGACTACCACTCCCTCTCACTCATTCTCCATTCACCACTTTATCCTTACATAACCTATCCACTCTACTATTACTCAACACTTTTATTTCTTACTTCTTCAAGACGTAAATCATTGTCATCGTTCATTCCCTGAAGATGACCTGCCACGGTCGAAAGAAGTCTTGGAATAAATTATGTCTTTTGTGAGTGTTTTTTCTCGCCTCACAGACCCAGTAAAACAACACCTTGTAAGCAGAAATCCAAGTTGGAAAAAGGCCGCATTTCAAGAATTGATTTGGCGTTCCTGTTTTGAAACACAGCCGTGTCAAAATGTTTCGACAGTAAGGCTTGAAATTCTGCAATAAACTTTATTGGTAAATCTCCTATCGAATATATTTATAACTAAATATATACCAAACATTCCATCTCTCATCAGAAAATAAAATATTAAATTGTCACTGAACGAAATTCAGCGTAAAGTATGGTATGACTATTTGGCGCAACTGTACATTCTACATGGCATTCGTAGACAAAAAAAAAATTAACGGAATAAAACCGGACTCATTTTTAAGATCACTATACAATAAATACTGAAATCGGTCTATCATAAAATATGTACATATAAAAAATCAAAATGAATGAGACAAGAGGGTCTCGTCTCACCAAAACTGTTTAGAGAAGTGTTTAAGGAGATTTTCAGGACATTGGGACAAAAGAAAATCAGAATTAATGGGAAATATTTAGGTCACTTTCGCGCTGCGGTTGACATCTTATGACTTGCCTCGAATACACAGAAGAATTTGAGTCTATGATAAACAATTATCACTCTCCAGCCACAATGTTAGACTGAAAAATAACTTTTAAAGATAAAAATATGACCTCTAGTTTTTCAAAAGATAGATACTTAAGATCGACAATCAAATTTTAAAACAGGTAGAAGGATACAGGTAGGACAACCTGTATCTCATGGTGGTTGCAGGGAAAAGAAAATCAGTAGAAGAGCTTAGTTACATCAAAAGTTACATGCCTTAATCTATGTATGTTACCAGATTAAGCTTTAGAAGTGCAACTTGAATAATGAAGATAAAAAAAAACCTAGACAAAACTGAAGATAACTCAGAACTATGGAAGGATACTTGCTAGGAATAGACAAAGGGGTACGAGGAACGGTCAATAAGTTTTGCAATTCGGTTTTAAGGAAACGAGATATGAGGAAAAGTGTTTTATTATTTTTCAATATAACTACCCTCGACTTCAATGCACTTGCTCCACTTGTCCCTGAGGCTTCGAATTTCCGACAACCATAAATCTCCCGACTGCTGTTCAATCCACTCCTGGACGGCGAGCTGGACATCTTCATCGTCCCCAAACCGGCGTCCACGTAGTGCAGCCTTGAGCTGGCGGAATAAAAAGTAGTCGCTAGGGGCCAGATCTGGACTGTAGGGAATATCGTTGAGATCTTCGAAGAATCCGCACTCGCGCAGGGCAGCTTGTGCAACTCTGGCCTTGTGGACAGGGGCATTGTCGTTGAGGAGCAGGACACCGCGTGTCAACTTGCCGTGCCGCTTCTGACGGTGCACTTCTTCAACCCAGCCTGTTCCTCGGCGTAATATTGGCCTGTGATGGTCCTTCCACGAGGCGCATAGTCCGCCATCAACACTCCCTCAGAATCCCAGATGATGGTGACCATGATCTTCCCGTCTGAAGGTTGGGTCTGGAACTTGATGGGGGTTGGAGAGCCCCTGTGCTTCCAGGCCATGCTTTCGAGCTTGGTCACGGGATCCCAGTGATAGACTCACGTTTCATCACATGTCACTATGCGTGACTCGAATCCCGCCGAGTCTTGGTTGTACAGGAGCAGCAGCTCCTCCGAACTTTGACGACGTTGAATTCGATCATGGGACGTGAGGTTTCGTGAGGTTTCTAGGGACCCAACGGGCAGAGACCTTGGTCATGGCCAAATTGTCGTGGATGATGTTGATAACACTTCCATGTGATATTCCAAGTTCTCGCTAGATTTCTTCGACCTTCACCCGTCGATTTTCGAGGATCATCCTCTCCACACGGGCCACATTGTCCTTGTTGGTCACGTCTGACGGGTGTCCTGGATGAGGTCATCTTCAAAGGACTCACGACCATGGCGGAACTCCCTATTCAGGTGAGCAATGGCTTCACGGGAAGGGGCGGTGTCGGTGTACACTGCAACAATGCGTTCATGGATCTCTTTTGCATTCTTGCCTTCCTTGGTCAAAATTTGATCACTGCGCGGTGCTCAACCTTCTCCATTGTTGAAAAATTTGTGACTGACGATCTGCGATCAGCCACTGCTTCTTAAATAGACGAGGCAGCAGCGTGCGGCCGCAGGTCCTGACTTGTCATAACTTGCCCTAACACCCCCACAAACAGCCATCCCCCTTCCTCTGTTTTGCCCTACCGATTCTCAAAACCTATTGACCGCCCCTCGTAGGAGTAACGTAGCAGACTCGGACACTCGATTAGTGAAGTTTCTTGTGGGTGCTTCGTACTCCTTTACCACTTTGTTTAGTTTTTATTCCTCTTAAGGAAACTTCTTCAGAATCGGTTTTAATTTTCTGTCATATTCGTGAATCTGAGGTTTTCTTCCTTTTTTCCAAGTATTGAGTTAATGGTTTTCTAGTCGGTCAGGCATTTCCATTCATTTCTTGTTGCTTCTGCTTTGCTTACACTTGTGCTTTCTTACTTCTCAAGTGCTTCTAAGATCCTGCCTTAGTACTAGAGTCTTTTGGTTATTCGGGAAGTACCATTTCTTTGTTACCTTATCTGGGATTAATGATTAGGTGCTTATCTCGCGCTCTGGAAGGGCTCATTATAAATACCTATTATTATTATTATTATTATTATTATTATTATTATTATTACCAAGCAATGGCGTCGCTACTAAGATTAAAATCTAGAAAAAAGAAGTCATGGTTAAATTTGTATAATTTTCTGAACTTCGTCAATTATAATAACTTTAAAAAGGAACTCTAAACTAAATCCCCCTCCCCCCTTTCTAAATATTACGTTCCTAAAATATAGTTATAGAAGAAGAAATTATTCACAAAATTTCGATATTTATATTTATTTCTGAACTTCGCCATTTTGTTTTTTGATATTATTAAAGAATTATTAGAAATAAATTTGATAAAAAAACCTAAGTCATAACCAAACTAAGGTGAAATTATTATTCAAATACTAAAAAAAAATCCTCTTCTAAAATTATAGAGTTAGTGATGATGATGATTATTATCTACATATGAGATTTACTACTGCGCCGCCCCCACCCCAGCTCATTGTCGCTCTTTTTTCAGCAGAATATTAATTGTTTCTTGGTTTTAGATGATAAGTTTCTTTTCCTTTTCTTATGATCTTAGTTTTTAGTTTTTGTACGCGACTCTATAAGTTACTATGCCGGTTAGTAGTTCGTCGGTCGGTTGGTAACCATTTTACTTTTCAATTAGTTTTTTGTCAATAATATCGTAACTATTTTGCCGATTCTAACGAAATTTGAAACCCTTATGTTGTTTTATATTCTCTCTCGAATGATATAATGTCAATATCCTCCCAAAGTTAGTACGGGAATTATTGAAAGAAAACTAACAATGGGTCGGATTACCCCACTTGTTGAGAGTTTTGAAGGTCGTAAGGTCATTGTCGTGGTATTGCAAGGACCGAGTTGTGGTACGTATGTTGGTCACGTACTTAAATAACTCGAGGATTGAATTAAATACTTCTAACCAAAATATATCTTTAATTACAACATAAAAAGTGAAATATTAAAACAAACTATACATCTATAAATAAACGAGTCTATGTCAGAATTACTAATTTAAACCAAATTAATCTAAAGTAATGGTTGACCCCCAAGCTCACTTTAATATTGGACGCTAATTGACACACAAAAATAATTGAATTTCTTTACCTTTAAAAAAAAACACACGTGAAGCTGGCTGAAGAATGACCTTGGCCTTGAACCTTATGTAGACGGAGAAATGGTTTGCGGTTAGGCGCGTGGGCGTGTTCGCAGATGTCTAGCTGTTTGTCTGGCGAGGAGCAACATATGATTTCGTGAGGGCGAGGGATGGCGTTAAGCACGTTGTCTTAGTCAGATGATTTAAGCAACGGGACCGTGAAGGTATGATTTTTCCAATCTTCGGGTTAATCTTGAGATGCTTCGAACTGACGAGTGATGAGCAAAAAAGTGATCCCTTTGATGAATGGGGGGAGGGGATTCACTTTGGGTATTCCTCAATATCAAGGACTATATCTGCTTTTTGTTGAAAACCGAGATAGGGGGGTTCTCTGACGAGAGATGTATGAGAGTGATCCTCAATACAAAGAGGCTAGTTTTCGGTGTGCCTACCAGGAGCTGGCTCAGAATGAGCTTCTTCTCTGTTCCGTTCTTTGAGTGCCGTGCTGACGCCGGACTTCGTCGTGTCGATATCTAACTCGATCTCGTCGTTCTTCTCCAGTTATCCGCATATATACTTCGCCGACCCACTGGGGGTAGGGGAAGGGGGGGGGGCTTCTGTATTAAGCCTCTCTCCTCTAACGACGCTTCTCCGAGCGTCTTTCACTTAGCCCTAAAGGCATCTCCTGGCTTTTGGTCGCAGCTCCTATAATTTCGTCTATTACGCGAAACTAGATCCCAAATCTTAGGGGAAATAGTGCCTGTTTAAACATTGTTATTGCACCTGGTCTCCTCCCCTTCGTATCGTTATGCTCGCTGGCACAGATATCTGTTGATTCGTACTTCTTGTGGCTGGAGGATACGTCTGGTGGCCAGCGAGTCGAGGGCGAAGAGGGGGGAAGGGTAGTAATCAGGTTACATTTCCTAGCGTCAGGGCGTTGTGGTACCCGAACGAGGCATCCGTTATTATGGTGGGTATCGATTTCCCTACACTCATAAGTCAGAATAATTGAGAGCACGCGACTTAGGTCTGTTGACCTTGTTAAGGAGATAGTTTTATGTTCTAGTCATTGCATCGTTGTTTCTCAATTTTTATAGTTGCAGAGGGATTGTGGGTATCCTTGGATACCCTTGGATACCCTTGAATACCCTTGGTTATCCTTCTAAATTTTCTTCACTTAAATTCCACAGATGGTATATAAAAAAAAAGGTTGAACCATTTACAACTTTAGCCTTACGTGTCTGTGGTAACCATTATTTACTATATTTAGCCCCTTAACAAATGAGGGCTCTAGCAAGCTCACTGTGCCAGAGCAGTTGTGACGTCATACTTTGCGTTTCCATGGCAATGAACTCTGTTGGAGCTCTCGTAGCTATGGGGAGAAAACCGTAGACTTTCACGCCTGGGTACCGGTTTCGATTCCCAGTGACAAAAGGTTCCGGTGTTTGTAGGGAGCTACCGCCTAAAGGTTGGGTGCTGACGTATGCGCGCAGGCAGTTCCATCCACATACGTCATTAAGCACATAGCCAATTATAACACCACTGTCTCTTTCTCATCCTTTATTCGCACACACAACACATCACTCGTCTACCTACGGAAACCTCTGATGGGGTTTTTAATCCACACTTCCTTAACGTGGTACGGGTGGCTCACTCTTGACTAACTGAGGGTTGCCACACTCTCTGGTTAGTGGCAAAACACAGTGCAACCGTTTTCCCCTCACCCAACGAGGACAAACCGTTGGTGGCCACTGGATTGCCAACGATTTTCATACTGATTGATATGTGGATTTCATTATCCAATTTAAGGCTCCTCCAAATCTCTTCACGCAATATTCTTCTTTCCTGCTTCGGCCAGGGGCGAGCCGTCTCCCCTCCCTACTATGAATGCACGGTAGGGATCGTTCAGCCGTTCTGACTACATGGCAAATAAGATGGGAGACGGCGCCCGGGAATTTAAAGTCGCATGTCACAGCGCATCTACGCTACCAAGCAGTTTTCTGTCGTCTTCGAATCGGATACATTCGCGGGAATTAGTGCCATCGGGTGGACCTGACTCATGAACCTTTCGGCTTGGCTCACCAGACTGTACGTCATCCTCCTTGTCTTCGGGGTTGGCTGTTGCGCGATTGTTGTGTGATGGTGTTGTGGATGGGCTGGTAAGCCTCCTCAATACTAGTTGAATTATTGAATTGACTACGTGTTTGCCGGTCTATGAGGGCGGTAGAGCTCCCCCAGGCACATGAATATGCCTTTTAAATGTTGTTGCCATCGTTGTTGTTTCTTTTGCTTGTTAATTATTTTAGATTAACATTTTTTAATCTTTTTTCGGCGACCGTGACTCGACTAGTCGCTGCTCAAAGGCGAACCCTAAATTACTCAGTGGGGCAAATAATATTCATGAGGCTTCTTCCTAAATCCAAACATGGTTTTGTTGAATATTTCACTCTCTTCGATGTACTGGTTGAAAGTTAGGTTCTAATATCCAAAGCCCTCCCCCCTCCCTCTTTTTCAATTTTATTATAAGCCTCCAAACAATCAATTACACGACACGGGCCAAATAATACCCGCCTTCGGGGAAATGCCTCACTGGATCTTAATAATAAACAATCTTAGTCTTCTTTGCTCCTCTCATTCCATTCAATTACTTACATCTGCCCAATGAAATTCTAAAAAAAAAAGTGAAACTTGCACCATTCTCTTATCGTAATCATCTATAAATTTGATTTATCATCTATAAATTTGGTTTATTTTTTATCATCTATAAATGTATGGTTCAATTAGTTAAAAAAAAGAAGCTTCAATCATTTGTCTGACGACTTACGGACTAATACGATCACTATTTTAAGACTAAAGTTTGGTTGTACAAAATATAAATGCATCGATATAAATCTACATGAAGCAATTAAATCTTCCAGTGTCGTTTACTGGATGCTGTTTCGTCGCCTGTTCAAAACAGCAAATGTGATATCTGCTTATCGCAAGCCAAAGAGCGAACCATAATTTCCTCCAATGTGTGATATCTTTAACAAGAGATAAAGGACTGTCCTTGGATAACGACATTCGTGACTCATAAGAAAAGGATTCTGCAGCTCCTGTTCCCATCACCCAGTTCAGCCACACCGGGCATCCTCATCCCTAAATCTATCCAATCTATTCTTAAAACACCGCAAGGAGGACGCTTCTATCGCACCCATTCATCTACCATGTATTGGGTGTTATTATCCCGGGATCAATATTTAACAATTTATTATTATCTACATAGAGCACGAAATCAGTACACAATTAAACCAATTTCAGACCAAACCTTATTTTAAAATTCCCCAGTCCTGCGCGTTCTACTCATTTTTATCCTCCTCTCCGTATTTTCCTCACTCTTACATTCGATCCAGGGGGGCTGTTGCCTCGTTGGATTACATATGTTTCCTTCCTATCAATAAGGGAATAGAAATAATTTCGAATCACTTGAGGCTCATCTCTCCTGTAGAATCTGATATGATTTCGTGCCCACTCGGGCATACAGTTCGAATTCTCCCTCACTTATGGTATTTGCTCGTGCTTGTTCATGGATTTTTATACCAATTATAATGACCCCCCCCTCCGGGCAAAGTATTTAGGGCAGACATCCTTTGCTATTGTAGTTATTGCATTTAAAGCTATTTCTCTTTCATCTATTCATCCACTGTTTGCTCCTCCGCAATTCACTCCTTCCCATATGAAAATGCTCTCGTTGGATTGTGCAAAATTCCTTCTTTTCTCCACGCATTAAATATATGACCACCCACGTCAATGTGAGAAACGAGTAAGTGTGTTGAATGTGCGGGGTAATGTGATGGGAGAAAGAAGGGAGTGGAAGCCAATGTCTTCAAAACAGATTTACGATGTTTTCGTTCTATGAGACAAACATGAAAGGAAATGAAGAGTTTGGTGGATAAGAGTGAGTGGCTTTCGATCGGGTGTGGATCAGAGTGGTAGGGGCAAAAGGGGTGTGGGAGTGGTTTTGAATAAGAACTGCCATGATGCAATGGTCGGATATGAATGCATGAGCTCGAGAATTATATGCGGAAAGCTGAGATTTGCAAGTATGAAACTGTGTGGTTGTATATGTATATGAATCAAGAACCTTATGTTTAGCAAACACATCCTTCCAGCACAAGGATGTACCTAAGTACATGGGTTGGGAAAGGAGAGGGTGAGAAATTCAAAGTATGATCGATCTGTGCGAGTAAGAAAGAATATGCTGCGGGGTGTATTTGAAGTGAAAGATGTAAGAGATGTAAGTGTGGGACTATCTGACCACGAAGGATTGTGTTCTGTAAAGTTGAATTAGTTACTGCATGGAATAGAAGATGTGTGAGAATGCTTGAGAGTAAAAGAGAGGAAAAAATGCAAATGTGGAGATGGAACAAATGCTGAATAAATTTAGGAGTACAAGTATGTAGTATAACGGCTTGGTGTGGATCTGACAGAATTGGAAAGAAACAAAATGCGGAATGGTCAAATGTAGATGTGAAGTCCGTGTAATAGAAATCCAAAAGAAAGCGTACTTGCAAATGTTTAAATGTGTAGATGAGAATGTCAGGGAGATGATGACGGGTGCATCCAAGGAGATGTATAGAAAAATGAAACGATTGAATAAACATAGTAACAAAGCAATAAATGAAGCATTTGGAAATAAGATGAATGAGGATCCCAAGAGGAAGATATTCTGGAAGGGAGTGAAATGTGTGATGAACCAGAAGAATAGCTGTGTAAAGATCAAGGGAAAAAGAATGACAGGAAACTTGGGAGAAATAAGGTCTGATGTAGATGGCGAGAATACTTTGATGATTTTTAGGATGTCAGTATGGAAGATGATGAAAATGTAAATTTGATTGGTTTTGTGGGTGTAAATTGAGTACTGTAATGGAAGAGATAAAACACTAGGTTGTTATTGCTGCGAGAGGTCTGAAAAATGCTTCTGGTGGTTGTATTGTAAGTCATTTGAAATAGGAAGAGTGTGTGAGGACTGTAAGAAAGATAACTGAGGGGTTGAAAAGGGTTAAACATAGCGGGTTTAGAGCGGGTACGGGTATGTGGATCAAGTACTGTTGGAAATAAAGTTCCCGCACAAAAAGTTTATTTATTTATAGATTTTATACAGGGTGTGTGACTAGTTAATGTGTAGTGGCCTAGTCTTTCCTAGGCCTCGCTTGAAAGTGCACGGTGACCCAGAGCCTAGGTACGCTATGTAGGTCTCAAAGCACTTTCAAGCGACGCCGGAGCGCGCTTCCTTCTTGATGTCTTTTTGCTTTTTCTTTTTTGTTGGTTTTTGTTTAGCATTTGTCCTTTGTTTATCGTTGTTATTTGTTATTTACATATCGTTATTTGTTTTTTTAATATAGCCTAGTAGTAGACTGTGGTGAGTACGGCGACCTTTGCCCTTGTAGGCAGTCGCCAGATGCGCTCCTTAATATTAAAAAAAAAGGAGCACTTTTAAGCGAGGCCTAAAAACCCTAGGTCACTGCTCAGTAATTAGTCAGACACCCGACTAACTATAATGGTTAGCGGCTAGTATAGTGCTTAGCGCGTTTACCCGGCAACCGTTGGGTCGGCAGTTCGAATCTCCGTCAGGATTTACTAGAGAGGCGTGGCTGGGCTCGTTGCCATGCTAGGAAGTCCACCTAAGAGAAGGATAACTCTGATTTCAAAACCCTGGAGCTACAGGTATAATTTGCCTCTTCCAGAAGATCCTCTGTGAGTAAGCACGGCCTAAATGCTTGCCAATCGCAACGTCGTATCAACCAATTGGAGAACATAGAATAAGTCGTCGCGATTAGTTTAAGTACGATTGGTTTAAGAAGTTTCAACTTAATATTTGCATTGAGGAAGCTACCTGAAGAAACCCTCAAAGGATAAGAGGTGTAAAGTGTATGGATGTGTTCATGAATTTAGACAAAGCTTAATATCATGTAAATAGGGAAGAATTATAGCAAGAACTAAGAATGTATAGAGTGAGTGGTAAAAGATAGTGTGGATAGTATGTTACAGTTGAGGTGTGTGTTAGAGTAAAAAATAGCCAGAGTGAATCGTTTGACTCACGTAGGAAGAGGTGGTTTGGACCTAGCTGTGTGCGATTTCGCTTTGGTATTTAATCGTAGCTTTATAGATTGAGTACTGAGAGAAGTGGGTATGTAAGGTGGGTTGATTTTGTGAATAAGTGTATGAAAGAGGGAGGGGATAACATAGGAAATAAGTGTATGGAAGAGGGAGGGGATAACATAGGGAATAAGTGTGTGAGAGAGGGAGGGGATAACATAGGAGCAAGATGATGACATTGTGTATGGCAGATGTACATGGCTGGGTGTGTGTGAGGGGGCGTGCTTGGGGCCTTTGGCCAAGGGATGAACTCTGATTGGATGAGTTGCTACAGTACACACCACCTCATCACTATGGAAAAAAAAGCTTTCGTTGTGAATAAAATGCTGGATGGCCTTGTGCCTAATAGGACATAAATGGGGGCTGGGGTGTAGTACCGTTAAAGAAGGACATAAATGGGGGCTGGGGTGTAGTACCGTTAAAGAAGGACATAAATGCGGGATTGGGTGTAGTACCGTTAAAGAAGGACAAAAATGGGGCTGGGGTGTAGTACGGTTAAAGAATTCAAATCACACTTTGTGGGGAAATTGGTAGATATGAAAGTCCTGAACATTGAACTTGATTGCTTCAATGATTGTCTGTCTGGAATGTCTCTCTCTTTCTTCTGTCAATGAAGGGTTTGTAAGTACGCGCTGCCCGCCCTGTCTCTTATATGTGTATTAAATCAGGCTTCTTCTCTCTGTCTACGTTTATGTCTGTTTTATTGGGTAGCCACAATCAAACCGCACAACCCATCTCTAACTCAATTTGCGCTTCGTTAATCTCCGCCACACCATGTCACCACAAATGCAGTGAATATATGTTTTTGCGGTTGGAGAATTTAAGCTATGAACACCAAAGGGAAAACTAGAACGGACTTAGGCACTTAATGGGGAGGTAGAATTACATGAAAAAATAACCCCACACTTTTTTTTCTATTAATTATTTTCAGAATGTAAATGGGTTTGACAACGTAAAGGATCGATTCGAAATCTAAAGGGACGTTGGCAGAACACATGCCAAGTGTTAATTGGATTTAACCCATATTTTACTTTATTCTTGCGAAATAGATTCTATTTTTTATATAAAGAAACCAATAACCATAGCCCCTGCATACAATTTAGTCACGCACACGATACAATACAACATACCAATACCGCTATAATGCAACATACCAATACCACCATGAAGCGGGTTTGTAGAGAGCGGCATCGATTTTAATTTTGTTCTCAATTCTTTAAAAGGATGAAGTTTTGTTTATGGCGTTATGGGAGTGACTGAGGGAAAGGGGCGTGATAAATGACCAAGTTGGAAATATATATGATACGTGTGCATGGAAGGTGTGTGTGAGAGGGCGTCTTTAGAACCTCCTGCCAGGCCTTCTGAAAGGCCAAAGAAGTGGTCAAAGGAGTTGTGACCTTGTACTTGATGGGCATAAACGGTATGGATGGTAGTGGTGTTGATATGGGTTGAGCTCACTTTGAGGGTAAGTGGTTGTAGCTGAAGGTTGAAATCACTTTCACTTTTTGAATGCGTTGCTTTCTACCATAATGATATAAAATCTATAACGAACTTTATTTATAACTCGACTCGCTACACTTTGTCTTTGGACCTGTGGCTCTGCACTTTATAAGCCCTTCCCTACCAATAATCTTATATTTAAACCCATTTTCTTTTTAAAAGCAGTTTAATTCTGGGATACCCTCTGTCATCACACAAAAAGATTATTTCGAAATCAAAACAATTTGTCGTTGCTCCTCAGCAACACAACATTTTTCCAATGCTCGATCGCTCTATTTAGTCCTTTCGTGAGGAATCGTAATTTCTGCAAATGAAAACAAGCTTTCGACGGCTGCTAAAGATGAGTTGCGATATTGTATTTCAGGAAGTGATTTTGAAGAAGAGGATTTTTTTTCCCATACAGATCTGCTCTGTTAGAATCATTCACACTTGATACAACATGTATTCCTAGTGAGGAGAAGTAGGAAGATGATACTCCAGTGAATTCAAAATAATAATCTCCAGGTTATGGGACATTACGGGGATCATCGGAAACCAGGGACATCCGTTCATTTATAGGCCATTACCAATATGTTCATATATAGTTGAGCTTTATACTTTTCAGTTTGTCACCTTCCTTGTTAATATCAATTTATCGATGAAAAAAGGAGGTCTCATGAAATGCTGGTTAAATAAAAAAGGGTACCAGTGTCAATCCCACACAGTCGTGACCTAATTTTAACGAATACGAACAGAGATCGATCAGCATCAGACGATTTCGAGTAGATAGAGTTCAGGCCAAAGTAAATTTGTTCAAACTTGGATAAGTAAACCTCATAATGGGAACTAGACCACAGGAATATAATCCATTTTCATCAATATGCCATTTCTATAAAAATTATTTGTCTATTGGTCGCAAATTCAGTAAAAGCAAGAATTATATTTTTCGTATTATTGAACCTTTTATAGAGTTTGAAGTACTTGAAAAGATGGCAATTAGTGGGGAAATGGCAAGGGAATATGGAAGATGCTGCCAAGCTACATATCAGAATTCTCCGAGCATACACACTTCCAGCTGAGAGATTTGGGGGCCTGACATAGTGTCATAAAGCAGTATAGTTGACTGCCTTTTGACCAATGCAGGATGTTTGATAACCCATCTTGTCGAATGCATTTCAGCAAGATGTCGATATAATGATTGAGCTGTTATTATTTATTCTGGTTCAAAAATATAAAAAAGTGAATGGGTGCATCAAATTTTAACCATACCCAATTTTGTTCAACAATGGGCTCTGCACTCTTGCACTAACAATGCGGAAAACGTTAGCTGCAGGCTTCCTGTCTCCTGGTCCATTGGGCCGCGACTGTTGCCATGGACCTATCTATCCCTTAATGCCGCGACGGCTTCAGGTTCAACGTGAAGTTCAAAAATATTGAAAGGCACACGGGCAGATATGGTATTCTTATCGATAGTACATACTTCCACATCAAGCCAGCTTTAGACGAACAGGATGTCCGGCAGCCTAGCCTCTTTATGATATCGTATATAATCCATTTTTTACCCCCAATTCCTTATAAAATTGGGTCTCTATTGTCTTACTACATGCGATGAACAATCTTCAAGACAGTAAAGTAGTGTCTGGTGACTACAGTTTGTAGAAATAAGGGGAGAAACATTTAAAAAACTAAATATATTATTAGCAGACGTTTCACCCATCTCGAGCTTCTCGAGGTAATTAGAAAACGAGCTATAAGCGGATCTTATACAGGGTGCCCCCCCCCCAAAAAAAAACGGGCCTGCACACCCTTTTGTGATATATCTTTCATTCATTCACTAACCACCCTTACTTTGCAGGACATGATAGAAGCAACGCCTGTGAACACAACTAGATCTCAATGGGAGCTCCAGCAAAGAATATACTGCGCCAAACGTTACTACAAGACAGGCTCGTTCAAGAAAGTGTAGGACACTTTCGTGCATCAGATCGAATATGAAAAAGTCCCCCTCCAAGAGCCGAATTCAGGACTGGGTTGACCCCTTCGAGCACTATGGGACAGTGGAGAACCTCAATACAGCCAGTAACAACCGTCCAAGCCATTCAGGACTCCCCAGAAAGCGTAAAGCTAAGCTGGTCGAGAGCGTGAGAGAGTCAGTTGAGCAGAGTCCAAAACGCTCTGTGCGCAAACGACGTCAGTCCCTCGGTATATCTCGTGAGACTTGCAGCAGAGTGCTAGTAATGGAGGTAAAGGAGTACACACACAGAATACAGACGAAGCAGACCCTTACAGCCTCATACAAGGAGCAGAGAAAGGCTATGGTGGTCAAGATACTGGAGAAGATTCAGGAGACCCCAACTTTCCTAAACCTCCTTTGGACCTCAGGTGAAGCCCACTTCCATCTTGAAGGAAAGGTAAACTCGAAGACAATTGTCTCCCGGGGGGCCTCGAGAGCAAATGAGGTAGCCACCAAGCCCCATACACTCACCTAAGTGCACGCTATGGACTGCAATCTCAGCCAGAGGCGTCATCGGACCATTCTTCTCCGAGGAATCTGGCGCGACAGTGACAGTCACCAGGGAGCGGTATTTTGAGGTCCTCAAAACCTTCAAGAGGGAGCTGCAGACCCTGTTCCCGTCGCTTACGGGGAGGTGCTGGTCCCAGCAAGATGGAGCAAGCTCTCACATTTCAAACCTGTACCAAGATTGGCTGAAAGAGAACTTTGGTGGCAGTGTGATCAGTCTCAAGACTGATTTTGGGTGGGCACCTCACAGCCCAGACCTTAGTGCCCCAGGTTTCTTTCTCTGGGGCTACTTTAAAGACAGAGTGTACGCAGGGAGACCCAGGACCATCACGGAACTCACGGAAGCCATCGTGGAGGAGATCAGCGGCATTAGTCGGTCGGTTTGTAAGGACGTCATGGACAACTTTGTGCTGCGCCTCAAGAAATGCACAGAGCTAAATGGAGGTCATCTTGAACACGAGCTCTAGAGAATAAAGAAGAAAAGTCCGAAGACTATCATGTTTTGATATGATGTTTTTAAACACAATAAACTAGTTATCAACAAAGTTTCATTCAATCCTTGCAGAAAATTAAGAAATGAGGTTTATCGAAAGTTGGGGCCCGTTTCTTTTACGACACCCTGTATATGTACGAAGCTAAACATTACTGGTTCTATTTTACCTCACTTTCCCATTACCCAGAAGCCGCTCAAAGTAAGCGAACCCCCATTTAATAAAACCTTCGGGTTTCGAGTGATATTTTTCCTCTTTTCGACAAACTCCATCCCCACATTTTTTATTTTTAGTTTTATTTAATTTATGTGAAGCCCCCCTTTTTCAATCTTTTAACCCTCCCTATTGAGGGGGCGTGATATATGCAGGCTTCTGACGTACATAAGTCTTCAGCAAGTGCTTGAGCTGCTGATGGTGGATCATTGGCTACTGCAGCCGATAATGATTTATCATTAAGAAGAGGTTTGGTCCGCCCTCCGTGGTTCATTATTGGTGTCCATCTTTCCAGACCTAAACTTAGCAACCAAACTCTGTGTAGTTGTCACTGTAGTGGTGTTTACTACAGTTGCGTTGTTGGAGTTATCAGCAGCTAAAACAGAAGTATGTACCAATCTGAAGTCGTACTTCAAAACTAATCTAATTTAATGGGTGGATACTATTGGTGTTGGGAAGGATAAAGTGCTCAAAACACATTCAATTTGAACTCCATTCGTAATAATAATAATATGATTTTGTGCATGACTCTTGTCGATGCCATAATCCTCCACAAAGCGCCTGATTATCAATTAAGGAAAAGCTCGAGAAAATAGATGGGTCTTCAAGACAAGCCTCAAGGTATTAAGGGAATTGCATGAATGTATCGCGACAGTTCATTCCACATTCTCGGAGCAAAGAGAGAGAGCGCACGATCACTCACACCTCACATTGCTCTAAAAAAAAAGAGGCAATTGCGTTAGTAAATCGTGCATTATATTGTTTTCTTTCATGTTGCGAAAAAATTGCATTTCATATGAAACAACATAATACTTGAATACATTGATATAGATGCCTTTTTAAATAAAGGTTCAAATAAAAATATTAAATATAGCAAAATGTGTCTGGAAATTATCTCCAAATATTAAAAATAGCCAAAGCTAATTTGTGTGGCGTTCTTCAAGGAGTTAAGACAATCATGCTTAGAAAGTGTAATGTGAATATTCAGAATTCATAAGCCATATGAAGGAAAAATAAGACAAATTATTTTACTGTCAAGTGATCATTTTCAGATTTTTAATTTGTAGAAATACATAGTTTCCAACCTAAATATAAAAACAAATTATATTGTTTTCCTTCATGTTGCGAAAAAATTGCATTTCATATGAAACAACATACTTCTTATATTATTAATTGTAAGAAATTCAATGAAGGGAATTTATATGAACTGTGATTTTAAATAAGAACCTTTCAAAAGCTACTGGACAAAGGAACCCTTCTTCTAAATAACTGTGGACAGTCTGTTGTCGAACGATGAAGTCAAAGTTTTGATACAATCAGCCGATTCTGCGCAGCATCTTAGCTAGCTTTCCAAAGGTCATTTCCGTTATTAGCCCTTTAAAGGCCACTTTGACTCTTAATATATATTGATTTAAGGATTATTATATTTTTTATATATATTCCACTTCTGGCGTAAAAGGGTTAAATTGACTGTCATCTGCGTAAATACTCTTCACAAGATTTCTATTGGATTTAGGTCGCAACTGGTGGGAGGTCAAGCCATGATTGAGTCTTCTACAAATCCTTTGGACTTTTATACTATCCTTAGAGAACTTGGAGGCGTGACTAGGGACATTATACTACATGAATACAGTACAGGGAACTTCCGAATCATCTTCACTAGCTGTCTCTTGATCCATGGTAGGAAGATTTTCTCCAGGAGGTCGTAAGGAGCCTTCGAATCCATTTCGATACTACCATCCACTTTGGAAGGTCCTACTAGATTATGCCCAACAAGTGGAACCAAAATCAACCTTTCTCCTCCTTTCTGTAGCTTTGTGAAGGCTTTATGTAGGATTTATGTATGGGCAATATGAGTAGCCGCCCAGGGCGTCATCTTGCTAGAGGTGGCATGAATTCCTGGGAGGAGGAGGGGTGGGGGGGTATGCGAGTACCCAGTAGCGAACGCGATCGGCTCTTGTATGTTTAATTCTATTCCTAAAATAAAGTTGTGTAAGTTAGTACAATGAATCTCTATTTCATTTTGCATACTTTTTTATCCTTGTTATTTTATTTTTTTTATTTATGGTTGTTATTGTATATAGTTTATGTACCTATTTAGTATTTATAAATATATTTTTGTTGTTGCACGTATAAGCAATGCTAATTTATGTTATTGTTCCAAATCGATGAATAATAGTAATAATTAAAATAATAGTTGCTCCCGACTGTTTTTTAAGGGGAGGAGGAAAGAGCTATAGGGGGTGCCAAAGAGGTGGTTCGCATAGGGGGCCAGACCTGCCAGAATCATCACTGTAACCGGCCCATCCAGGGTGACTCTTGATTCGTGGGGGAAAGTAATAGTAAGATAAACTAATGTATGCATTTATGGTATGTTTAGTATAGCCACGATTAGCCATCATCACACTGCATCGGAGACACCTGGGAGACCCTCTTCATCCACGTCAAATAAGTAACTGTATCCAATAGATGCCGGGTATCATTCCCATACAGGAATAACGTGAATCATCTGACCAGAATACGCGTTTCCAGTCCTCCACGGTCCACTGTATTTTTCTTCCCGCCACTGTAGCCGCTAACTTTAGGGGTAGAAGTAAACAAAGTCTTCTTGCGTCCAACTCTGCTTCATATTTTCATACTAAACAGTTTCCTGCGGACTGTTCTTTCAGTAATGGGTGCCGAAGGATCGGGAGTGACGTCTTACAACAATTCCTGCCTTGAAGCGAAGCGATTTTTAGCCACAAGCTGTCAAACACTTCGTTGATCCCTCTCGATCCGTCAATATTATTATTCGGCCACACTTTTCGCGGGAATTTTCTGTACACCTGGATTTTTGTCATTGTAAGTAAACCTTATGACCGTACGCGTAGATACACCTGCAAATTCTTATACATCCTTCCTACGGTGGCCTTTGGCGCGCCCAAATATAATAATTCTTCTTTGCTACTCAGTAACATCTGCTTTCCGTTCCATTTTACACGGCTCGTTGAGACAGGCAGTGCATCATACCACCTTTCCGTAATATATGAATCCCGTCACACACCACTGGTTCTCTCCGATCAATGCTAGGTACAGGCCCCTGTAGTTTAAAATTTCTAAGCACACCATGTCAGTAATATTTTGTCCCTGAAGATTATATGATGCTATAAAGAGTATATGTAGTTGTTTGGGGGGGGGGGCACCCTGTTTGTCACGTCTATATTACTTTCGTCTTTTCATTATTGACGGACATACATAGATAATTACTTCATTACGAAGTTTAGCATTTAATCTATTCCTAGCAGTTTTGAAGACAGTAAGAGTGGCAGCAGTGCAAGATTCCAAATAGGTTAGGTATGCTCCACCATTACTCTTAATATCAATGGAGCAATTGGTGTATCACTACATTTCAAGGTCGCAGTTATTTACTCAACTCTTTTTATTGATCGTTGAGGACTCCACATCGAAGCCTACTTTATCCACTGGTTGGATAGTTTTATACCCGCTTCCATTAACTTCACTGAAATAAATGACTATTTAATTCACTCCGCGCGTTCACAAACTTTAACATAGGTTGAATAACATAATTAGCGATTCGCATATGACTACATTGTTTTCACAGTGCCTAAAGTGAAGCGAATAAACTCATTGCTATTAACAAATTAATTCTCACTATCAATTACAGTCATTGTGAATAATTAACAATTTGTTTGTTACGAAAATATTTCACATGTTTAATTAATATCGCTAAATAATTATTTTCTGATGGAAAGCAAAATACAATCACTTCCCTTGCAACCTTCAGGACGAATCAGACAACATAAACGTCCTCCGAAATTCCATGTCCTCGATGGTTTTTGGAGATGAATCAAAGCAAAAACAAAATATATCCTACTGGCATACCAGTTAGTGCTAGCCGTACCAGTAGTGCGGTTTATTGCCAGCCGTACCAGTGGTGCGATTTATTGCCAGACGTACCAGGGGTACGGTTTAGTGCCAGCTGTACCAGTGGGGCGGTTTAGTCCCAGCCGTAAGTGGTGCGGTTTAGTGTCAACCGTACCAGTGGTGCGGTTTATTGGCAGCTGTACTCGCGATAACTATAATTTGAGCGTTGCGAACTAGGCGCAGTGCAATGAGAGTTATGAAAAGTGGAGAGGTAGCTGGAGTAGATGACATGGTCGTTAAGATGCTAGATAGTGGTGGTGATTGTGTTATGGCTCTGAGGGTTGTGTTATAAGGGACTTGGAATTGGAAGAGTGTGAATGCAGTTGTGACTGAGGATCTGAATTCGTATGGACATGTGAGAAGAATGGATGGAAATAGAGTGGTAAAGAGAATATAGGAGGGTGAATGTTTGGGTGTGAGGGGGGGTTGGAAGACCGCTGAAAAGGTAGGTTGATTGCGTGAATGTGTGTTTGAGAGAAAACAAGGAGGAAATGTATGATATTGCGTATGGTAGGTGTACATGGTGGACCAGATTTTTGAGTGGGACATGCTTGTGGGGGGTCTGTGTAAGGGTGAACCTTGACTGCTACCCCACATCGTACCTCTTCCTTATGAAAGGCCTGCGGCGTGGACAAAATAATGGGGTGGGAGGGGCGGGTAGTTTTAGTGGCGTTGATGCATAGCGACCCCATTGCGGGGAACTAGTAGATGTTGAAGTCTTGGGTAAAGAAGAAACAAACACCCGTGTCAATCTTCCCAGCCAGTGTGAGCCTCACGGCAGCTCGCAAGGTGCGTTAGATCCTCCTCCGTTCCTCTCCAACGAGCGCCTCTCCCCCCCTCTCTCCGAGGCCGGACCCTACCTGCCCTTCCCTCCTCGATCCTCCGATTCCTCCTCCCGATGACGCATTGATTAGTCGGAGCGGCGGTTCGCTAATGTATTTCGAACCCGGGTTCAGCTGGGCTCCGCCTAGGAATCATTTGCCCGGTCCCCATTAGCCCATATTTCAGGTTTATCTTCGCAATAAATTGGCAACGAAGATTTCATTCGGGTTCCAATTTGCCCCATAAATGGAGTCCAGATAATAGGAATAAAAGGGAAATTGGATTCACGTTCTAAAATTGGCTAATGGATGAGCAAAAATGGGTGAGAGAGGGACGTTGGACAGTGGCAAAATGAGGGTACAGACATACATACACACATAAACACTAAAGAGTACCTATGATTCCTGCTCTCGTTGTTTTATCGGATTTATAATGGTGGCGAGTAGTAATGAATGAGTTGGTTCGTGTTACAAGAGGTCGCCGAGTAGTGATACACACTGGCGTGAACTGATAGGGGCCTTTGATGGCGCGGGGGTTGGGGGGGCGCAACACGTCCTTCCGAGGCGTCCTCGTGGGGACACCAGATCAGAGCCGCGTCAACACATGAAAGCTTTTAAGACTATTATGGCTTAATTTACTGATGGGACGAGCAAGTATGTTTGTGTGCGAGTGAATTTTCGTGTGTGAGATTGTCTTTTGTTGCGTTAGCTTTACACATGTCCTATTATTAATTTCATTCTTCTGAGTCTCCCAATTCTTCTTTTTCCCTCTGCCTTTCCATTTCATCAAGTCAACTTCCACTTAAGCCTGGCGGCATCCATCAAATCGCGCTAGGTTAATCAGCAGGAGCGATTGCTATGACAACGGTCGAGGACCCTTGTTTGGCTGATAAGGAGGAGATAAGATGTCCTGCCCACCTGCCAAGTCCTACTGGTCAAGGGGGAAGAAAGAAAGCTGGAATAGACAGGAAGATTAGGGTGGATAAAAAGACTTCAAGGATTACTCTTCAAGAGACCATTTCTGGAAGGAGGATTTTGAGTTCGTATACTTCTGTTATCCTGTTCTGTGCCCCCCCCCCCTCTTCACTATAGCTGCTCATCCTCCTGTTTTTTCTACCTTTCAACCTTATCTACCTCTCTCTACCTTTACATATGTAGTCAGCAAAGATGCCTTCATTGGTCGCCTTTCTTCACCTTAATCTTTCTTGCCTTTTTGCTGTGTTTTCTTATTTTGTTTAGCCTTGGTCTTTTTTATCGTTATTATTTGTTATTTACGCTATTTGTTTTTGGTTTTTGTTATTTGTTTTTTAATATAGTCTATTACTCGTCTTTGTTATTTGTTTTTTAATATAGTCTATTACTCGTCTTTGTCGTGTACGGCGACTTATGCCCAAGTAGGCAGTCGTCAGATGGGAATCCCAAAATGGAAAAAAAGTCACCTCGATCCCAAAATACAAAATCCCCGGTGGAAACCAATCCGCACCCCCAAAACACAGACTCAAAAAACTACGATTTCAGAACTCTCTCTCGGTGGGGTTACACACCTCAATACCCCCCCCCCCTAATTTGAAGGTTGAGAGGGAAAAGAGTAAAAAACAATGGTCGTAGTAATCGATTACCACGGGTCCCAAGGTTACGCCCTTTCTCCTTTCTCTTCCCGTGACCCCCTCGGAGCTCCAATGCCCAGGTCACGCCTGTTCGAGAACAAGGCCTCTTTGAGCCCCGTTCAGGGGACACCTCTCCCTATAGGCACCTTTCTTTTCGAAGTCCTTCACTCTAGTGTCTCATGTACTAAGTTCTTATGCACCAGCTAGTGGGGGCGCTCCCCCCCCTTCTATTATGTCGATCCCTCCTTGCATCGGGAATGACTGCCTCCCCTCTAAATGTGGGGTCTCGTTGGATTACACAAACACCAGCTCTTCCATTACTCCTCTTTTTCTATGATCCCCCCACCGCGTTCCTTGCAAAGGGGCGGGGAGCGTAGATTGGGGGTCCCTTTGTTCTTTTATCGAATTTGTTCCTCGGAACTGCGCATGATCCCCACTGACCCCAGCTTTTGGGTTAGTTATTGGAGCGCCTTTGATCTTCGCTTCTCCCTTCATTGTTTTTTTTTTATGTCAGATTACATCAGTTTCCTCTTTGCCAATTATAATCAACTGATCCTGACGAGCTCAGATTACACCCAGTTTCTCGCCTATCTGAGCAATTTAATAAAACTGGGGTCATCTCTAAGTTACTCCCTCTCGACCCCCTCACGCTGGAAATTTGCTCATTTGTCCCCCCCAGTTTGGTGCTTTAGGGCAAGGGTCGAAATCGCATGCCTTAAGTTTCTCTATCAAGGCTCGAGTGAGATCCAGACAAGCACCGTTATAATTATTGACACAGAGGGGGAAGAAGAGGGCACCTCACCTAGGATTTAACCAGAAGTACAGGGGAGAGAAGGATAAGTCACCCAAGATCTAACCAGAATTGGAGTCGGGAAGAAGGGAGAGGGGGACAAGTCACCCAGGATTTAACCAGAGACACAGTGGAGAGAAGGACAAGTTACCCAGGATCTAACAGAGGCGCAGCGGGAAGAAGAAGGGAGAACAAAGCAAGTCACCAAAGATTTAACCAGAGGCATAGTGGAGCAGAAGAAGGGAGAGAAGAGAAGGGCAAGTCACCCAGGATCTAACCAGAAGGACAGTGAGAATAAGGAGGGAGAAGAAGGAAAGTCACTTAGGATCTAACCAGAGGCACAATGGAGAAGAAAAATGGAGGAAGGACCAGTCACCCAAGATGTAACCAGAGACACAATCGAGAAGAAGAATGGAGAGGAGGGCTATTCACCCAGGACCATATCAGAGTCACAGTGGGGAAGAATTAGGGAAAGGAGGACAAGTCACTCAGCATCTAACCAGAGTCACAGTGGGGAGAAGAAGGGAAAAGATGGTATGTCATCCAGGATCTAACCAGAGACATAGTCGGGAAGAAGGGAGAGAAGGCCATTCACCCAAGGTCTAACCAGAGTTGCATTCAGAAAAGGGAAGGTAGATGAGGACGTCGTCCAAGATCTAACCAGACTCACAATCGAGAAGAATATAGGGGAGGAGGGCCAGTCACCCAGGATCTAACCAGAGTTACAGTCGTGGAAAGAAGGGAGAGGAGGAACATTAACCCAAGATCTACCTAGAGTCACAGTCGGAAGAAGAAGAGATACGAGGGAAAATCATCTATGATCTAACCAGACACTCCAGTAGTCTTTATTTCCCAGCCTTTCATTTTTACGATTTGGCCTCCTGTATAATCCAAGGAGTAGTATATTCACTGAGCAGGGACTGGACGAGGGCAGGAAGCGGCAGATGGTTAAATTCCTGCAGAGCGAACAGACGAGCTGTTTCTTAACCCTCGTCTAAAGGCATAAAGATGGCTGAATTTGGTCTCGTTTGCTAATTGGATTGGTCATCATATCTCATCCATAGAAATGAGCATCCCATTCGCCTCCCCTTTGGCTCCTCCGCCCATATACTCGCTCCCATTCGTCAAGTGCTAGCTCAACGGGTGATTAAAAAAAAGAGGTTCAATTTGTGCTACTTTTTAATGGGGATTTATAGCCCCCTTGCCATAAGTGATGACAAGACAGATCACGAGCCTTTGCACTTTTGCTGAGTCAGCTGATTTAAGGGTGTAGTTCATCGAGTGCCCCCCCCCCCCCTAACTCTCTTTTGACTTGCAAATGCTCCTAAGAACTAATTTTAATAACAAGATCCGCAGAAAGTGTTTTCGGAAAATCGGCCCCCTCGGTTAAGCTTGCATTTGCATTTTAGAGGTAATCAATGCATGGGAGAAATTACCATGCAAATTTCGCCAGATTCCTCAACTTCATTGTTATGATGAAGGTTTGTATTCAAATTTTGGCAATTCACTTCATTCATGCCTTTTCTTCGTCGATATTTTAACCACTTGAACCATTTGAACTCGTGTTTGTCCACAAAGTACTTTTGACTGCATGACCCCAACTCTCAGAAGGACAACCGATCAGGAAGGAACTTATTGAATCTGTGCACATACGCGCTGTTACGACAGCACTGAAGATGAATTACTTGACACCAAATCAATCTTTTTGACCCGGTGACCGGTTCGTCCCACCAAATACAGTGTTAAGTATGTTTTTCCTCATAGCACATGCACACATACGCACACAAGTTATTCGGCTAGCGGTATTTCTATGTATACAGATGGGAAGCCTTCAATATTGCCGTCTGGATCATTAAAGGCAAAACGTTTTTTGGTCATCTCCAACCAGTGAAGTTATCCTTGAAGATTGGTTATCCCCCCCCCCCCCCAGAAACATCCTTATCCCATCTCACTTCACTCTTGTCTTACTCCTTTGCTAGGATTGGGTGCACACTACCTTAACCTAGCGAGACAAATCTTTCTTGCGAAGTAGATATAGATTTGGGAGAGCTGCACGCCCTCCCATTGGCTAGCACCCCAGTGGTCTCATATTTTGGTTCGACAGGAGCGAGGGGACTTGGGTCATATACTTTCAGCGCATATATTCCCATCGTCATTCGTGTGGCATCGACGTCTAATTCATCGCACAGATCCCCGTTGTGTCGCATTTATATAAATAAATAAATAAATAAATAAACAAATAGATACTTGGTTAAACACGAAAGAAAAAACCCCTCAATGTCCGACATTACTTAAAGGAAACTGGGTCTCATAAAAGGAGCAGAAGGTAGTGAGTGTGAGAACGCTTGAGTCGGCTGTTGTTGCTCTGGTAACAAAAACTGACACATTTGGGTGTCACGATTCGGTTTTGCGCGCCGCATTCCCCTGACTTCCCTCGCTGGAGCTGTCCCCTGCGCGTGTAGAGTCCCTGTCCGCTCGACAGGGGCTGTCTGTTTGGACTGTTGCCCTCTGTGTGACGTCACAATATTTACGGAGCCGCTGTTCAGACCGTTTCTGCTAGACGTAAATAAACAAGAGGAAAGTTACAGTTCGATGCATGATTTGGCACGCCGGAGGTCGGCCGATTCAGCCGATACCCCTCGGTTCATCAAGAGTTTGTTCCTCATCTCTGATTGGATCAACTGAACAGTGAGTGGAATAGAGGGAAGGGGGGGGAGCGGAAGAGTAAGAGTGAATCAGTATAAAACAGTATTGGTAGAATAAAATGCGATAGTAACAACTCCTATTAGAAATCTCGCAACTCCAAGATAGTTGTGGCGGGCGATCTAATCTTCCATGGGTAAATTCCTGCACTGATAGAGTGGAAAGAGAATGTAAGATAAAAAGGTGGAAGAACAGAAAACCCGTGAAAATTATCAAGGATGAAAAGGATTGCCAAAGTAAACCTCATAAACCTTAAATCTGGGAACGATCAGTTGCGTCTCCATTTCAGGACAAAAATGAGGACAGTGGATACAAGAGGGGTGTTTTTTAATGGCAACTGACAGAAACAGCAAAGACGCTGGATACAAATGAGAGTATGAAAGAATGATGAGGAGAAGTGGAGAGAAAGAGAGATAGTGAGTTCAAAAGAGAACTACTATAGAGAGTAGAAACCGCTAGAGAAGGCAAGAGAGAGAGAGAGAGAGAGAGAGAGAGAGAGAGAGAGAGAGAGAGAGAGACAGCTAGAGAGATAAATAACTAAATAGAGCTATTTTTTTTTTTTTTTTTTTTAAGAGCTCATCTGGCGACTGCCTACTTGGGCATTAGTCGCCGTATTAAAACTGGCCTAGTTCTAGGCTACTTTAAAATGAAATTAAAGAGAAAAAAAAACAACACCCCAAAAGAGGGAAAGGAAGCAAGATGGTGCGTCGGGGAGAGGTCCCCCCGGCGCAGGAGCGTGCAACTAAAGAAAAAAAAAACAAAAAAAAAAAAACAAATGCAAAAAAACAACAAAAAAAAAACAAACAAACCTTGCTTAAATAATAGGGAGAAGGCCGGCCTCCCCCAAGAAGTCAACAAGTCCACAAGTCAGTGTGCACGAATCTGTCCCAAGCACAAGGGACAGGCGGCAGCGACCCCGCCCATCCCGGTACTGGGACAGGTATCGTGCGCGAAGATCACCCAGACTGGGACATTCGACAAGAATGTGCCGAACAGTCTGGGGGACGACGCAGTCGTTGCAATAGGGCGCAGGCGAGCGCTCCATCAGATAGCGATGCGTCACACGAGTGTGTCCGATTCGGAGACGACAGAAAGCAACCTGAAGCCGCCGCGGCATTGGGGGATAGGTCCATGGGAACAGTCGCGGCGCAATGGCACGCAACTTTAAGTTCCCTTCGACCGTCTCCCATCTTCTTTGCCAAGCAGTCCGAAGAGCTGCCCGTATTCCTGCCATGTAGTCGGTGTGAGGAAGAGCGAAACGCTGGTCCGGTCGCAGAGTCCTCGCGGACTCTTTGGCGCCCTCATCGGCGCGCTCATTCCCCGCAATTCCTACATGTCCAGGAACCCAGCAGAAGATAATCTCGACATCTGCCCGGCTCGCCAAAACCGTGGCGTCACGGATATCGCGAACCAGGGGATGCGGAGATTCCAATGCCCCGAGAGCACTCAGGGCGCTTTGTGAGTCGCTATAGATCACAATCCGGTCTCCGAACCGGGCACGTCGCGTAATCTCCCGTACCGAGTGGTGTATTGCCACCAGCTCGGCCGTGAAGACAGACGCAGCGCCTGGTAGAGCCCCGCTGACTTCAAACAGAGGGGATACGGCGTGGAAGCCGACCCCCTCTTGGGACTTGGAGCCATCCGTATACACTGGCACGGTACCAGCGTGACACGATGTGTGCTCCAAAAAGGTCGAACGCAATACTCCCGGCGCAGTACAAGCTTTGGGAGCAGAGGCGTGGCGACAAATAGCCAAATGTGGTACCCTCCAGGGTGGCGTCCTGGGCAGAACCAGGGGCGCCACCGGCCCGAGAGCTATATCTACCTCTCGAAGGAGTTTCCTGGCCCTAAACCCAAAGGGCTTAGGGTATGACTGGCGTCTCTCGGCGGCATAGGCACCATCGAGATCAGCTGCGGATGCAGTGAGAGCTGTTGGCGACTGAGGGAGGCGCCGGGCTCGCGCGTACAGGCGAGTGATGCACTGCACGCGGCGCAGAGCGAGTGGCATCTCCCCAGCATCGACCAACAGGCTCTCAATGGGGGAAGTGCGGAAGGCACCGGTCGCAAGGCGAAGGCCGGTGTGGTGGATCGAATCCACCTTCCGCAATAAACGCTCGGCTGCGGATGCATAAAACTCGCATCCGTAGTCGAGCTTCGAGCGAACAAAGGATCGATAAAAAAGTAAGGCGGTAGCCCTATCAGCGCCCCAAGCGCTGAACGTCACGGAACGGAGAATAGCTAGATAAAAGGGAGAGAGATAGAGAGAGAAAGAGACTGCTAGAGAGAGAACTAGAGGAAGAGCTAGAGAGATAGCTAGCTATAGAGATAAAACGCTAGAGCGAGAGAGAGAGAGAGAGAGAGAGAGAGAGAGAGAGCTAGAGAAAAAGTGATAGAGAGAGGGGGAGAAAGATTAGAGATATAAGAGAGACATACAGAAGGAAAAACAGAGACAAAGACCTATACAGGTAGAGAGAGAGAGAGAGAGAGAGGGGGGGAGAGAGAGAGAGAGAGAGAGAGAGAGAGAGAGCGCGCGCTTTTTCGGGAGTCGGTATTGCTACGGGTGACAAGTGCGATCGGTGATGAGAATTGCCCTTGACCTTCCTGCCCACTTTTGTTCGGTGTTTCCTACCCATCTTCGTTCCTCCTCGTGTTCCTACTTTTTTTTATTCCTTCGCCAGTTTCTCTTCTTCGCTACGCTTCGTCGATCACTCCCAAGTTTCTGCCCCATTAAGAATTCGCTTCAAGTTGCACTTGGCCTTCACCCTCGAGGTCTTTTCCCCCTACCGACTGACCTCTCTCTATCGCAGGCAACTTCTCTGAACTGTATCAGGGCATATTAGATTTGCACCCAACACCGGGGTCAAACACTTATCCGTCCCTATAAAAAACAAAAGCTACAATCATTCACACACACATACAAACAACTACGACGCCTATCATGCCGTGGGTGATGTCCTTCAAAAAATTCACCCACGACGCTTTCCATTGGCCCATTCGGTCCTTGGTTGTCGTTGCTGATAAATGTGGATAAGTTTGATCTGTAAACGAAAGTTTGCAGGGTTGGAACTAAAGGCGGCCTCGGGGGGGGGGGGGCGGTGCACCAGGTTCGAATATTTTGCTTTCATACCAACCCCTCAGGGCCCCTACCTATGGAATGACAACCATACCTGAAACCGCTGGATTCCTTAGCAAAAAAGGTGGATAGGGAAGGAAGGGAATAAAAACTGATGGCGGGGATCGTGAATGGATGTGAGGAGACGGGGGAGAACTGTCATCAGAAGAAACCTCAATAAACGCTAAGTGGGGATGTAACCGTCAAAAGAGTGCACTTGAGATCCCGTCGAACGAACGATGGAAAGGCCTCAAATATCCAAACCTCCGACTGTTTCCTGGGGTTGGCTAATTTGAAGCCTCTTTGCCTCTCAGAACTTCACATTTGCCCCTCAAATTTAAGAAAATAGTCATTTCTCTTGAGGAAAGGGCCGCCTCCCCTCCCCCGAAATTCTGACGTCACGTCACTGCGCAAAAGGGCGCCAATAACCCTTTCAAACGGAAGGTTCCTTCACCCGCCGCTGTCGTTGATTGAAACGTCAATGAGCGGCTTGTTTGCACCCTTTTTCCCATACCCATTTG
Organism: Ceratothoa steindachneri; assembly: GCA_963969495.1. Lineage (NCBI taxonomy): Eukaryota > Metazoa > Arthropoda > Malacostraca > Isopoda > Cymothoidae > Ceratothoa > Ceratothoa steindachneri. The sequence continues at coordinate 20,484,585 of OZ018336.1, read as the reverse complement.
CCGTGTATTTATGTACGCGTGTGTGTACGTGTAAAGACAGGCGGGCGTTGATGAAAGATTAAAAGTGATTTGGGCGAGGCGTGATTGCAGCGATCGACAGAAATGTAAACAATCCTTCGTGTCGTAAAGATCCCATTTCCTGACCTTGCTCCACGATTGAAAGGTTCGGGGGATATTTTGTTTCCGGGGATTTTGTGTTGCGGGGGATTTTGTATTTCAGGGTATGTTGTGTTTCGAGGGATATTTTGTTTCCGAGGATTTTGTGCTGCGGGTGATTTTGTGTTTCAAGGTATGTTGTGTTTCGAGTGATTTTGTGTTTCAGTGTATTTTGTGCTTCGTGGGTATTTTGTGTTTTGGGGGGGATTTTGTGTTTCGGGAGATTTTCGGCATCTTTTTGGCTCACAGAAGCCATGTATGTTCTTCTTTGTACGTAGCCTGTTCTCCTTGTACGACCACGACCTTGTTCCTGGAGGCTTGTAATAATGCCCGGGTCCAACAAATATTTAAGGTAATTGTGAATCTGAATTTACCTCCTCTTTAACAACCAGACTTCCCCTCGTGTGGGGTCGCCGGGTACCAACATGGCCTCTAAAAGGTCATCGGTGGTTAGCAACAGCCCTTTCGTGAAAAACAACGGGGACAAATCTGGCAGGTGGTAATTTAAAAAAAGTGTCTTAAGTCCGCGGATTTAAGACAAACGCTTTGCTGTCGCGTCCTTTTCATCTTCGATTCCTCCTCTCGTCTCATGTTTACCCTCGAATCTCATGGCCGAGCCTGAGATTGCCAAGGCTTCTAATCGGAGTTCATTTCATTCCAGACATCTTTCACGTATTTATTTTTCCGCATCTATCTCTCTTCCCCATTCTTCTTCTCCAGTCACGTCAAAATACCTTCGATGATCGATCACTTTTCTTACATTTGCTCTTCCCCATCCGTTCACCCCCCCTTTCTCATTGCGTTTATCTACTAGTGAACGCGGCGTTAGACTTCTAGCGTCAAGGCACGGGTTCGATCCCGCAAGCACGGATACAAAACTTTTACCGATGTTACGAGATGGCCACCCATTGGCGGATACGCTGAACTTTTCACCCGCGGGGGTAAGAACCTCTTCATGCATCATCACCTACATAGCCAGTCACAACACCGCTATTATTCCCCTCCATGTCTTTACAGCACAACATACCCACACTCTTTGATAGGGGACTACGAATGGTTCTATGGTCGCTGTCAAAATACACACACGCCTCCAAGGAACTCCGGCCCCTGACTGCTTCAGGTTTGTCAGTGATAGTCATTCTGATCTTTATGCACATTTCATTATCCGTTCGGGGGATCTCGTCCACAATGCGAGGGGTAGATAGCGCGCCTTACTACTAATACCTTAGTAGTTGGTTTCCTTATCGGGTTTGTGTTGACCTCGATGACCTTTATTAGTCCCTGGTATTTTTATTATCTTTAAAATTATATTAAGTTGTTTTTGAAGGCGTCTCAGTCAGTGAATTCGAACCGATGCCCACCCAAATGGGGTTCCAGACGACCTTTCGAGGGATGGGGGGTTAGAAATAATACCCCGAAAAGAGAACTTGCCTTTGGGACGGAACCTAAAGAGAATCAGGAGAATTGCGCGGTTTGTAGACCTCGAAAGTCTCAAGTAGTCCCCTCATTTGGATCTATTTTGTTATTTGAAAAAAAATAGGGAGTCTGTTGAATTTGGGGAGAGAAGTTTAGAAAGAAAGCGATGAGATTGGGTGAAATAAAAATGTCTGATTGATTCAGTAAAGTTGGGGCGGTTAATAGAAATAATAGAAGTCAGGCTGCCTTTTTAGATATAAAAATCGATGTAGGAGTCTAAATTGAGGGCAAAGTTCTGAATCATTGGAATAAACTTAGATTTCCGAAGTTGAGCAGAGACGCAATCAAGCAAATTTGCCAAGAATCTTCCTAAAACCACCTCTATCGAGCGGATTATTACAAAATACTAGAGCATCTCCTCGCCCTAATTTCTTTCTTATCCTGAATAATTTATCATTCATTTTCATTCCCCCTCCTTCGTTGCAATGATCCCATACTCCTGAACTCACGGGTTCCCTTAGAAAGGTCCCAGCGCCACATCGCACTCGGTGTCCGAGAAGGGTGCTTTTTCGCGGCCATTTCCCGCCTTCCGCAAATAGGTCGCGATTTGCATCGAAACGAGGGTTGAGACTGGGTCCGAGCTGACCCAATGGCATTACTTATGAGTGCCTCACCCCACCCTTGAAATGGAAGGGTCGGAAACCCATTACGAAGATGCATGGGGAGGTTGGGCGTCTTCCCCCTCCTACGTATTCGTCTCTTGATTCAACTTCGGAGCATCGTCCCAGAAGGTGGTGAAGTTAGGATAAATAAAAATGTGTAAGATGCCCTACTCTCCAGGCGTGGGTTTGATTGAACCGAATTTGCCCACAAAACCCACTTGCTAGAAATACCGCAGCAAGCTATTGGGCGAGCTACAAGGAGAGCACTATTTCCCAGTGGAAGACTGTGCTCCCAGGAAAACCAAGTAGCCTGGTTCAGATAGCGAGAAGTATATACCCAACCGGAGGCAAGAAACAGTTCACCAGACCACTACTCAATTTGACTCCACAAATAAGACAAGGAAATAAATAAATAAAAAAAAGGGGGCGAAGTGCCCAACTACTGATACTAAATACAATAAACTAAAAGAGGTGAAGTGCCCAATTCCATTCAAATAAATTATGTCCAAGAAAGAAGACAAAAGAGGCGAAGTGCCCAAAACCCAAATTAATTAAGAATACAAAAAAGAGGCGTAGTGCCCAACGAAACATACTAAAATAAATAAAATAAAACAATGCAAGCAAATGGGGCGTAATGCCCACAAAGGCGAAAACCAAATCTAAAACAAAAATAAATAAAGTAAAGCTAACGAGTTAGCAAAATTATAATTGAAAGGCTTGAATGCCTAACATAACGACGGAGGAAAAAGATTTAGATATAGAGATTATTTCTACATATATATATATATATATATATATATATATATATATATATATATATATATATATGGTATGCATGTTGATAGAACTGCCACAAGTGAGCTTGATTTTATTTCCTAAAATTTACGACCTAAGCTAAAGAAGCCCATCCTCAGAGATATGAGGTTGATACTGAGAATGGTTTCCTTGATTTTTCTTGATTCTTAATAAAAAATGGTGAGATAAATATAAGTGTAGAGTAGGTAGAAATAGAATGGAAAAATAGTGACGAAATGGAAGAAAGCGTTAAATTTACATAGAGTTACACAGGCGGCAGGAGATCTGGCTAATCTCTATTTTGGGGTGTTTATTCTTGTTTATTTTTCTTCTCGCTCTTCTGTATGTTTTTCTTTACTTCTCATAATCTTCTAGCTTCTTGTGTTATGCTTCCTCTTATCGTTATTCTCTTGCCCCTTATTTGTATTTAAGTTGGTGTTTTCTTTTCCCGTTGTGGAGTTTTATGAATTTTTCAGGACTTAATATGGAACTTCATGTTTGGGGTATTTTTAGGTCTTCGTGTAATGACGTTTCGATCGTGTCGAAGTCATGTTCTGAGAAATATTTTTATTTGTATATGGCGCTATCTATCCCGTCCAGCAATTCTTCATCATCCCAATCCTCGGGAAATTTGTTGTAACGGGTTGTATAGACACTTATGGCTATGTCTTCAACGTTCGGTTCTGGCGGTTTCTTTACTTCGGTATTTTTCTTCTTGTTTTTTACTTCGTTCCATCCGTTGTTGTTTTCTGTTTTCATCATCGGTTAGTTCTGGAAGGTTATGAGTTTCCTCAACTTCTGTTTCTTCTACTTCGGTTACTTCCTCGTTCTCGGGCGTTTATTCCTCTTTTGTCTTTACTTGTTGTTTCTCTAATATTTGTTAGTGTACTTACTGAGAGACTCTGCTTTAGTATGTTGCTTAATGGGGGGGTTCTTTGCAACCCAGAAGTCCCTGGACATGCCATTTTCCTTAAGAGTTTGTGAACTCTTTTAAACGAAGCTTTTCTAGATTGGTTCCATTTTCTGCGTGGGCATACATATCCATTGGCATATTATATATATATATATATATATATATATATATATATATATATATATATATATATATATATATATATCCCAGAACATGTCTACAGCGCAACATCCTCAAGGCAATTTCTATTTTAAAAAGATTACCGGCGGTTGGTGGATAACGAATGAGAGGAGGGGAGGGGGGGAATAGCGTAATGGGGGGAATAAATATAAACAAAAGAGGAATAATAATAAAGGTTAAGGATAACAATGAATGTAATAGCAAATCTCTATATCGACCCAATCTTCCCTACTCCCCAATCGGCCGCTCATAATTCTTTGCGCGACGCCCCCAATATAATCAGAAGTAGGCCTCTGTTCAAACATGAGGATCTTTTCTCCCAAACTTAAAGCAAGACTAACGAGGGAATTTCCAAAAGAAATTTTGAAAGGAGAGATGTTTTTAAAAAAAAAATGGCGAATACCCAGAAATTATGAAAAAAAGGTTAGACGAATAATTAAAAAGAAAATAAAGTTAAAATACCTTACAAATATTAGAGGGAGTTCCGCGCTAATTAGCCTTAATCTTAATAGGGCCTACCATGGATGAACCTTGATGGCTCTCTGCATGTGCCAATGAATGGTTTGTTTGAATAATGAGGAAATGAAATGCCTCTCCCGGGCATTAGGGTAGGAAGGTAATGCACTTGCAGTTGGGGTAGGAAGGGAATGTACTTGACATCGAGGTAGAAAGGAAGTGTACGTGTCATCGGGGTAGGAAGGAAATGAACTTGGCATCGGGGTAGGAAGGGAATGCACTTGCAGTTGGGGTAGGAAAGGAATGAACTTGACATCGGGGTAGGAAGGTAATTAACTTGGGATCGGGGTAAGAAGGGGATTAACTAGCCATCGGGGTAGTAAGGGAATGTACTTGCCTTCGGGGTAGGAAGGGAATGCACTTGCAGTTGGGGTAGGAAGAGAATGCACTGCAGTTGTGGTAGAAAAGTAATGAACTTGCCTTCGGCGTAGGAAGGGAATGAACTTGCGATCCGAATAGGAAGGGAATGTAGTAACATTGGGGTAGGAAGGTAATGGACTTGCAATTGAGATAGGAAGAGAATGTACTTGCCTTCGGGGTAGGAATGGAATTAACTTGCGATCTGGGTGGGAAGGAAATGTACTTGCCTTCGGGTAGGAAGGGAATGCACTTGATATCGGGGTAGGAGGAGAATGTACTTGAATGTACTTGTACAGAGAAAAATAAGGAAAACTCTTTTTAACAGTTATATGAAAAGAAATAAAGGAGTTAGATTCGATCCTGTGTCATTAAGCGCTCATCGCTGATGAGCGCCGAGCGATGAGCGCCGTGGTCATAATAGCGATGCGCTTGATGACAGGTTAGAATCCAACTCCTTTATTCATTTTCATATAACGGTTAAAAATAGTTTTCCCTATTTTTCTCCGTTTCTATATCTCCCATTTTCTTTCTTAAGCTTTCAATGTCTGACGTAATATTTTCCTTAGTGTTTTTCCGGGTTGTGATATCAGTTTTCATTTCTTTGGGCCTTTAAACACATCTATTATACATCACGTGTCATGTGATTTTCAATTATTATAGTCCCAATATAGGTTTTGTTTTTGTTTTGTTTTAAATTTCTGTTAGAATGTAGTAGTCAGTCCATTCGTGAGGTTTATGACTGGTTTCGGCTTGACTTAAACGGATATATAAATCACTTTCAATCTAATAGTGTACACAAATGTGGCTGTACCCATTTTAATGAACCTCTTAAATTGAAATGCGCATGAACTCCCTTAATAAAAGAAATAACCACTCACACCACACATTGCCTTAAATTTGAAGTGACTGACCATTGCCTCCGAAATGTGTTGCATTCCTGTTATCTGAAATAATTGTTGTTTATATATTTTTAACATAAATCCGGAAGTAGATAGTGGTAGTGGTTCGCTAACCTGCCTTTATCCAGGCGGATCCCTAACCGGATAATTAAATAGACATAATGATCAGTATGACAATCGCTTGTTAACCCAAGGGCACCAGAGACCGGTCCTCTTTGGGGAGAGGAGCCAGGAAGTATTATGTTTTAACAACAAACAGCGTTCAAGTGGAAGCCTTCGTCACCTAACCTAACCTAACCTAACCTAACCTATAGATACCCATCAGTAAGATTCCTTGGAACAGAGAGTGTGTGTGTGTGTTGTGCTGCAAAGATTGGAGCGGGAAAAAAGCAGTGTTGTAATTGGCTATATGTCTAAAGAGAAGTGTAAGATCTACCCACCCGAACAGCGCGTCCACCAGTCGGTAGCCAGATGCCGGGATCGATTCCGGCACCGCAAGTTAGCGGACCAACGCCGTATCCACTCGGCTAGCAAGAGCTCTAACTCCGAAAGTAAACATATATCTATGTTGTGAACCATGTAATCAATCCCTACATAGCAAATGGAAATTTGAAGTGTTACATTTCACCTTACCAAAACGGGGCCGTTGAGAGAACATTTAATGGTAGATGCAGCTATGGGAATGGTAGCCGAGACAATTCTCAGCAGAAATTAAATAACCAATTATAGCCAGCTTTTTATCTGTCCCCACCACACAGTAGTACTTGGAATGGCCGGTTAAGGATTTCTGAGCCTGTTGGTGTTTGGTTCCCAAAGATCCGTAATCGATCTACTGAAAAAAATGACCCCTTACGAGAGGCCGAAGCTTCGTTGTTGTCGCTCATGGCCGCCTTTGCCTCTCCTCAGTACCATTTTGGTATTTTGTGTGGAATCAATTTAGCAGTTGTTTTTGCACCTGGAATCAATTTAGTAGTTGTTTTTGCATCTTGGAATCAATTTAGCAGTTGTTTTTGCACCTGGAATCAATTTAGTAGTTGTTTTTGCATCCTGGAATCAATTTAGCAGTTGTTTTCGCATCCTGGAATCAATTTAGCAGTTGTAGTTGCATTCTGGAATCAATTTAGCAGTTGTTTTGCATCCTGGAATCAATTTAGCAGTTGTTTTTGCATCTTGGAATCAATTTAGCAGTTATTTTTTGCACCTGGAATCAATTTAGTAGTTTTTTTTTGCATCCTGGAATCAATTTGGTAGTTGTTTTTGCACCCTGGAATTAATTTAGCAGCTGTTTTTGCCCCTGGAATCAATTTAGTAGTTGTTTTTGCATCCTGGAATCAATTTAGTAGTTGTTTTTGCATTTTGGAATCAATTTAGCAGTTGTTTTTGCATCCTGGAATCAATTTAGCAGTTGTAGTTGCATTCTGGAATCAATTTAGCAGTTGTTTTTGCTTCTTGGAATCAATTTAGCAGTTTTTTTTTCCACCTGGAATCAATTTAGTAGTTTTTTTTGCATCCTGAAATCAATTTAGTAGTTTTTTTGCATCCTGGAATTAATTTAGCAGTTGTTTTTCATCCTGGAATCAATTTAGCAGTTGTAGTTGCATCCTGGAATCAATTTAGCAGTTGTTTTGCATCCTGGAATCAATTTAGCAGTTGTTTTTGCATCCTGGAATCAATTTAGCAGTTGTTTTTGCACCTGGAATCAATTTAGTAGTTGTTTTTGCATCCTGGAATCAATTTAGCAGTTGTTTTTGCACCCTGGAATCAATTTAGTAGTTGTTTTTGCATCCTAGAATCAATTTAGCAGTTGTTTTTGCATCCTGGAATCAATTTAGCAGTTTTTTTGCATCCTGGAATCAATTTAGCAGTTGTTTTTGCACCTGGAATCAATTTAGTAGTTGTTTTTGGATCCTGGAATCAATTTAGCAGTTGTTTTTGCACCCTGGAATCAATTTAGTAGTTGTTTTTGCATCCTGGAATCAATTTAGTAGTTTTTTTTCATCCTGGAATCAATTTAGCAGTTGTTTTTGCACCTGGAATCAATTTAGTAGTTGTATTTGCACCTGGAATCAATTTAGTAGTTCTTTTTGCATCCTGGAATCAATTTAGCAGTTGTTTTTGCATCCTGGAATCAATTTAGCAGTTGTTTTTGCACCTGGAATCAATTTAGTAGTTGTTTTTGCATCCTGGAATCAATTTAGCAGTTTTTTTTACACCCTGGAAGGAGGTTGGTAGCTCTCAGGATAATAATAATAATCATAACGTCAGTATCGAATTCACCGCCAGAAAAAGTCCACATTCGTAGCTTCGAGTTCATGTACGATCTTTGCTCTGGATCCGCAAGGAAGGGGGTGGCCCCGTGTAAACTGGAGGGGGGGGGGCGACATCCCTAACCCCAGGCCCCAAGGAGAAACTAGTGCTGTCTCTCTCTCGTCTCCTAATTTACACCCCTTTTAAACCTCCAACTCTCCTCTTCATTCTGCGTACGCATTCTCTTATCTCTCCCTAAGTGGGTAGGTCATGTAGCAGTGGAAATGCCCTGGATGAACGGCACGCTTTCCCTGCCCCACTGCCCTCAGTTGTGAACCCTCCCAGGCTCAATGCTTGCAGGAGGACCTGCGGCCATATTTCCCACTATTTTCACTTCGCCTGCCTTCACTATTTTTCTTCGTGATTCGGCCTCGTTGCTATTGCATTTTAAATTTCGAATAAAAATCTTAGAAATTTATAACATTTTACTAATACATTATTGGTGTATTCCCTTCATTTTTATTCCAAAGTGGAAATACCCTCGTTGGTTACTTTTTATTCTCTCGGGTTGAAATAAAAGACGATCATTACGGTGAACTGCGTTTTGCGGGTCTTACTTGGGAGATATGTTCAGGAACTTATTCCAAGAGGTTTCTAATGTCCCCCTTCCAACCCCATGCAGGTCAATGAGATTTGCTACTGCACTCTTCGCCATTCTGTTCTTTTTACCTCCCAGCCTTTGCAAATAACCCCCCTTCCACTCACATTAGATCAAGGCGTATTAATTAAATATAAAACCTCTTTTTTATTTCCTTCGGGGCCACATGAAAACACCCCCTCGTTTCATAATGGGGGTCGATTACCATTTCCCCCATTTTAAGAAGGTTGGCCGTCACCTCTATTGATCTTCACTACTCTCATCTCAACATTCGCTGTACGTTGAGTGGTGGCTTTGTTCCAGGGGTTCATTTCGATTAACCCTTTAGCGGGAACTCAATTTTTTTTTATTCTTATTGAAACAGGAGCGAATAAGTAACCGGTCCGGGTTACTTGCCCGCTAAAGGTTAAAAAAAAGCTCCTTTCGGAGTATCCGATGGTTCCTTCAACTTTAACCGTTTTCCACTAAATGGTATCAGCGTGCATCCACGCATACAACCTACTCTTAAGCACAAAGATACCCACCTTTTATTCCCCATCAAGCCTGCACTACCCTCCATCTTCACTACAAACCCATTATACCCACTCTTACTGAAGAAGATGCAATGACGGTCAAAGTTTATTAGTTTATGCCTCCGATGGGGATAGAAAGCAGACGAAATTTTCGTCACTGAAACGTGAGACATGACTTTTTTTAGGGCTAATTTATTCACCTCTTGTCTAACGAATGGCTGAAGAGGAGGTGAATGGATGTATGAAAGCGATCGATTTATTTATGTTTTCGTTAGCTTGCTGTTAATATTATACCTAAAAGAAATGCGATTCGTGACCGCTTGCTTTCCACTTTGCAGGCGTGTGCTCCCCGCTACGTCTGGTACAGCGTGAAGAAAAACAGGAGGGAACCCATTGGGAGCTGCTACGTCATGACCAATGACCGGGGGCCGCGTAGGTTCAAGTCCTACTACCCTTGCATGACAAGTAAGTCTGTCTGAATTCACTTTAGGGCAATTCTGGTGGCACATTTTGGCGAGTACTGCTCCGTTTTACCCTCCAACCTCGGATGTTATGAGGCAGGGCCCCTGACTGTTCTCTGGGAGGCGTCGCCACTCCTTAAATAGGCGAAAATTTCCTCCGCTTCCCAATGGCTGAACACATTTATGAGAAAAGTTACCCCGATGGGGGCTGAGTTTTCCCTAGAGGTAACAAGGACATATTAAAAGTCACTGGGACTAATACCTCATGTAGAGGCCAGGAGACCCACTAGTGGGTACACTAACTGTGTGTGTGTGTGTGTCTGTTTTGACATTGGACGCCGTAACGCGGCAGAGCGCGTCTGTCAAGCGCGGATTGCACAAGCCGAGCATCGGGTTTCGACCTTGTTGCCGCGATCACATGTCCAAAACATGTTTAACAGATTTTCTTTGCAGAGCCCCCCCTTCTTATGAGGGAAACGTCACAGGCATCAGTTTTCCCTTATTAGGGGTTGGGGTAAGGATCGACTTCGTGAGAAGATAAGACATTAGAAGAGGGAAAAGATTTTGCAATGGCTTCAATCAATACTGCCACCACTGAGGGGGGCAATGGGGCGAAAGTGGAGCAAGAAATGAAGGAAGCGCTCTTACTCCTAAAGGGTATAGGATAGGGGAGGGTAGCCCCAGGAAAGCCACGAGGGTTAGTTAGTCTCTTTGGATGAGTTCGTGACGCTGTGTGATGCGAAGACCAGACAGTCGAGGAAGTTCAAATCGTAAAAGGATGAATAAGAGGAGAAGAAAAAGGAGAACAAACAGATCTGGAAGCATAAAAACAGAAACAGCGCCCCCAAATGGTGGGGCTGAGCGGGCGCATTTTCAACTCCAAGGAACAAGTTCGAAAAAAAGAACATCCGAACTTGAGCCCCCAAATTTAGATCAGATTTGCTCGAAAGTGCCTATGTGGCCCTTTTATACCCTTGCCACTACCATTAGTCGACCCCATTGACCTTCGCATCCTCGATTAAGCTCCCCCATTCTGCCCTTGTGGGCGGCGTGGCAGAGCGTGTCGCCGCATCCTCCTCTTCGAAGGCAGATTCTTATGGTTCCGGGGTGCAGCGAACGGAGATCGAACTCGGGCACAGAGAGGCGACTCAATGGAAAGGGATACAAGGCTGCCCTTGAGGGCTAAGTCACAGAGACCTTTAAATCGTGGTACTTAGACTCTGGGTAGAGGCAACACATGACTGGGAAATTAACACTTAAAATGAAGGACAACGGTTATATATATTTAATAAAGGATCGAACAAATACATGGATAGATCGATCGCTATGTTACCCATTAATATTGTGAGGCATCTCCTCTCGAGGTGAACCACTTTTATTGACATCGGAATAATAGTAAGGCGGGAGTACTTCAAGGGAGGGGCCATGTGCTATTATCTCACTCTATTCCGATCGGAGCAAAGACATCGTTGACAAGGACACACTTGCAAAAGGTCCTTTGGACTCTGGCCAAGCGTTCTCACTGAAATGTTGCTGGACTTAAAACCAAGACCGTCAAAAGTCATTGAGGAAAGTCATCCATCAACTGCTCACCTATCAAGTCCCAGCAAGGAGGGGGCGTTACTCTGTGTAGACTGCTACACCCGGTACCTGGAGGATCGCCACACCTCCCGGCCAGAGTACCTGTGGTTAAACACACACTGGCACGGCGTCCTGGTCTCAGTGGGAGCAGTTGTGCATCATCTCTCCTCCACTCTTTTAAGGACTTGCGGCTTTATATCTTCCAATACACATTTATATTCTGTCTATATTCACTACCTTCCTTTCAGATCTTCCCTGACTTCTGACCCGAAAGGGTGTAGATGGTGTACCGAGGGGAGAGGGCGACTCCTCTGCTGCAACCGAAACTCGGGGACAGTACCTGAGTATGATAACATTAGGCCACGAGCCTCATTGAGCCCTAGGTCGGTTTTCTCCCCTTACCTCTTCTTTGGAGTTGTCCTCGGGCGACTCTCTACCAGAGGTTGCTGTGGGGCCCCCTCTTGGTTTTCTTAGGTGCCCAGGATGCGAGGCAGTAGTGTTCGAAGACAGCTCGCTCACTCTCAATGGAACCAGGCAGACATAGTGGATCTCATCAGAGGGACATGGTCTTGGGGACCACAGTTGGGTCTGCCTTACTTTTTTGACCCTGTGAGTCGTGACTCTCTCAGGGGCCGGCATGTCGGTTACCTGCATTTTACCGTTAGAGGCCGGCGCACTGCTCCCTACTCCCCCGAGTTGTAGATCAACATTAGGCCACGAGCCTTATTGAGCCCTGGGTCGGTATCCACGGCAGCTCGAGACTAGATGGTGGCCAAATGGAGGCCACTCCCTAAGTGAATGTGAACTCCAAGGCGTTCTTCTCCTTCACTAGTGGGTTAGGAGAGATACGGATCCCCTATGCCTAGACGGGTGATCAGGTTAAAAATCGCACGTCCGTCCATGGGAAGCTGAGAGGGTGGAACCAAAATGCTAGACCTACTAGTAAGGCGAGTGACGCCTTGTTGACGCCAGAGCTACTCATCGATAGGCTACCAAACGTCTTCGATCGTGATGATTCCAAGATAATTTTTGGTATTCTGTTCTACGGAGGGGGGCATCTTGTCCAGGGGACACATGTTCCATCAATGTCTTTTGTAAGATAGGATCCTCGGTAGAGAACCGAAGGTTGGCGGTTTCTTCGACGGCGGACTTCTGGGGAATGTGGCTAACCACTTAAGTGGCCATTGTGGGTGTTCTTCGGGCGTTCGATGACTCGCCAGTACAGGTAACCCCGCACTCTACCGTTAACTTCATGAATAGAGTAGTTTATGTGAGGAACTCGTGGACTAGTTTCTAGAAGAATCACAGAACAGCTGGCCGAACATGGGCCAATCTAGTTGGAGCGTGTGATGAAGAACAGGGTGCGTTCTTGAGACTCATACTTACAATTTTCGTCACGTTCGACCATGACACGCTCCCTGAGTAGATGTGAACTGGTTGATACTGTTACCGTATTAAAGCATCTGGGCTTTTACCGCGGAGACGCTAATGCTGCAAACAATTCGGCCACACTAATAGAGTAGATCCTGTTGGAGTGCAATGTCGAGTCGACCATAAATTTGTGCAAATTGCTTCAAGGCCTTACAAAATAAAGCTGTATCATGTAAGGCCAACTATGTGAATTCTAGCGAGCCACATACTGCTTCCTTTGCTTTTCCTCACCCTGACTATGCTGCTGCATGGCAGAGTAAAATACAGACGACAACGGGAATCAAATGTTGTGTACCATTGCCCCGCGACCTTTCCCTTAGACTAACTCCCAATGCCTCGACAACCTCAAGTCGTTTTCTGTCGAATCCGAATAGAGTCTGCTCTCGGGCAGCAGCACCATTTGATTGACCGCTCCCTTGCATCTCACTGCGATGACTGTGTTGTCCCCCAGACTGTTTGGCACATTCTTGGAGAATGTCCCAGTCTGAGATAACTTCGTGTGCGCCACTTGTATCGGCGGCTATACCCTTGTTGGCTACCACCAGTAAAGAACCTTAAATAGAAAAAAAGATCACCTATCAACTGGTGTCAGTCACTGGATCGTGCGTTAGAGAAAATAATAACGCTGAAAAGCGGGCAATGAGAAGAGGAATTGTAGAATTACTAATTAGCGCAGACCTTTAGATCTACACCGAGGCGAGTCGTTGGAGAAGGAGAAAATGAAAGGAGAGAAAATAAAGCCGTACCCTTATTTACATGTACGAAGACGTATAAACCGAAAATCAGGTACGGTAACGTACGGTATCAGGATTTCGCATCGGCATATATACTCACATTATATACCAGCTCAATATAACTAACAAAATAAAATTAGACTAAATAACTACAATAGAAAGAATCGGGTCGCCGCAATCTTATAATCATAATCATCATCATCATCATCATCATCATCATCATCATTAACTCAATAATTTAAGAAGGGGATTTTTGGAGTATTTGAATAATAATTTCATCTTAGTTTGGTTATGACTTATGTTTTTTTATCAAAGTTATTTCTAATAATTCTTTTATAATATCAAAAAACAAAATGGTGAAGTTCAGAAATAAATATAAGTACCGAAATTTCTATAACTCTATATTTTTGCAACGTGATATTTTGAAAGTGGGGAAATATAATTGGCGAAGTTCGGAAAATTGCTAAAAAATTATCTATAGCTGCTTTTTTTTAGATTTTAAATTTTAATCTTAGTAGCGAAGCCATTGCCTGGTATATATATATATATATATATATATATATATATATATATATATATATATATATATATATATATATATATATATATATATATATATATATATATAAATTTCCTCTGACTAGTTTAATCACAGTCTTAATTACTATCGCACCTTTTGTGGGGATTTTTATACATTACTACTTCTATTAAAAACGACCTCGCGGCTTCTTATGCCACAAGTATAGCATTCAAATTAAAACAAATATTAGATAAGGAAAAGAAGAACGTTAAAAATAATCGAATTTCTCTCTCCCCACCCCCTCGAACTTTGCAGGAACAGAGACCGCATCAACAACCTTGAACCTCGGCGAAAGAATATTTTAGCGTTAAATTGGGATTTATGAATGTTGAAAAACGATATTCAGCGTAGTCCGAAGCTCCACTATTATCCAACTCCTTTATTCCTCATTCAGACTCCACGAATGATAAGCCAAACGGTCTTCAAACTGAGTTAATCGGCTTAAAATTACCCAACGCACACATGACTTAAATACGTTATGAGCATTATGCCAGAGGCATATGTTCCCCCTCTCCGATTTTAATTCAATCCTGAATACTATGGAGAGTGGCGGGGAATTTGTGTCTGTTCCTTTCTTATGCCCCTGATGAAGGGTGTGCATATGCTTGGCTAGAATTGTTCATTGTGGATGCTCACCTAGATGAGCACCAGTAAAGGTCTGTGGTCCTCCTCCCCGGAGTGTAGTTCAATTGACCTAGATTAGAGCAGCGATAAAAAACGTTTCACCCTGAGGAAACTATCTTTCAGACCTCAAGAAAATGAGAGCGTCCTAATAGGACACGAGGGGGCAGCACCTTCACGTCTTATTCTGCTCCCACTTTCACGTGAATTCTTTGGCGGGGTAGAACACACAGATGAGAGAGGCAGATAGTTTGGAGGGTTCCGTGACCTTGAAGACGAGGTAGTACTATGCAAGTAGTACCCGAATCTTTTGAGATCATCGACTGTCAACTCTTCTCCGTCGACATGAGATTCGATAATCTTTCACAATCTATCTTCCTACGTTCTGACGCGACATTGCGACTAATTTTCATTCCTTCAGTCGTTTGCATCCATTTTGCGGTGACTTGTGTTCAATTGCTGTTCTATTAATTCATTTAATTAGTTCCTCGCAACGTGCGAGATTTATTTATTGCAATGTTAAGCTTAGACTTCTTTTTTAAAAATTTGCTATTAATGGATTTCTTACCACATTCATTCTCATGTGCTGCAACCTACCTGAGTGCAAACACCGTTCCCCGCGTTGACTGAAGTCACGTCACATTACGTCTCAATTTAAGTCGACTTTGTGTTAGGTGTCATCTATTGTAGCGACCCGTCGTTCGCTTCCCACGTTCGATTCCACTGTGATAGGCATCATACAGTAAAAATCGATGGTAAAAGCCGTACTAACATAATATGCATTTTTACACATATTTTTGTAAATCATCAAACATCCGAGTTTTTACTCGCCCAAGAGGAAGCAGGTCCACCAGAATCGAACCACGTAAAAGAAGGGCCGTTTTAAAGGTCGCGTCGCCTGTAAAATGCTGGCTCCTAGAGGGCACATTACAAAAGGTCACTAAACAAGCTCGAAAGACATGGAACAAGCACATAGACACTCAATGATACCTTAATTTCAGTGTGGAGGAAGCGTAAGGCATGAATTGAAGTTCACATTCGTGGTTTCGAGTGGTTGTTCTCTTTGTACAAACATGGTTTTATTCTGATTTATGCCCCCGTGTCCTCGACATTTATGGTCGATGAAGTCCTTTATGATAGCCCTCGCTACCATTAAACTTTTTCCTTATTCCTCTTCTTAGTATTTATCTCCGTTTTCCTATCGTCTGTTCTCCATTCCATTCTTCATTCACCGAGCAAAGGTTCATTTATTTTATTACACCAAAAAAAGTTGGTAGTTTAATGCAAATAATAATATTTTAAGAGAATGACTTTTTCTATTTGGTTACAAGTACAGGACTAGTAATTTCGGAGCACCGCGCTCCACACTACTACTGAACAACCACTGGCAAAGTTTTTCTTAAGCCATTTCTTTTAAACACAATGAAAAAGAAAAATAATAATAATAAGAAGGAGATAAAGAAGAAGAAGAATGCCCACGAGAAAGCGAGAGATACAAACACACATGAAAGGAATATTTGCAAAGAGGGACTGGCTCCCCCCGGTTAGGTGATTATTATATGAGGAGTGATAATCCATCTCATGCATGATCTGGTTGAGCCAGAAAGTTCCCTTTCGAAAGGTTAAAATCTGAGAGAGAATCAATTAAAACCATCTCAACATCCTGTGTCATCTTATTTTTTTTTACAGCTCAAGGATGAATTTTGATGTTCCAAAACTAGTGCAGTACTTGCGATCAAATAAAAAAAGTCGTTCTCATAAAAAAAACAGCTTTCATATGCATAGGATGATTAGGAAATAAAGACGAGTTCGAGAATTATTGTCTAATAAAACCAGAGTTGTCCAATGGATCAAATGGACCAACTTTAAAATTTAAGATAACCCGAATGGGGATAATCGTTGGTACGAGAAGGGTTGCTAAGTGTAGGTAACGTAATCATTTCTTCGCCTCACAAACACGATTCACTCACCTCCCGTTATCGTACACAAGCCTCAGTTGAAGACGGTAACACAAAAACCACATTTACCCTACCCTCGACCAAGACAGGTAAAGAAGCTTGACATGGACATTTGGTTTAGGAGACGCCGAGGCTTTCAGACACCTATTCTTTTTTTTTCAATGCAGGGCCTCTTTATGTGTCATTATGGAGCTGTATTGTAAACTCTGATTCCACCAAAGGTCCAGTGGATCATCTATCCTCCCTCTAAACATCTTCGCATTCAGGGGACATTTGCCATATTTATCTGCCACCTTCGTCTTGTACATTCTACCCTGTGCTTTGCCAGCAGATGTTCTTTCGCCATTTCTTTGGGAAGATACCTGTTTGTCATGTCCTTGGAAAGATGGGGGTAGCTATATTTTAATGGCCGATACTGTCCAGGAGTATCGTATTATCTCACGCTTGTCTAAAACTATAAATTTGAGTTGACATTTCTTTTGATTTGCGTCGGTTTCCTTTTAAGAATGGGCGCCATTCGCAGAGCTCAGGTTTCTATGGAAACGCTTAAAACCCTCGCGAGTGAAAATGATCTCCGGGGTCCTCTGGTACGATAAGAACGGTAAAGGAAGGGGGAGGGGCTTGCGAGAAAACTAACTCTCGAGGCTACTGAAGGCGGATTACGTTGTACCAAGCTTATATAAGTGGTAGATTATATGTCCTCGCGCAATAACGTTACTCTCAGTTAACTTACAATTTAATTTTTTTTAAATTAAAAAAAACGGAGTCATTACATCATAAAAAAATAAAAAATAGGTTCGTAAAAATGTGATGAAGTTAGTGGAAGTAAAATTGTGTGTAAAGCACATATGTAACTTACAAGGCCAGAGAAAAACAAACAAAGAGGAATCAGTAAAATTGTGTAGATGTGTCCTGAATTTTTTTTTATGTTCTTGAACCTGTGTAAGCCACTTTTCTGCACCATATTATAAGCACTCTATCGACCTATTCCCTTATCTTTCAAACATGTGCACAGGCACACACATTGCTAGAGACACGAGTACGTACACGCATATGTAAAACCATGTCTCCACATTTAGAGTGTAAAACCCCACTGTTGAAGAAAACCGTAATTAAATTTACTAATTGCACCTTGACCACTTTTGGTTATGTTTTCGTAGGAGTGAAGGTGGGTGCGAGAGAAACTGAAGATGGAGTTAATATGTGAGTGTTTGTGTGTTGTGTGAATCAGTGGTTTGGCGTTATTTACCCAGGTTTCTTTTCTGTTCGCAGGTTCGTGGGGGTACCACAGGCAGGGTACTTGCCAGGCCGGTTTTGGCGTCGCGCTTTCACAGGTAAGGGCGGCAAGGAACAACATAAGGGCGTTCGTTCGTAAGGGCGAATCCAATGAGTGTTTTATTCCGCGAACACAATTCTTCGATGGTGTTAAACAGCACACTAGCCACTTCCTTTTCCAAGTGGAGTTCTCGCTAGCTTAGCATATATAAGGCGTTCGATTTCCACGCCTAGCAACTGGGTTCGAATCCCGGCTAGAGTGGACACAGGGCTCGTGGGGGAGCATACGCGCAGGATGCAAACCGCGTACGACTTCACGCACAAAGCAAATCACAACGTCACTCTCTCTTCATTCCTCCTTTTTTCCCCACACACACAACACATCACTCTGTCGTCCCTGAACCCCTAATGGGTTTACCGTATTCTTGACGCAGAAGCTATGTCTCATCCTTGAGCTAGGAAGGGTCCTCTGCACGCTGGGCGGGGCACAGTACTGCATCTAGTAACGAGGACCAGCCTCTGAATGCCAATGGTTGTCATTCTTATCTTTATATGAATTTCATTATTCGCTCGGAGGACCCAGTCTACAATTGAAAAGGGGCGGTGGTGGGGATAGGGATAGGTTGGGGCAATTAACCGACTAACCTTTCTAAGGATAAAGAAGTTTGACGATCCTTTTATTTTTAGCCTTTGTCACGCTCTTTAGGACGATTTTTCCATTGTTATTCCTGTCACTTACCCGCTTGTTCATGGACGCCATGGTCATTTAGTTGACGCTGTCATTGGAAGCTTATTTCGTAGATAGTGGGCGCCGACCGAACCAATGCTATGACTTGAAATTGACGCAATGATTTGGTCGTTTTCAGGGAGGAGAGAAGCTCTACGTTGGGGCGGTCGGAAGCTGGTACTGGCAAGGTAAGAGGCGACGGTTTTATAGTCCATGATCAAACGAGACGACGGTTTTTATAGTCCATGATCAAACGAGACGGCGGTTTTATAGTCTATGATCAAACGAGATGACGGTTTTATATTCCATGATCAAACGAGACGACGGTTATATAGTCCATGATCAAACGAGACGACGGTTTTTATAGTCTATGATCAAACGAGACGGCGGTTTTATAGTCTATGATCAAACGAGACGACGGTTTTATAGTCCATGATCAAACGAGACGGCGGTTATATAGTCCATGATCAAACGAGACGACGGTTTTTATAGTCCATGATCAAACGAGAAAGCGGTTTTATAGTCTATGATCAAACGAGACGACGGTTTTATAGTCTATGATCAAAGGAGACGACGGTTTTATAGTCCATGATCAAACGAGACGACGGTTATATAGTCCATGATCAAACGAGACGACGGTTTTTATAGTCCATGATCAAACGAGACGGCGGTTTTATAGTCTATGATCAAACGAGACGACGGTTTGATATTCCATGATCAAACGAGACGACGGTTTTATAGTCCATGATCAAACGAGACGACGTTTTTTATAGTCCATGATCAAACGAGACGGCGGTTTTATAGTCTATGATCAAACGAGACGACGGTTTTATAGTCCATGATCAAACGAGACGACGGTTATATAGTCCATGATCAAACGAGACGACGGTTTTTATAGTCCATGATCAAACGAGATGGCGGTTTTATAGTCTATGATCAAACGAGACGACGGTTTTATAGTCCATGATCAAACGAGACGGCGGTTATATAGTCCATGATCAAACGAAACGACGGTTTTTATAGTCCATGATCAAACGAGACGACGGTTTTATAGTCCATGATCAAACGAGACGACTGTTTTATAGTCCATGATCAAACGAGACGACTGTTTTATAGTCTATGATCAAACGAGACGGCGGTTTTATAGTCCATGATCAAACGAGACGACGGTTTTATAGTCCATGATCAAACGAGACGACGGTTTTATAGTCCAGGATCAAACGAGACGACGGTTTTATAGTCCAGGATCAAACGAGACGATGGTTTTATAGTCTATGATCAAACGAGACGGCGGTTTTATAGTCCAGGATCAAACGAGACGATGGTTTTATAGTCCATGATCAAACGAGACGGCGGTTTTATAGTCCATGATCAAACGAGACGGCGGTTTTATATTTTCTGTTCGAAGCAGACTGTGTTTTTATAGTCCCTAGTCAAACGAGACGGCAGTTTTATAGTCCCTGGTCGAAGAACGGTGGTTTTATGGTCCCTAGTCAAACTAGACGGTGGTTTTATAGTTCCCTGTCAAACGAGACTGTGGTTTTATAGTCCCTGGTCAAAAGAGACAGCTTTTTTTATCCTTCCTGGTCAAACAAGACGGCAGTTTTATAGTCCCTGGTCGAATGAGAAGGTGGCTTTATGCTCCCTGGTAAAATTAGACGGTGGTTTTATAGTTCCTGGTCAAATGAGACAGCTGTTTTCTGCTCCTGGTCGAACGAGACCGTGGTTTTATAGTCCCTGATCAAACGAGACAGCTGTTTTATACTCCCTGGTCAAATGAGACGGCGACTAGACGGTGGTATTATAGTTCCTGGTCAAAGGAGACTGGTTTTATAGTCCCTAGTCAAACGAGACGGCTGTTTTATAGTTCCTGGTCGAACGAGACCGTAGTTTTATAGTCCCTGGTCAAATGAGACGGCTGTTTTATACTTCTTGGTCGAACGAGACCGTGATTTTATAGTCCCTGGTCCAGCGAGATGGCTGTTTTATACTTCCTGGTCAAACGAGACTGTGGCTTTATTTACTCCCTTGTCGAACAAGACCGTGGTTTTATATTAGCTGGTCGAACGAGACGACGAATTTATATTTCCTGGTCAAACTAGAATTCGAATTTTACATACGAGTCACAGTGATTTCCTTTATTTAATTTTGAATTACTGAAGTTTCCCGGATGTTTCGGCTTCATGAATTTTACTTCTGTACCGGTGTTCAATTTCGTCCTTCTATTCTCGCTACTTTGGTTGCATTCCATTTGTTTTTTATCTCCGATGTATAAATCGCCCCATGCTCGTTTTTTTTTATTTTCTTCCAAATAACCAAACGTTACCTTACCTTTTCCCTGTCAACTCAAACAAATCTGATTTTACCGGACAAAACCTACCCTCCATCAAGTAGCAGAATTGGACCAAACCTAACCTAACCTTACTCTTAACTTAACCTAAATCTGCTTCGTCAACCCAAACCTGACCTTTCTTGAACCTCTTTAAGTCTTGATTTCCTGAGCGCGAAATTCAAGGAAACGCTTCATTCAATCCCTCCGTCTCTTGTGGTGTAAATAAACATGTCTGGTGGTTATTCCGGTGTGTTTGTTTTTGTTTTTTTTGGGGGGGAGGTAATTGTTTATTTGTTTATTAAGGAACGTCGGGAGTGTTGGGGCAGACGTGCGAACTCGGAGCTTTCTCGGATCAATGAAGAGACACCAAATAAGAGAGTGTTAAGTGCCAAGAAAGGTGGCATTGAATGGACGCTGACGGGTGCCAGGGTGTTTGTGGAAGAACGGTTGGCAAATGTAGCAGGGACGAGACGAGGAACCGACCTTCCCCCAAGAGGGCCCACCACTTGGAGTTACCTGTCACCAGCAGACGCACCTTCGGGGTGGTGGGACCCGAGTTAGGTGGCAGATTGAGAAAGGGCCTCCTATAGGTCGACGTGCTCCCATAACGTGCGTCTCCTGGGTAAGCTTTGCTTTACTGAAAGGAGGAAAGCTTAGAAGAGCTGCATGCCCCCCTGGTCCCTAGCACCCCAAGCTGTCTAGTTGGGTGATGTACGACCCAAATATTTTACACTTCTCTCATCACTCCCTATGCAAAGCTCCTTTCATACATTTATGGCCCAAATCCAATTGAAGGAGGGATTCTCGATAGCCTAATAGGTAAGGTGTTGGATATCCAGCGCCTAGGTGTCGGGTTCAATCCCAGAGCCTCTTAATAGGCGGAGTAATGAGTCCGAAGCGTGGGTGCAAACAGCTCTATCAGCCACCTCATCACACACACAATCACAACACCGGTGTCTCTTAGGCCACGAAGGGTCCCTCGTTTGATGTTTGGTAGCAAAACACAGCATTG
Organism: Ceratothoa steindachneri; assembly: GCA_963969495.1. NCBI lineage: Eukaryota > Metazoa > Arthropoda > Malacostraca > Isopoda > Cymothoidae > Ceratothoa > Ceratothoa steindachneri. The sequence continues at coordinate 20,462,559 of OZ018336.1, read as the reverse complement.
CCGAACTTTTTCCACCACCCTTTCCCCCAACGTCTGACCTCAGGTCCCATTGAGCTTGTCATTCTTATCTTTACATGAATTTCATTATCTCGTCCACCATTGAAAAATAAATGGTGGAGTATTTAAGTAACAAACATTCCCTCGTTGGTTTTTGCTTTATGATAGAATAAAAAGGAAATCCCTATTATTAGAGGTTTCGTGCCCCTCTTATTTAAAGGCTTCTATGTGGTCTCGCCTCCAACGATTTATGTGCTCTCCTTCCTTTGCCTTCCTCATGAGATTAAACGCAAATCATATCAGAAATCCCAAACACCTCAACTCATACTTACCTGTCTTCCACACCGACTGTCCAGGCAACAAAGAGCCCTCCTGCTTTCGGCTCCTGGCACTCGTCGTGCGTTCTCTCTAATTGCTCCTAAGATGTGGAATGGCCTACCCCTGGTGTACGCTCCTCTTCCTCGCCTTCAAGTTGATGGATGGACGGCCCTGGGAATGCTTAAGATCTTGAAGGGTGTAATATAAAACCTATATTATTATTATTATTATTATGATCATATAGCGCGGGATGAGGTTCGCATATTCGAATCTTCTTGGTCTTTTGTTCGTACCTTGTGGGCATTTGTGACTCAGCAAACCTTCTTCCTCAATATTTGTTTCCCTCAGTGCGTTAATGTTCGTACGATTGAATGCTTTTGCTCTTGGTAGTGATTTTGTTCTCCGTTATTTTTAATAATTTACGATTTATGTAGTTATTAGGAATGTCAGTTATATCATTAGGGCCAAAAGGCTTTTAGTCACAGACTTAGCGGCAGTGTACGTAGAGAGAGGAGGGCTATTGAAACTGCGAGATGACCTCTGAACAACAGGAGGTCTAACCGACAATTTATGTTGGGTCAAATATAGGTTGATGAAGTTCAAGTTATATGTAGCAGAGCCACATTTCGAGGAGAAGTAGCTCTCGTCACGTCTCGTTCCTACAACTCTCAGTTGCAGTAACGAAAACTCCTTCAAAAATCGTTTTTACGAAAAGAAATTAACTTGCTGACGACGTTCGGCAACTGCATTTGGCTCGTTTCAACACGGTTGATCTTGAGAGTAAACTTCTTCTAAGGATCGAAGTTAAGAACTTTGGGATGAATAGGTTGTAGTTATCGTGAGTGGGCGGGAAGTTTTGTTGTGGGCTGAGGTTAAATTCATGGAGTTTCACGAAGAAACTATTCATTTCGAGGTAGTAACATCGCGAAGAGGGTAATAATTACACTGGGCTTACACATTGGTCTGATTTATTATTGACGAGAGAAGGAAAGGAGTAAACTCCAATAGAACTAGCTCTCTCTCTCTCTCTCTCTCTCTCTCTCTCTCTCTCTCGCCGGACAAACTCTTTCAAGCAGGAAGGACAAAAAAAAAATTAAAAGGGACAACGAGAAAAATGAACACGGTTATTTGCTAAAGAGTTGCTCTACAAAAACAGGAGTAGATGGAGATGGGGGGGATATTCTAGATTCGACGTCCAAATATCATTAAAAAATAGCGCTAGAAGGTAGGTACTTTAGTTCTTTTACTGGTTTTGCCCAGGAAACCCCAAGAGTAAATTTATTCTTACAACTCCCTTCAGGATCAGCTAGAGTACAGCTTCAGGATCGACACTATGTCATCTACTATTGAACTTCAATCCTGTTGATACTTCATCGACTAGTGAAGTCGTGTGCATAACTATCCAACTACTTGTCAAGCAGATGTACAGGGTGGTGACATAGATTTCCAAACAGTGCGAGCAATGGTTGGCAGATGAACCGCGAATGGAGTCATTTACAGTGACACCAACCATTGATGGGAAACTTGTCAGGTCTAGGAGAGTTACGTGTCGCCAGGGTCCCTAGGTACTCTACTCGGGTATGAGTCTTTCACACCTATCCACTTGCGTTCACTTAGTACGTTCTTTGCGAACCTCTTTTTAAAAGTAATCCAACGAGGCTACGTTCTCTCATGGAATATGATCATTAAAAAACCCACTGCGTCGACAAGGAGGAAAGAGGGTTCAAATCCGTATTTTAACATCTTTAACCGTTCACTTTTTCTCTTTTTTTCGCCGAAAACGTTTTATTGTGTGCCCATATCAAGTGACCTAAGCAAGCATGATTTCAGATTTGGATGTGTGTGTGCGTGTGTGTGTGATCTCTTTGAAAGAAAGAAAGAACGATTAAAGAGGAAAAATGAGAAATAAAAGGTAAAAGAAAAGAGAAAAAGAGCGTCAAAAAGAGAAAAGGAGAAAAAGAGAAAATAGAGCAAGATAGAAAAGGAGAGTAAAAATAGTAAAATGGGGATATATATATTTATATATATATATATATATATATATATATATATATATATATATATATATATATATATATATATATATATATATAGAGAGAGAGAGAGAGAGAGAGAGAGAGAGAAAGAGAAAAAAGAGAGAAAGCAAGCCTAGAAAATAGAGAGAGAAAGAAGAGCCGCTTCTTTTAATTCTTCAAGTTCGTACTTATGGGCACGTTTTAAAATAGCCCTTTCAGAGTTTCATTTGGTACTTCCGAGTATCTACGTTCTTTTGCACCCGCTCGTTCTTCAAAGCTTTCTTTTTATTAAGTCAGTCATTCTTATTTGTTTTCATTATCTCCTCTGTTCGCTTCTCTGCGCTCTTTCTCTCTTCTGTACCGATCGAAGATTATCCCTTTCGGCCTTCATAATCGGACCGTCGTTCGCTCAACCCAGATATTTATCGCTGGCCGGCTTTGCCATACAAATTATTGCCAGTCTTGCTTCCCTTTCATTACTTCCACCCTTTCACATCATTTACTCTTATTTCTTTTCTCTCCTTTTAATTTCTCATTCTTTCTACATGTAATTAAAAAAAAAATACATTACATCAGTCTCGTCATCTTGACTCCATCTCCCTCCATCTTTCTTCTGAGTCGTTTCACTGAGAGAGGGTAGGAGATAGATAAATAAGAGAGGGAGGATAAAGAAATAGATAAGAGAGAAAGGAGATATTAGATGGGTAAGAAGAATAGATAAATATATAGGTAGGTAGGCTTCTAGACAGATGAAAGGATAAATACATAAGAGAGGATAGGAAGATAACAGACGGGAGAGGATTGATAGATATATAAGAGAGATAATAGGATAGATAAATATATAAGAGAGAAGAGAATATGAATAGATAGCTATATAAGAAAGAGAAGATGAATAGATAGATATATAAGAGAGAGAAGATGAATAGATAGATATATAAGAGAGGAGAATATGAATAGATAGATATATAAGACATATAAGATAGAGAAGATGTATATATAGATATATAAGAGAGAGGAGAAGATGAATAGATAGTTAAATAGGATAGGATAGCTAGGTAGAAATGAGAGAGGAGAGGAGATAGGTAAATAAGAGAGACGAGAGTATGGATAGATTAATAAGAGAGATGAGAGGATGGGTAGATAAGAGGAGAAAAAAGCAAGCAAGATGATGAAAAAGGACGCTTCAATGCTCTGTCGAATCATGAAGGAGGCAGCCGTAAATTAGAGGTCCAATTTCCTTGTGTTTCGACGACAAAAGGTCGCAAAGGCTCGAAAGGATTAAAGAAATAACTTGACGGGAGAATAGACGAAATGCTTTAACAAAGGCGCTTATTTGGGCAAAATTTGCGGTCGCCCTTATGGACCAGCCACCTGACGAGGATAGCCCTAATATGGCCTCGGATTTCATGGTGGGATACCTCTGTGAGTATGCTTGTACGTGTGGTTACCTTATTGGGACTATAGTCTAGGGACTGGTGTGGCGAAGCCAGGAATAGGGGGAGAGAGGGATAAGACAGTCGGCGAAAGATTCTTGGATGATTTTCATAACGGGAAGATCGGAAAAGGTTTGCGGGTGTCGGAGATCGTTCTCTCATCCCTACCAGTTATCTTCCGGTGTTCTTGAGGACAAGCGGGATGTCATCCTTATTCACCTTAGATCAATCGCATGAAGTTATTAATCTTTCCAAGTTGCGTTGATTCATGTGGTGAGATGCCCACGTTAGTTGGCACCACACAACTGCTAAATCTGTAATAGTGAGAAAGCTGAACATAAAACAAAAGAAAGTGTTTGAATCGGATGAAAAAAATGCTTGTAAAAAAAGATTCGAAACGGGAATTGAAATAATACTAGTAATAATAATACCTATCAACATCTTGAAACCTCCACAAAACAAATTCGTGTAGAAGATAAAACGAATTCTTAAGTACGAACAATCTTAACAAACTCCTTTCTTTCGGGGGTATTGTAAAAGGATTCTCCGGATGCTGTTCGTTTGTGTAGCCATTTGGCAGCGTCTTCCCGAATCCTTAAATAGCAACATCCCAATATGGTCTCGATACAAAGGAAAGGACCTTTACCGCCTCTCTTTTCTCGTGTCCTCTGAAGGGAACAAAGGCGCTGAACAACAAATTTTGCATCTTAAAACCCGGGTAGATTACTGCATTTAGCGGCGAGCAACGTCTTCACTAGAAGGGTCATAAGCCCTAAATGAAACGTGGAAACGAATTAACAAATCCTGGTATTATGTCGACGAAAAATAAGCTCGTTTTCTTCGTCCATTGATGAATAATTCGGCTCCAGAATTACGTCTCATAAGACCATGGTAATTGTTTAAGCCTAACAACATGACCGCAAATAGGAAAGTTATATCACCCTAAAATACCCTCCCTCCATTATCAAATTGCTATGAATTCGGGTTTGACCCATACACGAGGTCAAGTTGGCCCATTGGCACTCGTTGACAAACAGGTCATTAACTCTTAAATTAAATCGGTGATTTGTTTTTTTTTAGTGCCAATTCTCTGGTATTATTTTAAGATGGGCGGCCGATAGCACATCGAGACGGTTTAATCTAAGGTAATTAAAGGTCAGGTTTGTGGGAGATGATAATCTGGGTAATCTTAGTGATGTTGGAGTGGTAAGAAAAGGGGTATACAGAGAAGAGCTAAGGGAAGAAAAATAAGAGGAACAAAGGAAATTAAACAGAAAAAGACCCCTTTCTTATTTTTGAGTCTTTATATTGTTTGATACGTACTTTTTGATGGGACGTTCAACTGCATTCAGTACGTTAGCCTTTTTCTTTATATTAACCGTAGTCTCATTCTCGATCTCCGGGTACTAGTGTGTGTCTTACACCTCTCTCTCTCTTTCTCTCACTCTCTCTCTCTCTCTCTATATATATATATATATATATATATATATATATATAGTCTTGATCTTACGCCATCGCCCCCCCTACCATCTATCCGACATAAAAGTTATGAGGATAGACTAAGGGAATTAGATCTGTTCTCGCTGGAAACTCGTAGACTGCGTGGTCAGCTCATCGAAGTCTTCAAAATACTTCGAGGGTTCGACAATGTTGACTACCGGGATATTTTCACACTGAGTGAGAACAGAACGCGCAATCACGGCTCCAAACTTGAACTGAAGCGTTACAACCGTAATCTGTGTGGAAATTTTTTCACTTACAGTATCTGCGGTATGTGGAACGCACTTCCAGTGGAAGTTGTCAACAGTGAATCTGTTGACCAGTTCACGTCAAGACTAGACAGGGTCTTGAAAAATGGCCGTTTAGGGACGCAAAGCAATTGAGCAGCCGTGTGCCCGCTCGATTGCTAGTCCAAAGGTACCCTCCTTGAATGGACCGTAAGGTCTCCTAGGGTACCTTCTTTCCTTGTTGTTACCTCTCTGCCCAAATAAAAAAAAACCCACTTGAAATGCTTAAAACTTCAGTGGATAAATGAAGAAATTTGAACTAAGGATGTGGTGCCATTCGAAGAGCGCAGAATTGTTCAGGAGGGAACGAACTAAGAAGATGGAAAATTCAAAAAAGTGTATTTACCTAAAGGGAAAATATCCTGTTGCAGAAAAAACAAAACAAAAGAGAAAGTTAAATTATTTTGAATATAGAATAAATACAATTATTCCGCAAAATAGTTTTCATCATCATTTATATAAGCAGCGGATGCCTTTCTTGAAGAATTCAATCGCTTTTAATGACATGAGATTTGGCATCCTTTTTACCTTTATTCATATCAGGGTAGACTTTAACATTTATGCAATGTTATAATGAATTAAATAAAAAGTAAACGTGTAGTGCAAGACCCAGTGAATATGGAGGACGAGGAAGAAGTTCCCAACCTAAAGCAATAAGTTTTTCTTTGAATAAACGTGCTACGTGTGGACGTGCAGTCTAATGGAAGAGGATGTCGTTTCGGTTAACCAATAAAGGACGTTCAGGAGCTTAATTTAAACGTTGTTTTTGTTGAACATGTCTCGAGTAACTGTTTGCTTATTATTGAGGAGATCATAGTGAGTTACCCCTTTTGACAATCTCACCAAATGCAAAGCATAGCGTTCTGCTTCTGAGGACCGCGCCTAGGAGTAGGAATGCGTTTTTGTTTTGTTTGCGATCAAGCCATTGTTTTATTTCCTTTTAATATTTCAGTAAAGAACTCACTTTTCCTTTCCGATAATAATTATGTCATGAAATTTCTCACGAGAACTTTGAGCCAAAAGAGATGAAACAATATTCACACGTTGTAAACATTGTCTTAAAAACAGTTCATATGGCCGCCAAACACCATTTGAGTAGACTTTTCTTGTATTTTAAAAGCCTATGTATCAGAGAAATAACGGGGGGTGCAACCGATCGATGAGTTTGTTAGATTTTCCCGTTGGAAATGGTTAGGTCATGTTTATAGAAAGCAGGGTATAGTTCGGGATACACCATGTTTGGTGGCCCCTGGTAGAAGAGGTAGAGGTAGGCCTAGGGAGACTTGGATAAGGACTATGAGGCGGGAAGCAGGAGATGATTGTTGGGAAGATCTTGACGCATTATCTCAAGATAGAGCTTGGTGGCGTGAGTTCATCGAGGCCCTATGCATCCCCGTGGGTGCCACAGGAAATGATTGATTGAGTGATGTATCATTATCTTTAAAAAATGGCCAGTAGTTGCTAGCTTAAAAAAGCATATGCACCACTACAATTATCTTTGAAAAGCTTGCAGCAAATTTAGAACAATTTCAACAACTCTAAAAAGCATTTGGGGGGATTTTTCCAAAAATGATATTAATTTCTTGACAACGTAATGCGTTGAAAACAATAAATAATAGTTTAAAAATTATTTTTATTTAGCAAAGCTAAGTCTCATTTTTTACCAATTTTTTTTAACTAGACCACGTCTTTTCCTATAATCTAATCGTCCTTCTTTCCCCCATTAAGCCCTTCATCACCTCCGTATGTCCCGGCGGCAGTTTTATTCTTCTTCAAAGACCTAGGTTTAGTTGGGGCTATGTCTTGGGCGTAATGTGGCGAGGGGCGTGGCCAGATGTAGAATATATGCAGATGTGTGGTTTACATTATGTAATTTACGCTGTATCTTCGATCAAGGTCACGATTTCAGTCAAGAATGGCATCAGAGCTCGATTTCTTTAAGTTTGCTGAAATTTTCTCTTACTGGACTGTCTTTAGAGGGATTTTTAATTGCTAAAAAAAGGGGAATTTTGAATAAGACCGGTACAAGCATTTTAGGCCCCTAAATCATGTCATACTTCTTCGTATCGTTGTAATAGACTCCTAAGAGTAATATTTTGATGGCGGAGAGGGTATATCACTCCTTACCAAGTCACGAAAAGTCAATATTTCGACCCGATTCTGTAACGCAAGAATTCTTCAACGACGCCATCCTTAAATGCCACGAGGTGCCTTAGTTAGGCTCGCTCCTTTGAAGGTAGTAAGTAAACCAAGAGAATTTGTTTTTTAAGGTTAATATTAATTTTTATTTTCCGAGCCACGGTGTATAAGGTTAGGATATTAGGTTATTTGAACATGTTTAGTTTGGGTAATTCTACGGATTAACGGTAAATAATAGCCAACGAGCCCAAGCGTTTTCTTGACTTTTTCCACACCAAAACAACCCCCGCCCCCGTTTCTTCATCGTGTCATTTCGAACTCACGTTACTATTCTAAAGCAGTTAAAGGGCCCTACTTGCACTATGAGTAAGACAATTTTTTACCGTTAATCTTTAAAATTACCAGAACTAAACATCTTTAAATACTACTTTCAAAATAGTGATTTCCGCGCCGAATTAATGGCAACAACCAATTTTGACAGGCTTATAGAATAGATTAAAAGTCAATTTTCTGCAAAACCGGTGGGATAATTTGGAATAAGACCGGTGCAAGCGTTTTTTCATCTCAACATAAAGAAAAAACTCGTTCTTCCGTAAGCCTCAAATGCCGTCGTTAAAGGATTATTGCGCTTCAGAGTCAGGTTGAAATATTGACTTTTGGTGACTTAATAAGTGATGATACACCCTCTCCGCCATTAAAATATTCCTCCTAGGACGCTATTACAACGATAGGAAGAAGTATGACATGATTAGTAACCTAAAACGTTTGCGCCCCTCCTATTTAAAATTACCAAAGAAATAGGCTAATTAACGAAAGAAAATTTACTCATTTGAGAAAGAATGAGATGATGGGAAAAATGAAAGAACAGGTAAATTAAATGAAAAAACAATAATAAAATAATATGTGACAATGAAATATCAAACGTTTGGTGGGCGTAGTACATATATAAATATTTCCACGAGCATGTTCATACAAGGGACACAGGTAATCAAAAGTAAAATCGGAATTACATTTTGCGAAGACAAGTGAGGCTGATATTACGAATAATTTGGTTTCTTACTGATTCATTATCGAAGATCTCGTGTCACGTCTCCACCTCCTCACCACTGAGCCACGTCATTCTAACAAGTCGAAGGAGAGGCTTCCAATCCGAGTTGTCGGTGAACTGTGGGAGCAGCTGACAGACACAAGATGGTTAACAATCATCATAAAAAGGGCCCCATTGCTTAGTTCTATGAACTAAAAACAAACATTCCAACAACCTTAAAAACAAGTCCAGTAAAGAATAAAACATGGATTAAATTGTCGAAACTTACTATTCATATTAACTGGTAGACTAAGGAACGATACCTCACCTTATCTTAGCAGACCAGTCCGTCCCATTTTGATCTAACCCACACTTTCTTGACCAAAAGTAACCTAACAAGACCTAAACCGTGAAAACTTCACCTTCGTTTGAGAGCACAACTTTCGATCCTGGGCCTCGGTATCAGCCATGTACCCACTATTATGGTAACAGGCACATAACTGCCTGCCATTTTTCTTTCTGACACTACTCTTGCATGAATCTCGAGTCTTTTCCTGCAGGTCAAGTGTTCTATCAAAACCTTCTGAACATGCAGCAGACACTGAGCACCCCAGAAGGGCCGAAGCAAGACGACATGAGCTACATGGGCTTCAGTCTGGCGCCTGGGCGTTTCGATGGGGACGAGCTCGAAGACGTGGCCGTGGGCGTTCCTAAGGGCCACGACCTTAAGGGAAAGGTCATCTTATTCAGCCACTCACTGGAGGTCTTGTATAACCTCACAGGTGACCAGGTAAGAGAGCAGTTTGGAAGAGATGGTGGGGAGAATGATAAACACAACTTCCACCTTCTCTCTCTCACCCGTGATTCCCGCTTCAGATTGGCAGCTACTTCGGTTACAGCGTAGCGGTCCTTGACTGGGACGGAGACGGCCTGGATGACGTCGCCGTGGGGGCGCCTTGGTACTCACAGCCAGCAGTCTCATCCATCTTTGAGGAGGGTGAGGTGGCACTATTCAAACACACCCAACAGGTGAGTGCCTAATTGTAACCGAGGGACTAACGATGCTCTCTCCCTGGTGCTCGTAGTCGCTTAGTGTACGGAATAAAACGTTTAGAAGAGGGAAAGGGGTACACAGGAGTCATAAAACTGCACCGAGGACTACCAAGACTACTACTACTATCTTTTTAAGTCGTAAATACGGAAAGAACTTAAGCACTGCAGCTTTCACCTATTTTCACATACCCTAACTTTAGCAAGTTTTGTGTGCCCCTTTTCAAAACCTGGCAAAGATCTTCCCATTAACTATAGCCTCTTCTAATAAATAAATCTCGTTAATGTTACCACTAATATTTTTAGCACAATTTTCGGCGTATCCAACGTTTATTTGGGAAGAGGTCGCGGTCCCACTTCGGCCTCTCCATGACCTCTTTGAAGGACCTGAACGGCGACGGATTCGAGGACCTGGCGGTAGGAGCCCCTGGTGATGGCTCCAGCAGCTTGGGCGGGGTCTATATCTTCCTCGGGAGCACCTCGGGCCTCGTTCCTGAACCCACACAGGTACATCCTTTAATCCCAATAATTATTATCTTCTCTATGTCTCCTCTTCGTGTAATGGTCCCCATTAGTGAGGTTGCGTAGGTAACCCACATGTGTCGCGAAGGAGGTAGGTCGTGACAAGTCCAAACCACATGTGTCACGAAGGAGGTACGTCATGACAGGTCCAACCCACATGTGTCGCGAAGGAGGTAGGACGTGACAAGTCCAACCCACATGTTTCTCGAAGGAAGTAGGTCGTGAAAAGACCATCCCACCTATGTCGCGAAGGAGGTAGGTCCTCACAAGTCCAACCCAGATGTGTCGCGAGGGAGGTAGGTCGTGACAAGTCCAACCCACCTATGTCACGAAGGAAATAGGTCGTGACAAGGCCAAACCGCATGTGTCACGAAGGAGGTACGTCATGACAGGTCCAACCCACATGTGTCTCGAAGGAGGTAGGACGTGACAAGTCCAACCCACCTATGTCACGAAGGAAATAGGTCGTGACAAGGCCAAACCGCATGTGTCACGAAGGAGGTACGTCATGACAGGTCCAACCCACATGTGTCGCGAAGGAGGTAGGACGTGACAAGTCCAACCCACATGTTTCTCGAAGGAAGTAGGTCGTGAAAAGACCATCCCACCTATGTCGCGAAGGAGGTAGGTCCTCACAAGTCCAACCCAGATGTGTCGCGAGGGAGGTAGGTCGTGACAAGTCCAACCCACCTATGTCACGAAGGAAATAGGTCGTGACAAGGCCAAACCGCATGTGTCACGAAGGAAGTACGTCATGACAGGTCCAACCCACATGTGTCACGAAGGAGGTAGGACGTGACAAGTCCAACCCACCTATGTCACGAAGGAAATAGGTCGTGACAAGGCCAAACCGCATGTGTCACGAAGGAGGTACGTCATGACAGGTCCAACCCACATGTGTCGCGAAGGAGGTAGGACGTGACAAGTCCAACCCACATGTTTCTCGAAGGAAGTAGGTCGTGAAAAGACCATCCCACCTATGTCGCGAAGGAGGTAGGTCCTCACAAGTCCAACCCAGATGTGTCGCGAGGGAGGTAGGTCGTGACAAGTCCAACCCACCTATGTCACGAAGGAAATAGGTCGTGACAAGGCCAAACCGCATGTGTCACGAAGGAGGTACGTCATGACAGGTCCAACCCACATGTGTCGCGAAGGAGGTAGGACGTGACAAGTCCAACCCACATGTTTCTCGAAGGAAGTAGGTCGTGAAAAGACCATCCCACCTATGTCGCGAAGGAGGTAGGTCCTCACAAGTCCAACCCAGATGTGTCGCGAGGGAGGTAGGTCGTGACAAGTCCAACCCACCTATGTCACGAAGGAAATAGGTCGTGACAAGGCCAAACCGCATGTGTCACGAAGGAGGTACGTCATGACAGGTCCAACCCACATGTGTCGCGAAGGAGGTAGGACGTGACAAGTCCAACCCACCTATGTCACGAAGGAAACAGGTCGTGACAAGGCCAAACCGCATGTGTCACGAAGGAGGTACGTCATGACAGGTCAAACCCACATGTGTCGCGAAGGAGGTAGGACGTGACAAGTCCAACCCACATGTTTCTCGAAGGAAGTAGGTCGTGAAAAGACCATCCCACCTATGTCGCGAAGGAGGTAGGTCCTCACAAGTCCAACCCAGATGTGTCGCGAGGGAGGTAGGTCGTGACAAGTCCAACCCACCTATGTCACGAAGGAAATAGGTCGTGACAAGGCCAAACCGCATGTGTCACGAAGGAAGTACGTCATGACAGGTCCAACCCACATGTGTCACGAAGGAGGTAGGACGTGACAAGTCCAACCCACCTATGTCACGAAGGAAATAGGTCGTGACAAGGCCAAACCGCATGTGTCACGAAGGAGGTACGTCATGACAGGTCCAACCCACATGTGTCGCGAGGGAGGTAGGACGTGACAAGTCCAACCCACATGTTTCTCGAAGGAAGTAGGTCGTGAAAAGACCATCCCACCTATGTCGCGAAGGAGGTAGGTCCTCACAAGTCCAACCCAGATGTGTCGCGAGGGAGGTAGGTCGTGACAAGTCCAACCCACCTATGTCACGAAGGAAATAGGTCGTGACAAGGCCAAACCGCATGTGTCACGAAGGAGGTACGTCATGACAGGTCCAACCCACATGTGTCGCGAAGGAGGTAGGACGTGACAAGTCCAACCCACATGTTTCTCGAAGGAAGTAGGTCGTGAAAAGACCATCCCACCTATGTCGCGAAGGAGGTAGGTCCTCACAAGTCCAACCCAGATGTGTCGCGAGGGAGGTAGGTCGTGACAAGTCCAACCCACCTATGTCACGAAGGAAATAGGTCGTGACAAGGCCAAACCGCATGTGTCACGAAGGAGGTACGTCATGACAGGTCCAACCCACATGTGTCGCGAAGGAGGTAGGACGTGACAAGTCCAACCCACCTATGTCACGAAGGAAACAGGTCGTGACAAGGCCAAACCGCATGTGTCACGAAGGAGGTACGTCATGACAGGTCAAACCCACATGTGTCGCGAAGGAGGTAGGACGTGACAAGTCCAACCCACATGTTTCTCGAAGGAAGTAGGTCGTGAAAAGACCATCCCACCTATGTCGCGAAGGAGGTAGGTCCTCACAAGTCCAACCCAGATGTGTCGCGAGGGAGGTAGGTCGTGACAAGTCCAACCCACCTATGTCACGAAGGAAATAGGTCGTGACAAGGCCAAACCGCATGTGTCACGAAGGAAGTACGTCATGACAGGTCCAACCCACATGTGTCACGAAGGAGGTAGGACGTGACAAGTCCAACCCACCTATGTCACGAAGGAAATAGGTCGTGACAAGGCCAAACCGCATGTGTCACGAAGGAGGTACGTCATGACAGGTCCAACCCACATGTGTCGCGAAGGAGGTAGGACGTGACAAGTCCAACCCACATGTTTCTCGAAGGAAGTAGGTCGTGAAAAGACCATCCCACCTATGTCGCGAAGGAGGTAGGTCCTCACAAGTCCAACCCAGATGTGTCGCGAGGGAGGTAGGTCGTGACAAGTCCAACCCACCTATGTCACGAAGGAAATAGGTCGTGACAAGGCCAAACCGCATGTGTCACGAAGGAGGTACGTCATGACAGGTCCAACCCACATGTGTCGCGAAGGAGGTAGGACGTGACAAGTCCAACCCACATGTTTCTCGAAGGAAGTAGGTCGTGAAAAGACCATCCCACCTATGTCGCGAAGGAGGTAGGTCCTCACAAGTCCAACCCAGATGTGTCGCGAAGGAGGTAGGTCGTGACAAGTCCAACCCACCTATGTCACGAAGGAAATAGGTCGTGACAAGGCCAAACCGCATGTGTCACGAAGGAGGTACGTCATGACAGGTCCAACCCACATGTGTCGCGAAGGAGGTAGGACGTGACAAGTCCAACCCACCTATGTCACGAAGGAAATAGGTCGTGACAAGGCCAAACCGCATGTATCGCGAAGGAGGTAGGTCATAACAAGTCAAGGCAAGTTCAAGCACGAGCGCCTCGTCCAACTCAAACCTGCGCCACTTTTGCAGCTCAGACATGAGCCGACATACATGCGTGGTTGGTGCTGTATCAATCCTGACATCAGTGGGAACAGATTCCTGCCGGTACGGGGCGAGATAGTCTATGTCTGTTGAATGTAAGCGTGGCTTTTTCAAAAGCATTCCTTTAATACTTATGATAATGTCTTTAAAACGCAGGAAGTTGCACCTCCATAGGGAGAAGACTGCGGCCACGGAGTTTAATGCTTACGTTCAAATTGGACAGGGGTAACTCCGCTTCTCCTGAGGTCTGCCTCGATGATCCTAAGCTACCATTTTCGTACCCAGGTTCTCCTCGCCGAGGAGTTGAGCACGCAACCGATGAGAACGTTCGGATGGTCCCTTTCAGGGGGTCTGGACCTGGACGGCAATGAGTACCCCGATCTGGCTGTGGGCGGCCACGAGAGCGACGCTGCGATCATCTTCCGCACGCGTCCCGTCGCCACAGTCAATGCTTCTATTAGGTGAGCTCCCCTTTGGGGCCAGACCCAGGCGTTTAGCCTTCAGAAGGCCGAGTTGTAGGGGGGATAAGGTGACGACTCCGGTTGGCGCCTCGAACTGATGGACGGGTAACGGTCGTTTGCTCCGTTTAATCAACTTGGGTATGGCTTTCATTGAAAGAAATGGTAAGACGTGATAAGGAACAGAAGAGAAATCGAACAATACGAAAGGATTGGGATTGAAGGACGGGAAGGGGGGGGGGGTATAGATTGATTGAAGGCAAGCTGATCTAGTCCAAAATTAAATTGAGCCATGACAAAAGAACCCATTCTGAATCCTCTTAAAGGTTCTCAGTGGCCCTCAGAACTAGGAATAGGTACATATGTCTTTTAAAGGGTACTTTGTCTCACGACGACCCTTTTGTTCCTTCCAGAATACAGAGTGAGAGCGGAGTCTTCGAACTCGAATCCTCCCCGTGTTCGCTGCAGGACAACACCGACGTTCCATGTTATCCACTCCACTACTGTTTGTCTTACTCTGGCAAGAGCGTCCCTCCTTCACTCGGTAAGGTTCTTCCCACTCAGACAATTCTGCCACTGGAAATCACGGACGATTTCCTCTTTTTACAATTTTCGCTAGTCAAAGTTGGCAGTTGATCCTATATTGCCCCATTTCCTTTTATTTATCTCTTCACTCGCCTTCCTCTTATATTTAGTCTGGTATTCAATTTACCAAGTTCTGTAGGAGATCCTCATCGATGACAAGGCCTTTGTCATCGCGAAGGAGCTTGCAACTCTTTTCCTCTATTTCGTATAAATCCTTATTTCTAACGCGGTTACTCTATAAAAAATATGTATCAAATGATTCCTAGAACTCTCGAAGCTAGTAATAGATTAATTCCGCCTAAAGTTGGACGCGTCTACCATCTTAGGACTAATACAAGCAATTTTGGGCCACTTTACAACATTTATCGCTATGCTAAAGTTTTTTTAAGGATATTTTCTACACTGTACCAATCGTGCTTCAAGAGACCTACAATGCTGTGCTCTCATTTTAAGTGCTGTCCACATTTCTCCTCGCTTGAATACAGATGCCATCACCTATCCATTGAATATAAACTTAATAGAGACGCTGTTGTACTGGTGATGTGTACAAGTCATTTCACAATAAACTAAAAGAAAGTTTTCGAGAAATTCTCCTTGAAAGGAGCTAAATGAATAAAAAAAATAATAAATTTTTATTATGCCTCGTGTAGACCAACAACACATTTCTGCCCACCTCAATACAATAGAAGAATAATGAACTTTCTGATTTCGTGCCGCCGCCATGTTGGTTTTACTGATATGACGTCACAATGCGGAGGTACTTATGGCTTTTCCCCAAATTCCTGTGATGAATAGAGACGCTTTCCTCAGAAATCGTAATTATGAGGATTCTATGGGATGTTAAAGATTAGCTTTTAATGGTTGAGCACAATAGGGTTCACTCACATTAAACTATAAAATAGTACTTGAGTTTACTAATTTCGGTTTGTGGAAAAACGTGCGGGAGAGCTTTGTATAGGAAAGGGGGCAAAAAAAATAAAGAAAGAAAAAGTCGCGATAGGAGTTTCGAACGCGCTTCCCGCGTCCCTGGACAGCCGTTAGCTAGAGTCCTAAACTACTAGGCCATCCTGAGTCTCAGGAGAGACTTCTTCAAGCAAAGCATTTAAGTCGTTCACCTGAACTTCTCGCACGCTACAATCTCATCTTCAGCGATTCTTAAAAGTTAATGAAACAGGAAATAAAAGGATGGACGCCATTTCTGTATTATGAACGACAAAAATGAACGATGTTTAAATATTAAGCATCCTTCAGACGTTGAGAAATTTAACATGTACCAGTTTCCCACAAAGCAGGTCGGCGTGCATCAACGCCACTGACCCCTCTGTCCCCGCCCCTTCATCCCTCTTTTTGCCCTACTAAGCACACAGCTACCATTATTTTGTCCACATCCAAGACTCTTTATACTGATGGGGTTCCTCGCTGGACAGGAGGCTCCAAGAACGCCACCTCAAAACCTCCACTTCATTCACACCTATCATAATGTCATCTACGTCTTCCTCAGTCAGGTCTTTCGTCCTCACACCTTGACATAACACACCTTTAACGCGGCGTTCCAACCCTTTCTCACACCCTGACAGTCAATCTCGTATATTCCCCTTCACACATCTATTTCCATCCATTCTTCCTACATCTCCACCCAACTTCATAACACTTTAGTCACAAATTCATTCATACCCTTCTTCACCCCCGAAACATCTCTTACTCCAAGTCTTTCCTCACTCTATCCGCCTTTCACACACCGATCATCCCTCTCAAGTTGTCCATTTACACTGTCCTCACTCGAGATCTTTCCTTCTCCTACCATACCTAAGTGTCACTTCCACACCCCAACACTGGAACCAAGCACTCTCATGCCGCTTCCTGGAGCATTCCACACTAAACATTCATAAACACTAAACGCAACAATTATAAACACAAAACATTCATAAACACTAAACATTTATAAACACTAAACGCAAGATTTATAAACACTAAACACAACATTTCTAAACACTAAACATTCATAAACACTAAACGCAACATTTATAAACACTAAACATTCATAAACACTAAACGCAACATTTATAAACACTAAACATTCATAAACACTAAACGCAACATTTATAAACACTAAACATTCATAAACACTAAACGCAACATTTATAAACACTAAACATTCATAAACACTAAACGCAACATTTATAAACACTAAACATTCATAAACACTAAACGCAACATTTATAAACACTAAACATTCATAGACACTATAATGGCATTAGAGAATTTCTTAACATTTAAAACCTTGTAATCGCAATCTGCTTCATCTCTACCATTTTAATTTACAATGCATCTGAGATACTTAAGACATCGTACTTGTTCAAGTAAGACAACAAGACCTGGTACATTACGACCTACCTCATTCTCAGCCACAAATACCATTTCATTACTCTTTCTTCCATTCACGTTTAGCCCACTCTCACATACCCTGTTAAAAACTTCCCATTCTCAGCCACCAACACCAGCCCATAATCATGCTTTGGGGGCGTGCCTGATGTGGTATCATACTTCCCATTGGTGGATAAAGTCACGTGTTCGGGCTTCCATGGCAACGAATTTATCTCATATTTGACAGACATCGTTTAGTAAACAAAGGTTATGGAGTCTGTTCTATTGGATTCACAGGCTATTTCCACGTGCAGGCGAGAACTGATTAGCAGAGGCCCTTGTCGCAATTTTATTAGGCTTCTTTTCCTGCGAGGGTGTTATACAAGAGATACGACGTTCGACACAGAGTCATAACACATGATTGTGCGAATTTCTTTGTTCTCAAAAGGAATTATATATATATATATATATATATATGAAAAGAAACTCACAACTTGCACGTGTTATTCATATATATATATATATATATATATATATATATATATATATATATATATATATATATATATATATATATATAAGGCAGGTACTTGCTCCGATGAGGTTGATGAAGTTAGGATATTCATGGGATTGTGAGTGTCATCTGCGCCTCTTCACTCACGCAACGGAAACATCTCTTTGTTGCTCGTGGTATTGAGTCGATTCTAATCCTGGTGCAGTCTTCCGCAATCAACCCATCCCCTCCACCACTCTCGGTCATTTTGTTTCTTCTCCCACAACTATTCCTACATTCTATTTGGGGTGTAGTGAATTCATAAGTCAATAACGAGCCTGTTACGCCCCTGTCTGGCCCGTATTGCGTCGCTCCACAATATTCTTGAGAGATTTCTTCGTATAAAAATGTATTACGATGATTTCCCCAAACTAAGAACAGACAACTAACGAGAGCATCTTCGTCAGCCAGTGGTGAAGTTTGGGTAAGCGTAAATGTGTGAAAGTTACATCATAGCTCGAATAACCTTAAAGGAACGCTACTTCAGTCACTGCGTTTCGGAGGACACGCAGTCTTCTAGATGTCAATTGCAGCATGGTTACCCACTATATGTATGACGCCTTTTGCGATTAGGGTTCGATTCCCACCTCTCGTGGGGAGGTCTGTTCGATCAAACCAGGGCGCTGCCTCTTTCACGTCCCTTTTGATCCGCAACACATCACTCTTCTGTCTACTGAGCCCACTGCGGCGGTTTTCAGTCCACAATCCCTTGACGCTACGAGTGGCTCTCCCTTGGGCCACGCATGGTCCCCTGTTTACTCGTTGATGCTAAATAGTAGTACTTTTCTTCCTGCTTTCAATTTCTGATGAGTATATGCCCTGGTAGCCATGGTATTTCCAGTGATTGTCGTACTGATCTTCATGTGGATTTTATCATGTCGGGGGACCCCGCTAGAGGAAAGAGACCGGTGGGGCAAATAATAATAATTTGTGATGTTTTCAGAGATGTTGTACTCGGTTCGCCTGGACGCTTCGTCGGCAGAGCCATCGCCAAGAATCTTCTTCCTAAAAAAGGAAGGCGTCGCTGTCTTCAACTCGTCCATGACCCTCCACAAGGACGTCCGCGAATGCAAGTCCTTGTACATCTATGCCTCGGTAAGGTTCATTCATAAATGGTACCCTCAAGTCCCTGTTCCCACTGGCCAAGATGCAGTAGATTTATTTATCGCAGCATCCAGTTTACACCATCGACGCCAGCCCTATTCACATTGGTTTCATCTTTCATACCCACATTATACAACTCCTCAACGTATTATGTCCCTCTTCTTCTCACCTCCTCTTTGCTCACAAACACCCTGCTATTCTTCTCCTTGATATTCACATACTTATTCTTCTATGGTTTTCTCTCCTTTCTCACTTTTAGAATAAGTTCTTGTTCCTATCCGGATCATCAGTGTCTTCCTAATGCCTTATTTGCTCTTTTAATTTTATTTTTTGGCAAACAAATAAACAAGAAATCCAACAAGGGTTTCTCCGCGCTGAAGTTGTTCGAAAGACGATGTCAAAGAAAGTGGTAGACTAAGAGAAAATGATTTGGATTGCATGATAGATAGTTCGGTGGTCTATCGGGGCACCAAGAGGTGTTGAATTCTCTATGCGAGAAGATCAATTTGCAGGGGATATGCAAAAATGATACCTCTCGCTAAAAGAGCAAGAAAAGGTAGGGAGGGATGAACAACGACCTAATGCCACAATTTGGACGAAGACGCCAAGAACTGCTTCCATATAAAGAAGTAAATACATAAGGAGGAGAGAATAAAATTAGACATTTAAATAGGTACATGTTGCGAGTGATAGGGGATTGATTGGATGGCGCGAGGTTTTGAAAAGCAATTTATAGCTGACGTTTTTTTTCATTAACAGCCAAGTCTTCAGGACAAGTTGAGTCCGATCATTTTTGAGCTTTCCTACACTATCGGGGGCTCGTGGAATCCCTCACAACTGAAACCCATATTGGCTCCTACCCCATTTGGGAGGGAACCTCTTACCCGGGACGTTATCTACTTCCACAACAACTGCGGCCACGACAATATCTGCATCCCGAACCTCGAAGGACACTTGTTCATGTGAGTATCCTCTCAACCAGCCAGGTAATTTTAAGCCCCCTAAAACTTATTCCAAACCTTTTCTCCCACGCATACAGTTTCTAGTATTCATACAGACAGTAATTGATCAACTCATCCGTACTTCTATTTCCGCCAATGCCTTCTTCTACCCAATTATGTTTCAGCTAAAATATTTCAATTCCTGGGATGTCCCTTTCATGTGTCGAGCTCTTTCCCCCTTCCCTCCACATCTACCCCACCCACCTTGATTGCTTTGGACCAGATCCATCCACCTTACAACCACCACTACGTTTCGTGGGTGGCACATTCACCCCACGTCGTCAATGAGATCTTATCTCTCGACAACGCGTTTTTATTTCGTCCGTTCACGCTAAACCGCCTCTTACAACTTCTCGATTTCTTATAATTATTTTAGTTTTATGTCTCATTGTACCCCTTTTTAGTGGAAAGGTTGGATTTTTTTTTATTCTAATTGGATTTAGGGTTTTCTCCTCTTGTGGAAAGAAGGGCGAAAGAGTACAGAGGGAAAAGGGCTTGTATCTCGTAAGTCGGAGAATTCAATGCAGAACGAGGAGTGATCTGATCACCTGACGAGAATAGCCGTTTTCAGACTTTGATTACGGATTGCTTTGCGTGACTCCTACGCGCCTACAGGAATGAATGTATGTTTGAATTTATGTATACATTTCATGTGTATTTATTCATGTGTTTGTAGGGAAGGGAGAGGATTAAACGCAAAAGAGAGATTGAGGGGGGGGGGGCTTGAGAGTGTGAGTAGAAAATTATTTATATGCAACGAAACATTAAAATCACCTATTTTTCAAATAATTTTGTTTCGTTTCAAATCTACCAAAAGGCAGATTTGAACGATGTCGCCGCTTTGTGATTCTTGGATAGGAGACTAAAAACAATCTAGACCTATTTTCCCAAAGTTAAACGAGCGATCTGGTCTTTTCTACTAGGTCGTGGTCTGAATGATGTTAATTGAGGAAGCGAAGAAAATGCGTAATCAATTAATAGATTGTTACCCCTAAATAATGAACTGCTGTAGACGAAAAATGTGAATAAAAACGCCCGGAAAAGCGAAAATGTAAAGTGAAGTTGAGGCAATCCCAGTCAAGCCTTTGCTGAGGATTTGAGGATAATCACTAAAGGTCCACCGACAAATCTATACCAAGAAAACGGACATTTCAAGTGCAAATCTGGATTCTTTCGAGGCGGCGGGTGAAAGAACCCCTTATAAATGTTTCCTTTTTGTTTTACCTAGTGGTCTTTCTGGTATTAACCCCCTCCCCCCACACCGCTGATAATGGTGTAGGTTAATTTTTTATGGCAGAGATGCCTTTAATATGGGGCTTAAATCTGCGTTTAAGGACATTCTGAATGCGTGCCAGAAACCTCCCACCTCACTCGGCGTCCATAGTATCCCGTCCCAGTTGAGATCGAAGGAAAGATTTAAGGTATTCTTTCTCAAACTGACTCCGCCATTAATCACTTGAACGGGTAGGGCGAGTGGAGAGGGCAGTACCCTATATTTCTCCATATAGAGGAAGACTAGTAGCCACCGGTCCTCGGTTATACCCAGCACCTAACCACCGAGCGAAGGCCTATGAATCCCGGTCTTTGGGGGACATTAAAATAACGCTTTTTATATGGGTTGGTTAATTAAGGTGATCCTGAGCGCATCCTTTGCCCTAATCGGGCTTCTGACGTTGAGTAAAGAGCCTCCTGTTGAAGATTGGGCAGATGGGCGGAGGTCCTTTTATGGGCCTTTACCTCCCTTACCCACGTCCC
The DNA here is from genome assembly GCA_963969495.1 of Ceratothoa steindachneri. NCBI lineage: Eukaryota > Metazoa > Arthropoda > Malacostraca > Isopoda > Cymothoidae > Ceratothoa > Ceratothoa steindachneri. Next base: position 20,440,913 of record OZ018336.1, on the reverse strand, counting down.
TTTCCAAGCCCCCTTGAATTTAGGGGTAATGGGGGTGACATATACCCCACGATGAGGCCCTTGGACTAAACCTCCTCTGCTCCCCAGGCCGTCTTGAATTTAAGGAAAGTTGAGATTGTGCCCCACACGAGGCCTTTGGATCGATGCTGTTTTCCCAATACCCAGGTAGTGACAGTCGAGAGGAGGAGGATGCTTCAAGGATCGCAGCTTAGGTTCCAATAGTCATTCGTCTGGGGTTGCTTTCAGGGGCGCCCGTTTTTTTTGTACCAACCACTAACTTTTCTTCAGGAAATTTCATAATGAAATTCCTAATATTTCCTCGACGTTCTTCATTTACGTTGTTTTTTCTCTTCTACTCTGTCTTCTCTTCGTTGTTTCTCAGTTATGTCCCGGATACTAAACCTCCCTTCGTAAGAACTTCCCCTTCTGCGCAACAGTACTAATTTCAGGAGAGTTGCGCGCAGTCTCTAAGGCTCTACACGACACGTATAGCCCCACTTTTGAGTACTTGGGCCATTTGACTTTTACTCTTTTTTTAATTTACATAACTTTGCTCCTTTTTTTACGAACTTCTTTCCGATGATTTACTTAGAGGAAATATCCCCGTTAATCAGGCCTAAGTAAATTGCAACCGCGTTTGTTTCTTTTTTTAATATCACGAAGATACGTCAATCCGATCTTTCCACTCGCACTATCATCAGGTTCTACTAATTTCCACTGTCGGTAGAAATTCGCAAAGGTCGGTCTTTTTGCGGTTTTGCCCTCATGTGTATCTCATCCAACCCCAGTTAAACTCCCTGCGGAGGTTTCATCTTTTTTTGAACCTATTATACATATATTCGAAGGTCCTCACTGCGTAACTAAGACCAGAAGGACACTTCAGCCTCGTTCAACTTGACACAGCCTCGCTTTACAGGTTATTCAGAAGTTCCTCCAAATCGCGGTTGTGATTGTAACCTTGGTGGCTGTTAGACGAGTCTGGGATCCTTCAATACCAAAATTGGGACAAAGGCCTTATTCCTTGATACACAGACACACGCAAAGATACCTCTGCACATACACACTCATGAAAAAAGTGTGACGAATGAAAACGGCTTATTATGAAAATAAGTGGAAAATAGATATGAAGCTATAATGAAACAAAATAATAATATAACAAATGGATGAAACTGCAACAAGAGCCTTCGAGGGAGTTGATCTTGAAGCTTTCCGACATATTAACTTTCCTTATGTCTGAAAAGTTCTCTACGTGTATGTACACACACATATGTATATATCTACATGCGTGGGGTGTTTCTCAATCTCTCTTCCCGAATGTCTGTTTAAATATACGTCTCTACTTCTCTAACTTTACCTTTGCCCTACTTTTTTCCTCTAAGCCTGACTATTTACTTGAATGCCTGTCTGTTTACTCCTCTGTTTGTTTATCTCTCTGTCTCTTTATATATTTCTCAACAATCTCTCCTTGATGACCGACTATTGTTTTTCCTTCTTGATAATTGTGAACAGAAACGAGACCCACAAAAAGAATTACAGTTTTTTACTGTAAAATTACCATTCAATATTCATCACCGGGAGGTTATCTTTTGTTACCATCGCGAGAATATTAATTTCTCATTGATGACTTTTATCTGACCAAAATGATTTTATTTATGATCTGGGTTGAAGTGAAGGCGAGGAGTAGATTCGTACCAAATTTGGAGGTTGCGATGACATTCTGATATCATGTGAGTAAGAGGAAGCCATTATGTTCGTGTTGTGTACTTTCGTGTAGATTTGCGATGGTGTATGTGGAGGAATATTGCTTCTTGCAAAAATAGTGTCTGGTAATTCACGGAGTATTTTTATTGGGACAATGATCGAGAATGAAAAGGATTGCCCCATTGGTATCATCATCTTCACTATACCTTTTAATAGACATAGATATAAGCCAATACCATATAATGGCGAAACAGAGGAGGATATAGAATTGCGAAGGTATTCCTATGTGACCTTAACACGCTCAGTACAAACGGCAGTTCAGTCAAGAGTTTTATGGTAACCGAGACGTAAACATCCATAACCCCTCCCCCCACCCCTTCGACCAATAGGACGAGAAATGTGTCCTCTTCCACATAATCTTCAAGCATACATATCATGCACGATTTTCCTCACTTTGCCATCTTACCGCTCTTTCCATGATATGTTCTTTCACGTAAACCCCTTGCATACCCACTCGCCCCTAACCATTCTGGATTCATAAAGTTCTATGGCATGATAAATCTTAGGATCCCCCCTTCCTCAAAAATATGAGCCGGTAAGAGAAGGACTGCTTGTCAACTCTTCAAGCCGAGTTCGTGCACGATTAGGAATACGAACTTAGGCTACCCTTTGGGAGACGCCCTTTCCCGCCCTTCTGCCTTCTCAAGACATCTTCCGGACGAAATGGTAGGGAGGGAAGGAATCCCAAGAGAGAGAACCAATTTAGAAACGGTCAGTGCATAAAACCCAAGCTACCGGGAAGCACAACAAACAAGTATTTATCTACTGGAGAAAACGGTAGTTCTACCCTTTGTATCCTTACCTGCGTGTCGTAGAAGGCAGCTTTGGTGAGAAACAGATGAACGTTTCGGAAAACATTTTAGCCATGGATCAGCATCATTTTGAACAGCGCTGAACTGGAAGCCAAGCAATGAAGGGTCGTTGGGTGACCTCTTGGTGGTTTCGTTTCGGATGCTGTTCTCCAGTAGACGTGAGTAAGGAAAAGAAAGAATCCAGAATGAGATACTACAGTGTGATCCTAAAGTCAATAGGCAGAGAAAAGTTAATAGAGTGTCCTATAATTCCTTAGGCAGAGGGATGGGGAAGTAAAGAGAAGTCCTATAGTTTTTAGGCCGTGGAAAGTTAAGTAGAGAGAGCTCCAAAGGTTCGTAGGTAGAGAGAAGTTAAGTGAAGGGCGATCCAAATGTTTTTAAGCAGATGAAAGTTAGTTACAGGGTGCTATTAAAGTCTTTCTCTCCATCTATGAACTTTAGTACCACTCTGTTTATATATATGTAATACCTTATCTTCTCAAGATCCTATTAATATAATGCCTATTAAATTAGGCGTCCAAAAAAACACGGATAATCTAGGACTGGAGTATGTGCAGGAAATAGAAAATGTAATTCTAAGTTTTTCCTTCACTTCAAAAGATCTTATTTGTTTTGAAAACCAATGAAAAAATGTTGGATCAGACAGCAATGGATGACTAGAGAACTTAAAAGAATGATAACGAGGAAGGTGTAAATGATCTATTATGTGTAAATGAATATGTGAACGATTTTTGTATATTGAAAAAAATATGCCTGCGGGGGTGAATGTGATAAGATATTAATTGCGAAGGATATTAAACAAAAGCAAAGTTTAGGATTTCCACAAATATAACTCTCATGCTGCGAGGAACAAAGTAAATAAATGATATTAACAGAAATTGGCCAAATTAATCGAAATGGACGGTAATGGATGAAAGTAATGTAAATGAATTTCACTTGGCTGTATTTCCCCATAGTAGTTTTGTATTTGAAATTGCAAGTGGACGTTATCGTCGAAAGTGATAAGATTATTGTTCAGTTCCAAAAACGACTAAAGGTTGAAGTAAATCTCACAGGTAATTGACTGCAGCAGAATAGCGTCAGTTGGTCGTGGTCAGAGAAGAGTCAGAGAGTTCAACACCGATGTGGAAGGAATTGTTTGTTGCTCTGTCCCCACGGTGAAAAGGAACAGGGAGTCACAGATCAAGCTGTGAGTCGAGAGCGACGAGAGTTATGATTATTATAGAAATAGAAAGTCAGAGAGAGTGGCCCCGCTCTTGGAGTGATGGTGGATTTCTCGTGTTTTATTTGGTCTTAGATCTTTTGTGTATACATGACACCAAAAGTTTAACGCACTAGCGCAGGCAATATTATGGGGGAGGGGGGAGAAGGGCAAGGTTTTTTTAAACATTCTGTTATCCCTTTGGGTCTAAACAGGATTCAAAATTCTAGTGAAAAGATTTGGCTCCAGACGAAGTCTCGTTTATTCTCTTTAATTACTGACGTGCAAAGTCCCCAAGTTTTACTCGAGGCGAGTCCAAGTAAGGAAAAGAGCTCCCGAAGGAGGAGAGTTGCCTAATTGTGTCTTCAACTCGTGTTATTTGGACGGGGGCAGGGAAGGACCGACAGAACCTTTCCCGGGGAAAGTTCTTGGAATCTCATTTCCCTTCGTGCTTGAAACGCCTCATACAACAAGAGCGACGGCAGATACACTGAACGTATACAAAGTGGAGCAAAAGTGCTCCCGATAACCAAATAAGACGGAATCCATCGTCTGAATATAGGAGGGACAGGCAACCCTAAGCAATTACTGCAACCCTGATGACGCGAAGACTTTCACTTATAAGACCCCAAGTTCTTGCGGTTGACCCATATTCCGATATAGATCATCTTCAAAGATGGACGTCGTTCGTCTTTGAGGGGTCGTCGTCTCACCGAACGGACGTCGCAATGTTTATTTTGGGAACTCCGTATGCTGGATTGCTACTGCATGCAGGCGTCACCTTAACTTCGTTGCATCAGAAGTTTCCCACAGGAAACTTTTCGGCGATGTAACTTTCTTTTGAGAAACTTCTTTTCTCTTCTTCTCCAAGCACACGCCGATCGTCTCGTCTGAGGAGCTTACCCTATAGTGAAAGGCTCAGAAGACTAAATCTACTATATAGGTTAGAAAGGAGACGAGTTCGAGGGCACTAGATTGAGGTCTTCAAGTGGGTAAAAGGTTCTTATTTTTAGTGAAGAGGATAAGACACGAAGCAATGGGTTTAAGCTGGACAAGTTTAGGTTTAGGAAAGAGATTGGTAGAAATTGGTTTACAAATAGAGTGGTAGATGAATGGAATAGGCTCACTAGTCTGCGATCGAAACGTCCTCCCTGCGGAGTTTTAAGGATAAATTGGATAGATTTATGGATGAGGATGTTATGTGGAAATGAACTTGTGGGTGGGAACATGAGCTGCCTGGTGTATGCTATTGATTGGCTTTTATTTCGATGGTTGAGTTACAGAGATGTTCAATGAAGAACAACAATCAGATTGAACAATATAAATTGAGATTCAGGGAATAACAATGGGCTAAATAGAAATAATATTGAGAAGACGCTTTCCATTAACGGATTGGAAACTGTCTGCAATGCCTATTGTTTGTGTGGACTGCTGGTGAGTTTGCATGCGTGCGTTCGTACGTCACTTCGTGAGTTGGAGTTGGTCGACGAGAAAGGTGATTATAATCACTTCGACTCGAGAGTAGTAAGCCGATGAGGGCTTGTGAGCAACCATCCACTCAAGGCAAGCACGCACTCAATCGACTTGACCAACCACTCATCAATCACTCACGCAATCAACTGACTCAAGCTCACAAGCTCCCATATGCTAACTCTCGACTCGAAGTGATTATAATCACCATTTTCATCTATCAACTTCAACTCGTGAGTTGACGTACGAACGCTCGCACGTAAATTCACCAGCAGTCCACACAAACAATAGGCATTGAGGACAGTTTCCAATCCGTTAATGGAAATCGTCTTCTCAATATTATTTCTATTTAACCCATTGTAATTCCCTGAATCTCAATTTCATCCTTTCTATTGTCCAACCTCATTGTTGTTCTTCAATGACCATCTCTATCGCTCAACCGTCGCAATAAAAATCTCTTGCGTGATTTTTGCGGTGTTTTCTCCATCAAGGAGTCATTCCCACAGGTTAATTCGAATTCTTTTATTTGAGTACCTACGGGGTTTTTTATGAATTTCTTCCTAAAGACACTAAAGGATCCCTTCTTGCCATACCATATGAGGGTTGATGAGTTTCGCTGAACCAATTCTTTTCATTCAGTTGTCCCATGTTTTTCTGAAGATTATTATCTTTCATTGTCTACTCAATTTTCATTGTTTCCTACACCAGGACAGACCTGACCAAAGAAAGAGGGTGTTAATCCAATCCACGAATTCTAACCGTAATATACTTTGCGAGGACTGATATATGGGTACTTTGTAATACGCACAGACATGCGTCAATCATGCATTGTATTATTATAAGAAAGTGAAAACCGACGGGGGTATCACGACCAGATAGCTTTCAGAAGGGGCTCTTCAAACACTGCTTGTGGCGGCAGGGCCTGAAAGGGACTCAAATCTCTGACGTTGTGGCGTTCACTAACGAAAGCATAACGTCTTATAAACGCTGCTAATATATGTAGAGGAGTAATGCATTTTCAAATGGGGGGAACCAATGGGGACCAAATTATTCTCAAATTCCTCACTTCCCTATTATATGTGACACCGATTAATAGATTCTGACAATCAATGGAGAATAAAAAAAGGATGAACAACAAAGGTTGGTTAATTGCTCCCCTCAAGGTTAAGGAGATACTCCAGGTTTTTAATGGTTCATTTAACCAAATATAAATATTGATAAATCATTGCTATAATATAAAAATAAAAGAGAAATTAATGAAAAGTTTACGATTGCAGTCAAGAGAAATGGCTCTTTGCCAGGTGCGGATTAAATGAATCTTATGAACATTAACGGATGAATATTAATCGCATTACATGCAATCGACGAAATTGGATGAACATTAGTCGAAAGTCAATGAATAATGGACGAAATGGGATTAATAATGGATGAAATCGGATTAATAATGGATGAAATTGGATGAAATGGACGAAATTGGCTGAAAGTGGATGAATAATGGATGCAATGAACAAAATTAAATGCAATGTCTAACAGTGGTTATGGAATTTGAATCTCGAGCGAACTTCATTTCTAACCCTGATGGAGCCCGTGCTAATCTTCAGGGTGTTGCGCAGATAATGTCAAAAGTAGTGAAAAACGTAAGATTATTCGACCATGACAAAAAGTAGTTAATTTGTATAATTAACAGGCAAAATTCCATTGTGGAGAAATAGCCGGCGAGTTGATGCATTGACGACGGCAGAAGAATGGCGGGTCAAAACGTGATGAAGTCACCAATTAAGAGAAAAATTAACGACTGCAAAAACAAGCGTTAAAAGATGAACAGATCGAGACTCCGGAGGGGTCGGCAGGTGATAGAGACTTGTGCCACATCGAGACGGGAGGAAATGGTTCCTTGTTACCACCTGCTAAGGCGGAGGAGGCGCGGACCATATCGAGACTGCTTATATTAGTAACCCAATACCTGATGACCTTCTGAAGGGTTTCTCTATTGTTAGTGTTTGCAGTTGATCATGATGGCAATGGGTGGTATTTCCGCTCAGGCAGTGTGGTATCAATCCGACAGGGCGACGTGTTGTTCTCTTCCGCCATCTCTTTCTGACAATAAGTGTCGTAAAGAGAGTTGAGTTGATATAGGATTTAAGTATGTGCTTATTATTGGATATTGTTTAATTACCGCCATTCTCCTGTATAGTATACGCGACATTTGGATATATTTGAGATGTGGCTGTTTATTACGTGTTTTTTATATGTGCAGATGTGATTGGCTTAGAAGAAAGCGCCTGATGAACTCCACGTTCTCGCTCTAATTGACAGAATCGATTGTTGCATTGAGATAACTTAGATGAATATCTTTTATTATGAAATTTAATTGTTTATACCATGCATTATTTTTGTATTCGAACAACTCTTCACCTGCAAGATGCATATCAACAGTCTTAGGGTGCCTTGTACACGTGACATGAACATTCTACCCTATGTGGCGTTTAACATGTGGGGCTTCTTTGTTCACCCAAATATTGGCGTGATGCGACATTTATTTTTCTGTATCAGAGTATCTATTGCGGAAGGTGTTTTCAATCCATCACTCCAGTCTCTAGTCGGTGACCATTGCCTTCCGCGCGTCCCTTACACAAAGCCTCCTTGTGAACGCGTGGAGATGTCATGCGTTTTACGCCGTAAACATTGCTCTATGCGCTTGGGCGCACTTCCCATGGAACATATATATATATATATATATATATATATAGAGAGAGAGATATATATATATATATATATATATATATATATATATATATATATATATATATATATATATATATATATATATATAGTACCTATGCTGCCGATAGACTCCATCAAGCCTTAAGCCTTTCCGGTTCATGACAAAGTTTGCAGACCGTTTTTGTAACTCATAGCGACTCACAGAGCGCAGTAAGTGGCCTTGAGGTATTGGAATCTCAACATACCCTGATTTACAGTATCCGTGTCGTATCATTAAGGCTGCTGCGAGTTAGAAGGACTCCATGATTGTCTTCTGATGGGTTCTTGAACATGTATGGATTGCTGACAACGATCAGGATGATAAGGTAGCCAGTTTCGCTCTTCTCTACACTGAATGCATGGGAGGGATCTGATCAGCTATTAAGAATATGGGAGACAGCGTGTTGCAACTTAAAGTTGCATCATTGCACCCTAACTCTTCCAGTGGGCTTACCTCACAATGTATCGACAGTAGGAAGTCATTTTATGTCGTTTCCGAATCGGACACACCATCATAAGATGGAGCACCCCTATCTGAACCTTTCTGTGAAGACTGCTTGGTCCCCCAGACTGTATGGCATATTTGGTCAAATATCCTAGACTGAGAAAGCCTGGTGCACTGTACTTGTCCCAGTGCCGCAACGAGAAAGGTAACCAACGCTTGTCCCTCGCACTAGGCTGGGCTCCTGCACACCGGACTGGTGTGATGGAGTCTTGAGAGGAGAAGGGCCTCCTCCGCACTGTCAATTGTTTCTTAAGTCATTGATGGAGGAAAGCCTCACTGGGCCACCTGATTATGCCTTTTAATTGTTATTGTTTGATTATTCTTTATTGGCATCTGTTTTTCTTGTTTTATTTTTGTTTTAAATTGTCGCTTTGCTTTGCTTTCTAATTTTGGCGTCTGTCTCATTAGCCGCCGCCAAGATGAATCCTAAAATGTTTTTAAAAAATATGGATTATTTTTTATGTTTTTTAAATTATTTAACCTTAATTTCTAAGTTAAATTTCATACTTAATGACCAGTAGTTATCTTGTGCCTGGTAAAGAATAAGCAATTAAGATTTGTCTCTAACTACATTAAATGCTTTCTACCGAGACGTGACGTTTGGTCCATGCCCAAGGAATCAATGTCATAATGACTCATGCCCAAGGACTCGATGTTATAATGGCCCATGCCCAAGGACTGATTTTAAAATGGTCCATGCCCAAAGACTCAATGTCATAATGACCCATGCCCAAGGACTCGATGTTATAATGGCCCATGTCAAAGAAGTCGATATTATAATGTTTTATGCCCAAGGACTCGATTTTACGATGGTCCATGCTCAAGGACTCTATGTTATAATGGCCCATACCCAAGGACTGATTTTAAAATGGTCCATGCCCAAGGACTCCATATCATAATGATCCATGCTCAAGGACTCGATGTTATAATGGCCCATGCCCAAGGACTGATTTTAAAATGGTCCATGCCCAAGGACTCCATGTCATAAGGATCCATGCTCAAGGACTCGATGTTATAATGGCCCATGCCCAAGAAGTCGATATTATAATATTCTATACCCAAGGACTCGATTTTGCAATGGTCCACGACCAAGGACTCAATGTCATAATGACCCATGCCCAAGGACCTGATGTTATAATGGCCCATGCCCAAGGACCTGATGTTATAATGGCCCATGCCCAAGGACTCCATGTCATAAGGATCCATGCTCAAGGACTCGATGTTATAATGGTCCATGCCCAAGGACTCAATGTTATAATGGCCCATGCCCAAGAAGTCGATATTATAATGTTTTATGCCCAAGGACTCAATTTTACAATGGTCCATGCGCAAGGCTTCAATGTCATAATAACCCATACTCAAGTACTCTATGTTATAATGGCCCATGCCAAAGGACATGATTTTACAATGGTCCATGCCCAAGGACTCAATGTCACAATGGACCATGCCCAAAGAGTCGATGTTATAATGTTCTATGCCCAATGACTTAATGTTATAATGGTCTATCCATAGGACTCATTATTATAATGGCTCATGCCCAAGGATTCGATGTTACAATGGTCCATGCCCAAGGACTGTTAGAGTAGTTCCACTCACTTGCCCATTCAGATATATCTACTTTGTTGCGCGGCAAAACTCTCTATTGTTTACTATCGCTTTATTCTCCCCTCAGGGAAGATGCGGATTATGTACTGGGGTCGAGCAAGAACCCAGTGCTGAATGTGAGGATCTCGAACCGAGGCGAAGACGCCTACGGAGCTAATGCCTACGTCGAAATCCCTCAAGGGCTTCACTTTAGCAAATTTCTGATCACCTACAATGGCGCACCCGAGGACGTCACGCCATTCTGTACGGCGGCCATGGCGGACAAGTCCACTAAGTCTGAAGAGGAAGAAGAAGGAATGGAGGAAGAGGGAGAGGAAAAGATAGACACTGATAACTTAAGAGAAGTGGTAAGTTATTTAATAATTATTATTAATAAAATCCGTTTGATTTGGGACCATAGCCACGTGGTCTCCTTTAAAACCTTAAATTATTATTAGCATCGGAATTCGCCGTCTTGAATTTGGGCGCTGCTCATAACTTAGATGCTCATGGCTGGCTAGATAGATGATCCCCTGGATAGACGAGCACCTACATATTGGTACCTCATTCGAATAACCAATTGAATCGTGTACCTATTTTATCTAATATTTATATATATATCTATGCCCCAACGGGTGGGCACGCCCGTGTTTTCACGCCAATCTATAAATCCTTGGTGTTGCAGGTGGTGTGCGAGGTTGGGAATCCGCTGCCCTCCGGGGTGACGGTCGCGGTTCAACTGCCTCTCCAGCCGAGCGCGAGTGTGGCGCGGTTTGCGCAGCTCCGCGTCAGACTCCGCGTCAACTCCACGAACCCCGACAGGAACTGGACACTCGGCGACAACTCCGCCACCCTCTCGATCCCCGTCGTCAGGGAGAGCGTCGTCGACATCCGCGGGTAATGTCATCACTCACTTGCAAAGGAAGCAGGGGTTAGGGGAGAGGGATCTCCTCACCATAAGTTCCATTAAGGCTCTTCCAAGGGTGGGGTGCTGATGGTTGAAAACACAGATAAAAACAGACAAAATATGATGAAAAGGAATAAAAGGAAGAGGGAAGATAAAAGAATGGTCACGAGGCTTCCAATTATCCCTCGTCTAGCCAAAGTACGAATTCGAACCCATTGCGCCATAGCAAAACTTCTCCGCTCCAAACACAGCCAACCTTGTTTTCTTAATATGGTCCATTCGTTGAATTGAATGCTTCTTAATGCATTTGTGCGCAATGTACTCTATTATAAGTTGCCACAGACGCACAAGTGTGACCGCTGCTCCCTTGCAATTCATGCCTCTATCAAGAGACGTGGCAGAGCATTCGCGTCATAAACTTGCCATGGTTTTAATATGAGTTGAGGTTTGTGGTCTTAAATCACTCAATAAATAGGAATGATCAAACGTTTACTTCACAACCATGTAAGACGGTTGATTTGTGATAAACTGGGATTTAAATGTCACCAATACACATACACACAATAAATGGAGCTTCTCAAAATACTAGGAATGCGCCATTGACATAGAAGCAGCAATATTTCTAGAGTTCGCCTGCAACTCAGTCAAATCCATGTATATTGCAGAATTTCATGGCCAGACGGAGAATTCAGCTACAACGCCTCCCTGTTTGGAAAATTGCTCCTTGGCCCAGAAACCAAGATCAAATACGAGAGGGAAGCCGGCCCTGAGGTTACCCACATCTACGATGTGGTCAACCAGGGCCCATCGGACCTCAAAAACATTGACGTCTATCTCCTATGGCCGACGCAGACGGTGGTTGGTGACCCGCTCCTCTACCTCGCCAGAACTCCCTACGCCACCCCGAAGTCTGTCCAATGCGATCCAGTTTCGGGCATCAATTATTTGACTCTTGAGGTTGGTTTCTAACAAGTCATCCCTGTAGAAGACCCCATCCCCCTTAAGGAATTATCTAAAATCGCAATGCTTATGTCCTGAGAATGATCTTATTTACGAGGTTTAGTCATTCGGTCTTTGGGGTCACTAAGAATTGATTAGCGATGCGACGGGACATGCCATGGTCCTTTCCATCCTCGATTTCTTTCTGGCCTTTATTTCCCCCTTTGTCTTTTTCCCCAACGGAACACTATGTCCCTCTAGTTCATAACAATCCTGCATTTAGCGTTTCATCATAAAGTTTGGTCGAGAGAAATGTTCAATAAGTCGAGTTCCGAGTGATTGAAATATAAATGGGATTGGAAAAAAGTAATTTCATACTCAGTAGTGGTGGCGCTCCTTAATGAGATCAGTTGTGACATCATTTTCGTGTCACAAGACGTCCAATGGGGTAAGCACAACAGAGGTAGTGAGCTGGATGTAGTGGCAACGAAAGTAGGGAAGGAAGTAGATTACCCGGTTACCATTACCTTATTGGGTTGGGAAAAGAGTTAATCGGTTGGTCAAAGTTAATGACAAACAAACTCTTTGAAGAGTTTTAACGCCGTTTTTCACATCTACTTTGTTCTATCCAGGTAAGAGAAAATAGAAGGGAGAACAGACTAATCATGAAAATGAAGAGTGAACATAAGTAGGAATTAAAGTGAATGTTAAGATCTAGGACACTAATACCCGAACAACTCATACTAGAACAATTCATATCTAGGACATAAGAGAAATACCATGCCAAAGGTAACGAACCTAACTCACTCAAACTCGACCTAAGTAACGGGTTACAAAAAGAGTCGTTTTCTGTAAAACAGAGAAGGCCTTTTTTAAAACAGGCTAACAGAGAGGACCTTTTTAAAATTCATTCTATGCATTTCCATTGAAAAAAAAACAATTATCAGATGCCCTAGGTTTCAGAGGCCCGGGCACAGAATGTTCGAACAAAATTCCTCTCAGTTAAAAGCCTGGGACGGCGTAGCCCATCCAAAGGCTTCAAGGACTATTCGTACAATGAGCAAACATACTCATGCAGAGTAGGAGTCGGAACCCCTTGCAGAACGACACCCAGGTGACGCCAATTCGGATACAGTTACTCTTCACCACTTGTCTTTATCCAGGTCGAATCTGAGTCTCCCGATTCCCTAAGTCGCATGGGTATGGGCACCCCTGCTGTATCTAAATCCCGCCACCCCCGCCGGGTGTCCGAAGACGCGCCTTCCCCCCAACTCCTCACTGAGCACGGTCAGGACCGCAGCGGCCTTCAGCATCTCCTGTCGTGTGGCTCCGCGAACTGCACCATCACCATCATGAAATGCGTCCTACCCCTATTCAAGGCCCAGGACAACTTCATCGTTCGAGCCCCGTCGCGCCTCTGGGTTGACACCGTTGAAAAGGTAGAGTTCCTTGTGTCATTCATCCATTCTCACCATAAACATTAATCCTATTCGTGGATTCATCTTCTGTCTGTCTGCGCCCTCCCTCATCACACTGGCGATGAGCGGCAATTCTCTTCTCTTCAACAAGTGCGGCGCCGAGTGCTCAAAAAACCCTGAGATGTCGCGCTAGTCTTTGTTGACGCTGCCCCTCATCTCGCAAGAGCTCCCTCCCTACACGGTGAAATGGGCGTAAGTGCGAGAAAGTTGCGCGCCTACTTAGTTTCAAGTGCCTAAAGGAGTCGCCTTTTCATGTTACTAGAACTGTTCCTTCCGCCCATTTTTACTTCTGTTTACTTCACTACTTTTGATATGAGCTTCTCTTCCAACGGTGTTTGCCTTCATTTGTTTTCGCTTTAGAAATAAACAAAAGAGTATATTATCCCATCTCCCCCAGTTGGGTGTGTCCAACCTGAGGATTACCTCGATGCTGGTGGTCCACTCGGAGGAGTACTCGACGCGGCGGAATTCGAGCGAGAGGGGTATGACCTGGAACGCCACGATAACGTCGGTGGTGAAGACCAGAACGGAGGTCCCCGTGCCCTCCCTGTCTTGGCTCATTTGGCTGGGCAGCGCCGTGGTGGGCTTGCTCGTCCTCGCTGTCCTCATCCTCCTCCTGTGGATGGTAAGTCACTCGTTCGTAAACCAGGAATAGACCAAATGTGCGCGATTTTCAATGCTTCTTCCCAGAGATGGCGTGTGTGTGTAAGTGGCTTAATTGCATGTTTGAAGAATCATTCTGTTTGTTCTATGCCTTACCTGACTGACAGGGCATTTTCCAGTGTGCTTAGCGTGCTCCCTCTCCCATACAGGCCTAAAATTATGGAGGGTGTAATGGCGAATTAGCGTAAGACTGCGATGGTCTTTAGTGTAACTCTGCCTCCTCCTCCCCTCTGTCCAGGTCGTGTTGGGTCACCCACCTGCACGAACCTTAGCTCCTATTCAGGTGACATTAATAACCATTTCAAGGGGCCATAAACAACAATCTTCCTAATCTTCCAGTGCAAAAATATTTTTGTATACGTTTAGTAATACCAGAATTTTCAGTTTCCAAGCACCTGTGTTTCGTCCATAACAGATTGATGCGCCCTTACTCTTCGATGCTTTGCGTTCGCGTTTGGACTTTCCTCTATGGCTGTTTTAAGGTGTTATTATTACACCTTCCTTTTTTTAGCTCTACTTTTCCCTCTTAGTATTCAAATTCTTTCACGACGCCCCCGTAATTTAATCTAGATAGATTACATATACTCCAGGTAGTGACAGGCCATTTTTTTCTGTTATTCTTAAGACAAGCAAAAATCCGCCCTACGGACGTTTTTTTGCTAAGCCTGCAACGTTTGTTCACTTCGCGTACAAAATTAAAAGAATGTGCGAGATAAAAAGTTTTTTTTATTTCACAATATATTCAAAATTGATATGCAAGAAAAAAATCAATTCACAACAATTCGAGTCCCGTTCTCATTTATTTTTTGAATGCACAGACGGGCACACAGACACACATACACACTAGGATCGTGATAATAAGATGCTCAGCTATCAGGTATTTATTTCCTCAAACATTACCTTAAAATTTACTGTTTTTGTTTTATATCATTTTTGTTATAAATATCCAAAATATATCCTTTTTTCTTTCGAAACGCTTGTGAAATTCACTTAAAATGCGCGAAGTTGAAAGTATATAATAAGCGTGGCCAATCCAACGTGACCGCGGGTGGCATCCGTGGTTAACTTAGGCCTGCGGGCCTACCCGGTTTGGCGATAGGACGAAGTCTGCCAAGTTAAAATCAAAATTTCCTTAGAAATTTATGGTTAGGATTCTTTGTTCCACTTACCTTAAATTACTATGAGTCGTACTTGAGTGAATAACGACCGAAACAACAAACTGATACACAACATTTAAGTAAACAATGTAAAAAAAGATGATTTAATCATAGATAGGCTTTTCAAAAGTATGTAAAAGCCGAAAAGTCAAGAGGGGCAGCTGGCATGAATGTATCCCCAAATTATCTGATTTGGTTCCTGTTAAGGAAAAAACAAACAATCACACCTAGTTTATTCCACATTCTTATATCTCACAGATGTGATTTTTGATTATTTAAAATATACAGTGAAAGGTTACGAAGGCAAGTTCTCCTTGTTAAGATCTCGCAATGACAATGGTAAATTTAGAGAAAGTTAAAGTGCGTAGAAGTTACATAGCGCAAAATGCCAAAAGAGAAAGCTGTTTGTGATGAATGGAAGCGAGAGGGTGCGCAACTCTACTCCCGAATTTGAGAGGATGGTGGGTATAAGCTTTTTGTTGTAGATAAAATAGAGTGACAACGCCGATATGATCATATAGATAAATAAATTTGTGCACGAAGACTTTTTTATGTAATTAAATGGGTCTTAAGTTATTTATCGACGCTGGTCAGGTGGCGTTCACTCTAAAGTTTTGTTTGTTTTTATTTATAGCGCCATCTGGCGATTGCCTACAAAGGAATAAGTCACCGTAATTTCACTCTAAAGGAAACGGTTGCATTTCAGATCGGGTTTTTCAAGAGACAGAGGCCTCAAGACGAAGCAGAAAACGAACTGATTAACAGGAACGGAACGAACGGGAAATTATAATGAACTGGTCTAAGTTCCCCCAAATCCGAGTTATCTTCATAGAATAGTTTATTTGGAGATGCGACGAATCTGTTCCAATGATACGAGCATTTTCTTTTTACTTTACACCGTTGTTAGGAAATCTAATTTTTCTGAATATACTATTTTCCCCCATTACATCACTAGCCCCGATTCAATATTCATTTCCTTTATTAAGAAATAAAACATTTTCCCCATTGTTCCTGAATCGGTTTAAGTTCGAATATTGGTGAAGATTTGTCTCTACTCTTCGTAGATCGCATTTTCTTGTTATAAGAGGTATCGACGAAACGTTGATAATTATTACTTGTTAATGTATAACTTCAGAGAAGTTCGATTTTGTTTTGTACAAAGTTAACTTTTAATTTGATGTAAGGTTAGTATTTATTGAAGTAATTTAATTTTTTTTATTGCTGTGAATGAGTCCTATGTCATTGTTATAATGAAGATGAGGTAAGACTTTGTGAGTCTTGCTAGAAGGCGGGCTGTTCTTCCTTTCGAATATCGTCTTTTCGACCAGGTGGACGGACATGTCCAGTGATACTTCCATAATATGTTGACCACGATCACATGGTCGCATTTTTGTACAGCGTTTGCCTCTTGTAATGACATAACTTCGATGGAAGTTCTAAGTTGTTTAATGAAAGAAATACCCGCAGCGAAACCTTTAATGCACAGGGATCGATGGATTTTATGAAGTGTAAATAAATATATACAATTTTTTAAATATAAGTATAGACACTAATAACAAAGACAAGCTTGCAAATATATTTTGGTAGGCAGAAAATAACGTAAGTTATTTATATTGTATAAATGTGTAAAAGAATGGGTACGCGTGTAATATTGTTATCTTTGCTGTTGCCAACGTAATGAATGTATGGATCAGTAACTCTTGTGACTTCGTAAAATTTAGGAGAGGAAATTGGTCATCGAGAAACTCCATTGTTATGGACTCAGTTGTTGAGTTCAATTAAGAAATACGTGATTGGATTATGATTTTGAATTTATAACGTGTTCCTTCCCTACATTTGTCATATATCCCCTTGGAGGGGTAATTTTTAGATAATTGTGTTGCATTGCATGTCTCCTCAACCCGTCCCCTCTCTCCCTCACCTTTTCGCCAACCATCACCATTAAGACTAAGGAGATTTTGGTTACGATTGGAAACTTCGAGGACTAATCAAGCCTCGTTCACTACTGTCACTGTGTATCTTTCGTCGCTATAACTGTTCTTTTCTTCAGAGGATCTTCCATTAACTTGAACGTTTTTTTCCGCTCTTCCCCAGCAACAGATAGTCGTGCGGGTGGTAGCATCGCACGACAAAAATAAGTAAGATATCTAGTTCTCATTCGAAGCAAATGAAGATAGCTAAAAAACCGCCATAGTGAAAGCATTATATAGGGTTTCTCGCAACTGGTACATGTTAAGGAACTATATTCCTTATGCTTGTGTGAATAGGAGTATGATAGAAGATTGTTTTGAGAAAAGAGAGTCGAGTATTTTGCAAACACTTATATCCAGATCTCTTTCAATAACTATGTCTACAGCTGCTTGATAAACAAAGTTCCTGAACCAAAGTTGGGATGCATTAAATTTTAAAATGCAACACCTGTATAAACTCTACGGGTGGAAGATGCCGTTAAATAGCTTTAAAAAAAATCAAAACAATCACACGAGAAGAGCACAAAACATTAATAGGTTTCGGTTTAACATCATTCTATTGGTAATTCAGCTTCCTTATTGCTTTTAACTCTAAGTTCCCGGCGACATATGCACCGTGAAAGAGAAAACCGAAAACGTGAGATTGATCGCTTCTTTTTTAGCAAACCTTGTTGCCTAATTGTGTTTTAACGTCTTCTCAAAGATTTTAGACAATTTATAAATGAAATGCCTCGAAAAATATGAGTGGAAGTCAGTTTATCTGGACCGAAAGAGAGCACGAAAGTGGAGCCTCTAAACTAAAGGCAAATTTACCTTCTCGTCACATCATCATATCCTATTAAGAGTTTGTCATTACTATACCGGTTTTTGTAATGATACTGATCTCTGGTGGGAGTGTAATCTAAGGTAGATACATATGTAAGATCAATTCAAGGATTAAAATGTGCAAGAATGCTTACAATGGTCTCTGTCGTGCATGTCAAATAGTATCTTAGAATTTGTCTAGATTCAGGATAATGTGTTACATACCATTTCCTTTAAATATTAATGTTATGTATAAAATATTGTATTGTATATAGTGTTATATTTTGCGTTTAAAATAGGAAATAGTCGCTGAAGTCAAAGTTACAAAGGTATCATCTTGTTCAAGTTTATAGTGTTCAGAATGATACTCAATTTATGATAATTCTCCTTTCCAGCCGACTAAATCTATGTATCTGTTAATGTTGTTATGATTCCATTCATGATATAACCGAAGGTGTATGTGGGGATCTATAAGAAGTTGAGTTGATCTGAATCATACCAAGTTTAGGATCTGAATCGGTGTAAGTAATAAGGAACGGAAACTGAGCAGAGGTAACTTGAGATGTCTACGTTTAAAGTAAGCTGATAGTGCGCCATCTTCACTGGTACCAGTGTTGTTGCTGAAAAAAAAAGCTTCATTCCAAGTCCATGGATTAATCCGATCTCTTGCAAACACTGCTCTAGTCTTTTCGTTATCTCTTGAGACAGATAATAAGACTATCCATCTAGGAGTTCAGGTTCGTACTTTATAGTGAATTTTCTAAGTTCGAACTTGCTTCTGGAGATTCATAATATACCCTTTTGGCCTTTCATTTACTCAATCTCCCCTAAATACAAATTCCATTATTGGTTCAACCACTCCTTTCTCAAATCCAACCTAGCATCAAGTGTCTATCGAAGCTTGTGCCACAAAATCTATTGATCCCGCTCGGGGTAACGAAACCCCGCGGTCACCCGTACGGGGTTCTTGTACGTCAAATGGTAGCTTCAAACCTTCAACCAATTCTGCTCATCGTGTCCCTAACAAACAAAAGATGGGGAGTAGAATCATTTATAATTTATTAGTCACACTTTTAAATTTTTTTCAAAACATTGCATCGGTGAGAAAGATGCGAGTATTGTAGCACTTGGAATATGTTAAACGCAATCCAAACTAGCGTCTGCCAAAACTGTAATTAGTTAAGTAGTAAAAGCTTTAAAAAATGTATCTAGAGTGCTAAGTTTGTTACACCCATGCACACGTCTCGTTTATGTGCCTTTATATTTATTACGATGTACATAGATGTTAATGCTAAATAATAATTTTCTACAATTTCATAAACTGTATATCTGTTTATGGATAGTTTAAAGCTATAAATTATATTGATGCAGTTAACCATATTTCTGGTCAATTATATTCGCATAAAACCGTTGGACGAAACTTTCATGTTGCCATAGAAACGTACCTAAAATTAATCATACCCTTCCACAACGTAATGGATCTCTTTAACCTACAACAAATATCAATAAGTGGGACTTGCACTTTTTTTAACGTGCCCAACTGATAAATTTACCTTCCTAGCTTACCCAATTTACCTTACCTTCCCAACTTTCCAAATTTACCTTACCTTCCTAACTTGCCAAATTTACCTTACCTTGCGACTTGTCAAATTTACCTTACCTATCTAACTTACCTCACCTTCATAGCTTACCAAATTTACCTTACCTTCCTAACTTTCCAAATTTACCTTATCTTCCTAACTTTCCAAATTTTAACTTACCTTTCTAGCTTATCAAATTTACCTTATCTTCCTAACTTACCTTACCTTCCTAGTTTGCCTAATTTAATTTACCTTTCTAACTTGCCAAAGTTACCTTACCTTCACAACTTACCTTACCTTCCTAGTTTACCAAATGTATCATACCTTCCTAACTTACCAAATTTACCTTACCTTCCTAAGTTGCCAAATTTACCTTTCCTTCCTAACTTAAACACACTATGTAACCATCAGCCAACCTAGAATCTAATTCACCAGATGATGCCAATGCTATAAGTTATGTCGAAACCTGAAGCTATTAACATTAGGAGTAGATTTATTATTGCCCTTAAGGACATAACGTCACGAAAGCTTACGTCTTCTAGTCACATTTAATTTAGGGGCAAAGAAGCAGTGCGTTCGCGAGGCACGAGGAATAATAGTTCGCCTCGTGTTACGATTGTTGCGTCTCCACGGGTTAGACGCTGCATCAGAGCTGCTTCTTCGCGTCACTTAAACACCCTGTACATATCTAATTTTTTTTGCCAACGAGGGCATCATTAATATTGTGCCTTAATAAAATAGAGTTGAAAATATGATCGTCTTTAATTCATCCTTGGAATCGCTACACAACGATATTGTCATAGGAATTATCACCTTTCCTGTCACAGCCTCCGGTGCCCTATTTTTGTGGTAAAGATTAATGGCGAATAATGAGCCTTGATTGACACTGGTGTACCACACTCAGTAAATAGGCAAGTTGTTATGATGGAAATGGAAAAAGGAGAATGCTCTTTATTAGTTGGGCGATGTGGAATTTCGAGTACATCTCATCAAAGTTCAAGCCCAGGAATCAGCCTGAGTGTTTGTCGGGGTGGAAACCCCCCCAAAAATGGACGGATGCTCGAGGATTTATGAGAGAGGAAGGAAATTTTAGTACTAGCTACTAGGGAGGTGTTACTGGTCATCTTACAGTTAACCGGAGGAAGTGATACTCCGCAATAGTAGATCGATCAGCGCTTGGAAATGAGTCAATTAAAACATAATCTATTACACTGACCAACCATTTCAAAACACAGCCACAGAATAAATATTAGTAACTATTAAACAGTATCCCAATGTCCAACAACAACACTACACAATCGCTTGCAGCAATCGCCACAACACACACCATCCTCTCAAACAAACATAAAACCCCTCATCAAACACTTTTCCCAATTTAGCTACTTAACCTCCCCCGATCCTCCCACTGGATGATCGACGAGGCGAACAACTCTTCCCCACCAACCTAGAGTACGCACAGTTTACAAACCACCAGACAAATCACATCATCCACAACCTCAAACTCTCGGCTGCTTGTGTTCAAGACAACATGAGTAAAATACACCTTAGACACCTCGCACACCGCATTGAATACAAGCACTCACCACCACCATTGCGAATTATATTTACTCACATAACGAGATACCTAACATCTGGAATTATGGTACAATCATAACAATCTTTAGACCCAACAAAGACAATATAATGCTTTCATCACACCATACCATCACTTCTCTGTTTCCCCCTCCAAAGCCACAAACGCTTCAGCCTAAACCAGATTACTCCACGTATTCCATTAAGACCTACACAACATGGTTTCAAACAATCATACTTCACCTAGATTTCACACAAAGAATCTACGATGATGATTAACACGTCAGTGCAATGCTGCTCAGTCTGTACAGACTATCTTGCAGCCAGGTACATTGGGGGGTTAAGAGTTTTCTTCATACACCACGCTCAGTCCAGCTGGGTCATGGTGCATAAGAAATCAATGCCATTGGCAGAAATGTCAAAATATCTAAAATTAAAAGATTAAAAGAGGTGCGGATGGTATAAAAATAGACTGTTAAAAATTAGTGGTACTCAATACCACATTTGCGCCTTTTGCTAAACATTAAAAAGGGTAAAAGGTGAAACAGGCGTTCATTAAAATTCTTTGATTACGCGTCGTTGCGTTAGATTTCTTTAAAGACATTAATGTCTTTTAGGAACCTGAGGAGTGCTTGTTGATCACAGCTTTTGGACATTGGAGATAAAGCCGATTTAAGGGCTGAGTTTGCTGGGTTATTGTTCAGGGAAGGCAATGCGCTTGTCCTCTGGTTAATGAGGGAGGGGCATTCTATAAAGATGTGAAGGATGGACACCTGTACATTGCACGAAACACAGATGGGTGGTGGGGCGCCACACATGAGGTGCCCATGCGTGAGCCTTGTGTGCCCAATCCTCAACCTGCTCAATATTGTCTCCTCTCTCCTGCTCAATGGCTGGTCTCTATTTGGCCATGGAAGCACAGATGGTTTTAAGCCATGAAGCTTAGTTAGGGGATATATCACTTCCCACTCCTGCTGCCAAAGTGAGTAGGCATATGCCCTCACCAGTAGGTACTCGTCACTAGCTGGGACTGGTGCCTCAATGGGAGCAGGCCCTCTCTCAGTTGCTTCCTTTGCGGCTTAATCTGCTTTTTCGTTTGGGTTTATCCCTATATGGCCAGGGACCCAGCAGAAGGTAATCTTGTGCTTAGTACTCACCCAGTACAGCCAGTCCTGAATTTTGAGTACAAGTGGGTGCTTATTGTGTAGAGAACTTATAGAATCTAGTACACTTCTTGAGTTGGAATAGATTACATAAGAATCAGGCGGTGAGCTGGAGATCTCATGAAGTGCAGCAAGTATCGCTGTCAGTTTCGCTGTAAAAATGGATGCGTGGGGTGGGTGATATCACACTTGCCCCAACACCAGCCGGGCCTTTCGAACCATTAGTGAACACAGGTTTGATTGGATGGTTTTCGTTTATATGTTGCAAGAACATATTGTTCAGTGTGAGAGGGTGCACAATCACACAAAACAATCCAGGTAACATTAGACATCAGTAAAGTTTTCGATGCCATCCCCCATCACAACCTCACAAATAAAATATACAACGCCAACATGCATACGACGCAAAAAGATGTTGGCCAACTATTTGGTGGGTTTACAAGCCTATGTGACATTTGCTGGCCAGACATCAAACATCAGTTCTTCACAAACGGTGTCCCCCAAGGGTCCGTACTTTCCCTCAAGTTCTTTCAACTTCTACATGCATGACCTACCCATACCCCGCTCAGCCAAGATACAGATAGCTTCATATGCACACTATATAACTAACATCCACATACCAAGACAAGGCCACTCACCTAGTCCAGCTCTACCTACCTCAATACACTACACGCTTGGTTAATCAGAAACAGACTTAAAGAGCCCCAACCAAATCTACAACTACTCTCCCTATCAGTGACACATGGGAACATTAATAAACACCACAGCCCACAATAAATAATACTCCTATTCCCACACATTCACACACACAAAATTCTTGCCACAACATACAAGTTGTACCGTCGTGAGATCGCAAGTGAATGGCTTATAAGCTCTCTTGACTAAGTCTTTTAGGGGACTCAGTACTTTAGGGGACTCACGATGGCGGAGGACTAAGTCTTCAACACTCTAGACTATACAAAACACAGCCCTAAAAATAATCACAGGATTTATAGCTACTACACCCACAGAGCACTTAGACTCTGAAACCAGAGTCCTAAATGTCAAGAATCACCTTAACATGAGAGAGACACAAATATTAGACCCAGCGTTCATAAACAAGAGCAACCACTACACTACATGACAGAACATAGGCCGATCACAGCGACCCCTCTGAATCCTCCCTCCCTCGTTAGGACAGAGTCTACCTGGCCTTCTTATCTATGAGGAAAGACTGCATGTGATCATCACGGATGACTGTCCAGAATGCAACACCGCACCCCACATAATCAAGCACATAATGTAAGGTTGCACGCACACAATCACGCACGACAACTCCACAATATATGTTGAAAAACCCGGTACGGTACAGGCTATATCTTTCCTCAGGGTTTTGGAGCTGATCGTCCAATCAGAATGAAGATCAGCAACTTTATTCATCACGAACTAAAAAAAGGATGACAGTCAGATCGCAACCTTGAGTAAAGGAACCGGACTACGAGTTTCCGATTCAGACCTCGAAGGAGTGGTTTTCGTTGAAATCCGCTAAATAAGGTAGTCATATAGTTATTGATACCTAGAAGGTGTAGGTTAAATAAATAGAAGACTAGCTGGTATTGTCGTAAGCCTTGGGAATGTCCGAAAAGACAGCCAACCTGACGTCAAGATGGAGAGGGTCAACCAGACTTCAGAATTGTCAAAAAGAGCTTGGAAATCAGAGAATTGCACTCCACATAGGATACGCGGGAGGCTCCCATTCTCCCTCTGATCTTGCATGAACAGCTAGTTATTGATCTAGGATGGTATGGCGAGGTGTCTGAGGGCTCAAAGTTAAATTTGATGATGGTTATGACAACACCCTTTCTTCCTAAAACCGAGGCGAAGGCAGCCTCAAGCCAGATTCGTTTGATAAAATCTAGGAGGAAATCGAATGCGGAGACAGGGTGTTAAAACAAGCGGTATGGGAAATGGTTGGAACGAGGTGCAGTAGTTCGATACCATGATAATTCGTTTCGCAAGTTTATTATTGTTAACAACTGGCTGTAGTCCTTATCCCTTGTGTAGGAAAAGAAGAAGAATCAATCGGGTCAACCGACAAGGATCTTGAGATGGAGGTGAAGTGGAGAGACAGCCATCTTCTTCTCGGGCAGGAGGAGAGATGATCATGAGATCATGTCTAGACTCCTAAAGCTGCCCCCCTAAAGGAAGACAGTACCATAGGAGCTTCAATTTCCAAGCCCCCTCCCCTCCAACCAGGGCTGAGCGATTAAAAAATGCGGGACCTTCCCCAAGAGGCCCCCCGGCCTTCGATGCCACCCATCCCCGCTAACTCCTCTAAAGAGCCAGCGCCGTGTACTCCAACAGCCCCCGAGAAGCGTACAGTCATTCCTATGAGGGTCTTCAATGAGACTGCAATGAAATCTGTGCCAACTGGGAGGAGGTTCAGAGGCTCATCTCCTCCCATTCCCTGTTAGCTATCTTTCTGCAGGAGACCATGCTAGGTGTGTGCCCCATTTCCATCCTCCTGTGGTATAAGGGTTTGGCGACCCCACCACTACGAGATGAAGGTTAGGCAGGAGGATGCCAGATTTATACCTGGCATAAATGTCTCCATTCTTCTATTTGCTATGAAAACCTTTCAGACAGTAGCATACACCTAGGGATGGGGGGCATTCTTTTTGCTATATTTCTTTATTTATTTATCTATATCATTCATCTTGAAGATTTCTTTATTCGAATCTATTTATTACCTCTTGACTGAAGTTGCCCCTTCAAACATTGACTCCTTTATTTATCTGACTCTTGGTATTCTTATTGGCTGAGATTCCTTCTTCTTTAAGTAGGCTGAGTTAATTCTTGATCTTCGTAATTCTTTCTTGATGTATCTTCATAATAACTTGCTTTTATCTCAATGTGATGATTCCTTCTCTTGATGACGTGATGATGCGTTAGCCCTTGATGAGTTGAGATGAGTTAGCCCTTGAAGTCATTTTCCTTGAGTTCCGTTTTTTTTTCTGGAGGCGATCCATTTATCTTGAGTCTTCTTGAGTATTCCTTAAAGCGTTTTTCGTGGTCTCCGTTTTCTTCGTGAATTTTCTTCGTAAAAATTGTGGACTTGAGGATCGATGGCGGGTCTTTTGAATCCAAATGCCAGCACTCTGCCGTCACGCTACGGCGAAGTCCGTCTTGACTTGGTAATTTAATGGGCTATTTATATTCTCGCTTTGGAAGGAAGTTTTTTTTCTCTTATACATCTTCGCACCCCTACCCAGCTACACCCGGATAGGAGGTATATTGTTATTTTTGCATACATTCTACCATCAGCCGACTTCGATACAGGGGACTTATTCTACGCCATAGCACTGTTGTCAAGGCCTTTTCTTCTGCTTGGGGATTTGAATTGTAGACATCCCCTTTGGTATGACTACACAATCAATCACATAAGCAGGTCCTTGCTGAAGGGGCAGCCTCTCCCAGAACAATTCGGCCTGGTTACTAAACGTCAGAAGAGGGAGAGGAAGAGAAAATATATGAGATTTAGACCCTTCAAGATTATTTTGGAGTCTGTTTAAAGCAGCGCAAGAACAGTACTTTTGGTAGGTTCGTTTTTCACCCGATGGTAGAGAAAACAGATGCGATAAAACTCAGAATACAACCCTGGGGTCTTCAAGCTTTCACAAGAGATATAAAGACTTTAGGAGGGGAAGAAAAAGCAGTTCATATAATCCTGGAATTGATGAGCTGATTGTTAGCGGTTAGAGAGGGAGGGGGAAATTCATATACCGAAAACTTTAAGGACTTTTTCGGGATATAGAGATTTTAAGGTCTTGAGTGATTGTATCAACTGCATGCACCTCTGCTTTTGCCTATGATGGAGGCAACGAGAAACGGAAAGACGTTTATTGGTGGAAGGGGTTATGCGAAGCCAGTATTCTGACCTGCAATTTAGGGGACTTAACTTGGAGTCACTCTTATTGAGAAAATTGGCGACGGGGGTAGCTACCATTTCGGAAATACGGAGGGCCGCAGCAACTGAGGGTAGTAGGTATAAGGCAGTCGTTGCTAGGCGCTTGCGCGCTAACGTAGAAATTGTACCGAAGGAAGAGGGGATATATAAAGTTGGCTTCTGTGGTCTCAGGATGTGTCAATAAATAATTTGGTAAGTGTTTAAAAGGACATCTGAAGGATGTTGCCTAGCTGATGGAAGTTTAGGGGGCAGATCGGAATAAGATGCTTGTGTAAGAAGCACCTGTGGGGCAATAGCGAGAGTCGACTTGGTTGTACACTTCTTTGGCAGAGTCGGATGTTATATCGTATGGATTGTACATCACTTTTAAAATTTGATATCGTACAGTCTCGTAATGACGAGGGTATCCTTCGAAGCTGTTTGAACAATGTGGCTCTGCTTGTTCAGGGTCATCATTGAAAATGGAACCGCATCTTTAGCATAGAGCCTCTGGTTGTCGATAGGTAAAGCTTTCATACCAAAACTGGATATATTTGAAGCAATGCATTCGGGGCGTAATATTTTAGTAACCAAGAGCTAGTAGATCTAGAGGTCAACATAACTCAAGTAAATGTGCGCAGAGCAAATGAGATGGTTGAGAGATGAAATTTCGCCTTTTCGACCTTTTGCAGGAATCGTTGTACACTGGTAACCCGTTTGGAGAAAACTTCCGCGAATCATTCCCTTTTTCATGAGGATTTCCTTGAAAGTTTTAGTTGAAATTTTGTGTTAGTAAGAGTTAAGACGAATGTGTAACTTAACGGAGAGACCTTTTGTAGATAGAGGGAGATATGAAAAGGGGCAAAGAAAATAAGATAACGTATGCGAGTTGCGAGCAGCTTCCCGCGTCGTTGGACCACTGTTACCGAAAGGCGAATCCACTCGGCCATCCTCAGTCTCAAAAGAAACTTATTTCAGCGAAGCTTTAAAGCCGCTCGCCTGCACTTCTCGTGCGCTACACAATCCCCCTCCTAGAAGTGGAGCGTGAATGAAGAAATGAATAGAACTAGTTTGGAAATGTTATCCAAGGTCTAACCACCTCCCTCCAGGGTCTGGGCACCAGAAACAGAGTTTTATGCACCCAACAAAACAGGTCTTTAAAAGTAAGCAGTTCTCTTGCTGGGCCAGGTCATCAAATCGATCGATATAGATCATTGTATCGATAGCCTGGAACAGGATATTGCGATTCTCTGACAGATAGAAAGTAGTATGCAGAGACAGTGAAGCCGCGGCAGAGAGGTTTTTAAACTGTTGCTTAGGAGATAGGTCCGATGCTGGTTGGAGAAGCATGCTTGTATGCAAAGAGAGTCTAGGGGGAAATTGGTGGCGAACGTGCAGGCATATTCCAGAAGAAGAGTAGTGGGGGGCTGAAAGAGGTAGCTAGGGTGAACAGGGATTATACTTGGCTGGGTCGCGGGGGTGGCTGGATCTCTATGGCTATAGAATGATTGGGGTGATATTGTGGAAATTTATTTGCCTGCAACGAGAATATCCATCTTCATGCCCTGGGTCACATTTCTATTGGGTGCACCTTATCCTATTGTAATTAGTCTATCTGTAAGCCAGAGAGTACCACCCCACATCTGACATGGGGAACTTCCTATCACACTTAAATTAGTGTGAGGAAGGGAGGCAGCTAGGGGCCACCATCATACTATAACGGGGCTACCTTCCTTAAGGTGGGTAATAAACGATCGTTAAAGGTGAAAACGCCTCCCTTCGTCAGTTCTAGAGAGTGGCATTCCTTTTTTTTCTCACTATTGAGGGAGACTTATAACCTTATCTTTGAAGCCTAAGTTTTCACACGCGCTTTCCACAGTTCTGCTAGTGAATGGGGGGGGGGGGCGGAGGAATTCGTCTGGTCACTATGCTTCGGCCTTTGCACTCTGCTCGAAGCTTCGAATCTGTTAGGGATATCAAACAAACAGCCGCACTTCAATGTCATAGCCTGGAATTTCATTGCGGTACGCTCCATCTTTCAATCTTGGTCTGACAAACTCCAGCCGTTGGTGTGAGTCATGTGGCATGTATGATGTGGATTTTAGTAGACAGATAGTTGCATTCCAAAATTACAGAAACAAACTGTACTAAGAGTAAAGATATTTAAGTTCGTATATACCTAGAAATCCTTATGTTGCTACTAGTGTTCAACATTAAGTTTGATGCTGTAACATAATCAACACGTCCCACCTACTCGCCGTGTCTATTCTGCCCTCTGTTGTCTCTTTTCCCCTTTCTTAACCCTCTTCAGAGTACCAACGTCTGACATTTGCTGGTGACCGTATGTTTACAATGGGCATTCTCTTCTGCTTTCCCTCCGCTACTTTCCACGGATCTTCGTTATCGCTTCACCTAAATCCCCACTCAATCTTCTGTCACCTTTTATTTCTTTTCCAGTCTCCTCACAACAAACTGTTTCTCCGTTCAATGGAATACACCTGCGGAAATACCCGGCCATTATTATCTGCCATTAATGAAACATTTTGCCATAGTCCTTATCATCGTCGGTCCTTTCTGTTCACTACTTCCTTTTCTATGCCCCTTTTCCTACTCTACCCCCCTCACTTTCCCCACTTTCATAATCCCTGCTTTCCTCTCTGTTGTCCAAATGGTTTTATAGCCACACATGTGGACAAGAAGAAAGAATTTTCACACAAAATGGAAATATTCAGTGGGGAAATAATGTGATTTGAGAGAAAACCAGGATGTGTTAATAGGAGCCATAATTCTGAAACTGATTGGAGGATAATTATTAGCATCAAAATTCCTTCGAAAATAATCATCAGCATTTTCACTTCTTTGCACAATAACTGTGGAGGCACACATCACTCCCATAGATTGAAGGATAATATATGTAGAATTTAGGTGGAATAAGAAACTACTCTTTCTCTTTCCGATGCATCTGCTACAGCCACTGGTGCGGCCGCTAGAGTTTTCACTCGAAGGCTTCCATGGCCTGACACCCAGAGCCAACGTGTCTCGTCGTGGTGACTATTCGAATTATGGGCTCGAGTCAGGTGACCCCCTTAATTCATGGGTTGCATGAAGGTCCCATTGCAAATCCTCTCCAACATGGCTACCAGGAATGATTCTTTCCAATAGCTCGAGTGATCTATCTATTTTCCTTGTACACATTCCATCGAAGCCTCACTCCAATTTTTCCTTGACCGAACTACCCAGGAAATATTAATCAACTTTTTCATCAACCTTTCGAGATTCATTTATTTTTCCATCGTGGATATGGGTATAGATTTGGGGCATGTGGGGGAGGGAGGGGGGGCTTAGATTCGCGAAGGGCTCCCTCCAGCATTTGGTGAGGTTTGTTGAAAAATGGAAAACAGAGATAAAGTAAAACATTCATTCACACCCTGATACAAATAGAAAATTATAAACAAGAAGGAATAATAATTAAAAAAATCACCACAGTAAATAATAAGTATACGTTTGCAGGTGAAATCAAATTGCAGCAAAGAGTCAAAGAGTAAACAGGTTCATCTTCCGATTTGCGTTTTATCATCCCGAGGTGCAAACGGGCGGTTTAAAAGCTTCGTTTGAATGAGTCTTTTTTTTAGTCACGTGACGCGACTCTTATAAGTTACTATGACAGACCGTAGGTCGTCGGTCAGATGGTAACCGTTTTACTTTTTAATAAGTTTCTTTTGCAATAACACAGTAACTATTCGGCCGATTCTAAAAGAATTTGAAACTCCTATGTTTTGTTTTTTTATTCTCATTCGATTTATATAATTGCCAAGGTCCTCCCAAGGTTAGTCTTGAAATTATTAAAAGTTTCGAAGGTCGTAAA
Organism: Ceratothoa steindachneri; assembly: GCA_963969495.1. NCBI lineage: Eukaryota > Metazoa > Arthropoda > Malacostraca > Isopoda > Cymothoidae > Ceratothoa > Ceratothoa steindachneri. Next base: position 20,410,794 of record OZ018336.1, on the reverse strand, counting down.
GTCATATGGTCATAATGTCATAAGTCTAGAATAATTTAGAGCACTCGAATTAGGTCTATTAACCTTGTTTTTTGAGAATCAGGATGACGTGGTCGATACGCCGCTTGCCAACGATACTCCGGTGACGCAGGAAATGTTTTTTTCATCGCTCCTTTTCCTTCATCCTTCAATCAACAGCTTCTATCCTGCTCATTTTTTTGTATCAAAATTATGCATGCATCATGCTATTGCAATTCGAGAGAATCCGCCCCCAGTCCTTAAAGGCCCAGTCACACATAGCTGAATTTGAGTCCGAATGCAAACCGAATGTCGTTCGGTTTGCATTCGATTTGGAATCGGAGACAAATTTTCTCTAACTTTCGGAAATGATTCGGAAAGTTGCCCGAAATTTTCATGAAACATGAAACTATCGGAAATGATTCGGAAAGGTGCCCGAACATTTCATGAAACAGGAAACTATCGGAAATGTTTCGGAAAGGTGCCCGAGCATTTCAGGAAACTATTATCGAAAATGATTCGGAAAGTTGCCTGAAATTTTCATGAAACATGAAACTATCGGAACCAAGTCGGAATGGCGAGATCCCGAATGTGATTCGGGATCGAATCGGAAGCAGTTTGGCTATGGGGGACCTGGGCTCAAGACCAGTGCTATTGAGTCGCGACCAAATCCTGGTCAGAACCATAAAAAAAATAGTTATGAGAGTTATGACTTTTATCCGAGGTCACAATGGCATCTAGAATAAATACCATATAAAGATCGTTTAGCCTTTACAATTACGTTATGTCTGATGAACAATCTCGGTAAGGAGGTGCACCGTGCCCTTGTAACTTGCTTTGCTTACCTCAGGTCTCTTTCCTTATGCATAAGCATAGATAAAATGTATACTTTTTTTAAATAAAAAGTTTAATAAGCCCAACAAAGCGTTTTCCTAAGGAAAGTCCTACAAGGCTTCTTATTAAAAACAAGGAACAAAATTCATATTAAAAAGGATCACTTGCATCCCTCAGGTTCAAATAGTTTTTCATTGACAGAACAAAAAAACGGAATGGCTGTTAAAAACTATGAATGACGTGATTTCACTAAAATCTGACAGCGCGATTTCCACCGGAGAAACTGAACTCTACGCACTTTCTACCAGATGTTATTGCGATAGACCCGATTTGAAGGGTGTCACCAACGTACTAGGTATGTGCTTGCTGTTGAACAAATTAATTAATTTCGGTTAGGGAAAAGATTTTTTTCCTTTTTAGACGAGCATAAAAACGGCGTTAGTTCCCGGAATTCATTGCCTGTGGAAATAAAGTTAAATAGGAATTCAGTAAAAGTTCTGACAAGATAGTATGAATAAAGTCTGTACAATTGCAGTCTAAATAGAATTTGAACGATTTGAACTGATAAGTTGAGCAACGAAAGAATTACTTAAGAAACGTTTGAATATCTAAAGACAAATGGAGTTACTACGACAAATAATTAAAAACAAAAATAAACACTTACCTTTCCGTTTGATACGAAAATAATTTGAATTACAGTAAACACGCATACGATAAATATGACTTAATATAGGTTGGAAGGTCAGAGTGTAAAAGTGTAAATTGGAAGGTTTAAAATGCAGATGAAGATAGAAGTTTGAAGTTTGTTGTTTTCATGGAGGCGTCTACAAGTCCTCTCGATGGAGCTCTCTTATTTGACCTTTTTGGAGATCGCAGAAGTTCTTCTGATTTATATATGTAACCGTTCAATCTTTCGCAGGGTTCTAGTGCCTTCCCAAACCAATCCCTTGACCCCTTAGATGGGCCAGCAGAGGCTCCACTATCCCGATGTGAGAGAAGGTACGAGCTATGTCGAGTGTGAATAAACAACTATCTGATGTCAAGACCCTCGACTCACCGTAAAAGAACTCAGATGCTTCCCCAAAATACATCTAGAGCTATATGGTCTCTACCACTCACTGGGCGAAGGCAACCACTACCCCAAGCAAATTACTAGGATTAAAGAGAGAAGGGTAAATTTGATGTGTGTTTATATATACAGGTGAAGGGTTAATTCCATCTGTAGAAAATATAATTCTAACAAAGGGAAGCTAAATTGCCGATGCTTTTACCCAGGAGCTGAACTCCGGCTGCGCCCGATTCCCGCCAAGGTAACTAAATTCTGATTGTTTCACTCCGTCTTTCAATACGCCTAATAGGGTAGTGTGTCTGAATACGAAAGGGTTGGAAGTCTTTATTCCGATTTCCCTAATAATTATCCTAATTAATTTTCCACAAAATAAAGAGACACGGAGGCTCTAACCTTTAACAAAATAACTTACCGAATCCATGTTTGGGGAGTGTCTAAGCTCAATAAAAACGATAGTGTATTTTGAAGGTATCTCCAATTCCTCCTTTAATTTATCGTTTAATAACCCTTTCTTCTTCCCCCCAGCCCTATAGAGATCTTGAAGTCCAATTAGGGGTAATATATATTTGTGGAGACCAAGAGAATTTTCAATATAGCAGCCATTCGTCTAAGAACTTCTATCCCATTTTTTTCTTATTCAGAACAATCTTCTGACCAGAGTTTCCAGGCAGACATTAATTACAAAAAAGGCTGATTTAGTTACTAAAGAAGACTAAGAAGAGGTAAAAAAATCACAAATAAGTATGTTGACCGGAATTATACTTTATTATAATTATTATCCAATCTTTTATTAATGTAGTTACGAGGAGCTCTCGCTAGATAGTAGATACGGCGTTGGATTTGTGACTTCAGGGTGTCGGGTTCAATTTCTAAGCGAGAGCATAGACAAATATCAGCGCATGTAGAGGTTTTGTCACCCATTAGTGGACGTGCTTTGCTTACCCCCGCGAGGGTAGGCAGATCCTACACACACGTAGCCAATCATAACACCGTTGTCTTCCCTTTCCCGTCTTCAGAACAGCACCTCACACACACATTTTTCTATGTTCCAAGGCGAATCCGGCCGATGAGTAGTTGTCTCCACATACACCTGAAGCGGAATGGGTCCCCTTCGCCCCGGGGTACTATATGTACCTACCCGATCGCTGATCAGTATCAATAACACAAATTAATACCCACTCACTCCCCCCCCTTCCCAAAAGAGGACCGTCTCCTGGTGCCCTCTAGCTCAGCAGCGATTGTCATTGGGATCTTTATGTTGGTTTCATTATTCGGTCGGGAAGGTCGCTCCTGGCCAAGAAATGGATGACGTTCCCTGTCCACTTATCTATAGTAGTTACGAAGGTGACGTCAACGTATTAGTCGTCGGCATTCGTTATACAAAGGCCCATAGTTCATGTCGACTGTCCAGCCTCTTCAGGAGCAAAATGTTGCTTCATGAGGTCACTTGAAACCAGCTGCAACAGTTTCCTTCAAAAGAAAGGTCACCCATGACTTTTAAAATCGCTTCTAAAGTATTCAAGGAGTTTCTTTCTTCTTTTTTTCTTTTGCTTTATTTACATAATAAGAGAAACTTTCAGAAAAGAGTTACTGCTGCAAGGATATCGAAACAATTTGTTCTCTCAAACATTTTCATAGTTTAAATCATACTAACCAAACCTGAACGATGTCAAGTGAAATTTGCTTATATCAATTTGATTTTTTTCATACTAACCAAACCTGAACGATGTCAAATCGAATTTGCTTATATCAATTTGATTTTTTCCATACTAACCAAACCTGAACGATGTCAAGTGAAATTTGCTTATATCAATTTGATTTTTTCCATACTAACCAAACCTGAACGATGTCAAATGGAATTTGCTTATATCAATTTGATTTTTTCCATACTAACCAAACCTGAACGATGTCAAGTGGAATTTGCTTATATCAATTTGATTTTTTCCATACTAACCAAACCTGAACGATGTCAAGTGGAATTTGCTTATATCAATCAGATTTTTCCCATACTAACCAAACCTGAACGATGTCAAACGAATTTGCTTATATCAATTTGATTTTTTCCATACTAACCAAACCTGAACGATGTCAAGTGGAATTTGCTTATATCAATTTGATTTTTTCCATACTAACCAAACTTGAACGATGTCAAATGGAATTTGCTTATATCAATTTGATTTTTTCCATACTAACCAAACCTGAACGATGTCAAGTGGAATTTGCTTATATCAATTTGATTTTTTCCATACTAAGCAAACCTGAACGATGTCAAGTGGAATTTGCATATATAAATTTGATTTTCCCATACTAACCAAACCTGAACGATGCCAAATGGAATTTGCTTATATCAATCTGATTTTTCCAATACTAACCAAACCTGAACGATGTCAAATGGAATTTGCTTATATCAATTTGATTTTTTCCATACTAACCAAACCTGAACGATGTCAAGTGGAAATTGCTTATATCAATTTGATTTTTCCCATACTAACCAAACCTGAACGATGCCAAATGGAATTTGCTTATATCAATCTGATTTTTCCTATACTAACCAAACCTGAACGATGTCAAGTGGAATTTGCTTATATCAATCTTATTTTTTCCATACGAACCAAACCTGAACGATGTCAAGTGGAAATTGCTTATATCAATTTGATTTTTTCCATACTAACCAAACCTGAACGATGTCAAATGGAATTTGCTTACATCAATTTGATTTTTTCCATACTAACCAAACCTGAACTATGTCAAATGGAATTTGCATTTATCAATTTGATTTTTTCCATACTAACCAAACCTGAACGATATCAAATGGAATTTGCTTATATCAATTTGATTTTTTCCATACTAACCAAACCTGAACTATGTCAAGTGGAAATTGCTTATATCAATCTGATTTTTCCCATACTAACCAAACCTGAACGATGCCAAATGGAATTTGCTTATATCAATCTGATTTTTCCTATACTAACCAAACCTGAACGATGTCAAGTGGAATTTGCTTATATCAATCTGATTTTTCCCATACTAACCAAACCTGAACGATGTCAAATGGAATTTGCTTATATCAATTTGATTTTTTCCATACTAACCAAACCTGAACTATGTCAAGTGGAATTTGCATTTAGTCGATTTGATTTTTCCCATACTAACCAAACCTGAACGAGGTCAAGTGGAAATTGCTTATATCAATTTGATTTTTCCCATACTAACCAAACCTGAACGATGTCAAATGGAATTTGCTTATATCAATTTGATTTTTTCCATACTAACCAAACCTGAACTATGTCAAGTGGAATATGCCTTTATCATTTTGATTTTTCCCATACTAACCAAACCTGAACGATGCCAAATGAAATTTGCTTATATCAATCGGATTTTTCCCATATTAACCAAAACTGAACAATGTCAAGTGGAACTTGCTTATATCAATTTGATTTTTTCCATACTAACCAAACCTGAACGATGTCAAGTGGAAATTGCTTATATCAATTTGATTTTTTCCATACTAACCAAACCTGAACGATGTCAAGTGGAAATTGCTTATATCAATTTGATTTTTCCCATATTAACCAAACCTGAACGATGTCAAATGGAATTTGCTTATATCAATTTGATTTTTTCCATACTAACCAAACCTGAACTATGTCAAGTGGAATTTGCTTATATCAATTTGATTTTTTCCATACTAACCAAACCTGAACGATGTCAAGTGGAAATTGCTTATATCAATTTGATTTTTCCCATACTAACCAAACCTGAACGATGCCAAATGGAATTTGCTTATATCAATCTGATTTTTCCTATACTAACCAAACTTGAACGATGTCAAGTGGAATTTGCTTATATCAATCTGATTTTTTCCATACTAACCAAACCTGAACGATGTCAAGTGGAAATTGCTTATATCAATTTGATTTTTTCCATACTAACCAAACCTGAACTATGTCAAGTGGAATTTGCATATATAAATTTGATTTTTCCCATACTAACCAAACCTGAACGATCTCAAATGGAATTTGCTTATATCAATTTGATTTTTCCCATACTAACCAAACCTGAACGATGCCAAATGGAATTTGCTTATATCAATCGGATTTTTCCTATACTAACCAAACCTGAACGATGTCAAGTGGAAATTGCTTATATCAATCGGATTTTTCCCATACTAACCAAACCTGAACGATGTCAAATGGAATTTGCTTATATCAATTTGCTTTTTTCCATACTAACCAAACTTGAACGATGTCAAGTGGAATTTGCTTATATCAATTTGATTTTTTCCATACTAACCAAACCCTAACAATGTCAAGTGGAATTTGTATATATAAATTTGATTTTTCCCATACTAACCAAACCTGAATGATGCCAAATAGAATTTGCTTATATCAATCTGATTTTTCCTATACTAACCAAACCTGAACGATGTCAAGTGGAAATTGCTTATATCAATTTGATTTTTTCCATACTAACCAAACCTGAACGATGTCAAGTTGAAATTGCCTATATCAATTTGATTTTTTCCATACTAACCAAACCTGAACGATGTCAAGTGGAAATTGCTTATATCAATTTGATTTTTTCCATACTAACTAAACCTGAACGATGTCAAGTTGAAATTGCTTATATCAATTTGATTTTTTCCATACTAACCAAACCTGAACGATGTCAAGTGGAAATTGCTTATATCAATTTGATTTTTCCCATACTAACCAAACCTGAACGATGTCAAATGGAATTTGCTTATATCAATTTGATTTTTCCCATACTAACCAAACCTGAACGATGCCAAATGGAATTTGCTTATATCAATCTGATTTTTCCTATACTAACCAAACCTGAACGATGTCAAGTGGAAATTGCTTATATCAATCGGATTTTTCCCATACTAACCAAACCTGAACGATGTCAAGTGGAATTTGCATAAATTTGATTTTTTCCATACTAACCAAACCTGAACGATGCCAAATGGAATTTGCTTATATCAATCTGATTTTTCCTATACTAACCAAACCTGAACAATATCAAATGGAAATTGCTTATATCAATTTGATTTTTTCCATACTAACCAAACCTGAATGATGTCAAATGGAATTTGCTTATATCAATTTGATTTTTTCCATACTAAGCAAACCTGAACGATGTCAAGTGGAATTTGCTTATATCAATCTGATTTTTCCCATACTAACCAAACCTCAACGATGTCAAATGGAATTTGCTTATATCAATTTGATTTTTTCCATACTAACCAAACCTGAACGATGTCAAATGGAATTTGCTTATATCAATTTGATTTTTTCCATACTACCCAAACCTGAACGATGTCAAGTGGAATTTGCTTATATCAATCTGATTTTTTCCATACTAACCAAACCTGAACGATGTCAAGTGGAATTTGCCTTTATCAATTTGATTTTTTCCATACTAACCAAACCTGAACGATGTCAAGTGGAATTTGCTTATATCAATTTGATTTTTTCCATACTAACCAAACCTGAACGATGCCAAATGGAATTTGCTTATATCAATTTGTTTTTTTTCATACTAACCAAACCTGAACGATGTCAAGTGGAATTTGCTTATATCAATTTGATTTTTTTCCATACTAACCAAACCTGAACGATGTCAAGTGGAATTTGCTTATATCGATTCGATTTTTTCCATACTAAATAAACCTGTACGATGTCAAGTGGAATTTGCTTATATCAATTTGATTTTTCCCATACTAACCAAACCTGAACGATGTCAAATGGAATTTGCTTATATCAATTTGATTTTTTCCATACTAACCAAACCTCAACAATGTCAAGTGGAAATTACTTATATCAATTTGATTTTGTTCCATACTAACCAAACCTGAACTATGTCAAGTGGAATTTGCTTATATCAATTTGATTTTTTCCATACTAACCAAACCTGAACGATGTCAAGTGGAATTTGCATATATAAATTTGATTTTTCCCATACTAACCAAACCTGAGCGATGCCAAATGGAATTTGCTTATATCAATCTGATTTTTCCTATACTAACCAAACCTGAACGATGTCAAGTGGAAATTGCTTATATTCATTTGATTTTTTCCATACTAACCAAACCTGAACGATGTCAAGTGGAAATTACTTATATCAATTTGATTTTTTCCATACTAACCAAACCTGAACGATGTCAAGTGGAAATTGCTTATATCAATTTGATTTTTCCCATACTAACCAAACCTGAACGATGTCAATTGAAATTTTCTTATATCAATTTGATTTTTCCCATACTAACCAAACCTGAACGATGCCAAATGGAATTTGCTTATATCAATCTGATTTTTCCTATACTAACCAAACCTGAACGATGTCAAGTGGAAATTGCTTATATCAATCGGATTTTTCCCATACTAACCAAACCTGAACGATGTCAAATGGAATTTGCTTATATCAATTTGATTTTTTCCATACTACCCAAACCTGAACGATGTCAAGTGGAATTTGCTTATATCAATCTGATTTTTTCCATACTAACCAAACCTGAACGATGTCAAGTGGAATTTGCCTTTGTCAATTTGATTTTTTCCATAATAACCAAACCTGAACGATGTCAAGTGGAATTTGCTTATATCAATTTGATTTTTTCCATACTAACCAAACCTGAACGATGTCAAATGGAATTTGCTAATATCAATTTGTTTTTTTTTCATACTAACCAAACCTGAACGATGTCAAATGGAATTTGCTTATATCAATTTGATTTTTTCCATACTAACCAAACCTGAACGATGTCAAGTGGAATTTGCTTATATCAATTTGATTTTTTCCATACTAACTAAACCTGGACGATGTCAAGTGGAATTTGCTTATATCAATTTGATTTTTCCCATACTAACCAAACCTGAACGATGTCAAATGGAATTTGATTATATCAATTTGATTTTTTCCATACTAAACAAACCTGAACGATGTCAAATGGAATTTGCTTATATCAATTTGATTTTTCCTTACTAACCAAACCTGAACGATGTCAAGTGGAATTTGCTTATATCAATTTGATTTTTTCCATACTAACCAAACCTGAACAATGTCAAGCGGAAATTACTTATATCAATTTGATTTTTTCAATACTAACCAAACCTGAACGATGTCAAATGGAATTTGCTTATATCAATTTGATTTTTTCCATACTAACCAAACCTGAACGATGTTAAGTGGAATTTGCATATATAAATTTGATTTTTCCCATACTAACCAAACCTGAACGATGCCAAATGGAATTTGCTTATTTCAATCAGATTTTTCCCATACTAACCAAACCTGAACGATGTCAAGTGGAACTTGCTTACATCAATTTGATTTTTTTTTCATACTAACCAAACCTGAACGATGTCAAGTGGAATTTGCATATATAAATTTGATTTTTCCCATACTAACCAAACCTGAACGATGCCAAATGGAATTTGCTTATATCAATCTGATTTTTCCTATACTAACCAAACCTGAACGATGTCAAGTTGAATTTGCTTATATCAATTTGATTTTTTCCATACTAACCAAACCTGAACGATGTCAAGTGGAATTTGCTTATATCAATTTGATTTTTTCCATACTAACCAAACCTGAACAATGTCAAGTGGAAATTACTTATATCAATTTGATTTTTTCCATACTAACCAAACCTGAACGATATCAAATGGAATTTGCTTATATCAATTTGATTTTTTCCATACTAACCAAACCTGAACGATGTTAAGTGGAATTTGCATATATAAATTTGATTTTTCCCATACTAACCAAACCTGAACGATGCCAAATGGAATTTGCTTATTTCAATCAGATTTTTCCCATACTAACCAAACCTGAACGATGTCAAGTGGAACTTGCTTACATCAATTTGATTTTTTTTTCATACTAACCAAACCTGAACGATGTCAAGTGGAATTTGCATATATAAATTTGATTTTTCCCATACTAACCAAACCTGAACGATGTCAAATGGAATTTGCTTATATCAATTTGATTTTATCCATACTAACCAAACCTGAACGATGTCAAATGGAATTTGCTTATATCAATTTGATTTTTTCCATACTAACCAAACCTGAACTATGTCAAGTGGAATTTTCCTTTATCAATTTGATTTTTCCCATACTAACCAAACCTGAACGATGTCAAGTGGAATTTGCTTATATCAATTTGATTTTTTCCATACTAACCAAACCTGAACGATGTCAAGTGGAAATTGCTTATATCAATTTGATTTTTCCCATACTAACCAAACCTGAACGATGCCAAATGGAATTTGCTTATATCAATCTGATTTTTCCTTTACTAACCAAACCTGAACGATGTCAAGTGGAATTTGCTTATATCAATCTGATTTTTTCCATACTAACTAAACCTGAACGATGTCAAGTGGAAATTGCTTATATCAATCTGATTTTTCCTATACTAACCAAACGTGAACGATGTCAAATGGAATTTGCTTATATCAATTTGATTTTTTCCATACTAACCAAACCTGAACTATGTCAAGTGGAATTTGCCTTTATCAATTTGATTTTTCCTATACTAACCAAACCTGAACGATGTGAAGTGGAAATTGCTTATATCAATTTGATTTTTCCCATACTAACCAAACCTGAACGATGTCAAATGGAATTTGCTTATATCAATTTGATTTTTTCCATACTAACCAAACCTGAACTATGTCAAGTGGAATTTGCCTTTCTCATTTTAATTTTTCCCATACTAACCAAACCTGAACGATGCCAAATGGAATTTGCTTATATCAATCGGATTTTTCCCATATTAACCAAACCTGAACGATGTCAAGTGGAACTTGCTTATATCAATTTGATTTTTTCCATACTAACCAAACCTGAACGATGTCAAGTGGAATTTGCTTATATCAATTCGATTTTTTCCATACTAACCAAACCTGAACGATGTCAAGTGGAATTTGCTTATATCAATCTGATTTTTCCTATACTAACCAAACCTGAACGATGTCAAGTGGAATTTGCTTATTCAATTTGCTTTTTTCCATACTAACCAAACTTGAACGATGTCAAGTGGAATTTGCTTATATCAATTTGATTTTTTTCCATACTAACCAAACCCTAACAATGTCAAGTGGAATTTGTATATATAAATTTGATTTTTCCCATACTAACCAAACCTGAACGATGCCAAATGGAATTTGCTTATATCAATCTGATTTTTCCTATACTAACCAAACCTGAACGATGTCAAGTGGAAATTGCTTATATCAATTTGATTTTTTCCATACTAACCAAACCTGAATGATGTCAAGTTGAAATTGCTTATATCAATTTGATTTTTTCCATACTAACCAAACCTGAACGATGTCAAGTGGAAATTGCTTATATCAATTTGATTTTTCCCATACTAACCAAACCTGAACGATGTCAAATGGAATTTGCTTATATCAATCTGATTTTTTCCATACTAACCAAACCTGAACGATGTCAAGTGGAATTTGCTTATATCAATTTGATTTTTTCCATATTAACCAAACCTGAACGATGTCAAATGGAATTTGCTTATATCAATTTGATTTTTTTCATACTAACCAAACCTGAACGATGTCAAAAGGAATTTGCTTATATCAATTTGATTTTTTCCATACTAACCAAACCTGAACGATGTCAAGTTCAATTTGCATATATCAATTTGATTTTTTCCATACTAACCAAACCTGAACGATGCCAAGTGGAATTTGCTTATATCAATTTAATTTTTCCCATACTAACCAAACCTGAACGATGTCAAATGGAATTTGCTTATATCAATTTGATTTTTTCCATACTAACCAAACCTGAACGATGTCAAATGGAATTTGCTTATATCAATTTGATTTTTTCCATACTAACCAAACCAGAACGATGTCAAGTGGAATTTGCTTATATCAATTTGATTTTTTCCATACTAACCAAACCTGAACAATGTCAAGTGGAAATTACTTATATCAATTTGATTTTTTCCATACTAACCAAACCTGAACGATGTCAAATGGAATTTGCTTATATCAATTTGATTTTTTCCATACTAACCAAACCTGAACGATGTTAAGTGGAATTTGCATATATAAATTTGATTTTTCCCATACTAACCAAACCTGAACGATGCCAAATGGAATTTGCTTATTTCAATCAGATTTTTCCCATACTAACCAAACCTGAACGATGTCAAGTGGAACTTGCTTACATCAATTTTATTTTTTTTTCATACTAACCAAACCTGAACGATGTCAAGTGGAATTTGCATATATAAATTTGATTTTTCCCATACAAACCAAACCTGAACGATGTCAAATGGAATTTCCTTATATCAATTTGATTTTTTCCATACTAACCAAACCTGAACGATGTCAAGTGGAATTTGCTTATATCAATTTGATTTTTTCCATACTAACCAAACCTGAACAATGTCAAGTGGAAATTACTTATAGCAATTTGATTTTTTCCATACTAACCAAACCTGAACTATGTCAAGTGGAATTTGCTTATATCAATTTGATTTTTTCCATACTAACCAAACCTGAACGATGTCAAGTGGAATTTGCATATATAAATTTGATTTTTTCCATACTAACCAAACCTGAACGATGCCTAATGGAATTTGCTTTTTTTCAATCCGATTTTTCCCATACTAACCAAACCTGAACGATGTCAAGTGGAACTTGCTTACATCAATTTGATTTTTTTTTTATACTAACCAAACCTGAACGATGTCAAGTGAACTTGTTTATATCAATTTGAATTTTCCCAAATATTAACCGAACCTGAACGATATCAAGTGGAACTTGCTTATATCAATCGGATTTTTCCTATACTAACCAAACCTGAACGATGTCAAGTGGAATTTGCTTTATCAATTTGATTTTCCCCATACTAACCAAACCTGAACGATGTCAAGTGGAATTCGGTTATATCAATCTGATTTTTCCCATACTAACCAAACCTGAACGATGTCAAGTGGAATTTGCTTATATCAATTTGATTTTTCCCATACTAACCAAACCTGAACGATGCCAAATGGAATTTGCTTATATCAATCGGATTTTTCCCATATTAACCAAACCTGAACGATGTCAAGTGGAACTTGCTTATATCAATTTGATTTTTCCCATACTAACCAAACCTGAACGATGTCAAGTGGAATTTGCTTATATCAATCTGATTTTTCCTATACTAACCAAACCTGAACGATGTCAAGTGGAATTTGCTTATATCAATTTGATTTTTTCTATACTAACCAAACCTGAACGATGTCAAGTGGAATTTGCTTATATTAATCTGATTTTTCCCATACTAACCAAACCTGAAAGATGTCAAGTGGAATTTGCTTATATCAATCTGATTTTTTCCATACTGACCAAACCTGAACGATGTTAAGTGGAATTTGCTTATATCAATCTGATTTTTCCCATACTAACCAAACCTGAACGATGACAAGTGGAATTTGCTTATATCAATCTGATTTTTCCTATACTAACCAAACCTGAACGATGTCAAGTGGAATTTGCTTATATCAATCTGATTTTTCCCATACTAACCAAACCTGAACGATATCAAGTGGAATTTGCTTATATTAATCTGATTTTACCTATACTAACCAAACCTGAACGATGTCAAGTGGAGTTTGCTTATATCAATCTGATTTTTCCCATACTAAGTAAACCTGAACGATGTCAAGTGGAATTTGCTTATATCAATCTGATTTTTCCTATACTGACCAAACCTGAACGATGTCAAGTGGAATTTGCTTATATCAATCTGATTTTTCCCATACTAACCAAACCTGAACGATGTCAAGTGGAATTTGCTTATATCAATCTGATTTTTCCTATACTAACCAAACCTGAACGATGTCAAGTGGAATTTGCTTATATCAATCTGATTTTTCCCATACTAACCAAACCTGAACGATGTCAAGTGGAATTTGCTGATATCAATCTGATTTTTCCTATACTAACCAAACCTGAACGATGTCAAGTGGAATTTGCTGATATCAATCTGATTTTTCCTATACTAACCAAACCTGAACGATGTCAAGTGGAATTTGCTTATATTAATCTGATTTTTCCTATACTAACCAAACCTGAACGATGTCAAGTGGAATTTGCTTATATCAATCTGATTTTTCCTATACTAACCAAACCTGAACGATGTCAAGTGGAATTTGCTTATATTAATCTGATTTTTCCTATACTAACCAAACCTGAACGATAAAAAGGAAAATGAATAATCATTTTGTCTCGGCCTTCTGTGCCTAAGGGCAAAAACCTAATTATTACTCATTTTTTACAACCCCGTGGGGCACCCTGAAGGGCAAGGCCCGTAGCACGTCTTAAATGTGCTACTAGGTTCACCCGGCGCTTCTTGTATGACAAAAGCATTTTTGCTTCATTTAATCTGTTTCTTTCATCCACTATTAAGGTGCCATCTTGTCTCTCACTAGTCGTAGCAAACCACTAAACATTACTTCCACTCTACTATAATTCCATACAACTATTATTCCTTTCTCCCTGTACTTCCACTCTGCTATAATTCCATACAAACTATTACTCCTTTCTCCCTGTACTTTTACTCTACTATAATTCCATATAAACTATTATTCTTTTCTCCCTGTACTTCCACTCTACTATAATTCTATACAAACTATTACTCCTTTCTCCCTGTACTTCCACTCTACTATAATTCCATACAAACTATTATTCCTTTCCCCATGTACTTCCACTCTGCTATAATTCCATACAAACTATTACTCCTTTCTCCCTGTACTTTTACTCTACTATAATTCCATATAAACTATTATTCTTTTCTCCCTGTACTTCCACTCTACTATAATTCTATACAAACTATTACTCCTTTCTCCCTGTACTTTTACTCTACTATAATTCCATATAAACTATTATTCTTTTCTCCCTGTACTTTTACTCTACTATAATTCCATACAAACTATTACTCCTTTCTCCCTGTAATTTTACTCTACTATAATTCTATATAAACTATTATTCTTTTCCCCCTGTACTTCCACTCTACTATAATTTCATACAAACTATTACTCCTTTCTCCCTGTACTTCTACTCTACTATAATTCCATATAAACTATCATTCCTTTCTCCTTTTACTTCCACTCTACTATAATTCCATACAAACTATTACTCCTTTCTCCCTGTACTTTTACTCTACTATAATTCCATACAAACTGTTACTCCTTTCTCCCTGTACTTCTACTCTACTAAAATTCCATATAAACTATTATTCTTTTCTCCCTGTACTTCCACTCTACTATAATTTCATACAAACTATTACTCCTTTCTCCCTGTACTTCTACTCTACTATAATTCCATATAAACTATCATTCCTTTCTCTCTGTACTTCAACTCTACTATAATTCCGTACAAACTATTATTCCTTTCTCCCTGTACTTCCACTCTACTATAATTCCATACAAACTATTACTCCTTTCTCCCTGTACTTCCACTCTACTATAATTCCATACAAACTATTTTTCCTTTCTCCCTCTACTTCCACTCTACTATAATTACATACAAACTATTACTCCTTTCTCCCTGTACTTCAACTCTACTATAATTCCATATAAACTATTATTCTTTTCCCTCTGTACTTCCACTCCACTATAATTCCATACCAACTACTATTCCTTTCTCCCGGTACTTCTACTCTACTATAATTCCATACAAACTATCATTCCTTTCTCTCTGTACTTCAACTCTACTATAATTCCGTACAATAATCCCGTACAAACTATTATTCCTTTATCCCTGTACTTCTACTCTACTATAATTCCATATAAACTATTATTCTTTTCTCCCCGTACTTCCACTCTACTATAATTCCATACAAACTATTACTCCTTTATCCCTGTACTTCTACTCTACTATAATTCCATATAAACTATTATTCTGTTCTCCCGGTACTTCCACTCTACTATAATTCCATATAGACTATTATTCTGTTCTCCCGGTACTTCCACTCTACTATAATTCCATACAAACTATCATTCCTTTCTCTCTGTACTTCAACTCTACTATAATTCCGTACAAACTATTATTCCTTTTTCCCTGTACTTCCACTCTACTATAATTCCATACAAACTATCACTCCTTTCTCCCTGTACTTCAACTCTACTATAATTCCGTACAAACTATTATTCCTTTCTCCCTCTACTTCCACTCTACTATAATTCCATACAAACTATTACTCCTTTCTCCCTGTACTTCTACTTTCCTTAATTCCATATAAACTATTATTCTTTTCCCTCTGTACTTCTACTCTACTATAATTCCGTACAAACTATTATTCTTTTCTCCCTGTACTTCCACTCTACTATAATTCCATACAAACTTTTTCTCCTTTCTCCCTGTACTTCTACTCTACTATAATTCCATACAAACTATTATTCCTTTCTCCCTGATTGCCTCTTCATGTATATTCTATTATAATCTGCTCTCGTTCGTGGAACCTCTTACTCCTTATTCTTATATTCTTTCACCCACCCGTTACTCGAATTCCACAACATCCAAACACTCAGAATTGACACAAAACAATCAGGTAATTGGACAATCATACCCTCACTTCATCCTACCTTCTCTTCTTAGCTTATCCTTACGTACTCATACCAAATCAAGGATGCTTCTACAATTCCTATTCTCGTATACATGATCTCCAAAGAGCATTTGTCTCTTCATTTGCCACTCTTTTTCTTTTTCTCCTTAACTCACCCCTCTCTCGATTTATGCAGCATCTCACAGGTAGGGATTTCCACCAGACATCCATCTCCTTAATATCTCCCTCTTCCCTATCATTTAATTAAGACCAAATCAATCGTACAGTAACAATTCCCACTTGAACGTTCAGCCTCCCACTTATACCTGTGTGTATACATATCTTCCTGGTAAATGTATATGTTTATGGTATATATAAAATTCACACAATAGTCAACAACTCATTTTGCCCATTTTCTCTACCATTCACTTATATCTCCTATAACCATAAGCCTAAAATCCCTCCCTCTCCCTAGCAATGGCATTTTGAGCGTCCTCCCCAAACCTATCATTTTTACACGAGAGAGCAAGTTACCCAGCCAAGTGTCACCGTTCATTTCCCATATATGTAACCTGGTATCACGTTTACTCACCTTACACGACGTCCAAGTGACAAGGCGGTGATGATATTCTCGCTTCATACAACGCTCCAACGTCGATAATAAACTTGCAGAAATTTGATGCTTAGAAATCCATTGTAATGAAGTAACGGAGCTACAGTTGTGTTCAATTTAATCTGCCTACTTTAGTTTCCTTTATAAGAAGTTCGCTATCATAAATTGCTTCGGGATATCAAAACATAACTTGATATTTGAGAAAAAGCGATCGTCTCGGGGAAACTTAGCCAGGCATCGCTCATTGCGAAATACACTGAACAATTGAAAACGCTGCTTTAAAAACGAACTTGAGACGATCAATTTTCTTGGCTTCTCTCAATAATTGACTAGCAATAGTCAGTATTCCTTTGTGTTTATCCGAACTAGGCATGAATCCTTTAAGAGGGTGGCTCGTGTTTGGAATTTTAAGTGGATTGACAGGTATTAAGATACGTTATTGTATGCATATTTATACGAGTGCTTATAAGATAACAAATTCGTGTGGGAATATAATAGTAAAATTTCTAGTATAATTGACTATTTCTTTTGAGAATTAAATGGAAATTATTATGTTCATCAATAATAGAATGTGTGATTGTGACTGCGTCCAGTATGGATCCACTGAACAGTATTTTGACAGTATTTTAAACGTCGTAACTCCTTGATACAGAATCTCGAGAGACTTTAAAATAGTCCGGCGGATTGCGAGCCGCCTCCCCAACCACAATACCCGCAGTTTATTGCCCTTCCGGCCTCAACGCCTGCAGCAAGATGCGAAGCTATATATCTTTCACCCTTTTCATTCTCTCCATTTTTAACACTTTCTTTATAGATCTCTCCTTACAAAGTTTTCGCGGGTGATGCCCTCGTTGGTTTTTACTTTAATTAAAAAAGAAGAAGCTGAGGTTATGGCTTTCATCCGCCTCATTTCTCTCCCTTCAATCGGGGGAGTTGATATTTTCACTAATGACACCCCACCCCAACCCACTTGAACGCCATTACCCTCAATTCCAGTCAACCCTGGCAAACAACGTGACATATTGTATAGGGTGATCCAAAAGTTCCTCCGTAGTAAGAAAATTCCCCTGTGGAAAAGTGAAATAATAACTGTCCTCAGGGAAAACGAGTAAGGAGACATGAAGAAAAGAAATCGTAATGACGTCATTGACAATCAACTGGGAAAGATCAATCATCGTGTTCGAGTACAAGGGCGACCTTTTCAGCACAATGTAATTAATTGTGTGACTATTAAGTTTTCTTACTCCGGAGAGATTTATGGATTGCCTTATGTGCGCTTGTCTACAAATACTCGTATAAAAATGGATGCACAGTAGGGTGTGCACCCGGTTCTTGCTACCCGAGAAATTCCAGGTTTCTAGTTTTCAGGAACTGGACCGAGAACCGAAAAGATTTCCCGGTTCCTAAAAGATCATGAAATCGTTTTTAGCCAAAGGTAAAAAAAAGCAAAAAAATAAATCTAAAGGTGATATCCTTAGGAGAATATTAATTCCTTTTAAATCGGGTCTTCTCAAACTTTTTACCATAAAGACCCCTTGTAATATTCGAATTTTCATCAGCTCCCCCCCGATCGAAAGTAAAGTAAATAGGCTTATAATGTACAATTTTTTAAAGAAAAGGGTTAGGCCTAGTTCTTTGAATGTTATATATAATTTATAAAATCGTAGGACACACTATAATTGTATTTTTTGTTATAATTTACTATTTAGAATAGTACAAAAGAATATTGAACCATAAGCAATCATAAGAACCTCTAACTATGAGCACCTAAAATTAACTTGAAATAGACGCGCTTTCTCGGACGTTTGAATCCGAGTATCGATGTGAAGACGCGCTGGAATAGCCTTTTGCACATGTTAGATCGTTTTTGAAGATAAAAGATTGTATCCCTACAGCTTTGAGAGCAATAAGATATGAAGACTCGGTATGATATTATGAATGGCAAAGAATCGAAGAAATTGATGAAGTTTTAGGGCCACAAGAGATTGTAACCAAAGAACTATCGTCCAGAGATGCCTCATTTTTAAAAGCAGTTTTCGTTCATTTTCACTTAATTCAATTAAAAAGCATAGAACATCGCCTAAGTTTGAACCTACGACGAGCTTTGATTGATCGATACATAAGTCGAAGCCAAAAAGAAGTAGCAGGACTGCTTCAATATATCTATAATATAAATTATCCAACCTCTTAGTCTCTTAAAGTCTGCTGGAGCAATTTACAAACGTCTCTCTCCAGAGAGTAATGAGGAAAACGAAGAAGAAAGTACTGTTGCTGAAGAAGTATATCAAAATACGCCCGATGCGTTTGACGACCCTTTAAAGGCTCCAGGAATACAACAACGATGTGGTCAATAAACTTAAATCACCAAAGAGCGTAAAAAAAAATGAAGAAACTTTCGATGCCAGCAAAGAATTGAACCCTTTTAAAGCGACGGGGAATCGCGCCGAAAAAGCTGTCTATTATTTTCAAGGATTCCTTCTCAATTGTTCTTAAGATACTACTTCATAAATGATATAAAATATAAATAAAACTAATTGATCTCAAATTTTTTATTGCTTAGATTTTTAGGCCAATTAAACTAAGTTTAATTTCTTTTAAAGATTTTATTTGTTTTAAAGTTTCGTTTTCAATTGTCTTATACGGCTATGAACTCTAAAAGCTCAAATTTTCTTAAAATACTAATTCATAAATGATGTAAATCTAGATAAATAAACATAATTGATCTCAATACTGAGATTTTTTGTCAAATGAGACTAAGTTTAATGTTACAAACAACGGTTAAAACAAAGATTTTTGTTGGCTCTTCTTTCCCGGTTCTTTCCGATAATTCTTCTGGTATCGGTCCCGGTTCCTTATTAAATCAGCGATTAACTTGATCTACAGAGACATCTTGCATCACTTTGCAAATCGATTATCTCTTCCCATTTTCCCACAATATTTCTCAATTTTTCTCACCTACCCTAATTTTACCACTTTTAAAATCCGAATACTATTTTTTTTTTACCCTCTATCTACCGACTGCTAACAAGGGCATAAGTTGCCTCAAATATGAATAAGCATAGGTTATTTTTATAAATATGAAGAACCTAACTTATATTTTTCTTTATTTGACTTCAATAGAAAATATGAAATAGATTTCTATCCTATTTAATCACTGGGTGAATCAATTTTGGCATTTTTGAAGAATAAGGGTTCCAATTGACCGCTCTTCTTCAAACGGGCCAAACTGGGGCCCTAATTGTTCAAATGGATCAATTGGGACCATTATTCTTCAAAAGGTCAGCAATTTTTCTTCTTTAAAATATTTATAAAATGTTGGAATGAACATTCTAAAATTGTCCTCACAGGAAGTAATTCTGCCAAATATTGGGGGGAGGGGGGGTGCTGTGGTTCTTATGGTAGCTATGTATCTCTGTCATCGTGCATTCTATATCATCATATTTCCTTAAGAATTATTTGGGGATTTTCGAAGATCTTCAGACAGATTCGTGAGTAGATTTGCAGAAATATTTTCACATAAAATACAATTTAAATAAGAAAATGATAAAAACAAACAAACAATGGAACTATCAAAATAGGTAACATTTAAAATAAGTTTTGTAGGGGGGGGGGAAGCATTGCAGTAAATAGTTTATATCTAATTGAATGAAACTGTCGCTAGAAACAAACTAATTTTTTTAGGGAATATCACAACTATTGCAGAATCTAGAAAAAATCCTGCAATTTTGATTTCGAAGAAATTGTGTCCCTTTGCCGTTGGGATTAAATGATATGCATTGAGGGAAAATCGATTCGCCAAGAATAGAATTTTCTAACGAATACATTTTGCATTTTATTTTGGACTTGGGCGATAGATGCACGCCACTACTACTGGTTTTTTTGGGGGGGGGGAGGGGTCATTTATCTGGCGACTGCCAACAAATTTATTAAGAAACATGGACAAAATTCAAACATCAACTGAGAGAAAAATAAAAGGCACGGTCAGCAGTCGCTGAGGAAGCCCACTTCCATTAGGGACTCACACGACATCAAATTAAAAAAAAAAAATAAAGAGTAAGGAGGCAACCCGCCTCCTCAAAGAGCTCTGACCCCACAGCGAACATAAACAAGTACACAGATGAGAAGGAATAAGTACTCAGATGGGCATGAACAAGTACACAGATGAGAATGAACAAGTACACAGATGAGAAGGAATAAGTACACAGATGGGAATGAATAAGTACACAGATGGGCATGAACAAGTACACATATGGGCATGAACAAGTACACAGATGGGCATGAACAAGTGCTCAGATGGGCATGAACAAGTACACAGATGAGAATGAACAAGTACACAGATGGGCATGAACAAGTACACAGATGGTGGTAAACAAGTACACGGATGGTGGTAAACAAGTACACGGATGGTTATGAACAAGTACACAGATGGACATGAACAAGTACACATATGAGCATCAACAAGTATACAGATGGGCATGAACAAGTACACAGATGGGCATGAACAAGTACACAGATGGGCATGAACAAGTACACAGATGGGCATGAACAATTACACAGATGAGCATGATCAAGTACACAGATGGACATGAACAAGTACACAGATGGTGGTAAACAAGTACATGGATGGTTATAAACAAGTACACAGATGGACATGAACAAGTACACAAAAGGGGAATGAATAAGTACACAGATGGACATGATCACGTAGAGAGAATCGTCAGATGAACAGTAAATGAATTGGATTCATTAAAATTGTCAAATATGAGACATAAAATCAACGAAATACAATCAGATTTCAAGTGGACCACCTGAGAATAACAATCAAACGTGGACATCTCAGCTGTTTGAAAGCCCTTGTTAAAAAGGTCGGTGGGTGAATTTAGAAGAGTTGGAAATGTGTGGAAGATTCATGTCCCAAGTAACTCAGAGAGAAGAATACTTTGTAAAACTGGGTGATGGAAGGGCTAACAACTCTTTTCAACCTGCCTAACTTCTCCATAAAAGGATGCTTCTTAAGGTTCAAAGGTGTGTTCTGGTAGGGTTATACATTACGGAGATTGTGGAAGTTTATAAGAAAGATAAATATTTCGATCAACCAAGATTTTTTCTAATCATAGTCTTGGTCTGTGATACAAAGAAACGAGAAGTTGGTCTCAGTTTGGTCATAAATTATGTTTTGGTTGCCATATTAGAGAAAATGACACGATACGAGTAGATTGCAGAGTCCCGCTAGGCAAGTCTCTATCTAGCTTGCTTCCCATCACGAGTCTAAAGGGGAGAGTTGTAGTACTTAACATTGGCTCACTGAACAAAAGCAGACAGATAAATACAAATTATGAATAGAAAATGTTGATGAAGTTGGTTAAAATTAAAACAGCCTCGATAAGGATCGATAAAGAAAGGGAGACAAATTAATATTAACTGCCTACTTAAAAAATTAAGAGGGGTGATTGGTAAAGATTGGCTAATTTAGTAAGGGTTTTTTTCAGTTGGCTTTGAAGAATTTATATATATATATATATATATATATATATATATATATATATATATATATATATATATATATATATATATATGCAATTTAAATGAGTGGGAGAAATACCATAAAATCAATATTAGATTCACGAAAAGTAAAATCATGTAAAACCCTATGCAACGAGGGAATAAAAAAAAATAGGTTAAAATCTTAAGGAAAACACTATCAGAAACAATATTGCATTCCTGAGGATTCAATAAAAAACAATTATTACAAAGAACTTTAAAGAAAATATTAATAACCCGTATTTAAATATACCTTAGTTTTGATCTAAAGGAAATACCAAAGAAACAAAATTATTCGTTTTGTTTTGCCATCGGTTGGTTATTATAATTTTAAAGTTAGTTGGTAGTTAGTTACATTATCAATAGTTATTAAAAAGCGCAGATTAGTTGGTTGAGTAATTAAATTATATGTAAGGAGACTGCAGTTGAATATGAATTGAGGGAAAACACTATCAGAAATAATATTGCATTCCTGAGGATTCAATAAAAAAAGGGGTGTTCCAAATATTTCTAAAAAAGAACTTTTTCTACCTTTGAAATATGTTTACTCAAGTGTACAAAAGCCGAAATGTGCATGTTGATTTGCTGAAATTTGTTTATCGATGATACGGCCTAATGGACATCTGCTACTTTTCATACAAGATGAGGAAGGGGAAATTTCTGTCCAAGGCGATGCAGGAAAAGCAACTCAAGCACCCAAGAAGCTGATCAAAAAGTTTAAACACCTGTTGGAGATAGGCATGCATTTGTTCTTCTCCGACAAGAAGAATTTTTGCCAAGACCATAAGATCAACTTCAAGAACAGGTTGCTCGCCTTCGCACCCAATGACATGCCCAGAGTAATTCAGATGAAATTTCTAGCGACAATCATGGTCTTCAGTGTCGTCAGCATCGAAGGTGACGTCATGCTACCCTAAATATTCCCTAATGGCTTCAGACTGAACACCGACGGCTCCATCCGTGTTCTGAGCGAGGTGGTGAAGCCCTGGATTGACCGGGTAGCTGCAAGGAGGCCTATGTGTGGCAGTAAGACTCTACGCTCTGCTAGACCAGCCGGAAGACCAAGGCATGGCTATCGGAGAATTTATTCGATCACATAGCACATGGCATTTGACCTCCCAACTTGTCTAACTGCAACCCACTTGACATCTTTGTGTGTAGCGCGGTTATAAGAGAGACCAACAAATCCAGCTGAAACATAAAGGCCTACGTTTTAGGCCTTTATGGGCATAAAACAGGAGATAGTGACGAAGGCTTGTTGCCGGTTTCGAGGTCGCCTGGAGGCTCTAATCGAAGCCACAGGAGGGTTCATCGAGTAAGATCGACAGAACATGTCCTGAAGACAAACTGACCTATATTTCACGATATCTCAAAAAATAAAAAAAATAAAGTTTTATTTTTTTTCTGAGGCAGTCATCATCCGAATGAATACCGTCACCACCCTGTGTGCGTACATTAAACATTTTGGCTACGGTAAGTTGGAAGGAAAGAAGGTATTTATTTCACTTTGGTTGTCAAGTTATAGTAATCTGTTGTTGTTACTTGTGTTGATGGAGCTGATAACTGATATGTCTTTCATTACATTTTTCCTTTTGAACGCTATGCAATCAAGGTCATTTTTTGGTTCTATTTCCTCCCATCCATGTCCATCTTCTGCTTTGTTTCTTTTGGAAGGAGTTCATAATGTCAAGGTTTACTTCTTCAATTTTTTCCAATCGGTTTTCCTGTTCATTTCAATCATCAGCTCGGAATTTTCCTACCGACCGACTATTGTGTCCTGGTTCTTCAGCCTTTGCATTAAAGTCCCCCATAACCAACTTGAACTGATGGTTTTCTTGTGTATGGGCATTGGTGAGGGCTGTATACAAGTCCTCAACTGTTTCATCTGACTGAGATTGTGTAGGTACATAGGATTGGATTAGTTGGAGAAAATATGTATTTTATATAGTAAATTACTAATTTAATTAATTTATTAGGCATAACTGTATTTTTTTAGATAAATGGTTCTGTTTATGTGTGTGTAGATTGCTACGCCACTAGTATATACTAGAATGTATTTCGCTTCGAGCTTTATAAAAGACTATTTGGCCGTTTTTAATTTCAAAGCTCCTTCACTCTTCCCTCCTATTTTGGTGAGGCTGATGATGTCTCGTTTTGTCCTTTTAAGTTCTTTTTCGTAGAACTTAATGTCTGAATATCCTACGTAGCTGGAGTTTTCAAGCGTCGACAGCAGTTCCATCAACGCGGCTATCCTTAGCTCCGCCTTCTAAACACTCCTCCTTCCCCTGAACGTACCTGTCTGCTGCTATAAGCAGGGGCTCGTGGATCTTTCTGGAGATAATGGGAGAGAGAACTCACATCATTGGCACATTTTAACCACTGAGTGATTCGGACCAATCTTCAAAGTGGACTAAAGTTGTGGAACTGCATGGGAATTTTCAATACGGCCCCCGTTGATCCAACCCCTGGAAACGTACCTGGTATCAGTTGTCTCCCACGCAGGATATATGTAAGTTTGCGATAAAAAATGTTCTCACCCCCTGATATGTTAAGGAATTTGTAGGATATATATATATATATATATATATATATATATATATATATATATATATATACACACACTATCATTTGATTAGATAACATAAACAAAAAGGATGACATTTAATAGTTTATTAAGACAAATTAGAGTGATTATATTTGAACTAAAGTCCATATACCAATTTTATTAATTTCCTATCAATAAAAATTATCCACATTCCTGTAAGAAATCGCTCATTTTTGCCGGTCTTTGAGTCAAGATGACTGTCACCTTGTCTATGGTCAACAATTCAAGGTCAGCAGGCATATGGCTACTTTATTTGAGGTCATATGTTTTCCATATGTGCATTCACTACTCGTCATTCGGAAAAATTCGTCGCTGAAGAGAGCAAGGAGAACAGGGTTGCCCAAGATGGCTAGAGAAGAAATTCTTCGCATACAAAGCACAGAAGATATCAAAGTTGATTACTTCGAGAAAACACCATTGTAAGCATCCTGCAAAAATATAAAGCTATAGATAGAGTGGAAATCCTAACTAGACGAGGGAGAAATATGGTGATCTCCCTAGCTGCCATACGCTTCATGAAGAAAAGGGTGGAGAAAATCCCTCGCATGACTATCAAAGAGCTACACTATGACCTTTCAGCTACCGGTGAGAAGGTATCGCTTGCTACGATGTGGCGTATGGTACACCGCGAAGGGCTCTACGCAAGAACTTCGAGACGCGCTCCACTGCTGACCGCTAAACATAACAGAATCGCCTACGGTACACTACTCTCTATCTAGACAAAGCCGGTGACTACTGAGAGAAGGTTCTCTGGACCGAAGAAACGAAATTGTAGCTTATCGGAGTAATGGACCAGCGATATGTTAGGAGACAGAAGAACGAAGCGTATAAGGGAAGGGGGGGCACTCTTTCCACTGTGAAGAACGGCAATGGACCCATCATGCTCTGGGATGTTTTGCTGTACCTGGAACTAGAAAAATTCACCCCGTCGATGGAACGCTGGAGTCGCACCAGTACCAGAAAATAGTGTCAAAAAAAGGGTGGGCCTTCAGTGAAAGAATTGAAGTTGGGACATAATTGGACACTAGCTGGATACCGATCAGAAACACGCCAAAAGGAGTGACTGAAGATAAAGACATGGAACATGCTGGAATGGCTATCGCGGTCGCCTGACCTCAATCCAATTGAAAATCTATGGTGAAATTTTTAAAAAGCCATTCACCTACGCAAGCCAAAGAACCTAATCGATTAGGAAAAGTATGGCGACAAGGAATGTGTAAAAAATTTCAAAAGAACGATGCCAAATGATTATAAATGCTTATAAATCACGGCTGCATCAAATTATTACGGCCAAGGGGTGTATTGTGCCAAATATTGACCATGTCTATTTAAAAGAGTGTGAAATTTTTGTATTGATAGGAAATTAATAAATTTTGTATATGGAATTTGGTTAAACAATACTAAAACTGTAATTTGTCTTAATAAACTATTAAATGTCATATTTAAAATTTTAACTTATAGTACATTTTATCAATATTTTATAATTGGTCACCTTCTAAAATAATTCAATGTCTTGTTAGCCTTTTCATGTTTTCTTCATATGTATTAACTTTAGTAAATTTATTCTAGCCTGAAGGTGAAAACTTGTAGTTTTCGAAACGTAGTGAGAAAGTAAAAGATGTTGCATCCGTTTCTGGTGGCTCTGAGATTTATCCTCAATATTAAATGCAGGCTTCACGGCCGAGCTCCATATATATATATATATATATATATATATATATATATATATATATATATATATATATATATATATATGTATTTAAAGACCCAAGGAAATGAAAATTGGTAACACAACCTGGAAAAACACTTAGAAGAATATCACATGAACCAATAAAAGCTTAAGGAGGAAAACGGGAGATGTAAAGAACGGAAAGATAGATGTCGTAGAATGGACTCTCGACGATATACCATATATAACTATTCGTTGCGGGAACTTATTTAATTATCTTTAGAGTGCGTGGATGTCTGGCTGGCCGATATTATGTATCTTCGATATGCTTAAGAAGTCGAACTGAGCTCAAGGATAATAATATTGCTATCATTAATAAAATAGAGTTTTATTAATAAAAACTATCAACAACACACAAAACGGAAAATATTGACATAAACAGAGAATTGGAAAGGGTTCGTGGGTAATCTAACTAATCCGAGGATTAAAAAATTTAAAAAGGTAAAACAAATATAAAGTTAAAGGGAGGTAATGGTTCTCTAAACCGTTTAAAGCACAGGATAGAATTGAGAAAAGGGTTAAATACTCAAAGGTAACGTTCGGCTTACGTAATTATACTTGTGGGGAAGAGGAAGGTGACGTGAAGGAATTTTCGGTCCGCTGGCGAGTTCCAGCCGAAGGGGGGGAATTAAATCATCCTGACGTGGCGTCTTGGGAATGAGAACCGTTTCTTGACGAACGGCTTGAAGAACAATGGCTGTTCTACGTTGTTCTCTTCTGAACAAAAGGGGGGTGAGAACCGCCTCTTGTCTACGGGCTCGAGAACAATGGCTGTTCTAATGTTGTTCTCTTCTGAAAAACAAGGGAGAAGGGTGAGAACCGTTTCTTGGCGAACGGGCTCAAACGAACAATTGCTGTTCTACGTTGTTCCCTTCTGAACAACAGGGGGGGGGGTAAGAACCGTTTCTTGTCAACGGGCTCAAAAGAACAATGGCTGTTCTAACGTTGTTCTCTTTCTGAACAACAGGATGTGGGGGGGAGGGGTGAGAACCATTTCTTGTCAACGGGCTCAAAAGAACAATGGCTGTTCTAACGTTGTTCTATTATGAACAACAGGGATGGGGGGGGGTGAGAACCGTTTCTTGTCAACGGGCTCAAAAGAACAATGGCTGTTCTAATGTTGTTCTCTTCCTGAACAACAGGGGAAGGGGTGAGAACCGTTTCTTGTCAACGGGCTCAAAAGAACAATGGCTGTTCTAATGTCGTTCTCTTTCTGAACAACAGGGAAAGCCTTGTGGACTTGGCGTCACGAAGGCTCGAACCTTAGCACTCGAGGGATATTGTCCTTCTTCTGGACAAGTAATGGTGAATCTTGAGGTCGAGGTCCCTTGGCGCACAAGGTGAGAGGGGTCGTAGTGATGTTTTGCGACGAAAATCTGGATCTCCAATCTGATCTTAGTGGTAAAGTTTCCAAATAAATAGTCGGGACACCCCTTGGCGTGGGGGGACAATGGAGTGGGGGCTTCGAGGGAATGCACAAACGAGCCTGAGAACAATGCCTTATCTGCCCATAAGCCTAACTCAATCTGGCGAGGTTGGCGCATGGGGCGACGGGGAAAGATAAACCTCCTTGTTTAAACATTGACTCAGGTGGCTGCCATAAGGCCCCAGGCTTCAAAGCGAAGATGCACGTGGGTAGCATCGTGGTTTTAAATAACCAGTGATATTGGTTGAAATTAAGCGGCCTCAACCCGTTCTATCACAATAGAACAAACTATTTTAACCTTCTTAAGCTCTTATTGGTTCATGTGATATTCTCCTAAGTGTTTTCCGGGATGTGTTACCAATTTTCATTTCCTTGGCCTCTAAATACATCTATAAAATCACATTAAATGTGATTTTTAATATATATATATATATATATATATATATATATATATATATATATATATATATATATATATATATATATATATATATTTCCTACCAATTCATTAAAATTTAAAATATGAGGGTGTGTGAACAATTTTGATCACAGCTGTATAACCCATTTCTTTCGTAAAAAAAATAGATATAGTCTTTTTCTTTTTTTAGTTAACGTATAAAAATAATTTCTATAACTCCTTAAAAGAATTTAGGATCTAACACTGTAGTATTCAAACTGTTCATTTTTAAATAACTGTCACCAAAAAGCAACTTGTGCGCGGACAAAGGCGAGTAAAACCACGATATCTCGCGACACCTTGTAAATTTATTTGACGGACCAATGCATTCATTTTGCAAAACAATTATTGATTTAAATTAAAATCTTATTTTTCTACATTTTTATGCATTCTCTCTAGATGCATATTGAACTTCTCGTTAGCTTGAATCCGTTATTTCTTTTTTTTATTGGAACTGTATTGACTTTCTATTTCAGTTGTGATGAAGTGTATCAAATCGTCCATTCAGGAAGGCGATGTTGAAAAAGTGTTGCATTTGGATGTACAAAAAGTAATTACATGGAGACAAACCAGGGGTTTTAGGAGGCCATACAATTTTATAACCAATCTCAAAATCTCTTTGACGGAAAAGTGTTAGCAAGTAATCTTTTACGATACGCTTTTTGTGTGCAGGAGCTCAGTCTTGCATCCACCTCATTTGGTAGAATTCGGATCTCATATGCAATAGGGAAAAAAAAAAAATATTATAACACATTAGATATCTTCGCCATTTACATTTTCATCCAAAAATCTGGGAACAATTATGGCCCAATTATCACACAGTTTTCCTCTATTCAGGTTTTTTTTTCATAATAATGTGGAGTAGAATTATTTTTTGCTGAACAATGACGGTGAATCCGTCTGTTCCACCAAGTCCATTATCTGTCCCATTTCATCTTCAGTCACTCAATCTTTTTGCGAGTTCAAGAATCCATTAAGAAAATCTAACATGTAGAGGTAAATCTTCATCTAGGAATGAATACCTGATTTCCAGGTTATATGGGTATCAATTTAGATATTTTCGAACTATTCGATTAATTGTCAAGCGTGACATTTCTGTAGCCCTTCGTCTGATGGAAGTGTTTGGATTTTGTGTCAAAACTTTCTGAACTTTCATAGTTGAATGTTTTACTCTGTGCTTATAGTTTTCAGTGGATCAGAGTTACCTTTGGTGAGATTAGAGCCTCATCCCTTTTCGAGAAATTTCTGGATATTTTCCTGAATTGTGCGTTTGGTTGGTAAAGGTCTATCATCAAACTGTTGCTCCAATATTTTTTTAACTTATTTCAAACTTTTACTTTGGGACCAAGATGTGACGATGAAAACTCATAGTTCTCATGTTAACTGCGTGGGGGAGACTTCATAAATACAGTAACCGTAAAGAAGGCATTAAGCTGAAAAACAGTTCATTGCAAAATGATACAAATCGTACAGAGGATTGAAATTAAGTGTAGGAGAAATCAATTTGTTTGGGAAGGGAGTTGTCATATAAAAGTTGGTTATTTTAATCATCGTAATTTTGTTATAACGAGCATTTTTTTTAAGATTTAATGATAAAGTGCCACGTAGAGAAATTTCTATAAGGTTTCTACTGCTACACTTCAAAAATAATTCTTGATTTACAAGGGCGAGCTAGAATAGATTATATGAATTTTCCATTCTATTCGATTGCAGGTGCGACGCATTTAAAGGCGAATTAAGACAAACTTTTCGTTTGCATTAGAAACGCTGTCCTATGAGTTACTCCCTCCAAATTATAAGAGGAGCTTCTTCAGAAGGTTTGATAAAGAGCTAAGCTAGCTGCAACATTGCAGCTAAGAAAATTAATAGAGCTAATCAAACGTTGTATTTTGTTTAAGTAAATTTGTATCATAATTTGAAAGTGAAATATATAAGCAAAATTGAGCCCAAAGGCATTTTATTAATAAATAATCAATTATGTGCGCAGTCAATATTTACAATTATGCGCTTGGTCTTCAGGACTGCTCTAGTTCGTTTTGGCATGTTGAAGACCAAATTTGTGATGATATCTTGACTGATATTCCTATATTTTTGTTTAATAAGCACCCACAACTGCTCATAATTGGATGTCTTCCCTTTCTTAACCGCTAGTCTGATTATCGCAAACAAATTCTCTATTTAGCTCGAATTTAGCGAATTCCCAACTAAGGTCCCAAGAGTTTGATGTTATTTTCAGCCAAGAACTTTGTTATTAATTTTGCTTTGTGACAAGGTGCGCAATCGTGCTGAAAAATACAGTTATCATTGCCAAATTTGCCCTGAACTGTTAGGAAAAAGAGCTAATGAAGCACGTTTTGGTATAATTTTGAGTTTCCATGGCAGTGATTGGGGGCAAAATTGTTAGTGCTTCAGTTGCCTTAGATGAGAAGCAGCACCAGACAATGGACAGTTTTCGGATGCTTCACCAAGGGTAAGAAGACACACGACTCATGAAAACGCTCTCCTTTTCTCCTCCTGGCGAGGGGTCTCCTAGAAGCTCCAAATTGAAAAATTAAGAGCAACAGGACTTTTGGCTAATGGTGAAGGCACGAACTGCCTTACCAAGTCTTAAAAGAAAAATGGCACTTCAAAGGCATATGACAGTAATTCTTCATTTGCCCAATGTACTCCAGGTGCATCTTGTGAAGCAGATGTTGATAATGATATTTGCCTTCATTTTGAATGAATATAGTAAGTAATATTCATTACTATATAGTATTTATAATTTTATGTGCACAAATATGCATTATTTTCAATATTTTTTCTAGATATCTTTCTAAATTATTATAAGAAAAATTTAGCTATTTTCTGGATGTAATTTCTTCTAATTCTATATATTTTCTGTTAGCAATAAGTGGCCACGATGCTGCTGAGTCAGTAGCCTCAGTGTGTCGTGAGCCTTAGCCGAGTAACCCTATACGTGCCCTTCTCTGTCACCCACGGGCGCGATAGTGACGTTGCAAAGTTTAAACTTTGCAATTCTAATTATTCTCGAAAAGGAAGAATGACATCTGGGTTGAGAAAGCATCTGAACAACAAGCAAGAGGAAAAGAACCTCGAACACCGGCTCTAAGAATGAAGCAGGATACTCTGGAAACGTGCATATAAAAGAAAAAAAGTTATGGGACACTAACACTGCCAAAACACAAAGCATGGATAGTAAAATTGCAGAAATGCTAGTAATGGACGATCTTCCCCTTTCTTAGGTGAAGGATCTTGGTTTTGTACGGTTAATGAAAGAAACAGTCCCATTTTATCCACTACGTCAGAGGAAATATTACAGAAATATCATTTGTGAAGAAATGTATGGCTGCGTGAAAACTAAAGTTTCAGATTCAATCAGCTCTATCAAACAATCAACCAAGCTAGCTTTTACCACCGACGAATGGTCCTATACTGAATCGCGAGTTTCTCTGTTATATCTGACTAGTCATACCGTAGACAAGGACTTCAAACACCAAAGTTTCCTGTTGTGCGATGAACCACTCACCGAACGCCACACAGTGAAGTATTTAATGGACTGTTGAAGAAATGGAACCTGTCTCCAGATGGTGTTCACTGTGTCATGAGAGATGCTGGTGCCAATATCAAGAAAGTTCTGTTTCTTTCTGGCGTGAATAACACAAACTGTACCATTCATCCACTGCACCTTACCATTATACATGACTTGACATCTCAAAAATCAGTCATTGAACTTATTTAAAAATGTAGGTCAATTGCAACACATTTTAATCATTCAACCATGGCTCAAGAAAATACAGGCTAGAATAAATGCTCCAAGGCTTTTGTAATACATGATGTTCCTACTTTCCGGAACAGCATTCTGTAAATGATGATAAGGATGAAAGATCTAAATGAATCCTTCTGCTTGTACGCCAGCTCTAATGCTAAAATCAAGTCCTTAATACCTAAGACAATTTTATTTTAACCATCTTCATCACTCTACTCCGACCTTTTGAAGATATCACCAAGAAAATCAGCAAGAACTCGTTATCAATAGAAGACGTCATTCCTCTCGTAACCACTCTGAAGAGAGTATTAGCATACTCAGCCGAAGAAAGTCAAGGAATTAAGGTGATGAGAGAGACCATATTGACAGAAATTACCAAAAGGTTTGATTTCGCAGAGAACAACGACTTGTATGCCATAGCTACCTTTTGGTTCTTAGATACACAACAAAATCTTCCAGTTCTCAGTTTGTCACGGAGAGAGTTAAAGTCTCCGTCGCCCTAAAATGTGAAGAAATTCATAAAGCAGGTCTGAAACAGTTCAAGCAAAACAAAGTACACCACACAATGCTTCAAAACCATCTACAGGCGCTACTGTTACCGAAGTCATGAATGCAATTCTATCTTCAAGCACAGATGAAGATGAGCAGCTCTCTCAGCAGGCATCAAAAATCATCGACTAGTATCTCAAAGAGAAACGCATTGCCACTGACGAAGATCCTTTTACATGGTGGAGGATGCCTGCGGAGATGTATCCCGATCTCTCTCAGTTAGAGAGGTCTTACATTGCTTGTCCACCATCAAGTGTTGCCAGCGAACGTCTCTTTAGTGGTGCCGGTCTGGTCTTGGATGAAATACGTAGCAGACTAGCTGCTGAGAGAGCTGAAAACTTGTTGTTTTTGAAGTTTAAACTTCCAATAATAGAGTTCAACTATTGATCATGCTTTCAACTTTAGCTCTGTAAATTAATTAAGTAGTTATCCTCTTTCAAAGGGCGGAGGTTGGGGAAAGAGGCTGGTGGGATGCGTGTAGGAGTGGGTCCTCATCCCGCATCCTGGAAACAGAAAATTGAATGGATTCTAGCCATTCAATTTTTTATGGATGAATTCATCGAATACATCCAAATATTCCAGTTATAATATATAGAATATAGTATATTACTTGAAATATGTAATATTCGCATTCGCATTCGTGAATACTGAAAATAGACATTCGGTCCATCACTAATATATATATATATATATATATATATATATATATATATATATATATATATATATATATAAAATGAGCGCGAGAGAATGATGAAATAAATCCAATTTCACCTCAGAAAAGAGAAAACGGAATCATTTTTTTCGGAAATAGTTATTTCTTACTTCGAAAAAATCCGAGCTGGGGTGGGATTCGAACCGTGTACATTGTGCAGCGAGCAACCGCTTTGATCTCAATTAGGCTGAGTGGTCTAAGAGGCGGTTTAATTGAGATCAAAGCGGTTACTCGCTGCCTCAATGTGCACGGTTCGAATCTCAACAAAGCTCGGATTTTTTCGAAGTAAGAAATAACTATTTCCGAAGAAAAATGATTCCGTTTTCTCTTTTCAGAGGTGAAGTTGGATTTATTTCATCATTCTCTCGCGCTCATGATATATATATATATATATATATATATATATATATATATATATATATATATATATATATATATATATATATATATATATATATATATATATATATATATATATATATATATATATATATATATATATATATATATATATATATATATATACGCAGAATAACTTCACAATGGGGTGAATTTATTACAAGATATAAAAAAGACACTTTAGTAGAATAAGTTTATTACATTACTACCATCTTCAACCCTACAATGAGAAGACCGAACACACATGCTTTATGTATAGGAGCGGATGGGGGAAGGAGGAAGGATCATAAGGAAGGGAAGGGGGAACAAAGGAAGACATATTAGGGAACAGTTAAATTGGTGACGACTTTCAAACCAAGTTTCGTGCCAAGAGAATTTTGGATGACTTTGTTAAATTTAAATGAGTCTCAGTCATATTGTAATTTGGAATTGTTCAATCAATATTGATTTAATTATACGTCTTTTATAATAATTATTGGACTTATAGTCTAGTTTGGCGTTATTTAAAAAAAATCAATTCGGTGATCACAATTACTCATGTGGTTGAACAAATTAGAAGATAATCTTCCTCTTCTTATACTCCCGCCCCCCTTATGTGCATATATGCGTTTAGAAAGGCCCCAGTTGACCCCTACATAAGATTTATTGCAATTGTTACACATAATAAGGTACACTCTAGACTAATGGTTACAAGGTTTGTTTTTTGAAAAGGACTTTTTGTATAGTATAGTTATATTTAAACCCTATCTTAATATTGGTATTTATAGTGAAGTCTTTTAGTTTGAAAAGTTGTGAGGCAAAAGGTAATATAATATATTATGATAAATCAGTTAAGAAATCTGTCGTCTTATAACAAATCTTAAGAGCTTATCACAGTTGCTAACCACGCATTCTTCAAGACTAACTTATTCATTTGTTGTACGTTTATCGGTTTAATGTATCCTTTATTGGGTCATTGAATCATGTAATTCCAAAGCCAGATGGATATATTATTGTTTTAATAACACTAAAAACGCTTCCACCCAAATATTTATTATATTTTTGGCGACAGCTGAGACGATACTCGTGCAGCGTATTTTTTCTCCATTATCATATAATTATGATCCTGTCGACATGAAATACCATATTAATAAAACCAGGCAATGGCTTTGCCACTCCTCCCTATGGGGGGAGCTTGCGCTTCGCTACTAAGATTAAATTTTAAAATATAAATAAAAGGAGCCATGGTTAATTTTTTATAAATTTTCTGAACTTCGCCAATTATAATCATCATCATCACTAACTATAATTTTAGAAGGGGATTTTTTTTGAGTGTTTGAATAATAATTTCATCTTAGTTTGGTTATGACTTATGTGTTTTATCAAAGTTATTTCTAATAATTCTTTTATAATATCAAAAAACGAAATGGCGAAGTTCAGAAATAAATATAAGTATCGAAATTTTGTGAATTTTTTTAAAACTCAAAGAATTACAAATGATGAAGTTCATAAAATTTATTTTTATATATCTGTTTCTATAACTATATTTTAGCAACGTGATATTTTGAAAGGGGGGAAATTTAGTTTAGTTCCTTTTTAAAATTATTATAATTGGAAAAATTCAGAAAATTTATAAAAATTTAACCATCGCTACTTTTTTTAGATTTTAAGTTTTAATCTTAGTAGCGAAGCGCAAGTTTTCCCTGAGTGGCGAAGCCATTGCCTGGTAATTTTAAAAAAGAACTCTGAACTAAATTTTCCCCCTTTCAAAATATCACGTTGCAAAAATATAGTTATAGAAGAAGATATATAAAAATAAATTTTCTGAACTTCACCAATTGTAATTCTTTGGGTTTTAAAAAATTCACAAAATTTCGATACTTATATTTATTTTTGAGCTTCACCCTTTTGTTTTTTGATATTATAAAAAAAATATTAGAAATAACTTTGATAAAAAGAACATAAGTTATAACCAAACTAAGATGAAATTATTATTCAAATACTCAAAAAAATCTTCTTAAATTATAGAGTTAGTGAAAATATCGTGTGTTATATGAAGACATTTTGACTGTAACATACAATGAATTCATACATTTCTAATCGCATCGCCATTTTAGAAGTTAAAAAAAAAATAGAGAAGCTTGTACCTTTATTTTGCCTTCCACATGTATTTGACACATGTATGCGCCCTGAACCAACGACATACCGAAGGAATAAGTAAAAGTCCAGGTGTCCGAAAATCATCGACCGTGGATGAAGAAGTGGTTTGCGTCATAGAAATTTTGGTCTTCTTTTAAAGATCAAAAGCGTCTATATGTGGACGGATATGAGATTCCGAATTGCCATTTTGGGAAATTAGAGTTTTTTTATAATTCACAAACTACTGAAGGTAGTTTGTGAATTATAGGGTTTAAAGGAGTAGGGGAAGGAATTATACATTTTTTTTAATTGATTTAGCTTATGGTTGATACCGAGTAGAAATACAGTTTTATTCCCCCATTACCGAACAATAACTAATGCCAATTACGTTGGCGGAGGTATGCGCCCTCAGAGTACCTACAAGTGACGGTGCTGTTTTCTTTCTCTGAGCCATTCTTTTACTCACTTGAGTCCATTTATATGAATATCTTGAGCGAGCTTTTTAATCACCACAATATTTCACATTTACTGTTCGGTTTGCGTCATGTATTTTCATCATATACTCTGCATCATATACTTCGAATCATATAATTTGAAACATATCTTGCATCATGTACTTTGCATCCTATAATTTGCATCATATACTCGCATCATATATTTTCTTCATATACTTGCATCATATATTCTGCATTTCATAGTTTGGACTAAATATTTTGAATCATATTATTGCATCATATATTTCGCATTATATACCTGCCATTATACTTTTCATCATATACTTTGCATCATATACTTACATTGGGCTAAGTTTGACGTTTTTAATTTCTTTTGTTTCACGAACAGCTTAACATATTGATGAACAGTCAACGACGTTGAAAACCATACATAATAAAGTTTTAGTTGAGAAAACGTTAGCTGACATGGAGGAATCGAAGCCATCTGAATAGTGAAAAAGTTAGCTGCATCATAATGATTCGCCCCAGGTATCCAAATACCGACATCACAACTTATTTAATGTTATGTGGGTGTGAACCTTATGAGCGGTCTTTAAGAAGGCTGTGTAGGAGTGAGTAACAGGGTAGTAGACTGTTAAAGCTGTTGCTCTCTCTGTACCACGAACTTGGGACGCTCGAAATCGTCCCTAGCGTCCTCGTATGTGTATCTTGTCATTCGAAATAGTCAATTTGAACCACTGGGTACATTGTAGGCGTTCAGGCAGGAGTAGATGATCCGGAACAAAGAGCAGAGGGTCAAATTGAGGTCAATAGAAGTAATGGCAGAGTCTAACTGGGAAAGGATGGATGCAAGATCCATTGTCATCCTTTGGTGGTTAAGGGAAGAGAGCCGACGATAATAAAAGCTTGTTGGCAAGGTGGGTATGAGAGCTTAGTGAGAAAGGAAGAGAGAAACAAATCTGGATGAGAAAGTGGTCAGAACTAACTGTAAAGAGAGAGAGAAAGAGAAGAGAGAGAGAGAGAGAGAGAGAGAGAGAGAGAGAGAGAGAGAGAGAGAGAGCGTAAAGTTTAAAAATGTCATGAAGTCACAGGTACGAGGTGGGGGTGCTGGGGTAGGTTAAAATCCCTCAGAATAAGTAAGGTTCCAGAGGAATTAAAGAGAGTCATGTATAGAAATTTGCTTAGGTCAGCTTTCCTTGAGATTTCCTGGGAGACGATAGACAATGACAACTACACGAGAAGGTTTCAGAAGAAAGGTCGCAAGCAAAGCTTCGAAAGTATTTGGACATTCAATTTGAATGATGAAGTCGCGAGATAATTGGGTAGAAATGAAATCAATCGCCCACCACAAATTCCTTATTGTACTAATGTGCTATTACTTGTTCTAAGACTATCATGATTGTATAAATTAGAAAGAGAATTAAAATCGCTTTAATTTGGTGTCTATTTTGTTGCTCCATCTTGTTTAGATAAAGAGTCTTAGAGCAAAACGATTCAGGGGCCACTGGAACTGGTCCTTTTGGCCGATTTCAAGGCAGAAAATTTAAAGATCTATACAGCATTGCGTCCCAACACCTCAGGTCAAAATTGTTGTGACTTTCGGCTTTTTTTTAGGTCAAAATACATAGGGAAGTAATGTACAAAAACCTATGAAAATAAAAGGTTGATTTTAGAACAGGTTTAACTCCCCATACTTCTAGCACCGTGGGTCAATGAATAACCAGCCAGGGACAGCAGCAGGCATAACGTGATTCACTTGGCAACCTCTGGCACGGGGGCGGGGGTGCCCCATTTTGAATTTTACGCCTAGCACCTTCACGAACGGCACCCACACTCCCAACCCTAGTGCTCTTAGTAGTCTCAAACTAGATTGAAACTACTCGGGCTTTATCCTTTCTAAATATTTACATTTTACCCTTTTATCCTTGGCCGGTGGCTTAAATTCGCAGGCTAATCACCGACCAGCTTTCGTCCATTCATCCCTGGTTGGGTGAGGAGGGGGTGGGTCATCTATTCCTTCTTGGCTACCTCGCCCGCACTATCCCACCCCCTTTCTAATGTCCACTCTTTCTTTTCTTTATGTAACTTGCAAGTGGGTGTCACGGAGATCCATGCTGCGGCTAACATCTGGAGGAGTGTACGTCCTCCTCACCACTAACCACCGCACAGTTTGCACAACCAGTCATAACGCCTGCAGGTGAATCTGCGGTTATATTTCTTCCCATTTTCACTTCCTCCAACTAAACCACTTTCTTTACAAATCTCTCCTTACAAACTTTCTTCGAGATTCGCCTTCGTTGCTATTGCGCTCGAAATTCAAATGAAAAAACACCCCCTTCCTCCAGTAACCTTGTCTCTGCTCACCTAAGAATGGCCAACGTCTTAGATATGATAAGAAGACTGCAGTATCTCCCCCCCCCCCTCAACATTAAACTGTGACAATTAAAAAACAACAACAGAGAAAGAGATATATATATATATATATATATATATATATACAAAGCAAGAGAGAAGAGAGAGAAAGAAAGAGGATAGAGAAAGAGGAAAGAGATAGATAGAGAGGTACAAAGCAAGAGAGAGGAGAGAGTGAGAGAAAGAGACAAAGAGACGGACAGACAGACAGAGAGACAGACAGAGAGACAGAGACAGACAGAGAAACAGACAGACAGAGAGAAGGCTTTAGAAGGATAGGGCAAGTTTGTAGGTGTGTTGATGAGGTGTGCTTGGATGAATTAAGGTGTGTTTGTGAGTGTGTTAGTAATCCCTTCATCTCCAAAGCGAGATCGCGCCGTTTCTCAACATTGGTCTTCAATGGCGCTACCATACGAAACTGATTACCTCGAAAACCGCATCGTTCATCCACATTCAGAACAATTGTACACTTTATACAAAACATACATATACATGAAGTGCTAAATATGTGAGTGAACCCCGTCCGAACGGTGTGTTTAGTAAGGAAGATGGTCAACCAGCAGAACCTTAGGGTAGGCGGAAATTACGAGTATGTAAGGTTTCTGATGAATAAAGTGTACTTTTAATTTGGAGAGGCATTGCAGAAAATTGCAGCAAAACTAGTGACATCTTCGTGGTATCAGCTCCTCTCCACCTCCGCTTTCTCCCTGTCGTCCCAGTCGAACAACAACGCCAACTAATACCTCGCATCGGTGTATAACCACCGACCTCTTAACCTTCCCATCCTCTCTAAAGCTTTTCCGAACCATTTCCTCTACGACTACATGATCTTCTC
Source organism: Ceratothoa steindachneri (assembly GCA_963969495.1). Taxonomy (NCBI): domain Eukaryota; kingdom Metazoa; phylum Arthropoda; class Malacostraca; order Isopoda; family Cymothoidae; genus Ceratothoa; species Ceratothoa steindachneri. Next base: position 20,370,692 of record OZ018336.1, on the reverse strand, counting down.
TGGCTTCCACCGTGATGCCTGTGTTCTCTGCATACACACATTGCATTGTACAGGTTATGACTATATCTAGTTTAAATCTAAGCCTTTCAGTCACCATTTTTTATCGTCTATGGATTCTATAGTAAAGGGGAATTGGTCAATCAAACATCCCTGATATAAAAATATGGTTCGAATTAGGAAAGTATGAAGGATTTTTCCTAGTCTTGACTCGACATAATATTCATTTTTCTTTTCAGGCGCATTCGACATCCCTTCAAATCTATCCTGTCTGGAAGAATGTAACGTCTCGGGTCAACAAAAGTTCTTCCATATACCTTTCAATACTTACACCTACACCTATACAGGAAAATCAAGTATTCTAGTGAACGATGTACCAGATGCTGAAGCTAACATGGAGTGGGCTATGGATGTTAACCTTCATTGGATTAGTCCATGCGAATTCTACATGCTTCTAAAAAATCCTGTTGTAAAAGGAATGGGAGGTAGGAATTACTCATTAACTCCTACAGTTTTCTTAGAATCGCTAGGTAAATTAAATGAGTCCTTGGTAGGAAAATGATATTCGGTGGAGATAATAAAGGAGACACTCCCCCCCCCCGTGACTTAGCATTCTTGAAAGTTAAATAATAGAAACTATTTTTACATAAGCTTGGTTAAATTTTACAAGATCTATGTTATGTTAAATGTAGATTTGATGCTTAATCCAGCCTATCTTAATTTATCTTGATGTTCATCGGGGTTGTTAATCTTTGCAATAACCTAAACCTTATATAATATATCCCCCTCCCTCACCACGGTAAATCAAAGCCAACAGTCCTAAGTCGCGTGCTCACAATTATTCTGTATGACTTTACGACCTATAAAACTTTCAATAGTTCTCGGACTAACCTTGGGAAAAGTTTGGAAATTATATCATTCAAAGGATAAAGTAAAACAACAAAAGGGTTTCAAATTTCGTTAGAATCGGCCGAATAGTTAGGATGTTATTGCCAAAAAACTCATTGAAAAGTAAAATGATTACAAACCGACCAACAAATCTACGGACCAACATACTAATTAATAGAGTCGTGTGTACGCGACTAGAAAATCCCTCTCTTTGACGAGCGAATCTAGAATCTACCTCTTAATATATACACATTTCGGACTGGGAATGAGAGCGGCCTAACCACGGTCTCATCATTCAATATTGATGCAGTTTCGATAGCACTCTCTTGACCCTTTGATTCTGCCTCGAACACACCCGGGGTTGCTCTTCATCCATGCCAAGGGAATGGCTGCATCCAAAAGGTCAGTGAACATCCTCTTGCTCGGTGTGATCAGGAGCCTCCTGCACGAATGCCCAATGTAGATTCAATGGGGGCGAGAGATTGCGATCGTAACCGCAGATCCTAACTGCGTCAATGTAGATTATCTGAATATCGATGTTGTCTATAACTCACAAATCCTCAACAAAAGATGATTATACTTTATTAAAATTTACTGATACCTTAATAGGTCCAAATTTTGAAAATATTAGACTAATTTTCCTTCCCAAAGTTATCGTTTATTTGGTAATCCTAAAACTGGAACTATGTCCATAGCATTTGTCTCACAAACATAATGGGCAAAAGGAGTACGCATGAAAACTCGTAAAGCACGAAAACCCACAACTTAAAAACACTCCTTTGTGGACCTCTTTTGCTTTCATACAGTCGCCCGCAGTGACCCACAGTACCCCAAAAGAAACTGTTCTCTCTTAGGGTCATCTTTTTCACATCTTTTAAATCTCTTTTACCGCGCCTGTATAAACCCAGCAAAGTGTAAAAGAAGGCGTTCAACGTTCTAAAAAAATGTAGTCGACATGTATTATAAACCGATCACTCACTCAATCATACCAGTCGTCCACCCTCACGCATAAATTACTGGTCAATTCGCAGACGAAGGAAAGCTGGACTTTCTCACAGGAGAAGCCTTGATTGTAAACATGAACGAAGGAAGTGTGAAGGGCCTATGCGCTTCGTTGGAGGAGGACCACACAAGTCTCAATTTGAAGAAGGGCATCGTGACTGCCCTCCAGAACTCACTACCTTCTCTTTCCGTCCTTCATTCGGGAAAGACTTACACTGAAGTAAGAATATAACGTAGGAAGAACGAAAATGGCTGTTATCTAATTCATTTAACAAACTGCCACTTTTTTTTTTTATATTCCTTGAATAAAAAAGGAAAATCAGACAAAATTTTTCTTGGGAAAAAGAAATTGATACAAAAGGAGTGAAGTTAAAAAAAAAAGTTAAGATGTATAGAAGATACAGTAACTAAAGAAATCTCCACGAGGGTTTTATTAGCCAGGAGGTTTAATTTTGAGCACCATTTTGAGTAGGGACATTAGGTAAAGACACGACATTAATTGAGATAAAGTGAGAGAACGGGATTGAGTAGTCACTATTAACGTCATGTATCTCGAATATTAGTAGCAAATGAACATTGGGATCTGTTCTCTTTTCTTTTTTCCCAAGAAATTGGGAATTTTAGCTCTCCGTAAGACCACTGGTATTAGCAACCACACTACAAATCAAGATGAATTCTTTTTTCTCATTGCTTTAAGTGGTGTGGACCCCAAATGTTATTCAATCAGACTATCAACAAGCATAAAGCTTTATTGCAACAGTTTGTTTGTTGGCAAGATCCAGAGTGAGGGAGAGAAGGGGAGAAAGTGAGATAGAGAGTCAGGGTGAGAGAGAGAGAGAGGTGAGAAAGAGAGTGTGAGAAAGAGGGCACTAAAGAGAGAGAGTAAGAGGGAGAATGCGAGAATAAAAGAGAGAGAGAGAGTGGGAGAGATAATGTGTAAGAGAGAGGAGGAGAGAGAAAGAGAGTGGTATGAGAGAGTGTAAGAGAGACAGAGAAAGAGAATGAGATTGAAAGAGAGGGACTGGGAAAAGGAGAATGAAAGAGTGAAAGAAAGTGGATGAGAGAGTAATGAAGTGATTGAGAGTGTGAGTTCGTGAGAGAGTGGTAGTGAGAGAGAGGAGGTGTGAGGTTGAGAAAGTGCTCATGACGGCTAATGGTAACACGAGCGAATGGTTGCCCTTTGGGCGAGCTGAGATAAGCTAAGCAGCTTAACTTGCCATTTCGTTATTTGGACCCTTTTTAAAATTCAAAGTGAAAACCACGAAGGTGTTCCCACGGAAGTTTGTAAGGAGAGATCTACAAAGAAAATTGTGAGGTTAGAGGTAGTAAAAATATATGGAAGATATATAGACGCAGATTCACCTGCGTCTATATACATTAGGGCCTGGAGGGCACACATTCTTCTAATTTCAGTTGAAACATGATAACCATGCTATACCTGCCCACATAGGCGTTATTAGCTAACTTAGAATCCTTTTATTCCACTCCTAATTACTGCAGCCTTTATAAGATTTTAAATCTGACAATTTGCGCTATTGTCTTCTCTAGTTCCACTACACTTTAAAACATTATAGTTATAATTATTGTATTAATAATTAGATTTTCGTCCTTTCATAGCTTGATGTCATTGGTATGTGTCCGACCCAGTACACAGTGAAGAAGCAGGGCTCGAAGTACTTCGTTGCGAAGTCAAAAAATCACCTCGATTGTTCACAGACGACGGCCAAACCCTCAGACACACTAGCGAGTTTATTACTCTCCAAATTTCACGCTTCCATCCAATCATCTTCTTCGAAATGTGTGCAAGAGATTCAGAATGGAGTTATTTTATCTGTGACGTGTGAAGACGCCAGTAAATTCCGAGCGACGTCGACCGGGTCAAACTTGATCAGGAGTCGTCAAGTTTCGAAATTGGTGTTCAAGGGCAAACATATGTTCGGTGCGCTGAGTGTGCAGCCCATGGATTTTCGTAAGACCACATTAGCATTTGAGCAGCGCATTTCCAATCCGTCCAACCCGAATGCTTCAACAGGATACCAACTTTTGCATGAGCTATGCCATTATGATGAGGGTCAAGAGCAGAATTCCCTTGCCAATATAACATCTCACTTGGTTGAAGTTCTCGAGGGAATTTCAGTCGAAGGCCTGGTGAATATATTTCAAGATATTAAAAGTAACAAAAGTTGCCCTCAGTTTCGACATGTTAAGACCATTTTTATGGACATTTTGGCTTTTCTAGATCACGAAGGATCCCTGAAGATCATGATTGATGAAATTTTGAATGGAGATCTAAGTGGCATGCGAAATCAACTTTATATTGCGTCCCTATTCCTACGAGGAGCACCTTCGTCAGGCACCATTAAATACTTTATTCCTGCTTTCGAAACGTCTGTGCCGCCATCAAGTTTACTGTTAGCAATTGGAGATTTAGTACACAAGTACTGTGAGCGGAGCTCTGAATGTTACAAGCTACCATCTATTCAAAAGATTTGGAGGAATCTTTCAAAAATGTTGATTTCTTGTTCAAAGAGTTATCGCAGTGACTTGGCGAAAGAGAAAGCTCTCTTAGTTTTAAAAACAATTGGTAATATGGGGAACATCAACTCTGTTCTAATGTCTGAGATATTTTACTGTATTCGTGACCGAGCAGTACCGTCAATATTGCGCGTGGCCGGAATTGAAAGCTTCCGAAGGATGACTTGTAACAGAGAGGTAAGTTTCCTAATAATTTATGTATTTCTATAAACAGGTAGTTTGGCCCAAATGCAGGTAAATTCAGGTAATAAATTTAGATTCTTAGAGGAAAAGAGGGATCCTTAGTAATTATAAAATTAAGATTCTTTAGGGACTTGCCACTTCCATAAGAAGCGAAAAAATGAGAGAGAGAGAAAGAATTTACAAAACAATAGATGCTAAATATAAAAAAGCCCCCTTAAAGCAAAGCATGTTCGGCGATTCTTTCTGTACGTAAGACGAGGACAAGACCTCTTGGTTATGCTTATTCGTCCGGATAAAGAGCAAGTTTGATTCCGAGCGAAATTACAACAAACCCTATGGCAGGCGAAGGCGTCTCCGTCGGTCTGATCGTAAGATCACCCAACATTCGAATGGCTATTGGAAGGAGAGAGAAGAACATGTATGTAATCAAAACAAAATGTGTCAATGATGGTTAGAGTATTTAAACCACCCAATAAGGAAAATGAATTGAAGATTCCAAGTGCTTTCGACTTTATCATCAAAGACTTATTGAAGGAATGACAAGAAAATAGAGTGCAGGAGATAAAATATTCTAGAGAATGGGCCCTTCTTTTCCCAAACTATAGGTGTGAAGATTTCATCCTATCGAAGAGAGGTTTTATCCTATCAAAGAAAGATTGCATCCTATCAGAGAAAGATTGCATCGTATCAGAGAAATTAAAATTGCATCCTATCGAAGAGAGATTACATCGTATCAGATAACGATTGCATCCTATCGAAGAAAGATTACATCCTATCAGATAACGATTGCATCCTATCGAAGAAAGATTACATCCTATCAGATAACGATTGCATCCTATCGAAGAAAGATTAAATCATATCAGATAACGATTGCATCCTATCGAAGAAAGATTATATCCTGCCGAAGAAAGATTGCATCCTATCGCAGAAATATTGCATCCAATCGAAGAAAGATTGCATCCTATCGAAGAAAGATTTCACCTTATTGAAGAAGATTGCAGCCTATCGAAGAAAAATTTCATCCTATCGAAGATGGTTTGCATCCTATCAGAGGAAGATTACATCTTATCGAAGAAAGATTTCATCCCTGAAGAAAGATTGCATCCTAACAGAAAAAGATTTCATCCAATCAGAGAAAGATTGCATCCTATCAGATAACGATTGCATCCTGTCGAAGAAAGATTACATCCTATCAGATAACGATTGCATCCTATCAAAGAAAGATTATATCCTGCCAAAGAAAGATTGCATCCTATCGCAGAAAGATTGCATCCTATCGAAGAAAGATTTCATCCTTTCGAAGAAAGTTTGCATCCTATCAGAGGAAGATTATATCTTATCGAAGAAAGATTTCCTCCTTGAAGAAAGATTGCATCCTATCAGAGAAAGATTGCATCCAATCAGAGAAAGATTGCATCCTATTGAAGAAAAATTTCATCCTATCGAAGAAAGTTTGCACACTATCAAACAAAGATTGCATCCTATCGAAGAAAGATTGAATCCTATCGAAGAAAGATTTCCGCCTATCAGAGAAAGATTGCATCCTATCAGAGAAAGATTGCATCCTATCAGAGAAAGATTGCATTCTATCGAAGAAAAATAGCATCCTATTGAAGAAAGATTTCATCCTATCGAAGAAAGTTTGGACACTATCAAACAAAGATTGCATCCTATCGAAGAAAGATTGGATCCTATCGAAGAAAGATTTCTGCCTATCAGAGAAAGATTGCATCCTATCAGAAAAAGATTGCATCCTATCAGAGAAAGATTGCATTCTATCGAATAAAGATTGCATCATATCAGAGAAAGATGGCATCAAATCAGAGAAAGATTGCATCCTATCAGAGCAAGAATGCATCCTATCGAAGAAAGATTGAATCATATCGAATAAATATTGCATCCTATCAAAGAAAGATTTCATCCTGTCGAAGAAAGATTGCATCCTATCAAGGAAAGATTGCATCTTATCTAAGAAAGATTTCATCCTATCGAAGAAATATTGCATCCTATTAGAGATAGATTTCATCTTATCGAAGAAAGATTGCATTCTATCTTTTGTTTTGAGAGAGCCCATCTGGTGACTGCCTACTAGGGCAAAAATCACCGTAATAGCCTTATAACCTACTACTAGCGTAGATTAAAAACAAATAACAATGTGTAGATAACAAATAACAAAGATAAAAAGGACAAAGGCTAAGAACAGGCTGAAGCAACAACAATAAAAAAAAGAAAAGAAAGCAAGAGGAAACAAGAACGAAACGTGCTCCGGCGTCGGGGGCAGGACCGCCTTTCCGCAGCGCAGGAACAATCTGACCTACAAAAAAACACTAAAATAAAGTGGAGGAGGCCAGCCTCCTCCAAAAAGTCGTATAGTCCGCAAGTCGTTGTGCACGAACCACTCCTGAGTACAAGAGACAAGCAGTGGCAACCCCGATCTTCCCGGTATCTGGACAGGTAACGTACGCGAAGATCACCCAGACTGGCACATTCAACAAGAATGTACGAGCAGTCTGGGGGAGAACGCAGTCGGCGCAATAAAGTGCAGGCGAGCGCTCCCTCAAATGGCTTTGTCTCGCGAGTGTGTCCAATTCGGAGACGACAGAAAGCAACCTGAAACTGCCGTGGCATTGTGGGGTAAGTCCATGGAAACAGTCACGGCGCAATGGCACGTAACCTTAATTTCGCCTCGACCGTCTCCCATCTTTTCTGACAAGCCGCCCGGAGGGCTGCCTGTATTTTTGCCATGTAATCGGTGTGAGGAAGAGCGAAACGATGGTATTGTCGCCCAGTCCTCGTGGACTATTTGGGGCCCTCATCTGCGCGTTCATTCCCCGCAATTCCTACAGGTCCAGGAACCCAGGAGGAGATGATCTCAACATCCGTCCGGTTCGCCAAAACCGTGATGTCACTGATATCGCGAACCAAGGAATGTGGAGATTCCAATGCCCCAAGAGCAGTGAGTCGCTATACAATCTGGTCTCCGAACCGGGCACGTCGCGTTATCTCCCGTACCGAGTGGTGTAGTGCAACCAGCTTGGCCGTGAAGAGAGACGCAGCACCTGGCAGAGCCTCGCTGACTTCAAACAGAGGGGATACGGTGTGGAACCCGACCCACTCTTGGGTCTTGAGCCATCCGTATACACTGACACAGTTCCAACGTGACACGAAGTTTGCTCCAAAAAGGCCGAACGCAATACTCCCTGTGATGTAGAAGCTTTGAGAGCAGAGGCGTAGCGACAAAAAAGTCAAAGGTGTACCCTCTAGGGTGGCGTCCTGAGCAAAACCAGGGTCGCTACCGGCCCGAGAGTTTCCTAGCCTGACTGGCGTCTCTCGGCGACATAGGCACTATCGAGATCAGCTGCGGATGTACTGAAAGCTGTTGGCGACTGAGGGAGGCGCCGGGTTTGCGTGTACAGGCGAATAATGCATTGTGCATGGCACAGATCAAGTGACATCTCCCAAGTATCTACAAGTAGGCTCTCAATGGGGAACGTGCGGAAGGCACCGGTCACGAGGCGAAGGACAGTGTGGTGGATCGAGTACGACTTCCTCAATACCCCCCTCGGGTGCGGAAGCATAAAACTCACATACGTACTCGAACTTTGAACGAACACAGGATCGATAAAAAAGTAAGAGAGAAAAACTTAATCTCGCACCAAACTCCTTTTTTCAATAGGATGCAATCTTTTACTGATAGGATGCAATCTTTCTTCTATATGATCCAGGCCTTCTCTGAGAGGATGTAATCTTTCTTCGATAGGATGCAGTATTTCTTCGATAGGCTGCATTTTATCTTCGATAGGATGCAACCCTTCTCTGACAAGATGTAGTTTCTACGATAAAATGCAATCATTATTAGATCGGATGCAATCTTTCGTGATATGATAATCCTTCTCTAATAGGGTGCAATCTTTCTTCGATAGGATGCAATCTTTTTCTGGTATGATGCAATCATTCTTTAACAGGATGCAATGATTGTATAAAATGTTATTTTTGATCGAGCGACAAAGAAATTCATCTACGTTTAAAACAACCTCAAACAAATGTACACTGCCACAGTGAACATTCACTCATCCTTACTTAAGCATATGGTCGTTAGAGCATAATTGACGTTCAATTGAAATGATGCATTGTAGCTTTCCTTAGAACATTTTATAAGAGCATATATAGTAGTAGTGGGTCTCAAAATAAATATTTATTTAAACGTGATTTTCTCTCTCCGCGAAACGAGCAAGCACTAGCCGACCCGGGTCTTTTTACGCTGGGAAATAGCCGAATGAATTCAGTCTCTCGTTCGCTGAACTATAAAAGGCGAAGTCAGTGGTTAAAAACTCATTGCCGTTCCGACGGACCCTTTCTCTATTCCTACCTAGTCTCTCATGCTTGGGTCTTTCTTCCTACACTCTTACTCGGTTTTTTTCTTCCTACACTCTCTTGCTCGGGTCTTTATCCTACACTTTTTTGCTTGGGTCTTTCTAGACAAAGTATGTTTACATGGGACCATGAGGTCCATCACTAGAGTAAACTCAATCTTTGAGGAGATGACGTGAATCCAGGATCCCTTAAGTCCGAGGATACTCGAAAGACCGTGGCTATATTTTATACAACACTCGAGAGGAAAATGATTTTGGAATTTAACAACTCCGACAGTTCAACTTCAGAACAAAGACGACTGGATAAAAAAAGGGAATAAAAGATAAAGAAGGATGGAATCAATCGAACACCCACCCACCCCCTACTGCCCATTTGAACATTCTCCAACCCAGGTTTTTGTTAATGAATATTATCTGACCATGTTTTTGCTATTCACTCCCCCACTCCCGGAAAAGGTTACTGGGTGGGAAGAGGGTCAATTTCCCACCTAAACCTAACAAACCATAGGTTCATTTTTAATTTAACATAGGATCATTCCTCCCCCTCCTAATGCAGTCCACTGCGGAGTCCCTCTATGCTGTCTAGAGGGAGGATGTTTAATTGCCCAAACGGTGGTCCTTTTGTGTGCGCTGTACAAACAATTTCAGTCTTTGCTATAGGGGCTAAAATAGAACCTGAGATAACCTAGGATAGATCAGGTTCTGTTGTAGATCCTACACTAAAAAAGACCTCCTCCCCCTTCCTCTTTCTAAGTTCGCGCAATTTAGAACCTTCTCCACCAAAACCCTGTGCCTCAAAGATGCTCAAGTGATCCGGATGATGTAAAAGAAAGGAATAGGCAAACTCCTAATACCAATACAAATGTTTAATGACCCGATCCGTCAGCTGATCCCAATCATCAGGAACAACATGCTACATAGAAACACAAAGAAATGAAGTTAACAACCTAAAAACACTTATTTAGGAGGGGGGGGGGTAATTGGAGTGCATGCGGCATAGGTCCTAAGTCCTAAATAATATAAAGCCTTTGCCTCCTAACTGTTTGCATGCTACCTTCACGTGGTCCCCCTGTTGCTTTACTGAATGCATGTAAGTGACCGAGGGGCTGACGGTATAATCAGACCCCAATCCCTGCTGCCTTGCAGGGTATGCCTCTGTAGGCAAAGGCTAGGAGAAGGAAAATTCTGATATAAAATCATGCCAGTTTGGGTAGAAGGGACTCTTTAGCCCTAGTAGGCAACTCTGCTAGGAGAAGGACACTCCCAAATCAACCATTGTTCCCTCACTGTTGGACGGTGCCATAGTCTTCGTACCAATCCCTTCCACAGTCCTAGGTTTGGGTTCCCTACTTGATGGTACAGTCAAGTGTCTGACTTTCCCCTTTTATCGTTTACCTGATTTTTTCAAAAGGTGTGTAGGGCAGGTTGATTAGATGAACAAGGTTGCTCGGTGGGTTTTTCAGGTGAATGCCTTTGTTCTATTCTTAATTTTTCTCTATTAATCATTTTTTATTATTTATTTACTTTCAAAATCCATTCCACCTGTCCTCACCCAGTCTTGTGGCGATTCTGGAGGTATTTTGTCTTGCATGGTGTCCCGGCTCCGCCATGTTGACCAGTTTTTCCGGTTCTTTTAGAGTTGCCTATGGACATTTTTGCTTCTCAATCCTTTGTACATATTGTTGTTGTTGACTATATTTACTTTGTTATTGGTTTTACCTTTGTTGCTTTATTCAATATTTTTGTTTTAAACCTTTTACTGGTGCTTTTGTTTCTGATTATTTCTGGAGATGTTAAGTTGAACCCTGGACCTGCTACTCATTTTCATAAGAAGAAATGCAGTGTCCTCTATTCTAATATTCGGGGCTTAAGATCTAACTTTCTAGATCTTCAGGCTCATGCAAAGAATTATGACATCCTTTTCCCTGCAGAAACCCTAGTAACAAGTAATAAATCTAATTCAGAATTCCTTATTCCAGGGTTTTCTGGCCCTGATTTTATTTATCGTCGAAATACGCCAGGAGCTCAGGGTATGGCAGTATTTTCGAGGTCTGGCTTACCAATTTATCGCCAAAAGAATTTAGAATGCAAGTGTCATGAAGTTTTATTTTTTAAGATTTATAGTAAATATTATAATATATATATATATATATATATATATATATATATATATATATATATATATATATATATATATATATATATATATATATATTTTTGCGCTGTACCGTAACCCAAGACATGATGACTCTATTTATGACTCTTTTAGATGGTACTCCCTTGGCTCAATCAACAGATAGGAAAGCTTGTTTTGTAATTAGTGGGGACTGTAATGCAAAAGAGCATTAAGAATGGCTCAATTCTAATGTAACTGATCAGAAGGGTAGGTCAGCTTATAAATTTTGCACTGCTGCTGATTGTCTCCAGTTGATTCAGGAACCTACCCATATTTTAGGTAATAGACTAGATCTTGTGTTCACAGATGCTCCCGCTGCTGTAGATGCAAAGGTCTGTGGAAATTTGGCGTCATCAGATAATTGTTCCATTAGAAAGGACAAAGCTGTTAATCAGCATATCCCGAATGCCACTATCAAGAAAAGAGTTTGGCTTAAATCTCGAGCTGATTGGGTTGGTTGTGAAGAGAGTTATCGAGCCTTGAATATTTCGGCTTCAATATCTGACCCACATCCAATGGCTAAGGTGAATGATATGTTATCTACTGTTTTGGCCAGGCTTGTTCCCCGTAGAATTATCAGGATTCGTACAAACGACCATCCATGGTTTGATGAATCCTGTAGAAGAGCCTACCATGATAAGCACACAAAATTTAATGTATGGGGGCGTAATCGGACGCGAGAAAACTTCGAGATCTTTGTTCAGTCTAGGCGTACCTCCAACAGAGTTTACCATCGGGCTGAGAGATTATATTATGATAATCTGAAGAGGAAGTTGGCAGAGATCAGGTAGCCTCATTTGTGGTGGACTAAATTAAAATCTGCTATTTTTGACTCTAACACTTCTATCATTCCACCACTACTTTTGCTAAATGGAAAGCTAACAACTAGTGCAAAAGAAAAGGCAGAGTTACTCCATCGAGCTTTTGAAGCCAAGCATCAGTTGAGGAAGCTCCTCTCCCTGACACTTGCCATCCTGAGCCTCGTTTGACTGGGTTTGCTTTTCGTGCAAGGGATGTTAAAAAGATACTTGACAGTCTTGACAGCTGGGGCGGAGTCGATCCCGATAACTTTATCCCTTTATTTTTTAAAAAGATGTCTACTGATTTAGCACTTAAGTTAAGTAGATTATATAGATTTTTATTTAGACGAAGCACCTTTCCTGATAATCGTAAATTGAGCAATGTTGTGCCTATTCCTAAGGGCATGTTATCTGCCGATTGTCGTCAATACAGGCATATTTCAATACTTCCTGTGCTCTCTAAGGTTGCTGAGAAGCTGATATCTAGGCCCTTGTATAGATACTTGGAGTCGAATGGCTTACTGGCTAGAAGTCAGTATGCATATAAGAGGCAGTTGGGTACATGTGATGCCTTTTTAGATTTGACTTGTATGCAAGATAATCTTGACAAGGGTTTTGAATCTAGATTAGTTCAGATTGATTTTAGGGCTGCTTTTGATCGTGTTAACCATAAAACAATTGTTTTTAAACTACAAAACCTTGGAATAGGTGGCTACATCCTAGGACTACTTAACGACTTTTTAATAGATCGGCAGCAACGTGTTGTGTCTGGAGTTCCACAAGGAAGTGTTCTTGGGCCTTTGCTGTTTTTAGTATCACAAGTGATTTGGTACAAGGTCTTGAAAACAAGGTTGTTCAGTATACAGATGATACTACACTTGTTGGAGTAGTCAGGTCTCCAGCAATGAGAAACCAAGTTGCCATGAGTCTAAATCGTGATTTAGAAAAAAATTAGAAAATGGTGTGATCATTGGGGTATGAAGCTTAATTCAAGTAAAACTAAGACCCTCTTGGTTAGTAGATATCGTACCAATGAGCCGCCTCATCTTCCACTCTGCGTTAGAGATACACTTCTTGCTGAGTCGGAATCCCTAACGATCCTTGGCATTACCTATGATTCTCACCTGACTTTTGAGAAGCATCTTTTAAATGTATCTGCTGATGCTGCCCGAAAACTTAGTCTTGTACGTAAGGCCTCATATATTTATTATAATTAAGATATTAATGCCACTTGTTTCAGGTCCTTTGTTCTCCCTCTTCTTGAGTATTGTTCTCCAGTTTGGATATCCGCATCTGCCAGAGATCTGTCTCTCTTAGATAGGGTTGCTCGTGGAGGCAGGTTCCTTTTTTCCTGATGGGGCTAGCTATGACTCTGATCATCGACGGATGATTTCATGTTTGTCGATATTCTATAAATACTACTTCAGTAGGGAATTGCCACTATCATTTTTAATTCCTGAACCCCTGACTCTTGCTAGAGCAACAAGGATGGCAGATGGACAACATCCGCATGCACTATGCATTCCCCGTTGCCACACTTCTCAGTTTCAGCGTTGCTTTTTGCCAAGTACGGTAACGCAGTGGTATGATAATCTTCCTGCAGAAGTTATGCCGGAAGATCTTAATATCTTCATACGAGGTTGCGATACTAGATTAAGGGTGGGTGCTACTGCCTCATAATTTTAATATTGATTTGATTTTAATAATTTTAAACTTATTTATTTATTTATTTACACATTTCAATTTATTTCTTCTAGCATTCATTCTTTTTTTACTTGACATATGGACACTGTGTTCTGTGAGAGCTTGTTTTCAAGTTCATGGCCGCTAGGCTTTTCCTACAAGAATTTTGTGTTCATTATCTCAAATAATAATAATAATAATTTAGGGAACTTAAAACACACGGGGTATTCAACAGGCCTAAAAACAGGTTGGTTCTGAATGCGAATTTGTTTATTCAGAATGGACACAATGTCTTTAATCTTATCTTGTTAAGCTTAAATTACATACTTCATCTTGTGTTGCTGCGCCAGTTATTTTGACAGCAAAATATGTTTTATTTTTCATTTAAGTTCGTGGACGGCCTTTTGAAGTTAACTCTACAGGCCAATGAAACCACTGAAGTAAGAATTGCCGCGTACTTGCAAGTGATGCGATGCCCTTCGCTTCCAAGTGTGAAGAAGATTGTGGAATTGCTGAGGACAGAAGACAATACGAATGGTAAGTAGCTATTCGATACATAACCAAGTGAGACTTGGAGTCGGTGAGATCAAACTTTTTTTCTGGAAGGCTGAGAAAAACCTTATTTTTAGCGATTTCTAAACAATTCGTTCGCTTTCTCGCTGACTACAAAGAGAACCTTGAATTGAAATTATTTATAAATTTAAATATATATATATATATATATATATATATATATATATATATATATATATATATATATATATATATATATATATATATAACTTTTATATATTAATCATAATTCTCTGGGTTCTTTCTCCAAATATAAAGATCGTATTGATCCAATGTTGAGATCCTCTGTTGTATATCAAATAAAGTTGCCAGCTGCAATGCAGTGCCTGCCACGTAGGCCAGCCTAGCCTGTATCTTAAACAGAGGGTCAATAAACATCTTGGATTTTAAATCATTCTTTCTGGGGCTCCTTCAGTCCATTTCTTAGAAATATTAGATTGCTCTATGCTCTATGTCGTAGGTTAGCCGAGATTATAAATATATATATATATATATATATATAAAACAGTGTTTTTACTAAAGAAATAGACTTTAATGAACATAAACCCTCTCACTAAATAATATTAAAACATACAGATCTAATACCCGTATAAAAAGAAAATGGGATTACTGGGCGAGCTCTCGAGGCTTGATTCGAGATACAATTTTACTGGGGAATAATTTTAAGTTAATACCTTCGTCCTTAGCCGGACATCCAATAAACTAATTTTTATGCACGGGGACATAAACAACTGGATTATTCTTTACTTACATAAGGTAATGGAGATTAATACCCAAGACCAGTTAGAATATCTTCGGAGATTTTGTTCCTGAGAGACGTAGCTCGAGTAGTTGGTTGTTTGCCCAATAGATGGCGTTCGTCGACCAGCCTGCCAATTTGACGGGTGACGTCACTCCAGGTCTGTGTTGAGGGAAACGGCTTCAAGCGAAAGCTTAATCCTTCTCTTTCTAGGCGGTCGTGGTGACCTCGTTTTCTTCCGGCCGAGAAGAAATAGTTGTCTTCTCTTGTTTTCTATCTAGTTGGGATTGGTCCAACTCAGATAGAGTAAGATTTGGAGTCCTCAAGCTGGGTAGATTGATACTCAATAATCTTAGGGCTTGAACGGCGCCGAGCTTCCTTGGTACAATCTGGTATTGTACAAGGACTGCAAGTTATCTTCAATTTGCAATAACTTTGTACCGGCGATTTTTCACGGTTCTTGTCTAACTCGGAATTCTTCTGTCAACCGGTGACTTTCTTGTCTCTTCGGTGGGAATGAACAAAAAGCCTGGTTTCCTCGTGTCAACCTGTTATATGCCCAAATTACTCCCGCGGGGTAATGGGGAGGTGGAGGGGAACTCGCAAGGTGAGACCCCAGGGTGGTCTCACGGGCTTGGCGTCTTGTAGCTCTGAGAGGGGGTAATATGATATCGGCAGTTTGCACTTTTGAATTGATTGTTTATAAGTACACCCTCGAAGGGCCTGCCTTTTGAGCTGAGGTCAGGAATATGTCTCCTAAAATTTACCATTTTGGCCGTTCTCCTATATTACCGGAGAACATCGGAGGGAAAAAGCTAAACCCAGATGTGATAGAACGAGTTGAATCTGTGTTAAATTCAACTCCTATCCCATATTAGTTAAAACCTCGAGGAGGCCCACGTGCATCTTCGATTCGAGGCTTGGAGTCTTATCAACAGCTACCGGACGCCAATGTTTAAACAAGGAGGTTATCGTCCCCCCGTTCGCCCCCATACGCCGACCTCGCCAGATCGAGTTAGGCTTATGAACAGATAAGGCATTTTTCTCCGGCCCAGCTGTGCGTTCCCTCCAAGCTTTCACTCCATTCTCCCCCCCGCCAAGGAGATGTCCTGGCTATTTATATGGACTCTTTACCACTAAGATCAGATTGGAGATCCAGATTTTCGTCGCGAAACATCACCACGACCCTCTCTCCCTTTGTGCGCCAAGGGACCTCGAACTCGAGATTCACCATCACTTGTCCAGAAGGAGGACAATATTCCTTGAGTGCCAAAGGTTCGAGCCTTTAGTGACGCCAAGTCCCCAAGGCATCCCCCCCCTGTTGTTCAAGGAGAACAATATTAGAACAGCCATTGTTCGTTTTGAGCCCTTCGCCAAGAAACGGTTCTCATCCCCCCCTGTTGTTCAAGGGAGAACAACATTAGAACAGCCATTGTTCTTGAGCCCGTAGACAAGAGACGGTTCTCATCCCCCCCCCTTTGTTCAGAAGAGAACAACCTAGAACAGCCATTGTTCGTTTTGAGCCCTTCGCCAAGAAACGGTTCTCATCCCCCCCTGTTGTTCAAGGAGAACAACATTAGAACAGCCATTGTTCGTTTTGAGCCCTTCGCCAAGAAACGGTTCTCACCCCCCCCTGTTGTTCAAAGGAGAACAACATTAGAACAGCCATTGTTCTTGAGCCCGTAGACAAGAGACGGTTCTCATCCCCCCCCTTTGTTCAGAAGAGAACAACCTAGAACAGCCATTGTTCGTCAAGCCGTTCGTCGAGTAACGGTTCTCCTTTCCAAGACGCCACGTCAGGATCCTTTTATCCCCCCCCTTCGGCTGGAACTCGCCAGCGGACCGAATATTCCTTCAAGTACCTTCCACTGCACCCTAATGAAGTTACGTAAGCCAAGCGTCACCTTTTGAGTATTGATCCCTTATTTGTCAATTCTATCCTGTGCTTTAAATGGTTTATCGAACCATCCCATCTCTTTAACTCCATATTTGTTTTACCTTTTTTGATCCCTTAAATCCTTGGATAAGCCCGAGTCTCCACGACCCTTTCCATTCTGTTTGTCAATATTTTCCGTTTTTGTGTATTGTTTAAAGTTATTATTAATAAAACTCTATTTTATTAATGATAGCAATATTATTATCCTTGAGCTCAGTTCCACTTCTTAAGCATTTTGAAGATACATAATATCGGCCGCCAGACAGTAAAACGCACTCTAAAGATAATTAAGGAAGTTCCCTCAACGAATAGTGTTATATATAGTATCGTCGGGAGTCATTCTACGACACCAGATGTCTTTTGTTATTATTTCCTTGGCTCTCCTCACCAAGAGGGAGGCCTCAATACATATATACACTAAACTTTTATACCTCTACACTCTATATTAAAAAAACAACAACACTCAACGAAACTGATCCCTCCTTTCCCCTACGTATCTCATAACTATACAACCTACAAAGTTAATTTCATGCTCATTTGTCGTTCACCTTTTCATTCCTGCAAGGAACGACTATATGCATAAGGTAATGTGTATATTTAGGGGACCTCTTTCACGCATTCGGTTCTTTTTAACTTTATACTTTATCATATTTTAACTTTAGTCTCGCTTCTTTGGCTTTATTTGATGCGCCCTAAGCTCGTTTTTTTTAGTGTTTTATTATTTATATTTGTTTGTTTTTATGTTTTTTTGTTAATGGAAGTCCCTAAATTTAGTAGTTTCTTTGACTTTAATAGAGTCACTGAAGATGTTCCGATGTGTGGAACGAATCATCTGAAAGGAAATAAATGTCATTTTCCATCTACTCATGGATCTTCATTTTCCTGCTGATATATATATATATATATATATATATATATATATATATATATATATATATATATATATATATATATATATATATATATATATATATATATATATATATATATATATATATATATATATATATATATATATATATATATATATATATATATATATATATAGTGTAGTTGGGTAGCAGTCTTTCTTGAATGCAAATTTTGTTGAAGACCATTGTGTATTTTTCCTTAATTAATTTCCTTTGGCAACTTTCTCTTCTTCTAACTATCTTTTTGATTCTATCTTGTAGATGGTGGATCACTTGTCTAATATTGATCTCTTTTTTTTAAATGAATGTGTTTGCTAAAAAACTAACTAAATTTCTAAGCTTTCGATCCTATTCGATCATCTTCTGAGCGTTTCGAAATGTTCGTGCCTCCTTTACCGATGTAATGAGTGGAGTGAGGATCTGACAGAGTAAAAGATGATGGTATACTCTATTTAGTAGATGATGGGATAGTAATAGATAAAAGTGGGTGAAATTCAAAGTGGGAGGGGTATTTTGCCCTAGTAGAGGGCATTATATAATATTCTTTATTTTGATTTTTCATTTTTGTCTTATTTGTTGTATGTAGTGTTTTTCTATGTTTGTTTATTTTTTGTGTAGCAAAGCGTGTTCTTATTGTTAGTGTCTCGAATCTTTAATACTAATTTTTGGGGTTCAATTGTTGAGCATTCAAGCCTTTAATAGCTGTTATCTCAGCAATTTCCATGTGTTGTGGTAATGTTATGTTATTTGGTCTCTCTTTTTTTGTTTCGATTGAACTGTTTTAGTTTTTTTTTGTTCCTGTTAAGTATATATTAATGAAATGTTTTCCTGTGAGCAGAACTTAGTACTTGGGAACTGGCTACGACGTGAGACTTTCTCTCGCAGTCGTGCAGGTATGTTAAGTCTGCCACTAGTTTCCTGTAATTCCGGAATGACATCGTTCGTAAGAGTTAACCAGACCCTTCTTCCTAATTTCTGGGTGAAGATGTTAATAGGGTCAAGTATTTTCTTTGTATGGAGATCCCTCTGCATATGTTGGTCGCGCCTTCTGGCTTTATTAATTAGTAAGGATGCGGAGTTCTGTACTCGTTGCAGTTTTTTCATTAAGGTCTTGTTGGCCGCTTGAGTCACTACTGCGCGATAGATGAGCTTAGTCCGGCCGTACATCAGGTATATTTTCCTAATGTTGACCGAGCTAAGATCTTTAAACCTGTATGGCTTGGAGATTTCTCTCTTTGCTAGGTTCCGCCTCTCCATGTAGTGTCTCGAGTATCCGTGGTTGGAGGTTCTTTAGGCCCAGGACAGCGCCTTCGGCGGAGTAGCTGTATCTCCTCCCATCGATGATGATGGGCCAGGGCAACGTGCGGTTCAGTGTGGCGATTTTGAACTTGTTTCTATTGGTTCTTATCTTCCAGCGTCTCTCGTACCGGTTGATGTTGTTGATTTCTGCTATTGTACGCATTGCCTGATCCCTTGCTTTCTTCACCGGGCACGGAACGATCTGGATGACATCATCTGCAAATTGCAGATACATCGTGTCCCTGTGCACCGGTGTTGGGAGGTCGATGATAAAGACCAAGTAAAGCAGTGGGCTCAGGCAACTTCCCTGTGGAACGCCTCCCTTCAGTTCGAATTCGGGTCCTCTGTATCCTTTGATCATGAGACATGCCCTTCTGTCCATGACGAAGTCACAAAGGATCCTTTCCAGGATTGGGTTCAGCTAGAGGTTCAGGATCTTGTATTGAAGTCCTTCCAGCCAGACTTTATCGAAAGCCTTCTGCACGTCCCTCAACACAATGTCTACATAGTACCCATTCGCTCGACAATAAGCTACTTTTTCTGTCAGGAGCGCTAGGAATGTATCTGTGCCCCTTTTTTGGTGGAACCCGTGTTGTTGGAGGTTATGCGCTCTTAATTCGCTGAGTTGAGCTTGTAGCCTATTAGCTGGGATCTTTTTAAAGATCTTGCCGAGCATCTCCAGAAGAGAGATCGGGCGATAGTTAGCCACCTGGTCTGGGGGCTTGTTTCCTTTCAGGATGAAGATGATTTTATCCATCTTGTACCCGTCATGAAAGTAGCTTATATTCAAGGCGGCATTCATAGTATTAACCAGTCCCTGAATGATTTGCCTCGGGGCATTCACGAAGTTGTTTTTCGTGAGACCAGACCAGCCTAGTACCCTTTGCTTGAAGGACCTTTTGGTGTTCATGGTCTCTTCGAAGGTTATTGGGCAACCGTGGCCAACCATCTCTCTTTCCTGAGATACTTGCGGGTGGGGGTGGGTTCTATGTATTACTGTGCCGAGGTCCTCGAACAGTTGGTCTTCGAATTCCTGGTCGAAGTCATCCTTCTCCTCAGGGTTTATAGCGAAAATCTTTTTCTAGTGTGTCCTGAATCTTTTTCCGAGAGACTCTGCATCCTCAATGATTTCATCTCCATCTTTTATTAGTGTTCTGGCTTTGGTGGGCAGTCCCCTAAGTCTTCGGATGCTATTCCAAAAACTTACTGGACTGTCCTCCCTGTCCAGCCTACCAATGATGTCATTCCAGATTTCCTTCTGTTTCTCTGTGATTGTGTGTTTTAATTCATCGCTTAGTTGTCTCATTCTGGCTCTCCTTTCTCGAGTTAGGCCCGTCCTGCCTATTTTTTCAAAGATTCCCCTATGTTTTGGGGGGGATTTTCCTCATCTCGTTCGTCCATCTGGGTTGTGTGATCATTTTATAGGAGATCCTGGGGACGCGTCTCTTGTTGGCTTGAATGAGGAGATTAGTGATGGAGTTTATCTCCTTATCTACCTCCCCGAGATTTGCATCTTCCAGGTCAGCTGGTTGATATTCGCTGGGTATCTCTCTATATAGCTCCCAGTTAGCTTTCGCATAACTCTTCCTAAGTGGGACGGGCTTGAAAATTGGTGCAAGCGAGATTGTTGTAAGAATCGGGATATGGTCGCTCGGTACCACAGATTCGGGCTCATTGCTGATATCAAAGGGGAAGTTCCTGCTCGCCAACACTATGTCCGGTTTGGTTGCCGAACGTTGCGTTATGTAAGTCGGGAAATCCGGTCCTACTCTCTGGAGTCTGTCTCTTTCGAAGAGTAGTTCCAAATTCCTTTCCCTTAGGTTGGAGTTACCGTAACCAGACGCTGTGCAACTGGTGTTTAAGTCTCCACATAGCAACGCCATTTTTCCTCGCCCAAAGATGTTGAAAAAATTGGGAGTCGGCAGGTACTTTCGGCGGGGTGGCTCATAGGCCGCTGCCACAATTAGGCTTCCCACCAGGGTTGGGATTTCGACAGCCACGAATGATTCTTCTAACTCTGGAAGTGTTTTGTGTGTTATGTTTTTCCGGATCGCGATGGCTGCGCCGTCGTATCGTTCTTGTGTATGTTTTTTTTGCGATCACAGTGTAATTTGGTATTTTTATTGGGGTAGTTTCTGTGTTTACACCGTGTTCGGAAATGAGGATCAGGTCATGATCCACTGTACGGAATATGTTTCCGTAGAGAGTGGATTTCCCTTGCCATCCGTTAGTGTTTAGTGAGAGTATTTTTAGCGTGTTGTTTTTGTATTCCATGTTTTGTTTGTTTGGTGTTCTTGTAGTTTATGTCAGTGTGTGTGTTCTCCTTTACTTCTTATCACGTCTCTTTTTTCCATTTCTTATTCTTTCCTACTTTGCTTCACTTAAGGTGAGGCAGGAGTCCTTGTGCAATTCAATCTTTTCCGCCATGAGTGCCTCATCTACTGTTGCCTCTTGCGCCTACGCATTATAGGTTCACTTTAATCGGCATGATCTTACCCCTTCAACAATCTTTCTAATGGTGGGGTTGTCTGGGAATGGGGTCTGATCAGTCTTGTAGAATTTCATTTTCAGCTCTTCTCCATCAATTTGAGTGGTTTGTTGGGGAGCCTTTCCACTGCTACTACTCCTCGATCTCTTGCTTTCTTTGGAAGGTTGGGTCTGCTCTTCTTCGTCTTCAGAGGAGGATGCAGAGCTTGAGCGGTTACCCTCGGCTTGTTTTATTCTTCCTGCTGCTTTTTTCTACTGTATTTCTCGTTTTCTTTTGGCCTCTATTCTTGGGTCTCTATTTTTGTATTTTTGAGTGGCTGGGTTTGTCTTCTGGTCTTCATTTACTTCTGCTCTATCTTCACTTGGTGGAAAAAGCGTCGCTGGGGCTTTTTCCTCGGGTTCGTATTACATTTGCAGGACGTCCCGCGATGGAGGGTGGTCCGGGAACCACATTTCTTCGAGACCATTCTTTTTCAGCATGGTATTCAGCTCGGTCGCGAAGCAGCCCGGGTTTGTAAGGTCTCTCACGTGCGCGTACAAAATGCACGTGAGGATTTTTGTAGAATTTTTATTCCCTACCTTCAGGTAGGTCTTTGGAGTGGCACTTTCTACGGTCCTTGCGGGGGGTGGCTTTTGCTGCTTGGGCATAGGAGGTATTCGCTCTCCGTATTCCCTCCGCCTTTTTTTGGTCTGCTTTTCTTTTCAGCACCTCCTCCTTCTTTGGGCAAGACATGGCCATAGCTTCGTGCTTGTGTCCACAGTTTGGGCATTTTTTTTCGGCTGCCGGGCATTTCCGCCAGCCATGTTCTTTACCACTGCATCTAGAGTAGGTTATTTCTTGCTCCTTGCAATCTTTTGTGGTGTGGTGTTCTAATTTAAAACAGATGAAGTAGATTTGTACTGGGATGAACTTCTCCCTCTTGATTTGTTTCCCGCTTATTTTGGCGTTGAATAGCAGTAGCCCGCTCTCCTTCGCCTTGGTTGCCATCGTGGTATCGCCAATATGGTCTTAAACACGTGAATGTATTCCGTGTTATCTCTTCTGTGTTTAAATTTTGACACTTCGCTAATGCTCGCCAACTGCTGGTTCATCTCTATTTCTCCATTAATTTCCTCCTTTGTATGTTGGCCGATCTATGGGTCCAGCCTTCGGCATATCACACTTATGTGTGCCTGAATCTGGGAAGGAGGACTAGGTTGAAGGCTTATTCCCCTCAAGATCTTCATCTCAGCTTCCTTTGTAAGGGATTCTACGTCCTTTTCCTTTTCGCATATAGCAACGTATCCTGTCGGTGAGTCGATCAGGCGAAGGACTGCCACAGTTAGACTTCCGAATAAGGTTTCGTAAACCTTTCCCTTACTCGGTGTTTCTAAGCCACTTACTGTTCTTAGCGGTACCCTTGCAGCACTGGAGTCCGCCATTTCTGCTTGTGTGCAGCCCCTTGTGGAGGGGGGGGGGGTGCACTTACTTTCTGTCTTACCTTATTATCTGTTTATTTTGAGTGTTTACCTACTAATCTGTGTTCTTCAGAGTTTTGGTTTTTACGTTTTTTGGATTATTTGCCTTGGGGAGAAGAGAGCTCCCCTCGTTTGCCCACCGCCTCGACGGAAGAAGGAATTGCCTTTTAGGGTGAATGATAACGATGGATGAGATGAGTCTGGGCAGGATCCTCTCAGGGGTGTGATTGTATGGCGGACTTATTGACAACGCCGCCCCTGAGGGTGTTTTAATCGCGACACAATCCCAACATACCATAGAGACGGTTGTATGTCCCTTTATGGTCCTAGAAGGGGCTCCCGCTCTGATGAGCAGGGGAGGTAGCAGTCCGTCCTTCGTTCAGAATTGTTTCTGACATTGTTCTCGGCTGTGGGCTATTCCTCAAACCAGCTTCCTCCAATGCCCCCAATTATGCCGTGGCAACAGCTCAGCATGGTTGGGACGAAATAAGATTGGCAATCTCTCCTCACATCTGGCAGCAGGTCATGTAGGGGATAAGGGCTGGGGACTTAAGCAGTCATCTGCCTAAGTGGAGTCTATAAAAAAGAAAGGTGAATATTAGTACTGATGAATGAATGGTGATGAGTAACTCTCTTTTGTGAAAGTGGTTTTCGGAGGCATCTTTTTTGAAAAAAAAATTTCCCAAAACTTTACCTCCTTTGCCGAGTTCTGAGGTAAATCTACAAGTAATTTTTTCCAAGATGTCCGAGCTAGAGAGTAAAAGAAAACAATCAATCAATCAATTTGTGTATAGAAAGAACAGAGAGGGACTGCTGTAACACGGCAGTCAGGTAGTCAGAGAGGAGCGTTGCGGAAAATAATTAAGAAAGGGACAGCGAGAGTAGATAGGTCGGTGGCTATACACCGAAGCGAGGTGTTGTTATGAGGGTGTAGGTTATGTGGTAATTGACTGGGCGAGGGTTGGGGGCAAGTTAGGGGTGGGAGGCTAACAGTCCATCCGGAAACGCGTTATTCACGATGCCTTATTGGTTTATGCGAAGAATGGTACGGGCGGCAGGTGTTCGTGGGCCGCGGGATATCGCGGCGCCATCGCGTACCTTCTTACGTGTAGCGAGGTGTAAAGTGGGTCTGTGGTGAGTTTTCCGAGTTGTTTTGTAAGTCTGGTGTAAGCGTAAGTGTTGAGAGGAGTTAGTTTGTTGTTGTTGTGTAGTGCGTCCATTCTCGAGTACAGCGGCGAACGGCAAGCGCGCTTCAGAGCAGAGTTCTGAATGCGCTAAGCCTTTCGCTACCAGGTGTCGCTCGAAGCTACGAGTGACAGTGGGGCGTACGTGAGAATGGGACGCACGAGTGCTTTGTATAAGTGTAGTTTTAGTTTTTTACTCGCTGGGTAGAACCTACCCAGCGATGCGTTTGTACGTGAGGCTCTTGCTTGTATTATGTTCTGGTGTAAGTTGAACCGGAGGGATTTGTCGAATGTTACCTCCAGGATTTTGGTGCACTGTGTGTATGCGAGCCTTGTTGGGTTTTGGTGGATCATGTCTGGTGTGTGTGAGTAGATTTGTAGGTTGTGCATGAAGTGATCTCTAGCACCGTAGAGTGTCATCTGTGTCTTCTGAGGATTCGTGGCAGTCAGCCATTTTTCCTCGTAGTCTGTCTTCTCGTCAAGTATTCTTTGTGCGTGGAGCGCGATTTCTTCGGGGGCCCGGCCGCTGACGAGAATGGTCTCGTCGTCGGCGTAGGCCACTATGTATGTGTGAACGCAGTTTTCTGGTGGGCGTGGGGTGTCATTTGTGAACATAATGTAGAGTGTGGGTGCCAGAACGAAAAGAAAACAACTTTTAAGGGGTATTTATTCTGCCTTGGTTAAACGTAACGTTAGAGGAAATGGGCCACTCCTGTGAGTGGAATTTTAAAATAGTTTTAATGTGAGATTCCAGCTTGTCGCTTGACTGTTGATGGCCGGATTATCTTCATTTATTAATATGGCTTCTAAGATGTTCAGCCTCACTGAGCTGGGCGAATATTAGACTGCGTAGCATTGCCGTATTACCTTCTGAAGAGCGATTTTAAATACTCGTGCTCAATTTACAGGCTTTTGAGCCTCGCCGGTTAAGAACGCGACTGTCCTGGGAGTCATCAGGATCCCAGTTGATCTGCAAAGATTTAATATATCTTTTCGCTGCGAGTGACGAAATAAAATGAGGGCTTAAGCCCCTCATTGCTCCCGTCCACCGCCCTGCGTGGGAACCTGCTCGGATGACTGCCCTTCATTAATTTCGTCTTAACTATATCGGCCACTTGGGCTGGCATAATTAAGGGCTTGCGGAGAAACTGGCTTGAGGACTAGCCCACAGTCGAAGCACAAGTCAGAAATTTTTTCGAATCTGGGGCAAAACTGCGAGTCCCGGGCGGAGGAGAGATCCTCATCGCCGGGGGACCCGGCCAGAATCATAGAGAGAAGTACACCCGTCTTTATGTAGTTGGATGCATTTTTGGCGTACGTACCCACGAGGGGGTGGCAAAAACTTAGCGGTCGTTGATTCGGCTGCTATGCATCAAGTCCACCAAACTCAGCCCTCTGAGGTCTCCACTCGAGACTCACCCCCATCCCTTAACACCCATCATCCCAGCACCATCCGAGCGGGGGACCAACAAGAAATTGGACGGGAGCGCTTTTCTCATTTGATGCTCCAAACACACTATCGGCTCTGCCTCCCTTACCACTTCTGACATCACTTTTCTCATCCATAACATATTAACTACACATTTCTTACAGAGAGGAACAAAAAACAAGAAAGAAAAGAGAAGACCCCCGCAACGATGGAGGCCCTCCTTAAGAGGCTGCCTCTAAGGACCATACCAGGCAAAAGGGCACCGGAGAGGAAGACGGTATGCCAATCCCTATTCGCAAACCTGAGGATCGCGCTCATAAAATGGATTGAGATCCCAAACGGATTCATCGCGATATGCGTAGAAAATAAAGACGTAGACCGGCTCCTATCCGAAGAAGGAGCCGAAGTCCTAAAAACACTCGACATGAAAGCTAAGACTCCACCAGCAATCTCGGCCAACCGAAGCATCATCTGCCGAAAGGTAGAAAGCTGGGTAGGGGAAAACTCCCCCGCCGTTATCAAGACTGAAATTGAAACGAATCACACATGGGCAAAGGTCAGGGAAGTGATCAAATTCCGTGACCACACCCATGTCTTCAAGGTAACGTTTCAAACCACCGAAATGGCCCACAAGGCAGCAACGGAGGGACTCCTTGTTTTTAACATAAGGATCCCAGGCTGCAATATTGAGCATAAAAAATAGCACAGCATCCAGATGTGCTTTGTATGCTATAAGCTCGAAGCGCACACAACCGCCAACTGTCCACAAAAAGGAACGACATGGTGCAGTGAATGCGCCACAGAAGGTCATATATATGACTCGTGTAAGAGCACAGATATAAAGTGCATGAATTGTGAGGGGCCCCATCAAACGATGGCCCTTAACTGCCCAAAAAGGAAAGAAATCATCAAGCAAACGGAAGAAGAGGAAAAAATCGACCACCTACGCGAGCACTGTGAAGAAAAGTGAAGGGATGGCCTCAGCAATGGCAATCCCCTCACAGATGGTCTTCACAAATGACCTAAGTGCCAAGCTATTAATTTGCATGCAAACGTGGCAAATGCGGTAAAACCTGGATGCTACAACCAGATTCTAAACGCACTTCTAAAAGCCAACAACTTACCATCCATCATCGTGCCCGCTAATCCCGAATGCTCCAAGGCATTCAAGGATAGTGTTATAAAAAATAACCAAGAGAAAGCCACCGGACTGAAAGGAGTAATTGAATCTCCCTTATCGGAGGAATCCGAAGAGGAAGACGATGAAGTAGACGAGGATAAAGAAGAAGAGGAAACCGCATCTTCGGATAGTGACGAGGGCCCATGCACTCGCACTAGAGAGACGAAGAGTAAATCAAAAACTCATAGTCCTCCCCCGAAGAGTGAAAGCCTGGGCACGTCAAACCTGCCCCACAGGCCAAAAAGAACCTAAAGAGAAAGAAAAAACACAGATAAATACATCGCACAATGGAAAGGAACGCACTAAGAATTCTGGAAGTCAACACCAACGACTGGACAGCGAAACGAACTCTTTACGGAAATTTGTTCAGGGAAATTGATGCAGATGTCATCCTTATTTTTGAGCATGGAATTGACACTCGTAGCTCCGAAATGAAGATCTGGAACTACGACGTGTTAATCACAAATTACTCTCAGGAGCGGTACGACGGTGCCGCCATCGCCATCAAAAGAGGGATCAAGTACAAGCCAGTAAGAAACCTCGAAGAATCCTATCTTGCAATAGAGGTCAAACTCGATATAGGTAAGCTGGTCATCGCCACCGGGTACCAGCCGCCGAGACGAGGATATTTACCTATTCATTCTCTCTCCGGCCTATTTGGCAGAAGAACCCCCAGCATATTAATAGGGGATTTTAATGCCAGGTATCGGGAATCCGGGTACAGGTCTTTCAATGGAACTGGAAGGTTCCTGGAGACTATGATGGACCGAAATATGGTCCAGAGAATAGCTTCGACTTCCCTACCTATATTCGATTAAGAAGTGCCGCAAAACCAGACATTTGTCTGGCTAATCGTCAGCTACCATTCAATTACTACATGGAACCAGTCCAGGTACCATGTAGTGATCATATAGAGATCCTACTTAACATCAACAGGAACCCTATAAAAGTCCCCGCTCCAGTCAGAAAAGACTACAGAAGAGCAGACTGGGCACGGCACGCGGGTCTTCTCAAGGCCTACCGTCCACCAAACCTGGACGAGGCAATTCTCGATGGGATAGACGAGGCCCTTGACGATCTCAACAAACACCTTATAAATGCAGATAGGGCTTGCATCCCCAAAACCCAGTATAAAACCATCTCAACATACAGATGGACTGAGTACATGAAAGAACTCTATAGAGAATTGAGAGTAATGTATGAAATAAATATCAGAAACGCATCAGTTGACTCATTACAACGAAGTAAAGAGATCAAAGAAGAGCTCAACCAGTTTATCCTCGAACAACAACAGAGACGATGGGACTATGCGATCGAGAGCCTCGACCGAGATACATCCCCCAAAGACTTTTGGAAGAAAGTCAGAAGTCTCAGAGGATCATCTGGGAAAAAAAAGAATATGGAAATCCAATAAGAAGATGGATCCATTGAAAGAGAAGACAGAAACATCGAAATAATATTCCGGCGTTATTGGAAAAAAATCTTTAGCATACCTGGAGAAGAAAACAAAGATTTTGACATAGAGTTTGAAAATAATATCGTAGACGAGCTTAACACGGAAATACATAGAACGCATCCTCATCACCAGATGGACAGACTGCGTGACGGAGACGCCGAGATCACCGAAGAAGAGATTCTTGCCACACTCCGCTCATTCCGCCAAAAAGCCCCAGGCCAATTGATGCTTACGAAGCTAAACTTCGAAAAAGCACCAGCTAACATCATCGAAGGAATGAGACGAATATTCAACGCATGTCTGAAAACAAAACGGGGTATTTCCCAGATGCTTACAAGACGGCAAAGATGATCTTCTTGCCCAAGAATGGAAAGGACCCAACGTTGAGAGAGAGCTACCGCCCAATTTCACTTCTGGAATTTGACGGGAAACTCTTTGAGAAGATCCTCAACGGGCGGCTGGTGTCTCACCTGGAAGAGAACTCCCTCTACAACCCTTGCTAATACTGGTTTAGAAAGAAGCGAAGTACGGAAATGGCAATTAATGTCATTACGGAAAAGCTTGCCCAAACCAAACGGGACAGAAGTTACGTGGATATTGTTTGTCGGGATGTATCAAAGGTGTTTAAGAAGGTGTGGCAGCGGAGCATGCAATATAAGATCTTACGGCTGGGTCTAAGTGAAAACTTGGAAAAAACTCTCTGTGACTACGTCATGGAGAGAGCGGCGTATGTCAGTCTAGGGTGCACGGAAGGACCAAAGTTTCCGCTCACTGCGGGCCTTCCGCAGGGAGGGGGGTGTCTGTCCCCGACCCTTTACTCAATATACACCGCGGATGTCCCAGCCCCTGTGTACCCATCTTCCCTCAATATTCAATACGCTGATGATTTCAGCCAGATAATCATATCTCCATGGAGGAATGCACCGTGGCAAGCTCGCATCACAGTGATAGAAATCGAAAATTTAAACAACTACGAGCTCAATGGAAAATTAGAACTAACCAAGAGAAGTTCAAGGTGGTCCCCATTGGACGCACCCGAAGAACAGACGTGCGAGTGGGGGATACTCGCTTTCCCTACAACAACGAATGCAATGTACTCGGGATGAAAATCACCTCTACCGGGTACAAGAAGCACGTCGAAGAAAGAATTTCTCGAGCCTCGGCCGCTGTCAGAATTCTATATACGTTCAAAAATCTACGTGAAAGCAACAAGAAGAAGATCTACAATGCCCTTGTTAGATCTACGTTGCTTTACCCCGCCTCCCCCCTCTCTTGTGTCTCAAAAACACAAAAGAGGCGACTTCAAGTAGTGCAAAATAAATGCATGTACCTAATCACAGGTACACGCAGGCAAGAAAGAAGACGCCAAGAAGGCCTGCACAGAGAGGTGGGGATAATTCCCATTAACAAAGTCATCGAATAACGGACTCGGAAGATGCAGGATCTGGTTAATCGAGAACTGAGTGAAGAAATTACTCCGATGATTAACCAGAACAGAAGAGCAGAATGTCGCGCCAGATTACCAAGCTCCGCTAACCGAGTGGCTGGTGGGGATGAAGTGCCGTTCTTCGCATGATGAGATGTATAATCTAATCTAAGAAAACAACCGATTCAAGACCAAAACTCACAATTATAAAAAAAATCACCGAAGAAGACAAACGTAAAACCAAGAAAGAAGAAAACCACCGAATACGACGAGAACTCTACCGACTAAGAAAAAACAAAAAAACTAAAACACACACACATACAATGAATACAAAACATTAAACACGCACTTAAAAGTTTAAAAAAACATAAACAAATAAGCAATGCATATCACACAACAAAGTTAAACTAAAGTTATCAAGCCAAATGGCTTGAACGCCATAAAAAATAAAAAAATCAACAAAAACAACATAGAATACACGCTACAAAGAAATAATGAAAGTAATAGGCCTGATCACCAGGCTCTAGCATCTCTTTGCACCATACCACACTTCTTTCTCTTTTCACCGCTTGTCTATTTTCTCTATTTATCCAAAAACCCCTATCGTCCTTCCCTACAAGCATCCACACTTTAACTTAATTGAATTGAATTGAATTCAGCCTCGCTTTATTAACCTATTTTCTTTTAATAATGGTGTTATAAACGAGCATATCTCTCGTTAGGTTAATATCATGGATACTCTTCATATGATTCTTAGGCCATCCGCTTTGTAGATGCATGGTTAAACGTCTCAAAAGTGTAGTGGTTGTCATGCCAATATATTTTGAGTTTTTATGAAGCTTAGAGTCTTTATCGGGGCAGATGAACTCGTAAACTGTGTTTGTTGACTTGAGATTCGAGGAGTTAGGCAGATGTTTTTCATCAGAAGATTGCTAGCTTTTGTTGTTTTATAATAAATGATCAGTTGGATTTTATCCATTTGATTTTTAACCTTGATGTTACGGTTAATAATCTCCTTGATATTTTTTTCATCTATTTTATAGGCCGTGGACATCTGGTTTCTGTAATACACTTTGATGTTGTTGACTTCTCCATGATTACTTTCAGTTTTATCCGCATGTTTGTAATGGTTATTTAAAAATGATTGGAGTTGTTTGTAAATCATGCTGTTTGAGAAACCATTATTCACGAGTATTTGGTTTACTCGTGCAATCTCTTGGTGGAAAAGTTCCCACGTAGAGCAGCATTTATAAGCTCGGCGGATGTATGAGCCGATTACGCTTATTTTATACCTTTCAGGGCATTCATTGTCCGCATTGAGGCATTTTCCCATGTCCGTACCTTTCCTATGTACTTTAGTGATGTAGTTGCCATTGATGTTTTGAACCTCAATGTCCAAGAAAGGGAGTTTATTGCCCGTGCTCAATTCATAAGTAAATTTTAGCACGGAATTTCCCTTAAAATGCTGCTTGATGTTAACCAGATGTTCTTCGTTTTGGACGTTGATGTAGATGTCATCTACGTATCGGCAATATGTGTGTGGTTTATTTTCCATGATGTCCAATAATCTCTCCTCAAATTGACCCATGTAATAGTTGGCGAAGGTCGGCCCTAAGGGTGAACCCATAGCCACTCCATCCACTTGCGTGTATAGATTACCGTCCGGTGTCCTGAACGGCGCCTCTGATGTGCATGAACGTAACATGCTCCTTAAGATGTTTTCGTCAAGATTTGGAGGACACATTGTAGGATGGTGGTACACGTTTTTTTTATAATGATGTTGATGATCTGAGCGATAGGCACGTTTGTAAACAGGCTTTCTACGTCAAGGGATGATATTAGTCCTGACGGTCTTGTAGCGTGGAGTATGTCAATGAACTCCTCTGTGGATTTTATGCTATATTTCGAGGGGATGTACGGTTTTATTAATGAATTTAGGGTTTTAGCTAAACAGTACGTAGGAGTCGTGACTTGAGAGATGATGGGCCTCAATGGGTTGTGCGGCCTATGAATTTTTACATTGCCATACAGAATATCATGGTGTGTAATCACCGATGATCTTTTGTAAGTGAAGTCCCAAAATTAGTGCATTAGCTTTAGTTATTTGTCCATTTATTTTCTTTTTTTAAGTCTTCTGTTGGATCTTTTTCATGCGTTTAAATTTAGTGGTGACACCACTAAATTTAAACGCATGAAAAAAGATCCAACTACATTAATAAAACCGTACACCCCTTCGAAATATAGCATAAAATCCACGGAGGAATTCATTGACATACTCCACGCTACAAGACCATCAGGACTAATATCATCCCTTGACGTAAAAAGCCTGTTTACGGACGTGCCTATCGCTTAGACCATCGACATCATTATAAAAAAAAAACGTGTACCACCATCCTACAATGTGTCCTCCAAATCTTGACGAAAACATCTTAAGGAGCATGTTACGTTCATGCACATCAGAGGCGCCGTTCAGGAATATGCAACTAAGAGGAATACTAGACCAAATAATTCTCTATGGACTAAATGAGCCGATACGAAGAAATCAGAAGACGGAGAGAAGAACTGAGGCATATCATAGAAGAACAGCAAAGCCACATATGAGATAGCCTAATAGAGAAAATAGACGAAAAAGAAGACCAAAAGAGAACTGGAGACTAATAAATAGACTTAAAGGCAGACCCCCGAGAGAGAAAATAACAATTAAGAATGAACGGGGAGAAAATATCCAAGAAGAGAGGACCACAGAAGAACTTTTTCGTAATCACTGGAAATCAGTGTTCTCCATAACACCAGAGGAGGACGAAGACTTCAATCCAGAGATAGACGAAATGGTCCACACAGTCTTGCGAGAAAACATAAACAAGATCACTTCAGCACCAAGTCTAGAGCGAGAAAGGGAGGAAATTCTGGGTACAGGGGCCTAGATAACAACGGAAGAGATCAAAGGCGTGATACAATCATTCAAACAGAAAACGTTAGGCCTCTCAGGAATAACCAGAATTAATCTTACCAAGGCACCTAACATAATCATCAGAACATTAAAGAATATTTTTAACACGTGCTTAAACACCGGTTACTTCCCTGATAGCTATAAACTAGTGGAAATGATATTCGTCCCAAAGCCAGGAAAACCACCAAACCACCTCAGTAGTTACCGGCCAATATCGCTATTGAACTTCATGGGCAAAGTCTTCGAGAAAATCCTTAACAGAAGACTAAAAGAATATCTTGAAGAAAATGACCTTTAAAATGATTATCAGTTCGGATTCAGAAGAGGCAGAGACACCACAATGGCACTTGGCATAATAACAGAGAAAATAGCAAATGTCAAAGCAGAGAATAACTACATCGATCTGGTTCTGAGAGATGTAGAAAAAGCATTCGACAAAGTCTGGGTCAGAGGAATGCAATATAAGATCTTAAATCTCCAGATGAATAGCAATCTGGAGAGAATTCTCTGCGAATATGTCACAGAAAGTAGAGCATATGTGAAGATCAATGGTTATTCAGGACCAGAATTCGAATTGGAAACTGGACTCACGAAGGGATGCTGTCTCAGCCCCACGCTGTATTCAATATACACAACAGACCTGCCACCACCAATAATGCCTGGGTGCTTAAACATACAGTTCGCGGAGGACATAAGCCAACTCGTCATCACCCCGTACAGGAAAGTACGCCTTCAGTCAAGGACAACAGCTTTAGAAATCAGCAACATCAACAACTACGAAAGAGATTGAAAGATAAGGACGAACAGGAGGAAATTTACAATAATCCCAATCTCCAGGAACAAAACAGCTGAAATTGTAGTTGAAGATCAGAATTACAGATATTATAGTGAAGGCAAAGTGCTAGGACTCAGAATAACAAAAAGAGGCTACAAACAACATATAAATAACGGAGAGGAAGAACAAGGCGATTCCGATGCTTAACCTACTGTACAATCTCAGAGGGTTAGCCATGAAAAATAAAAGAAAAATCTATCTTGCACTTGGAAGAGAGGTACTACTATACTCGCCAACCCCTATCAACGGTGAAACAAGGACCAAAAAATTGGAACTCCAGAGAATACAAAATAAAGCTCTACCTAATCCCCAACACACGTAGGAGACAGAGGAGAAGACTCACGGATCTACACCAAGAAGCAGGATTAGAAACGCTCAATATCAACATCAGGAACAGAGCGGAGAAAATATGGAGGAAGATAGACGATTTACCTCCTATATTTGCAGAGCACACGAACCCCAGACCTGGAGTCCCCTTTAACACTCGATTTCCCAGCGGCAGACGACAGTTGAGAATCGAGGAGGTTCCCATGTTTACTTAAGTAGAAATTCAAAAAGAGAGAAGGAACAAGCATAACGATAAAGATATTTACCCGACTATATACAAACCCAACCAACGAGATAACCAACCAAGGCACCAAATTAATACCCTAATAAAACAACCGAATTTAAACAACCAAAAATAGGAACAAACAACCGACCAAAAAGACAACACAGATCAAAAGTGTAAACAGAAATAATGCGAACAAAATGAACTAAAAGTGTAATAAGTGAACTATACTAAAAAGTTTGACAAAAATGATAGTGAAGTGAAAGTTAAGAGTAAAACAGAAATAAAACGAACATAGTAAACTAAAAGTGTAATAAGTGAACTATAGTATTAAAATGTTTTACAAAAATGATAGTGAAGCGGAAGTTAAAAGTAAAACAAGTGAACAAAGTGAAACTAAAGTGAAAAAGTGATAACAACAAGAGAAAGTAAAACAAAGTAAGGAAAGTAAAAACAAGTAACATAACAATACATAAACAAAGCTCAGAGATAAGTTAACTCGAAACGGCATGAATGCTACAATAAACACATGAAGGAAAGATAAAAAGAATAAGGGAACAGAGATTAGGCGGTCCTCCCGCTTCTGTATGAGGAACATAGGTGCTAAAGTGTGAGAAAGGAAGTAAGAATGATGAATGATGAGTAAATGCATGACGGTGGTTCGGAATCCACGTTAATCAGCAGGTCCCCCTTGTCCCTCGGGCAAGGGTATTCCACCCTTTCCACCTTTGACTACCGAGGTTGCTCAATCTGCCTTCTCCTCAATCTGTCCTCTTTTAACTCAAAACTTTGCGTCTCCCACAGCTATAAACTCTCTTCTAAAGTTTGTTCCGGACTTCCCATAAAGCACTTCAATATCGGTTCACTTGAACTGAGATTCAGAAGTGTGGGGAGTTTCTCCAGGAGCAAGTCGGCAGCGGGTCTCCTCCTCTTCTGTGGCCCCCCGATCGTGGGAGGGGTACAGAGGGGAGGAGTAACTGCGAGCTGTACCTTTTCTCCCCCTTAAAAAAAATTCTTTCAATCTGTCAGATCCTCACTCCACTCATTACATCGGTAAAGGAGGCCAAGAACATTTCAAAACGCTCCGAAGATGATCGAATAAGATCGAAAGTTTAGCAATTTAGTTTGTTTTTTACCAAACACATTCATTTAACAAAAGATGAATAATGAACAAGTGATCCACCATCTACAAGATGGAATAAAAAAGATAGTTAGAAGGAGAGAAAGTTGCCAAAGGAAATTGATTAAAGCAAAATACACAAAGTGGGACGTGAGGAAAGCAATAATATGAAAATTAACCCACAGGAAAGTGAAAAGATGAATCCAAGCACTTTCGAACTATATTTGCAAGTTTATTTTCAAGTTGTGAACTTATAGAGAAGCTTAATATAATTCCTTACTCCAACAATTTCATTCTTGTCAGCTTCTATGTTTGTTCTTTGTTTACTAAAGTTCCTTTAGACGATCTTCTTCCTCTCCTTTATGATAAATTATATAATTTAGATCTCCCTGTACTGGTCAATACTTTCCTAAGGCTTATTTCTCTTTGTGCTAAAAATTGTAAATTTTCATTTAATGACAAATCTTACCTTCGAAAATTTGGTCTTCCGATGGGGGGTTGTTTATCTCCCACCCTCTCTAATATATATATGGAATTCTTTGAGACGTTACTCTTGCCGCAAATCCTCGATTTTCCTATTGTATGGTACCGTTATATTAGCGATATTATATGCCTTTGGCCTTCCTCAGAAGATATTCACAATTTTCTATGTAATCAAAATTCTCTAGTCCCTTCTATTAAATTTACCCTTGAAATTGAGGAAAATGGGACTCTTCCTTTTCTTGACCTTTTAATACATAGGACGCCGTCAGGTTTTAAATTCTCTGTTTATCGCAAACTGTCCAACTCTAGTTCATATATTCACTTTCATTCTTATCACGGTGTTAAAATTTAGCAGTTAGTATTCACTTCTATGTTTCTGCGTGCATTAGGCCTTGTTAGTCTGGAATTTTGGGATAAGGAATTGTCCAATATCTTTGAAATAGGTAAAAAACTTTGTTACCCTCGTCAATTTTTGCACACTTCATTAAACATTGCTAAGAGAACTTTTTATAGAACTGATAACCCACCGGTTTTCAGTTATAAAAATTGCCTTATCCTGCCATACTTTGAACCATTTTTTGGTCTCACCCCTATTTTTAAGCAACTTAATATCTCTGTAAATTTTAGATATGAATCTACTTTATATAAAATGTTAGTCCACAATAATACAAGAAAAAAAGGTGGAGTATATTCTATAGAATGTTCTATTGGCAATTTACCTTACTTCGGGCAAACTGGTAAATCTTTATCTACTAGAATTTACCAACATAAGTATAATATTAGAAGAGGTGAACTAAACAGCGCTTTATTTTTACATTTATCCGAAAATAACCACCCCATTGACTGAAACTCTGCAAAATTCCTTTAACATTCCGTTGATTTCACAAAAATAAATATTGTCGAGTGTTCATTAATTGGCATCTTTCCTAATATAAATATTTCCCCTGGCTTATTTAAACTCGACCCTGTTTTAAAAAAAAACTTGTACTAAATAACTTCATAATGCAGCCTGTTGGCACTTTTTATTAGTGTAATATCATTCGCATTGCCTCTCCCCCCACGTGTCTCTGCTATGATCGTGGATTAACTCTTAGCCCTAAATGTTTTCGCTCTAATGGTAATCTTTTAAAATGTTTGTTTTTTTCACCCACTATTTCCATTCATATACACGGCGTTGTTGTGTGTATATCGTTTTAGGGATGCAATATTAGTTGCCTAATGATCTTTTTATCGGTATTTCTCTGTCTTGTTATTGTGTTTTTCTATTGGTTTGTACAATGTGGTGGGCGTTCCCTTCGTTTCTTTGTACTCTATATAAGGTTGTCTTCTCCATTTTCTTGCTATTCCTTGAAAATGAACTTGCAAATATAGTTTGAAAGTGCTTGGATTCACCATTTCATTTTCCTGTGGGTTGATTTTCATAATATATATATATATATATACACACACAAAGAAACCACTGTTTGGGAGCAGAAGATTGTATTAAAACGGGACTAGTTTCGATATGTAGCTTCCCATATCATCTTCATC
Source organism: Ceratothoa steindachneri (assembly GCA_963969495.1). NCBI lineage: Eukaryota > Metazoa > Arthropoda > Malacostraca > Isopoda > Cymothoidae > Ceratothoa > Ceratothoa steindachneri. The sequence continues at coordinate 20,333,509 of OZ018336.1, read as the reverse complement.
TGACAAATAAAAAAAAACCCTGAAATACTGGAATATATAACAACAGGCAACTGACATTAATCTGGGGGTGTTAACTTAAGGTGATTAACAATATCCTTTAGATTAAGTTAGGACATGGGTACTATTTATACTGCCCTTCAGACAAATTAAAATTCGGAATCTCTTTAATTAATCAGAATGCAATATTTTTTTATTATAATTAGTGATAGAACGGTTTGAGGCCGCCTAATTTCAACCGCTATCACATGTTATTTAGAAACACGTTGCTACCCACGTGCATCTTCGCCTTGAAGCCAGGCGCTTTTATCGCGCCACCTGAGTCAATATTTAACCAAGGAGGTTCACCCCCCCCCCCCTGCGTTTCGCCCCATGCGCCGATCACACCAGATTGAGTTAGGCTTATGGGCAGATAAGGTATTGTTCTCAGGCGCGGCTGGACACTCCCTCGAAGCCCTCACTCCATTGTCCCCTACGCCAAGGGGATGGCTCGACTATTTATATGGAAACTTTACCAATAAGAGCAGATTCGAGATCCAGATTATTTTCGCGAGACATCCCGCCGATCTGGTCTCACCTTGTGCACCAGGGCCCTCTACATCGAGATCCACTATTTTGTCCAGAAGAGGACAATATCCCTTGAGTGCCAAGGTTCAAGCCTTCAAGACACCAAGTCCACAAGGCCTGCCCTGTTGTTCAGAAAGAGAAAAACGTTAGCACAGCCATTGTTCTTTGAGCCTGTTTACAAGAAAAGGTTCTCCCCCTTCCCCCCCTGTTGTTCAGAAAGAGAATAACATTAGAACAGCCATTGTTCTTTGAGCCCGTTGACAAGAGACGGTTCTCACCCCCCGCCCTGTTGTTCAGTAGAGAACAACGTAGAACAGCCATTGTTCTTTGAGCCCGTTGACAAGAGACGGTTCTCACCCCCCGCCCTGTTGTTCAGAAGAGAACAACGTAGAGCAGCCATTGTTCTTCAAGCCCGTTCGTCAAGAAATGGTTCTCATTCCAAAGACGTCACGTCAGGATCATTTAATCCCCCCCCCCTCCTTCGGCTGGAACTCGCCAGCGGACTGAAGATTCCTTCGCGTCGCCTTCCTCTGCACAACAACTTTTAATTACGTAAGCTGAACATTACCTTTGAGTATTTAACCTTTTGTCAACCCTATCCTGTGCTTTAAATTGTTTAGCGAACCATCCCATCCCTTTAATTTTTATTTGTTTTACCTTTTTAAATCTCTCCCAAATCTTAATCTTCGGATTAGCCAGATTTCCCATGACCCTTTCCATTCTCTGTTTATGTCAATATTTTCCGTTTTGTGTGTTGTTGATAGTTTTATTAATAAAACTCTATTTTATTAATGATAGCCATATTATTATTATCCTTGAGCTCAGTTCCACTTCTTAAGAATATTGAAGATAAATAATATCGGTCAACCAGATAACCACGCACCCTAAATATAAATTGAATTGTTCCCTCAACGAATAGTTATATATGGTATATCGTCGAGAGTCCATTCTACGACATATATATATATATATATATATATATATATATATATATATATATATATATATATATATATATATATATACTATTTAAATTTGGTATCAAGTGTGTAAGGTTTAACGCTATATCTTTGCAAACACTGCTCTCAGTCGAGTAAAGCATAGTGTTATTCGTTATAAGAATAGAGCATAGTAGTCCCCTTTTGCTTTAACGATTGCTATCCCCTTTTTTTAAACTTAAGAAGCTGGAGTAGCTCAAGGAACTGTTATAATAATTTGTTTGTGTTTTTTTGTGTGATTTTAGTCATTGGTTATCTAGATCGAGAAACCAATTACCAATAGGTCAGTGCCCATATTTAGGTATGCTAACTCTTTAGAAGGCATAATTCTTATTGCAAGGAATTTTAGTTGGTTGACTATTGCGCCCACAAGTGCAAATATGACTCAGTTCGAAATCTTCAAAGCGTAAGGAGAATCCTTGGGACTTTCCGGAAGAGAATTAATTGAGTACGTTCAAGAGGAGCAAAGAACGGAAAGAGAAATCCAACGAGAAGAAAGAGAAAGAGAAATCCAACGAGAAGAAAGAGAAAGAGAGGAACGGAAAAGACAAGCTGAGCTTTACCATCAGATTGAAATAGCTCGTGTAGAAACCGAAATACAATCAGCCACTTAACGTTCAGAAGCCCCGCCCAATCTCCCACTTAAGCTCCCCAATTTCAGGGATGGAGAGGATTTCGGAGCATTTTTAGCCCACTTCGAAAAGATCCTCGAGATCAATAACATGGATCTGGAGGCTGAAGGTGTAGCAAGATTACTTCCCTTGTTAAATTGTAAATTGCGCGAAATTTTCATATCCTTACCATCTAAATGTACAATTGACTACAGCACCTTAAAAGCTGAGTTATTGGCCGCTTATAATATGACTCCCGATTTCTACCGCCAAGAATTTCGAGGAGGTCGTATTAAACCCAGACAGACGTTCCGTCAATTCGGATACATTCTTCAGAGGAATTTTAAATTTTGGTTAGAATCCTCAAAGGTTGATCCTAACTACGAGTCTTTAACAGACTTCGTGTTGCGGGATCAATTTTTGACGTCTCTCCCGACGGAGATCCGCGCGTTCGTCAATGATCGTCGGTGCCAGACCTTTAAAGAGTGTACCGAAGAAGCGGATGTCTATGCCGCCAGCCATAATTTATACCCAAAGGAGAATCGAACTTCTCACCAACCCCCCAACCAGGAAAGAAGGAAGGATTCGCGCCCCTTCCCAGGAAAGCTGACGAAGTTTCCGGGCCCCGTAAAACCACAAAACTTTTTTCCCCAAAACCAACAACGGGACACCAAACCTCTCGTTAAGATTTCTCCTCCATCACTCTTCCCAAAGCGACCAATCATATGCTTGACCTGTGGTGTAGAAAACTACATGAGCTGGAATTGCACCAAAAATTCTAGGCTTAAAAGGGGACCAGCCCACCAAGTTCACCAGATTAATGCCACTCCGGCTTTCCCGGTGGTGCAGACCCAAGCAGCAACTTCTCCCCCTCCGTCAGGCCACAAGGTAAAGTTGATTTTTGATAAAAGTTCATCGGAAACTTTGAAATTTGAGAAGGGCAGCGTGAACGGCTGCCGAGTATCGACTCTCGTCAGGGACACAGGGTGCACGTGTTTCATCGTGTCCGACGAGCTCCTCCCCCCAGTGGACCCTAACCACGAAAAATTTGCGGTGGTACATGACTATCTTGGGCGGGCGAACCAATTCCCCGTCATTAGATGTTACCTGCAGTGTCAATATTATGATGGCTGGGCTGAAGTCATTTCAGCAGCCATACAATTCTGTTCCGTACTTATAGGACAGAGCCCCCAAGTAAGTTCCGACCCTGTGTCCCAGGCCGCCCTTCCTCGAGGCCGAGCTAAGAAAGAAGCCCAGGAACCCGTCCCCCTCAGAACCCCGATACCGTCCGAATTCTCGGAGACCCTTAACCAGGACTTTAGGACGGCACAAAAGAAGTGTGAAGTACTAACACCCTTATGGGATAAGGCCCAAGACAAGGACACGGAGACTGTCCGTGGCCCTAAAGAAAAAAGTACCCCCAACGCGCCCATGAAGATACGTTCGTAGCACTGGACGAAACATCGGCACTTGAAGAGGATTACCCCGCGGAGTCCCTTAATGTAATACAGACAGTGTGCATCCAACCTGATGCCGATTACCCTCTTCCTTCCCTACCAGGCGAGTTTTTTTAACCCTCTGACCTGGATATTGACGCGCAGCTGACACCACATCAAAAGAGTCAGCTACAAGAACTATTATGTCAGTTCGACGACGTTATTTCAGAGAAGCCTAGATGCACTACTAGTTTCGAGCATGATATTAAATTAACAACCTTAGAACCCGTCCGTTCAAAACCCTATCCCATGCCGATTCATTTACGCCAAGCTTTTAACGCCGAAGTTGATAATTTAATTAGTTTAGACATAATAGAACCGTCCACCTCTAGTTATTGTTCCCCAATCGTCATGGTTAAGAAACCTGATGGCTCTTATCGGATGTGCATCGACTTCCGGAAGTTAAATTTGGTAACTGTGTTTGACGCCGAGCCCATCCCGTTGGTAGACCAAAACCTCCACCTTTTTGAAAACGCCAAGTTCATCTCAGAACTCGATTTGTGCAAGGCGTATTATCAAATTCCCCTCCGGCCCGATGGGAAAGCATATACCGCCTTTGCAACGGAGAAAGGCTTAATGCAATTCAAGCGCCTTCCTTTTGGCCTCGTGACTGCTTGTAGCAACTATAACCGTCTCATGAGAAGGTTGTTAGATGGACTTCCGAACGTATCCTTTTACTTCGATAATGTCTACGTCGCTACTCGTGAATGGAGTCACCATTTAACCACCCTATTAGCTCTCTTCGAGCGACTGCGCGAAAATGGCCTCACTATTGGCCCTAGCAAATGCCATTTTGCCCACGAAACCATAAAATACTTGGGTTTCAAAATAGGACAAAGCCAGTTAGGTCCCCAAGAGGACAAGATTAAGGCAATCGCCGACATGCCCCTCCCGAATACTAAGAAGCAATTAAGATCATTCCTAGGATCAGCTTCTTACTATCGGCGATTTGGCCCGAATTTCGCTGCAACTTCGGCGCCCCTCAGCTCCCTTTTAAAAAAGAATTCTCCCGATGGTCTACGTTGGAATGATGTCGCTGTTTCCCATTTTAATCAGCTCAAGAGTAAGCTCATTTCTGCCCCCATTTTAAAGTTGCCTAACCCGGAAAAATCCTTTGGGATTAAGACCGACGCGAGGAACGAGGGCATTGGAGGTGTACTCCTTCAATATGAGGATGATGGAACGAGTCATCCAGTTGCATATGCTAGTCGCCAATTATTACCACGGGAAAAGAAATATGCCACTATAGAGAAGGAAGCTCCAGCAATTATCTGGGTTATTGACAGGTTCAAAATGTTCTTGATAGGAAAAGAATTTCAGATAGGAACTGACCACCGCCCGTTGACCTATATTCGGAATGTACGACACTCCAACGGCCGAATTATGCGCTGGAGTTTACTCTTGCAAAAGTATCAATTTAAGATAAATTATATAAAAGGTTCCGATAACCAGGTCGCTGACGCACTCAGTAGGAATGCGTTACCAAATAGTGTAGATTAATTGTATTCGTAAGATTAGGATCTCCATGTATGTATATACCGTCTTGTACGCCTTAAATTAGATTCTCTTGTAATATAATTAGTTAATGTATATGTCTGAATTTTGTGGCTCAATGTCTATTTTTTTCTCGTATGCATATATATTTGTACCCATTAAATTACGTATAAATTATTTTGTCCCATATGTACTAATTTTATATCATTCCATTGCTCCATGCCCCTTTTATTGATTAAGTTTGTATTAAAGGTTAGTTTCCCCTATAATCAAAAGATCAAAATAATCATATGTATTGAGGTAATACTAGTTAGGTGCATGAAGGTACGGTCGGTACAAAAAAACGAGTTCCCCACAACGGAGCTCTATCGTTGTCCCTTCTCTCTTATTTTTCGAAGTGACAACTTCCGCCGGAATGGAGGGGTGTGATAGAACGGTTTGAGGCCGCCTAATTTCAACCGCTATCACATGTTATTTAGAAACACGTTGCTACCCACGTGCATCTTCGCCTTGAAGCCGGGCGCGTTATCGCGCCACCTGAGTCAATATTTAACCAAGGAGGTTCATCCCCCCATCCCCCCCCGTTCGCCCCATGCGCCGATCACACCAGATTGAGTTAGGCTTATGGGCAGATAAGGTATTGTTCTCAGGCGCGGCTGGACATTCCCTCAAAGCCCCCACTCCATTGTCCCCTACGCCAAGGGGATGGCTCGACTATTTATATGGAAACTTTACCAATAAGAGCAGATTCGAGATCCAGATTATCTTAGTGAGACATCCCGCCGATCCGGTCTCACCTTGGTCACCAGGGCCCTCTACCTCGAGATCCACTATTTTGTCCAGAAGAGTACAATATCCCTTGAGTGCAAAGGTTCGAGCCTTCAAGACGCCAAGTCCACAAGGCCTCCCCTGTTGTTCAGAAAGAGAATAACATTAGAACAGCCATTGTTCTTTGAGCCCGTTGACAAGAGACAGTTCTCACCCCTTGTTGTTCAGAAGAGAACAACGTAGAACAGCCATTGTTCTTTGAGCCCGTTGACAAGAGACGGTTCTCACCCCCCCCCCTGTTGTTCATAAGAGAACAACGTAGAACAGCCATTGTTCTTCAAGCCCGTTCGTCAAGAAACGGTTCCCATTCCCAAGACGTCACGTCAGGATCATTTAATCCCCCCTTCCTTCGGCTGGAACTCGCCAGCGGACCGAAGATTCCTTCACGTCGCCTTCCTCTGCACAACAACTTTTAATTACGTAAGCTGAACATTACCTTTGAGTATTTAATCTTTTGTCAACCCTATCCTGTGCTTTAAATGGTTTAGCGAACCATCCCATCTCTTTAATTTTTATTTGTTTTACCTTTTTAAATCTCTCCCAAATCTTAATCCTCGGATTATCCAGATTTCCCACGACCCTTTCCATTCTCTGTTTATGTCAATATTTTTCGTTTTGTGTGTTGTTGATAGTTTTATTAATAAAACTCTATTTTATTAATGATAGCCATATTATTATTATCCTTGAGCTCAGTTCCACTTCTTAAGCATATTGAAGATAAATAATATCGGTCAACCAGATAACCACGCACTCTAAATATAATTGAATAGTTCCCTCAACGAATTGGTATATATGGTATATCGTCGAGAGTCCATTCTACGACATAATTAGTACAGTGATAAATTATTTGGGCATCATAGAAATCTATTACATGATTGGCGTTTTGTACATGATTAAAAATACTTGGTGCTCGCTTGCTCTACAATTATTCCCTTACGTTCGTATATAACTTTATCTGATGACCTTCCGGTTTCTCCCACATAGAAAGAGGAGCAATTTGGGGCTTTATACGGAATTAAATAAATGCCTGCATCTTTATTTTACGATTTTGGCAAAATTGCTAATTAAATGATCGATTATGTGAATTTCTTTTCATTATTGCACCATTTTTTTAATCAGGTTTAGTAAACCTTTCTCTCTATCCGCGATAGACCTCCTTAAAGGACTCCCAAGTCGAATAATCATAATCCACCGGGTTATATTATGTGTTTTATGGAGGCCAATAATTTTTCTGAACTAATTTTGATATATTATTCAGTGTCGCCTTTTTTGGCCTTGTTTATATGAGTTAGTGCACCATTTTGCTGGAAACAAAAAAATATTTTCTTGATAGAGACGACGACAGTCTGGTAACAACGTTGTTTTTAAAAGTTGCATGTGATTTACGCAATTTACTTTTGTAGTTTCGGTTTCAATAAAATGAAAACCAGTTTTACCGCTCGAAGAAACTAATGAAACTCATGTTTCATACTACAAGCTTATTTACTGGAATATGACACTTGTACCGGGTCCGTAGACAACGTCATCTAGACGATTTTGTAGAATTTGCGGTGGAAACTTCTCATCCGTGAATATCTTAATAACATCATTAACTGAAAAAATTATCAAGATGAGTCCACTCCTTGTTTTTCCTTTATCCTCCATATTATCGCCTTTTCTTGATGAGGGAATCCTTTTGAATGATTGTAGATCCTATAATTTTACTACATGTTGCACAGAACTCCTTCCAATAAACAAACTTTTGGCAGTTGTCGGGAGCGATATATAACCACCTGGTTCATTTTCTTGATGGTAGATTTTATCATTTATGTAATTTGCGTTTTGTGGAATTGTTGGGTAATTCTGGCGGTCACGTCCTGCTTTCTTGGTTGTGGTTCCTGTATCTTGGATATTTTCTAGCCGTTTTTTTTTTACTATGGCTCATCCAATAATTGTTGAACAGCCGTCAGATGATAATAAGTTCCATAGTTACATCCATAGTTCACTTATTTCGGTGGCTGCTTTCAGTTGTGTTTGTCTTAGTTATTGTCTATAGCTTTTGAAACAATTTATATGTTGCTTGTAATTCTTTGAATATTTCCTGTCGCCTTTTATAAAAGCCTTGAACCATTCCATTCGAATCCTAATTTAATTAAAACACTTTTTTAAACGGACTAGCTATAGCTAAAGATAAAGAACACCCCTATTTCTCACACCCACACCCCCAAAATTACTCGCATAACATCTAGCACGTAAATAACACTCAAACAAAATTTCACCAGGACAAAAAACAAACAAATGTATAGCATGACCTAATGCTCCCAAATCACACACAAAGACACACACACACACAACATTCAGACAAAACAAAGAAACCACAATAATATTTAATACACAATTCATGCGTTCAGTAATGAACTATGAAATCACTGCCTTCTCTAGCATTCCTTAGCACCTTCAGATCATACAAAACAAAACCCTAATAACAATCGCAGGATTTACAGCTACTACACTCAAAGACCACCTTCATTTTAACACCAAAGGTCTCAAGGTGATCATATTGACATGAGAGGCACGCAAATAGTAACTCCAGCCTCTATAAACCGAGTCCCCCATCCTTCTACACGACATGGCAAAACACCTACTAACACATAAACATTAAAACCACACCTACTACATTAGAAACAAGCTGTCAATACTCTCACCTCGTCCACCCTAAACCACTTGACAGCAAGATCCATTCACACCAAGTTCACTCACCGCTGTATCCAGTCAGTTTCACACAACACATTGCTGCATGCACATCCCCCAGACATCCACCCCTCTGAATCATCCTTACTTTTGTGTGGACAGAGTTCACCTGGTTAGGAAGGGGGGCAGTGTGGACATCACCTAGCCCTCCTTAGGCACCAGAAAATGCTGGATTGGACCATCGGGGATGACTGTCCAGAATGCAACACCATACCCCACACAATCAAACACATAGTGGAAGATTACACTACATACAATCATACACTCCTTAAAATATATGTGGAAAACAAGATACATGCCATTATTTCCTCAGAGTTTCGGGGTGCTTGATCTGGAAGCTTGAGGATGGTCAACAACATTAGACTAGGTCATGGGTCATCAGACGTTCAACCCTATTCTTTATTAAGTCGATTTTAACCTCATCCTTCCCATGTGCTTTACCATTTTAATGCTCTTCAGTGCGTGCAAAATTTCGTCCTTCTTTATTGTTGAAACTTTATCGTCCATCTGATGGATCATATCCAATGCTATCATATAGTTCCTGATATAATTCTTCAAATCTTTTCTCTGTTTGAAATTTTGTTTCCTTCTTTATCCTTTAGCGATATAATTTGCATTGTTAAATTTTTCCTACGCTTTTTTTCCCCCATGAGTTTGGTTCGCTCATATTTTAAATCTATTTTAATCCTGCTCCTGTGTAATCTGTGACAAAAAGAAAACTATTAAAAAGAGTCAATTACCAATGTGTCAGTGATTTTTTTCCTTTTGAAGAGTATGTAATCGATATATATATATATATATATATATATATATATATATATATGTTAATAAAACCACTGTGGAGGAGTGTAGTATTTATTATCTCGAGACCAGTTTCGGCATGACAAACTCCATGCCGAAACTGGTCTCGAGATAATAAATACTACGCTCCTCCACAGTGGTTTTATTAACATATTTGGAATCTGTCATTTGATTTAAAAATTGTTCTGATACATATATATATATATATATATATATATATATATATATATATATATATATATATATATATATATATATTGCCAGAGAGCAAAAGATAAACTATTCAAATAGATATGTGCAAAAGAGGAAGTTTTTAAGCGCACTATGTCTCTTCCTTGTCCCATTTAGATGGTAGTCAATTATATAACTGATGAGGAAAAATATTGGCACAATAAATCAATGAAGAGGTTATTAAATCATGTATGTCTAAGTGTTGGCAAACGGAAAGATAAATGTATAAGGAAAAGTAACGAATAATGAGACAAACTTTTCATAGTGAAAACGATAAGAGAGTTGACATGAACACCTTAATGGAAACTAGGACGTAATGGTATACTAGATTTAATTACCCCCTCCCCCTCCGACTCTAGTTTACCTGCCTTTGCTTTTTGATGTAATAAACAAAAGCATAGAGTTTTCTTATTAAAAAATTCATTATCATATTTCCATGTTTTCAGTTGTATCCTTCATCCGTTCACACCTTGTAAACGTTGTATCAACGCATTTTCCATTTGAGGGGAAGCTGAAACAGATCTTGGGTGGCATCAAGTTACCGAAGCGGTCCTTCGCTTCAGCTACACGCCAGGCGAGCATCGGCTATTACGCCCATTCCATCAATGCAGGAATTCTCGCCGAGAGCAATGTTATCCAAGACACCGAATATCAGTTACAGAAACGTGACTCTACTTTATATTTGGCAATTTTCAATAAAGTTTACGAGGCAATTGAAATATCACTCAGGTTGGATAACGACCCAATTTCTAGATTTCAACGTGGCAAAGCATTTGACGTCTTAAACTTTGACCACTTAACTGATTTTACAAAAGCTTTGTTGCTGAATTTTCTGTCATTGGATCGACAAGGTGGGAACGATTCTCTAAGTGGGCAGGGAGAGAGAAAAACAGAATGGGATATCTTTATGCGAATGTTTGCAACTGAAGTGATCAATTTTTCGAAAAAGTACCCATCAATTCCTAATAACTTTGGCCCCAAAGTTTTAGAAATAATGAATTTTTTGTTAAATTCGTTTCAACTTGAGGATCTTAATTCTCTTCGAGCTTTCGACATGGAATCTAAATTGTTCATTCCAACCATCCAAGGAATTCCAATTCTTCTTAAATTAGAAGCTACATCCGTCGCTGGATGGAAGATAGTAAAAGACTCAAGCAAATTATTTAATCAAGAAGAAAACAGTTTTAATGCTCATTTCGTAATCAAACCAACCTTTTCGTTTGAAGCACAGAGCTTTATTGGCTTCAGTCTGGGACCGAAAGCCGGCATCCGAGCTAAATTTAGCATCAACCTCGGTCAAAATTTGATAGCGAGAATAACCCCAATAAGCCGAGATTCTACATTGAGGATATCATTTAGAACGCATAACTCTGATCTCGATCTATGGAAAGTAATGCATCATATTTATCTCTTTAAAAAAATACCTGGTAAAAAGGACCTGATGATCAGTCCAAAGACTTTGGTTTCTCAGCCAAGGTTGACCCACCGTTCCTGTATCCCAGATAGTTTCAATTTCCTTGGTTCAAGACTGTGCTGGAATCTTGATTCGGTAGACCTACCTAAAACTAAATCCTATTTTTCTGTAACACCTTCCTCCTTCACTGTTTACCTCGAATTGAAGAAGGTGGGAACTAAGAACTTTGTACTTGATTCGTCCCTCATACTTGATCCACAAATCAGTCGCTTGAACTTGAATATCAGTAGCCATGGATTGAACTCACACGAAAAGAGGATAATTGACTTCGAATTGACTTACTCGAGGCATTATCAGTCTTTTCAAATCCACACCTCGCGAGAAGACGGCTCCCTTCCTCGTGGATTAAGGTTGATGATGGAAGAAAGAAATGACGAAGTTTCAACTCAAAAAACTATTTCCATGTTCTACACACAATCGAAGAACTATTTACATGAAGATATGGTAGGTTGAATTTTATATTTGCGGGTGTGGGGTAAAGATTAACCTCTTTACGATGGTACATCAGTGCCCTAGGACTTAACAGGAATGAGGTAACTGTCGGACAAATATGGAATAGCCATAATGTATTTGCTTTACCATTGGTGGACGATCTAGGACATGCATGAAGAAAGTGGCCAAACCATTATGCTGATGCAATTCTAGAGACTGTTCTTTTAAGATAAATGTTGTGCATATATAATGCGCCATGGTCATGCACCAAACAGATGCAGCTTGATTTTCAAGATATATGAATCTAGAGGTAAGCAATAGGAGTATAATGGTCAGTAAAATAATAATGGCACATATGAAAAAGAGTTACAAGTAATCAATAGAGAGAACGAGTAATGAAAAATGATGGTACATATGGAAGAGTTAAAGGTAATGAATAGAGTTCTCGAGTAATGAGAAAAGACTAACGATGTAAGGGGCCGATTGATTAATCCGATATGAATGAGTATGTAAACAGAGTTTAGAAGTCTTTGGGGGATAATTTCGAAGTAAATAAAAATATTGATATAATCCAAGATTAAGATTTGTAGCAAAATCCCCAAAGATAAGCAAAAGCCTAATTATTTCGATTAAACATGAAATTAAAATTACATCATTAATTATCAAGATCATAAAATAAAATAATCATTGAGTAACTTTTTTTCCTAATTATTCATTTGCTTTTCAGGTCTCCTACATGACTCTTCGTAGATCAAGTAATCTTACAGAGGACACAACCATCCAATTTGAGATGAAAACTCTAAATAAATTGTATTCTTTAATAAATGTTGACATTAAAGGTACGATTTTTTTTAACTACTTCTTTCGCAAAAAATTCAAGGTCGCGTCTTTGAGCTTTACCATCAAAAAGTCTGAAATGTAGGATAAGCTTGAAAGTACTGAAGAAACTTTTGTTCTTTTTTCAGGAAAGATTTTTGTCGAAACCGAGTGGTACCAAAGTGCTTATGAACAGTGGTCAGTAGGATCCTCAGATACAAGCTCGCATCAACCAACTGTAAATAGACTCTACCGCTTCCTGAAGTGGTCTCTGGGGATACCTCAAGAATCTTTGGAACGTCCATTCGCATCAGAGTTTCTCCCATCGTTTCCTCTGAAGGTCACGGTAGAAGACATGGAGATAATGCTTGGATCTGGAGACTTCCAAATGAGTTCATTTCTTCATTGTTTGTCCTCGAGTGCAAACAAAAAAGCCTCCGAGTACAGATTTTTAACTGCAATTCGAGGAGGGAGGAGTCTCGCAGATGCTAAAGTAACCTTGGACATTGCATTTAAACACCTTCGGGGTAGAAGCATCGTGCTGATATCTGAGTTAAGAGGTAAATTATTGATTTTGCATTTCCAGCTAAGACATTCATGGCGGTAGAATTTAATTAACTAATTCGCTATTTTAATTTAATTTGAGCCTAGGAGCTTTAAAAAAACGTTGGAAAGTGAGGGAGTAGGTGTAAGTGATAATGTGTCAAAAAGAGAACACAACTTGATGCATTTGGCTGGAGATAATACACTACACTCCCGACCCTACCAACGTTCTGGCAGTAGTATTCAAGGGAATTTAACTTATATTAATTTGACTTTTGGTTACCTCTTCTTATACGCTCAAACGAGTTGGCTAACAAATACGAAGACGTTCACTGTCAAGTCCATCACTTATCCCACTAATCCTCCCTGCGAGACATGATTACACAAAGGGAATTGCCGTCCTCCTGATTGATTTAATACCCATCCTTTTTTGATCCCCCAACTGGCATTCTTAGTTCGAATCACTTTGCCATTGCGTCATTCATGGGTCAGAGGAAGGGGGGTTACAAACGAGATTCCGGGTCATTTAGCCCTTTCTTGTTCACATTTATTGCCATGTCCGATCCTTTTATTTCATTACTCCAGTACATTTTATTCATTCGAATTGTCGTCTCTACAAGTGTCTTCTTACGAACTATTTAATGAGTTTGAGGCCCACTAATGTAGCACCTCATCGAGTAAGTTAAGTTTCGCTTAACGCCGATCGTGGGCCCAAATTCGTTCTCAGAATGAATTCGTGTCCAAGCGTTTCCAATGTATACTCTTCCTCTTCGCAGCATGTACGGTTGAGAATGTTAGTTATTGCAATCTTTTTCAACCTTGAATCTCTGTTCTTACAGTTTTATATTCTTCATTCTGTTTTACATCCTTTCATTTCTCTCTCTGGAACTATATCCCTCGTTGAATTACACAGACTTCCTCTTCCTCAACAATGATTTTACCACACAAATATGATTACTGGTTTGGAAGCGAAAGTACTGCGAGAGGGTAACATTTTATTTTCTTACACAGGGGAATTAGGGGTCTCTCACGTGTACCAGTCAAGAAGTGAATTTAGCAGTGATCTGCGCAAGACATTATTCACCTGGGAAATCGAGGACTCGTCTCGCAACTCCACGATCACTCGGATGAAATTCTCGCGAATCAGCAGAGGTTGGGCCACTGTGGACCTCCTTACTGAAGCAGAGGTGCGGTAAAAGGTGATCAACGACCCGTAAATAGGGGCCTGGTAAAAAGAAAGATTCCTAAAGCTTGTAACTATGAGAAAACGCATTGATTCTATTCTTACATCTCCATCTAATTAGATTCGTTTAACTCTACAAACTTCGCATCCTTATGGACATAAAAGTAGGATACTCAAAGCAATTTTTTTTAAAGTCCCAAGTCAATGTTTTTGTTCCATATTTTTTTTCAGTGTTGAATTCAAATAAATCCACACTATTGCGAAAATGATTCATTTGTAGCTTCGACATGACAATGTTTATAAGCGAATCCAAAACAGCCAGCATTGTGCCGTTCATTATCATTATCTATTATAACATCCAGAGATTCTCAAACTTCCATCATAGAAGGGGAAGTGGTTTCTAATAGTTGTATGTCATCCCATTTACTATTGCCCCAACTATCAGGTGGCCGAAAATTTTCGGGCGTTTTTTATATATTCTTAAAGCCTTCAAAATGCACCAGTTGGTAATAAATTTACACATAAGGTTTACCCAAACCATTCTAATAGATGACTACTGCAAGATAACAGCAGAGAATAAATATGAGATAACTAGACGAAAGTGGGTTGCTAGAGTGTCTCCTCTACAAATTTGACCTGTGATTCAAAGAAGGATAAAGGGTCTACATGATACATGAACGTCTGGTGGAGGTGAAGTTTGTAACTGCAGCTCTCAATGTAGAATTGATGCGTTTAAACTACTCGAAACGTGTCATATTAAGATTCATCTTATACAGGAACATCGACAAGAATTAATGGCGATAAATGGAAGCTTTGTATTCGATCAAATCCATTCCAAAAGTGGCAGATGATTGTATCAGAGGTTAACGCAAGGAAAAATCCATCCGATGTTTCCCCGCATTGAGAACTGCAATCATTAACTTCACTTCTATCAGACTTTCATGCATCCTGTCGAGCTTTTATTCTATTTAACATCTGAAGTTAAACCACTGGAACATTTTTCACCACCTGATAATTTGTTAAGTTCTTCTATTGTGTACTCGGGCTATCTACTTCACATGCACTTTAACTTACCCTATCTTTACTTCTCTCTATACTATCTTTGAACTGAAAATCGGCTCGAATGCCTCCGTTATTTCTATAATTACCTTCAAGTCTCCATCGATCAAGGTTCTTTCGACACTTAATCACAAGACGCTCTTCAAGTGTAGAGAGATAGAATCTCCCTTTCACCAGGGGCACTTTAACTCTTTATGAGAAGTCCCCTTCCCCCCTCTATCCACCCTTAAGTGAAGGAAGCGCCTTTAGGAAAATCACCAGTGATTCGTCTGATTATTCGCTTTCCTCAGTTCGTTATGTTTGGTCGCACTCCTCACTACGCCGTGACGGGCACGAGTGGAGAGGTAAAAACGGGCGTCCACGAACTTACTTATTCTTTAAAGGTAAGTAAATTTTCTTGTTTATTTTTAGAGGGAGTCCATGTTTACTTGGGAGTGGGGGGAGCTAACTCGATTCTGCTGAGTGTCACAGCTGTCTCCCACGTGTTGTGGCTCATAGAAGTTGAGCACTCGTTCTTCGTATTCTTTCTGACTTTTTTAACGCCTGCGTTACTTGTTCCTCCTAAAAGAATGTGGGTCATAAGTGTGGATCAACAAGGCCAATTTGTATTCAGTAATAATTCAAATCAAACTCAGAACCAGCCGATGTTAGTCTGTGTTGGGAGTCATAAGTGAAGTCGAGGTGAATCAGATTGGTAGTGACCAAAGGTCGTATCATGTAGGAGCGATAGGAAGATATCAGATACAAGAATAAGAATAGAAAATGATTAGAAATTCTAAAGGAGTGAAGTTGACAGCAACAGTAGTAAATATATGAACTACATATGTATGATATGATCGCTAGGTAATTCCAAACCACGTTGGAACAAATCCAAACAAAGAGAACAAAAGCTTAAAAATACATAAGGGGATTTCATGATAGCATTAGCTTGTGACATATTATTTTCAATATTTTCCTTTCAAGAGAGAAGACGTGAACATACTCAATATTATCTATACAACGTCCACAGAAACCGATAAAAGAATGAACATGACCAAGTTAATTGTCGAAAAAGGTAGCCATACGATCGCCGCCGGTTACACCACCTCAGAGCGACGGTTGATGGCCCTCATGGAGTTGAAGAATGCCAGTGCTCTCCAAATAGGATTGGAGGCTTCCATTGACCATCCTGATAGAGGAGAGACCTATGCTACCTATCAAATGTCCCTGCCTAGGATGGTCGATGTCCACCTTGGAGTACAAAGCAAACTGGATCTTATGAAAACAAACTTCACACTCGAGTTTTATCCAGAGATGGCCAAACAAAGACTTGTCCAAGGTCACATAATGGCTTACTACGACTTGAAGAAGCTTCAGGGAAAACTTATTACAAAGGGCAATGGAACGGAAAAGAGGGTCACCTTTGACGCTGATTACGATGTGTCGTTGGAGAAAAATTCCCTCCATCTGACGTAAGTATTTTTTCAGTTTGTTTCTAAGAATATTTGAGGAATCAACTCCCCCTTCGGAGGGGATGATTGAAAACGTGTGACTGCGGTCTTAAAAGAAGGAAAAGCACCTAACTATTTCTTTGATACAACCACAAAAAGTTATCATGAACACATCAAATACACAATGGCTGGTATCCGCACGGATCCGTACTCCCCACCCCACCCTTTTCAATCTTGTCCTCGACGACATCCTCACCTGAAATCTCCAAATCATTCTGCATCTATGTCGACGACATCATCATCCTCGACCAGCACTCTGAGCACACTCAAGCAGCTGTGATCTGCAATTTCATATTAGAAGATTTGAACGCTGGCTGCACCAGAATCGTCTCACCTGCAAAATCCTGTTTTTTCATCACAACACCAAAACTGAAATACAATAAAAAAATCCGCATCATCTTATCAAACACCACAATTTTCTTAAAACATATAAAATGCTCAGTGTTGCACCTGATATGTGACTAACTTTCGGATAGCCCATAAAAACACAGCAAACAAGTTACCACAAAAATTGACGCTCAAAGCACTCACGGAAACCACATTCTGGAAACCCACTGAATCCATCATCCACACATACAAATAGTATATCCATTCTTCACTCGCCCATGCCTCAATAACCTGATCATCCGCTCTCGCATTCACTCACTTTAGCGCAATACGAAAAACACAAAACAAAACACTCCACATACCTGCTTGATGACCCGCTGTACCCCCAATAAACCACTTACGGAGCACAATTTTTCAATAGAACTCATAACCGAAGCCACCCATGCCATTACATGCCAAACCCCTACCCTGCTAGATTTACATCCACAAAACTCAAAGATCGTACTGTACAGCGATACTACAAGGAACCCCACCTCCCCGTAATCAGGCCAAATTGCCCATAAAATAATCCACAAACACACGTAACACCGTATAGCATCCAATATTGGGGTCTAAAGAAGCTACCCACCGCCATTACAACATATATCGACCCCGAAGAAAGATGCCCCCTACATAACACACTGGTTCCATGACAAGGCTCAGGCGCTGTCACCGCCTAAAGCTAAACATATACAAATATCGCCTTGACCTCAATGAGACAAACATACATTTGCCCTCCCCCTTCGCCCTTTCCACCAGGATCCATGCACAGATCAACATGTATTCACATCTTGCCCGACAAAAGTACAATTGAGACTAAACCTACAGAGCTATCTCTACAGGGCTAGCTTATATTCCTCCAAAGACTTGTCGTTTATACCTTAACCGCTTCCTTAGTGGTAGGCCTAGTGGGAAGCAGCCCTCAGAAATAGGCGGTGAACCTTTAAATGTTACTCTGGTGCTGTAAACGGACGTCACCCTGGAGCCAGCAGTTAAAGACAGCAGGAAGAAAAGAATTTGGTAATGGTAACGTAATTCGAACCATTGATACCTTGCCGTCTAAACTATTTATCCCGTTGCTCCGGAAAGCTACGGTCAAACCAAGTTTATATTTCACGCGCCTTTTATCGTCTCACCAACCGTTACACTACAAGTGATGTCTTCACTCTATGGGTAGACTCTATTTTAAAGGTGTGGTATATGTGGGTCACTCTGTAGCCCTAGTGGATTTTTTTGCACTACTTTATCTGAATCGTCTATCTGGAATTCAAAGCTGTTCGTACGCTCACTAAAAAAAAACAAATGGACTTCATATTCTGAAACAGGAGTCTTTTAACGAACTGTTTTCGCTGAGTTGCGCTGCGCTTTCGTTTACTGTAAGGATACCTTCCCTGGTCTAGATAATATCAAGTACGCCATGCTTCAGTAGTTTGTTGAACAAAAGATGGTCGGAAGCTATCTTTCCAGATTCATCTCTAGTTCCTACCATTCCAGGGAGGGATCAATACATCCAAGTTGGTATCCGACAAATTTGTGTAACCAACCATGTAAGTTGACGTAAAGATTGATAATTATTACAATTGCTGATTCCTCGGACATTTATGGACTTGATGAATGTGTTTGGCAACAGATAGGGAGGAGAAGGATAGGAAAAAAACGCCCGAGCAAGAGAGGAGTTATTTATTGACGTTTCGCTCGTCTCGAGATTCTTCAGAATGAAAAATGAAGAATTTCGGAACTTACCCTCCAATGCCACGACGAATTGAAAGTATGTTTTGTGCTTCCGGGCTGGATACATTCGCTAAACGCAGCACCATCATTTGGAGGCCCTTTTCCTACGACGATCCTTTCCCAGTAAAGGGGAGTTGCATACGTTTTGCTTGTCCCTAATCCACAACGGTATAGGTGACTACCGCTTTTCCCTGGGGCTTGAGTCGATTTTCTGCGCACCAGATTGTGGGATCTTGTAGTTTACGAAGGAACAAAGACTCGCAAGACTTATTTAACATTTGAACCAAAAGCTACTTTTCAGCTGGTCTACTCAAGTTCTGTTTTTCCTAGCTTTTGTTTGTTTTTCTCATTTTTTTATATTTTGTCATGCATTTCCCCACTTTCCATGGACTTATTTGGCATTTGATCTATACGTATTAGTATGGCATAAACTGAAAAATTAATCATTAAGTATTATGGTGGTGATTCTCTCGTTGGCTTCAGCCATGGTGAGATTTTTTTTCAAATCGACATTTCTTATAGTCATTTGTTTTGCTTTCATAAGTTTTAACCATAGAGGCAGGTCGCCTCTGAAGATGTAGCTAACTTTTCTTTTCGTACCGCTCTCCGGCCTAATTTAGTTCATCTTCTCATTTCCTTTTCCGTGTTCTCATCAAGAGTCACAAGCTGTCCTAAACAAGCTTCCATGCTTGATTATGTTTTTAGTAATACTATCGTCATTAATTTTGTGTTTCAACATTTCTTTTGAATTCCAACGCTGCGACTTGTCATAAATTCTTTATCATTAACTCTAATTTTTCTCGACTTGAGCAAAATAGAACGATATCCCCATCGAAACTGAAGTTGGCTTAAAAATCTTCCACCAATTAATATTTCTTTTTTCTGTTACAAAAACCTAACTATCTCAAGTGGTGCTGTAACCAATTTGAGGTAAATGGGATATCTTTTTCTAGCTGCTTTTTATAGATGAATTTATTAATGAATGATTGGGGCCTAAATGCGTGTGTTGCGTGCCTAAATATTTAAGGCAAATTAGATCTTAGTAAATCCTCGTTTCTGTAGTTTTATTAAAATTGAATCAAAAGTTTGTTCATAGTCTACGAATGTCACATAGAGAAGTATTTCGTATTCTCAATTTCAAAGAAATGGTCATTTTCAGAACAGGCCCGGCAGCAAATTAGGTTAGGGCGAGAATAAGTTAGGTTAGGTTAGGTTAGAACAGCGACTTTGCAAAAATGGACATATTATGAAATTTTCATTAGCATCTTCGCGTTGTCGTAGGCGTTGTAATAAGCGTGAATGGAATTTCAGTGTTGGATTGCAAAAAGACACTTGGTTAGAAGAATAAAAATTATATTTTGAAATAATCGTTTATTTCATTCACGCATGGGGGAAAGGTTTGACAACTACTATTGGTGGGGGGGAGTATTAAAGAACTTAAATTCTCAACAGAACTGGAAAACTTTCTGCGAGTAGTTTTCGCCATTTCCTTGCTCCAAAACCTATCCTAGTCTATAGGCTATACTCGCACTATACGAGCCTCCCTCGAACGCCATAGCCTAATCTTAGCTTAATCTTAACCTCACGATAGCCTCGAACGCTTATTTCGCTGCAGGGCCTTTCCCCCAAAAGACCTCACAGAAATAATCGTTGAACCGTCTGGAGGTGATAGTATGTACTCTATAATTACTTCTGAAACTTGGTTTTTCCTGGTTACCGATTGCCTCGAAGCTTTTGTCTTGGTCTGGTATCTTACCCACAATCCTCCCTCTTTTCTTCTTTTCACTCTCTTATTATCAAATGTCGTTAGCTTAATTTAATGTTGATAATATAGTTTATCCTTTGGGGGGTTTGTGAAATTATCCCCTGACTCCAGTTGCTTCCTTGTATTTTTCCAAGAACTGGAATCGACGAAAATAGGCATTCAATTTTGAATAATAAAGAAACCCAGTGTGTTATTTCTGTTTGGCCATTGCCTTTATACTAGGTATTTATTTACCTGATAAATATCCTCATCCCTATTTTACTTTATTTTTTTCCCGTAAAATAAGTTTTGATGTAACAATATAAATATAGAATAATGTGTCAATGTGATATTACGGCGAGCACTTTCTATTGTAGAGGGGATCCGAAAAGTCACTGCAGTAGAAATATATAGTCTCGCCAGGATCACTGGTCAGAGACTAGCTGTCGCCCAAGGCATCACAGTTCTTAAGCACCAGCGTGTATAGCAACATTCGCAGGTGTTAAAACTGTCATGATACGTATTCGTGGCAGGGGTCAGGTGTTCAGGATTGTAGTAAAGTACCACATAATAGTTCTTCCGACAAAATATACTAAAAATCCCATCTCCTCTGTCCCCAAGACGTATCCGGGCAGTCGCCGGTGTTAAGACCTTATGAAATAATGTCATAAATAAGAGTAGTTAGGATTTTTGTAAGAATTTTGTATTTCCTATGCATATGCGACTGAATGCCCTATAGAGTTATTTAATTCTTCACTGTCTCCGCTTTGGGAAAGAGATCGACATGGAATAACTGAAATGTTTAACCACGTCTCATCCTTTAAACATTTTGTCAACAAAATGTCAATAAGGTTTGCAAATTATTTTCCTCAGCTTTTATAAAGGTAATTGCTACATTATCTTGGCAAAGTGTTATACCATATTTCCTTCTCTTAAGTGCATGCAAAATTTCATAATTCACTACTGGTGTCACTTCTTTCTAAGCTTTTTTTAGGCTTACAATTCTCTAAAAAAAATATCGATAAGGACAAAGTTGCCCACCCCTAGACTTGAACCTTCGCGTCTAATGAAGTTCTGTCCCACATCCTGACAGCGGCGATCTTCAAGTGCTCTCTGAGAAGTACTCCTACGCCCTCGACCTAAGCCTAGGATCCTTCGAGGAAATATCTCAACCCCGACACCTTATCTTCAACTTCACCTCCCCAGCCAAGCAACGATTCTTTCTTCACCTTTTCCACCACAACAAAGTGTTCAGAAGAGGCGTCGGTGATGTGACAGATAGACTGCGACTCATTACTCCACGCGGAGGAAGACGATCAATCGAGAGCAACTTCTGCTACTTCCTTGGACAGTCTTCAAAGGTTGACGAGATTGCCGGACAAGTCAACATCTCGTTACCTCGATTATCTGATGCAGTTATCAAGATGGCCTTGTCTACATGCCTCTCTGCGCCCCCTAAGCAACGTCAGTTTAAAGTAAGTTTAGATTAGTCGTGAATTGTTGCATAAATGGAACAAATTTTCCAAGTAAAGATTTCGAAACTAAAATTTTCTATACATTCTAATATTTGCGATATTACAGACTTGTTGCCTTAAATTAAATACACTTGACTAATTAAATGCATCGCAATTTAGATACAATATGATTAATTTCAATCAAGATCGGAGAGGAATAATTGGTACACTACCGACAGCAGATGACCAAACTTAAGGATAAAAATAATAAATGATCTTTACAGATATCCTTCCTCTAGTACATCACCTAGATTCTAGTGTCAAGAGATGTAGATTAATAATTCTCTGAATTTTATTTCTCAAAAGCAGGACATGCATTTATTCATCCTTTGGAACCACCTCTATTCAAGGCCAGCTCTGTTTATACGTGACGGGCTTCGTCATAGCTAGAATAGAGTGGAAAGCCAAATCTCAATACATTTCCAATTAGCGAAACAAAGTAATAGTTGTATATTAATAAGAAACTGTGCTTGAAAATGGCAGAAAAGAAAACCAGAAATATTTTCCCACTACGCAAAAGGTAGAAAATCTTTGGTGAATGAAGATGGCGCTCTCCATTTATCCTCGAAAATATGATAGAATTTTTAAGTGATCTTTTACTGCAGTGTTTGCTAGAGACAACTTGGACAACTTTTTTCAAACTTATTAAAAACCTCTATGAATAAGCTTATCGTGGTGTCCAAGGGTCAACTTATCAGAGTTACAAATACAAAATATAGCTTTATTTTAACATTTCGTCGGTGCTTAATACCGATGGTTAGTGGGGAAGGAAAGGAAATATTTAAGGGTTCTTCTGCTCACAGCCTTGAGATTCCTCACCCCTCGAATTTAAAACGTAATAATAATGAAGTTGTGTCACGAGGAAATTGGTGAAGATTGAGAAAGGGAAAATGTGTAAATGATATACTCCTATACAGGGTGTTCGGGATGAATTCTTTTATGCAAACTGTCAAATTTAGCCAGTGTGCTGACCGGGAGGGCAAACTGCGACAGTAGGAAAAGCTAATGGCAAGAAGAATGTAGGCATATTAAAAACACGAATTTACAGGGAGGTGGGGTTACTACCCCTCCCCCCTTCCGGCTCCGCCTAAGGATGAACGAAGAATTCCCAACAAAATAGTGAATAGGAAGCATGAAAAAAAGTGGTGAAAGTGAGAGAAAAACTTGAAAAGTCTAGAAGGAACAAAACCCAGGTAGTTTTCTGCATCTAGTCTGAGACTTTGGGGACACTTGGAGATGTAGGTTTTCCTACTAGAGATTCAATCGGCCAACATTCTTTCCATCTTGATGCCGAGACGCAGTTGAAGGAGCTTATATTTGAGTCCTTCAACCCAGATTTTGTCGAATGCCTTCTCGACATCGCGGAGGACCACGTCCACGTAGCCCTTTTCTGCTTTGGCTTGCGCAATTTTTTTCTGTTATTATGGCTATTGCCACTGTTGCATCTCTTTCCTTTCGGAAGCCCCACTGATGTATGTTGTATTTATCGGTTTCTTCTATGAAATTAACCAATCTTGTGTTTAGTATTTTCAAGAACTTTTCCCAGAAAGTTTAACAGTGAGATTGGCCTGTAGCTGAAAACTTGTTGGGGTGATTTGCCTTGTTTCAGCAGGAACACCATCTTCGCTAGTTTGAGCTTTTCTGGAGACGCTCCTATATTAAGGTATGCGTTGAATAGGTCTGAAATGGCCTTTATAATGTTTCCGGGGGTCCTTTGAAATTAAATTTCGTGAGGCCTGTTTTCCCAGGAGCCTTTTGCTTAAATGAGCTGATGGCTATTTTTAGTTCCTATACCGTGATGTTTTCTCCTATTCCTTCTTTTTCCTTTAATCTATAGGCCACTCTTTCTGTTGGAGTTATTCTTTCTTTGTTTGTTCGTAGGTATCTGTGGGCTATTTCCTCCGTCTCTCTATCGTATCTCTGGTTATCTTTCTCTTCGATGGTATATACCTTACTCCAATGTTCTTTAAATTTATTCGCTATTTCTTCATTACTTCTTAGATATTTCCCTTGTTCGTTCTTTAATTGAATTATTTTTCTTGGTGGTCTGCCTTTTAACATACTTATTAATTTCCATGCTTTATTTGGTTGTTCTGTCTTCAATCTTTCTTAGGAAATATTCCCAGTTCTTTTTTTGCTGTGCCTCTATGAGGAAGATCATCTCTTTTTTCAGGTGATTCAACTCTTTTAATATTTTGGCGATTTGTACCCGTATCTTTAATTTCTGCGTATCTACTTGTGATATTTCTGGCTTTTTTTTCTCATTTCCTCAGTCCATTTGGGGTGAGGGAGAGTCTTGTATCTGAGTTTTGGTACACACAGTTCGTCCGCTGTGGTGATTTTTTTTTAACTATTTCCTCTAATTGTTCCAGGTTCTTCCCTTCCAATTCTGGTTGAGTATAACCTTCCAGCATTGTAGTATATGTATCCCAGTTTGCCCTTCTGTATGACTTCCGAGGTTGTATTGGAACCTGGATTGGATTCTGGTTGATGGTCACCAGAATTCCAATGTGGTCGCTACATGGGACAGGGACTGGTTCCATAGATACGTTGTAGAGGAAGTTAGGATTTGTCAGTACGATGTCTGGTTTGGTTGATGCTCTTCCGGTAATATAGGTTAGGAATTCTGGTCCTGCTCGTTCTAAGATATTTCTGGTCAACGAGAGTTCTAGGTTTCGTCCCGTGTTGTTCTTGCTCTGGTAGCCGGATTCCTGCAATCCTGCATTCAAATCCCCCAGCAATATGGTTGGATTATTCTTATTGAGTATTTCCATTACTGAGTGGATCGGAATGTACGAGCGGCGGGGTGGTTGGTACGCCGCTGCTATCGTGAGTGGAGAATACTCCATTTCCACTGTCACAGCAGCAGACGCCTCATCAACCTCTAGTTCCTGAGTGTATCGTATGCCCTTCTTTATGGCGATTGCACTGCCATCGTACCTTTCACCGATGGGATTTTCTTTATAATTTCGTAACTGTGTATTTTCATTGGGTCATGGTTCTTGTGTCCATGTTCAGAGATTGTTATGATATCCAGATCGATTTGTCTAAGATATTTCCATATTGGATGGACTTGGTCTTCCACCCGTTTGTATTCAGATGTAGTATTTTAAGCTTGCTGTTGATGTGATCCATGTTCTGTTTAATTCGATCTTTGTTTTGTTCTAGTGTGTTTTCACTTTCCGTTTGTAACTTTTTCGAAGGTTTCCTTTTTGATTATTTTGATATCGTTGAGGAAGAATCGGATTCGAATTTCATCGATTACTTTTCTGATGGATGTTTCCTCGTGGTTTGAGACGTAAGTCCATTTGCAAGTTCCTCTTTCAATTCCATTTTTTCCCCTTTTGGTAATGGGTATGCCTCGTGCACGACGAAGACTTCCAATTTGAAGTCCCTTGCTTCGAATTTTCATCCTTCCTCGTTATCGATCTCTATATCGGAGTCCGATGAGCTTTCTGCCTCTTTGGTTTCTCTTTTATTGGGTCTCTTTGTTTTCTTTTGAGTTTGTTTTTTCGGTTTTTCTCCTCGTCATTGTCTTTAGTTTCATTCCCTCCTTGATTTGAATCCTTGGATTTATCAGGTGTTTCCTTATCCGCCAGCTTAGCTCCGACTCCCAACATTTCTTTCATTTGAAGGGTTTTGCCCGCCGTTACCCCATATATTAGGGGTGAAGAAAGGTTGGACGAAAATCACATTTTCCTTATTCCATTTTTCTCTAGAAGGAGGTTTAAAGTGTCTGCGAAGGTCCCCGTCTGTGTGATGTTGCGCACATGGGCAAACTTTTATTTGGGTTATAGGATTTTGTGATTCTTTTATTTCCTTGATCGTCTCTTTTGCTACGCTCACCCGTAGGTACGATTACTTTATTTTTTTCCTTTCCTCTTATTCTTTATTGCTTATCACATCTTTTCTTAAGGGCAGTTGACCGCCATCGTTCTGTGAGTACCTTGATAGTTAATGCATTCCTTTGTTACCTCCTTGCACTCAGAACATATTTTCCGGTCCTTGTGTGGGCAGTTTTTCGTGATATGGTCTTCTATGGCGTAGCATTGGAAGTAAGTTTGTACGTTTGTAATTTTTCTTATTCCATCTTTTCTGGCGGTATCCTCATACCAAAGGCGAGTACTCCGTTGCACATAGCCCTGTTTGCCATTTCTGCCGTGGCACAGATGACCTTGAACACATGTGTGTGGTGGCCAAACTTGATAAGTTCAGTTAATTTGATATGCTGGTTTTCTTTTTCAGTTTCTTCTATGAGCTCTTCTTTGGTGTGTAACCCCGCGTAGAGGTCGACCTTGCGGCAAATGAAAGAGCGGTTCGCTAGTAGTTGGGGCGGCAGTTTTGGCGCTATGCCGATATTGTTTAATGCCTTAAGCCCGTCTGGTGCGACCAGGCGTTACACGTCGTCCTGCCTGTGACCTAGGGCGATGTAGCCATTAGGTACGTCAATAGGTTTTGTGAGAGCGATCTTCACTTCGATGTAATGTTCGAATGAGCGTTCCTCTTTCCGTAGTTTTCCCGGTTCTGTTCGCAGAGAGAGTCTCCGGTACTTCAAATTCTCTTTCATTTGGGTGCTGTGTGATCCCTTCCCCTTCTTAGTATCCCCGCCTCAACTAATTTGGCTGTCAAATAATAAAAAAAAGATGAAATAGGCTAATGTGAATCCCTGCCTCCCGAAAACAGGAACACAGAAGGCTTTTACCACGCTAATTGTTCGTATTTCCAAACCCTCTATTCCGTTTCACGAAGTCTCTTTATTTTTCCCTTGTAATATTTAGCCTTCTCTACATACTCTTTTTTTCGCTTACCGCGTTTACTCCTAAATTTGTTACTTTTAAGCCCATTATTTCTATTATTTTAATTTCTCTTTTCCGTTATTAAATATAGGTCGGCCAACTTGGCGACCTGTATAGATAAACAGCATTCCTTTCAAAGCAATTACACAAACCCCAGGGTAACTGCATTGATAAAGACCCATGCCCTAAAACTTTATTTATGTTGGCAGCGCAAATCGCCTAGACGTCTTATACCCAGCGATCTAGCTCATTTCTAAACACAAGAATTCCCCATATCTCCTATAGTCGCGTCTCGCCAAATCGAAACACCTTTCTACTGATAGCTAAAACTTTTCTGTTTTACTGAAAATAATTACATTTTTATTATCAATATATCCAATATGTAATGCCATCCATCCCAAACCCAAAATATTCAGGCCTAAATCGAAAAAAGATTCCTCATCAACTCTACCTCGACATTAGTCAGTGTTACGTTGTTACGAATATAAAAAAAGAACGTTTACATAAAATAAATATATTAAAGAGTTTGAGAAAATTAGTCCAAATTTTCTCTACCAAACACTGCAACGAAAGATCGGCCCAAATCTTATATCATACTTTGGGAGTTCCAATGTAACGCGACGCTTTTTGGTTTACCAAAGTTTTGCTGCATCTTGAGTAGGATTTCTGCTAATTACGTAGTGGAAAAGTATTTCAGGTTTCCTTTTCTCTTCTCAAAGAGACTTAATTATTATGTGAAACTATTACCTTGTAGTGCAAACTGGCTGTGTGGAAGGAGATTGCGACAAACCTCCTGTTTTTATTTGAGGAGAGATTTCGAGTGGAAGGTAGACTTGTAATCTTTAAATGCATATAGATATTCAGACGAAATTATGGGATATTAAGATAAAATAATTTTCTTCTGGTTTTAACAAAATTGAAGATCAGATTGTTTGGAAATTTAGGGAGAGGTGGGCTATGAAAACTATTTTTCCATTTCTTACTCTAATACACACTTGCCATCCCGCCAATACTTGTGACCTTCCGAAGCTTATTTAAGGCATCCGTGAGTGGTGATAGAGGGTTGTGGCGTTTATGATTGCAGTTTTAGCATTTTAAAATGTAAAGTTCGCACTTGCAAACCATTGTAATTGTAATTATATTATATTTGTTGGCTCGTTTGACAAAATCGTTAAGAGGACCAAGAATAATAGCAGCGTTCTTTATATGCTTCTTATAGAAATGAAATATACCACGAAATTCCCTCAAGAATTTGAAAGTTGAAAAACAGGAATTTTTGTGGCCTCCATCCGGTCAAATCAC
Source organism: Ceratothoa steindachneri (assembly GCA_963969495.1). Taxonomy (NCBI): domain Eukaryota; kingdom Metazoa; phylum Arthropoda; class Malacostraca; order Isopoda; family Cymothoidae; genus Ceratothoa; species Ceratothoa steindachneri. The sequence continues at coordinate 20,305,306 of OZ018336.1, read as the reverse complement.
GAGGATATGCCCTCTGCGTTTAACAGGTGCTCTAGAAATTCTAGTTGTTGTACCAAAATGGCATTTATTTGTGCTTATTTCACTGATATATGAAACTAACCACTCGAAACCCTTTATATCATGAGAAATATGTTACCTATGCGATAAAAAATTAAAATGTCATAAATGAGAAAAAAACGAAAGGGAATATCTGTGAATAATTAATTTAATACACTCACAAACCTTTGTAATGAAGATCTAAAGCCAAATGATAGAAAAGGAATTCAAAGAGTCCAAAAGGAGTAGTTACTCCTGTTTGGGGCACACTTAATTCTTGGACAGGAATTTGATGAAATTCCCATCGAAAATCAACCTCCGAAAGAACTTTTGAATCAACAATGAATGACATAAAACCAGAGAGGAAACAGTTATGATATCGCTCAGTTATTGATCCTAGTTTAATGCTATAAACTCATAGACCGACCTCAAAATCCCATCTTTCTTGTGACAAAATGCATGTGTGAGGCCTAGGATGAAAATATAGCCTGATGATACACTACTTTTGCCTCTCTGCAAATTTATTTGCCGAAATATGGGGACCACACCTGATATCCGATCAAAATGTGAGGACCACGCCTGGTATCCTATCGAAATATGAATACCACGCCTGGTATTTTATCGAAATTTGAAGACCTAGTGTGATATTCTATCGAAATGTGAGGACCACGCCTGGTATCTTATCGAAATGTGAGGACCACGTCTGGCATCCTATTGAAATTTAGAGACCTAGTCTGATATACTATCGAAATGTGGTGACCATGCTTAATATCCTGTTAAAAGGTAGGGACCAGGCCTTATATCCTTTCGAAATTTGGGAACTATGTATTATATCCTGTTTTAATGTTGGGACCAGACCAGAATGCATTATTCATAATGAAGCCTCTTACTTTTATAATCAAGCTTGATATCCTGCCGAAATGTGGTCACCACGCCTCACATCCTATCGAAATGTGGGTACCATGCATTATATCCTGTTTTAATGTTGGGACTAGACCTGAATGCATTATCCATAATGAAGCCTCTTACTTTTATACTTGACATTCCCATTGATTAATCTTAACACTGGCTTGTTCAGCCTCTGGCCTCTATGTTTAGAACTTCACTTTGTGCGAGTTTGATCGCCATTTGACATCGATTAGCCCAAGCGAAAAATGATGGCTAAAACGCTTCGTAGCCGAAAGTTTCCATTTTCTTCTTCTATTTTCTTCTTGTTCAATTTTATACTTGTTCCATTTTCTTTTTCTCCCATTTTCTTCTTTTTCCATTTTTTCTTGTTTAATTTTCTTCTTTCACATACATTTTTGTTTTTTCCTCCATTTTCCTCTTCAATGGAAACCCTTATGATTTCAGAGCAAAAATGGAAATTGTGTTTTTCATATATAAGAATATTAATATATATCAAGTTAAAAATAAACTTAAAATGGGGCTCTGCATGGGGGGGAAGGCGTACCAAGGATAAAACCCTTGCTACATTTAAACCTAGAGGAATAGCACACTTTCTCAGTCCCAGTGTATCCGCTGGAATTGGGTGTAAGCTGTAGCGTTGACTAGCATGCGGCAGCTGACATCTGGAGGATACTGTGCCCCTTCCCCAGATCCAAACGCCCGCGGGAAGATCTACGGCTATAAAAATTCCACCTATTTTCACCTCCTCTATCTTCACGACATTTTTTTACATACTACTTCTTAAAACTTTCTGCATGAGACCTCCTCGCTGGTTTTAAGCTTTAAATTTTGAAAAGAAAAGTTGTACATACTAACACCTCCTGTTACTCTTCCCCGATACCTCGGGACACCTGACCTGGACACCTGACCGGGACACCCGACTGGGACACTTGAGTATCCGTCCGGTACTTAACCTTTACAAGCTTATTTCTTTGCGGGTAGTTCCTTCCGTACCCACCTCGTGTTCGCCCTGTACTTAGCCACTACTCACCATAGGATCGGCTGATATTTGTAATAGGAAGATGGTGGTGGCCGAAAAAGGTATTAATTAATCGACTTTAATATATCCACTCCCTTGAATTTCTCCTTAATTCAATAAAAACGTGACAAGAATAAATAATTTAATTGAGATTGGTTAATAATAATATATATAATATTAGTTAATTGATAAAACAAAGGTATATCATTAACAATATAATTGCAATTAAAAGGAATCATAATATTTTGTTTCTGAGTCAAATTATACTGTATTTTAAATAACTTGCCTTGAGTTATTTTGTTGTTCTTTGAGATGGTTGTTTTCGATCCTATAACCTTTCAGCGAAGTTTCATCTCCGTTTCCTTAATTAAGTCAAGTTTTGCTAGAAAACGGTGGTTAGTACTTTCTCTCTTCTAAGCGAAATTCTCACAACTTGTGCATTATCATAATTTCATTATGTTAAATTCCGTAGAGAAGTAATTAACTTGAGTAAATTATTGGCCGAAACAACCACTCATTTCTAAGTTTTTAGTTTTATTGTAGTGTCTCATTTTGGTTTTTGTTAGGTCTGGGAGGAATATTTTCCGGAAATGATGAACTCCGTCGGCGTTCCTGTCGATGAAGAGCATTTGTCCACCGAGCCGATCGAGCGCTCATTATTGAAGGATTTTAAATTGAGAATTGAATCTACGACCCCGAGCAAAATTCTCCGTAATATCACATTCGGTTTGGAAAAGAATGAAACAGCATCCAGATTCGGTTTCTTTTTATTCAAGAACTCTGAACAACTATTGAACCTTAGTTTCAATTGTTCAAATGACGTGGCGTGCTTATGTCAGATCCAAGTACCATCAGGAAACTTAAACATTGGAGCCAATATAAATTTTCTCGATTCGACTCTTACGTTTTACCCGAACAAAGGATGGCAAGATTCAGTTAGAGCTGGAATAGGGCCTCGCGAGAATGACAGCCAGTATATTTATGAAGTCGATGCCACAATGAAGTTACTAGAGGATAGCGAGGTGTTATCAGGTACGTATGATGGAAGATGTTAATTTTGTATAGTATTTTGTTCTGCCTCTTCAACTCCTCCTCTAAGCACTCGCAGAATTAGGAGGGAGTTTTTTTTTATTTATCGTTATTTGTACTTTTGAAACGGGTAATTAGTCTGGATAAAGTAAGTTCACCACTTCTCTAGGGGCTGCAATAGTATCATCCTTTGGTTATTGTGGTTATGCCTTTACACATTTTCATTTCCCTTCAAGTGTCGGAGTGCATTTTCCCTGACATTATCCTTCAAGGCGTGATGCTTTCTCATCTTTTCCACCCTGCATCTTCACTTGAGAACGCTTCCCCTCTTTGTTTTTTGTCCTTAACCCCATTTTCTGTGAGCGACGTTATTTCTTTTACTACCTGTAATCATTTCCTCCCGTTTTTCTGTTATAATGGTGGCCGGTTCTCACCTGTCTGGAACGGTCTCTCGGGGTTATATTAGGTTGGCCAGAAATTCCTGACTCACTTCGGAATCGGAAAGAAAACAAAAAAAAATTATGGAGCAACTCCAATATTTATTCTTCAAAATAAAGTCCATCATTTTCTACGATTTTCTTCCACCGATCAGCCAGCATCCGAATCTGTTCCAGATACCAGTCAGTTGCCTTAGAATAAAAAAAAAACCTGTAAATAAGCTTTTTCTTCCTAAATGAGTCAGGACTTCCTGGCCAACCATATATCATTCCTTTACTTATTCAGTTTTCCCTGGCTGGTATCCGTCCCCCGGGTCAGTGGCCTCCTTGAACTCCGCCGACTGTATGGAGTTCTCCCGGGAATACGACACTCGGTGTATCTTTGTGTAGATTTTGTCTAAGTTCTGAGAGTGTGGGGAGTATTGTGAATCGGTGTTGACCTGTGTACTAGGCAGCAATGGATGCGGATGTCAATGCTAGCTAGGCAGCTGTGGTGTTTGCACAGCTTTACCCAAAACTAGAGAAAAAAAATACCTTAATCCACATTCGTTGAAAATACTCGTTTCATCTCCATGAAAATTGTGCAGAATATTATTTAATATTTGCCTTTCATAATGTTTCTAGCTTTTCATTTCATCAGAAAGAAAGGTGTATTTGAAGAAAGGATGTGTCCAAAATCTGAGAATAAGAAGTTTAAATGCAACCATAACAAAAAAAGAGCAATTATCTCATATACAATTAAACAAAAATATTAATAAGTATACAGGATCTTGTTCTGAAAGACTTGAACACATAGGCAGGATGGCGTGATTTTATTTCATTCTACTTTCAATCTTTGCTAGAAATCTTCAACATTCGTCAGTTTTCGGGTCATTTTCTTCTCACCGAGTCTCTTCTAAGGGTTTGCTAATGGGTTTAAATCATGGCTGTTCGCAGGCAAGTTCATCGCGTTGATATTTTCAGAATCTAAGAACTGCTTCACCGTCTTTTCTGATGTAGCACATATCATTGCCCGCGTGAAAAAAGGCTCGCATGGTCTTAATGTTAAGAGATAAGGGGTCACATATGCCTAAGGCCGATTCTTGTATACCGCATAAACGGCCGAGTAGACAGACTTCATCACCACTTGAAGCATATCACATACTATATCCTGCGACCTTGAAATTTAACCGAAATTTTCATGCATGGGATTCAATATTTTACCTGTACGACACATTACTTGCTGCTTCCTATTTGCCCCCCCCCCCAAAAAAAAAAAATCGTCATTGAAAAACACTATTTTTCAGCACTCCACACGACATACTGTGAAGCGAAGGTCAATCGAGCGGCGCTATTATTTTTACTTATGAGTCGTCTCTTAGCAGGGCATCATTCTATGAGTCTCATTTATCTCAAGGGACATGAGACAGTCTGACGAGACTCATTTAGATTCATGCTATGGCCAAGACGTGAAATATATGCTCTCTCAAATCGGTCTTGCATTGACATGCGTTGAATCGTGTGATTTTCTCGTCTCTGGGAGTGTTTTTTCGAGGGCAACCGTTGTCTTCTTCGTAGACTCGCAGGACCTGGAATCATCATCTAGCTTTATTATGTCTGAAGTCACACTTTTTGACCGATTACAATGCCTCGAAACGTGAGACAGTATCATTCCTTTACTCACCCCCTCGATAACCTGATTTATGAAGGATTTGTCGACCTTAACTCTTCTCGCCATCTTGATAAATGAGTAATACCATTACTAACAGTCTATAATACACGTAGGACCGTGTTGCCACACATGTTATGCATTTCTACGTATAAACTAAAAGTTATGTTATAGTTCTCTAGTTTTTGATGCATCTTTTCGTCAAATATGAATTACTTCCCTGATACTTTTTTTAGCCGCTGTTCTATGAAAAGAAACTTGGTCATTATTAGAAGCACATTTCTAAGAATATTCCTTGTAATTTTCATGAAAATTATACTAATATTTTTTAAGAAAATTTGCATTGTGATATTTTGTTCTCTAGTTTTAGATGGTACTCTATGTGTTTAGCTTAGGATGGTGACCACCTCGGAGCCCTACCAGGTCAACCGGTGGATGACGAGAGAAGTATTTAACTTGTGGGTCGATAAAGGGTGGGATTAGGCTGAGGAGATCGTTAGGCCCAGAGATTGCGGTGGCCTATTTTATTATGATTGTGGATTGTTTTGTGAACGGTAGAAGCCTGATTACAGGATGGCCATATTCCTTGGAAGATCTTAGAGTAGTAGGTGTATCTGGTATTTTATTTGTATAAGTTTTGATCCCAAGTGTAGCTGATTTACTGGGCTGCTGTAAATGAACTCGTTATGATGCGTAGAGCTTTGTTTCGTACATTTTGTAGTGCCTTGTGTTGAGTGAACTGGATGCCTAGGCCATACTGCCATGGGTGAGTGTGGATATGATGCCCCGCTTATAGATGTAGGCGATGGATTCCTTGGATTAATCGAATGCAGTTCCTGTGAGTGCCAGAAGTGTTTTATTTAGGCGTTCAATTTTTTCAATATCTGTTGTGTGTTATCCGAAAATTAAGCCTGCGTCCAATGAAATCGGGCATTACAGGTGTTCTGTTTAAGTGGAGTGGGGCTATCATTACTCATAGTCAAATAGATCAATAATTATTATCGTTAATATTTATGTAAAACATGGCCCAGACATATACGTGAAGACAATAGCCCCAAATTTTCTGCACTTTCTCTCTCATTGTTGACTATAACTAATAGATAGCCATGGAAGGTGGATAAAGTTTTCCTTTCAAAGAAACGAACGTCTTTATTTTTAGCTTTCTCCCTTCTATAAGAATTAGCTGTTAAAACGTCGTTTTACAGCTTATTTCGTTACTTCTTGCATTAAGATCTTAATCACGAAATGCTCCATTGTGCTTGTTATTCCTCACTCTATTTTTCATCTAATTCATAACCAGAACAACAATTTACAGGTTCGTCACCAGAAAAAGAGGTTTTCGTTCCTAAACTCATCCCCCAAATATCCAGTTCAGGTCGAGTTGAAATGAACTGGAACACATCCAATCACACTGATAAAATCTTGGTTTCCTTGGAATCCCTTGCATTAACCAGGAGCAGCAGAATAACAGACATAGTTCTGTGGTCTCAGGTAACTGACTGTTTGGTTGAAAGGTTTGCAGAAGTGTAAATAAAAATTCGGGACACTGAAGAAATGGAAGCCTAGTAGGGAACTGAGGGTTGTCATGGGCACCTGGACTTAATTGGAAGAGAATAAGGTAGGGGGAGAAACATAAACTCAATGAATAGAAAAAAGAAAGAGAAAGGAGATGAAAGATAACATCGATTTATATAAAAAAATACCTGCTAAAATATTTCGGAAATTAAAAGACGCGATTAAAATATATTTGAGAATTGAATAAAAACCTAAATGAAAGAGATTGACCTACAAAATTGTCGCATTATTTCCAGTGCTTCAAGTCCAACCCTCGAATCTTTGCGGAGTCGTGTTCATCACCTTCACTGACGAGTCTCACCTTCACCGTAGAGCCGGACATCTTCATGCCACCGTCGCTATCAGCCTCAACTACCTTGTCTTCACTAACCAATGAACAAACGAATTTCTTTGCTTTCCTAGAAACTCACTCAAGGAAACTGGAACTCGTGGGAACCATTAATAACTACCGGACAACTTCACTTACTGATCATTTTTGTTCACTGCCATTTTTGAACGGCACTTTAAAGCTCTCTGAACATGATACGGTTGATTTCGCTTTTGTCTTTCATCCTCCATGTTATGTTCAGGTTGCAGTTAGCAAATATGGTTCCCCATTCACTTATGTTGCCCATTTAGGGGGCCACAAGGAAGACCTACTTTTGGGAGTTGGAAAAGAGTTGCACAAATCCGTGGGTGATGTTTGTTTACTGCAAGAATCCGGGGAGGAAATCGCCATGGCTTCTGCCCATTTCAAAAAACTAGCGCTGCTTGAACTCGACGGGTATTACAATATTCCTCGACTGAGGGAATTTCAGGTGAGTTTAGGATGAGCTCAATAAAGAGACGGGAATGTAAAAAAAATCTCTTGGCAAAGAGTATTTTGATACAAGTTTTACCATCAGTTTGTACTCACTTTTGAGTATTTCTTTCTCAGTGGAGACCGAAACGCAGGTCACTTCTTCATGCATTTAGCTAGGTCTCAGTCTGTAAAGGGGCGATTTTTATGTTTTCGAGTGCAAAAGATCCGCTATACCAGTCGTCTTATTTTAAGTCTTTTTCTCTCAATTCGTTTATGTTTTTATTAAGAACCATATTGAAATAAACCCAGTGGAAAGTACTTGTCTTCCTCTATTTTTTTATTCAATCCCACTTCTTGAATTCTCTCTCTCTGTATTATCTCCGCTGTACTTCCGTATGTAAGCCCCGTTTGATGATATTTAGTTTCATATAAAATTTGATTCTGACATCTTTCTTCAGAAACATTTTCTGGATGAACTTGAGATTTCACATTCCCTGGCGAGCCAACTGATAGCGGAACTTTGGAACGAAGTAATCCTTCGAGTTATAGGCAGAAACTCTTCGCAGTCGACATCTCATCTGAGAAGAGCCTATAAGAATATCATCACCCGAGGGGAGAAGATCTTCAAAGGCGTCAAGAAAGAAGAATGGTTCTCAAAACTCTACAAATCGGCTACCGACTTAAAACTAATCGGTATTAATATTGGGCTTACCTTTAGAAACTTGACGAAGGGACTTATAAATGAGTTCTCAGACACCATTTTTGAAATCTACGACGATATTTCGAACAGATTTGGCGAAACCGATCAGACAATAAAATTATGGATCCAGTCGCTTATTGAATGTAAGTTAATTTTTATTCTCAGTGGCTTAACTTCTCAAGAAAGGAAATAAATTATTGAGAAATCGGGCATTGATTTCAATGATCGATGGTTTTCGAAAGAACCACTAGGAAAGGTAACAGAACAATACTAAAAAATAAAAAAACCCAATGGCGAAGGTAGCTAGGACTATTCTCGCCAATACTAAACATTCACTGAATTAGACCAACAAGTTCCATAAATTGAGCTAAGGAACTACATACTTCAACTTATAGAGAGCACTCACGTCAGGCCTCACGGTAGTGTGATGTTTCTATACCCAGTTTTTATTCAAATGACAGAGGTATGATTTAATTATTTTGCTGAGTGTGAAAATAAAATTAGGAAACGGTCTAATCGAAAGAGGTTGTTTTATTTAGATAACAAAGGATGAAAAGTGGAACAGGTATAAGAACAGTAAAAGGGATAGGAACATAAATTAAAGTGATACAAGACTAATAAGTAATAGAACAACAAACCTCGTTATGCCAATATAATCTGACTTATAAGACTCATTTCCGACCTTAAAAAAGTAAAGAAATCTAACCGTAGAAACAAACCATGTAGGTGAACGACTACCAGATTCATTATAAATTAGCAATATGCCCTAATGGAATTGAACTACTCTTTTCAGCTGTGCGATCTCTGCCCGAATATTTGCCAAAGCAGGAGGACTTTGAGGTACTCGAGATGATCGTGAAGTACCTTCGCGCTTCCAAACTCTGGAAGCTCCTGAAAGAGATCTTTTCATCCTTTTACAGCCTTTTGGAAGACGAAATCTTGATCATCTGGTCGTTTTTGCAAAGTGTTCAAGAGCTTTGGAGTGAGGGGGTAGACCATATCTGGAATAGCATCAGGATGTCGAGTCTTTCGATAGATCGGCTACTGGAGAGCTTCTCGGACTGGACGCACGAAGTACGTACAGCTTTGATTTTTTTTTTACATCTAAGGATCGAGGCGTTTTGAATAACGCTTGAACTACTAAATTAGTTGAACGTTTTTACTCCTAAAAGTTATGAAACCCAAGGGAGAGCTTAAATTGAAAGTAATTCGTTTCCAGTAATATACGAAAGGTCTTTGGGATGGAAAGAAGACTAATTTGGGGGAGTTTAACTCGTAGGAAAACAAACGCTCCCGACGAGTTTTATCTTTATTGCTCAGAAAAGAAAGTAATTTGATCAATACAAAAGTTAAAAGGCAAAAATAAAAAACAAACGAGCAAAACAAAAAAAGGAAAGAAGAGGAAGAAGAAGAAGGAGGAGGCACGCTCCAGCGTCGTGAAAAGGCCTGCAGCCACCGTTAGCCGAGCATATGACCAAATACCAAAGAAGCCAAATAAAATTGAGGAAGCAAAAGCCTCCTCTAAAATGTCAAAGATTAGACGTACGAGTATCTATGTGTACTAAACCGTCCAGTGTACAAATAGACAAGCGGGAGCGACCCTGCATGTCACGTTACTGTAACAGATAACGTACGGAAAGATCCTCCAGACTAGGACATTCTACAAGAAAGTTCGAAACACTCCTGAGACAATGCATTCGTCATCCTAAGGTGCAGGGGAGCGCACCAGAAAATGGCGGTGTGTAACACGATTGTACCTAATTCGAAGACGACAGAAAGCGACCTGAAGCTGTCAAGGAAATTGCGGATGGGTGAGAGGGGTAGGTAGGTCCACGGGAACAGTCGCGGCGTGATGACACGCAACTTTAAGTTCTCCTTGACCGTCTAAAATTTTTTAGCCACGCAGCCAGGACATCTACAGTCTAAAATCTTTTAGCCACACAGCCAGGATATCTACCGTCTAAAATATTTTAGCCACGTAGCCAGGACATCTACCGTCTAAAGTCTTTTAGCCATGCAGTCAGGACATCTACCGTCTAAAATCTTTTAGCCACGCAGCCAGGACATCTACAGTCTAAAATCTTTTAGCCACGCAGCCAGGATATCAACCGTCTAAAATCTTTTAGCCACGTAGTCAGGACATCTACCGTCTAAAGTATTTTAGCCACGCAGCCAGGACATCTACCGCCTAAAGTCTTTTAGCCACACAGTCAGGAGGACATCTACCGTCTAAAATCTTTTAACCACGCAGCCAGGACATCTACAGTCTAAAATCTTTAAGCCACGCAGCCAGGATATCTACCGTCTAAAATCTTTTAGCCACGTAGCCAGGACATCTACCGTCTAAAGTCTTTTATCCACGCAGTCAGGACATCTACCGTCTAAAATCTTTTAGCCACGCAACCAGGATATCTACCGACTAAAATCTTTTAATCAGGCAGCCAGGATATATAACATCTAAAATCTTTTAGCCACGGGGCCAGGACATCTACCGTCTAAAATCTTTTAGCTACGCAGCCAGGACATCTTCCGTCTAAAATATTTTAGTCAGGCAGCCAGGACATCTACCGACTAAAATCTTTTAACCACGCAGCCAGGACATCTACAGTCTAAAATCTTTAAGCCACGCAGCCAGGATATCTACCGTCTAAAATCTTTTAGCCACGTAGCCAGGACATCTACCGTCTAAAGTCTTTTATCCACGCAGTCAGGAAATCTACCGTCTAAAATCTTTTAGCCACGCAACCAGGATATCTACCGACTAAAATCTTTTAATCAGGCAGCTAGGATATATAACATCTAAAATCTTTTAGCCACGGGGCCAGGACGTCTACCGTCTAAAATATTTTAGCTACGCAGCCAGGACATCTACCGTCTAAAATATTTTAGTCAGGCAGCCAGGACATCTACCGTATAATATCTTTTAGCCACGCAGCCAGGACATCTACCGTCTAAAATCTTTTAGTCACGCAGCCAGGACATCTACCGTCTAAAATCTTTTAGTCACGCAGCCATGACATCTACCGTCTAAAATATTTAAGCCGCGCAGCCAGAACATCTACCATCTAAAATCTTTTGGTCACGCAGCCAGGACGTCTACCGTCTAAAATCTTTTAGCTACGCAACCAGGACATCTGTGGTCTAAAAATATTTAGTCACGCAGCCAGGACATCTACCGTCTAAAATCTTTTAGTCTCGCATCGAGGACATCTACCATCTAAAATCTTTTAGCCATGCAGCCAGGACGTCTACCGTCTAAAATATTTTAGCCACGCAGCCAGGACATCTGTGGTCTAAAATCTTTTAGCCATGCAGCCAGGACATCTACTGTCTAAAATCTTTTAGCCACGCAGCCAGGACATCTACCGTCTAAAATCTTTTAGTCAGGCAGCCAGGACATCTACAGTCTAAAATCTTTTAGCCACGCAACTAGGATACCTACTGTCTAGAATCTTTTAATCAGGCAGCCAGGATATATAACATCTAAAATCTTTTAGCCACGGGGCCAGGACATCTACCGTCTAAAATCTTTTAGCTACGCAGCCAGGACATCTACCGTCTAAAATATTTTAGTCAGGCAGCCAGGACATCTACCGTCTAATATTTTTTAGCCGCGCAGCCATGACATCTACCGTCTAAAATATTTTAGCCACGCAGCCATGACATCTAACGTCTAAAATCTTTTAGTCATGCAGCCCGGACATCTACCAACTCAAATCTTTTAGTCACGCAGACAGGACATCTACCGTCTAAACTATTTTAGTCACGCAGCCAGGACATCTACCGTCTAAAATCTTTTAGTCACACAGCCAGGACATCCACCGTCTAAAACTTTTTAGTCATACAGCCAAGACATTTACCGTCTAAAATCTTTTAGTCACGCAGCCATAACATCTACCATCTAAAATCTTTTAGACACGCACCCAGGACATCTACTGTCTAAAATCTTTTAGTCAGGCAGCCAGGACATATACCGTATAAAATCGATAAGTCAGGCAGCCAGGACATCTATCGTCTATTTTTTTAGTCAGGCAGCCAGGACATCTACCGTCTAAAATCTTTTAGTCACGCAGCCAGTACATCTACCGTCTAAAATCTGTTAGTCAGGTGGCCAGGACGTCTACCGTCTAAAATTTATTAGCCACGCATCCAGGACATCTACTGTTTAAAATCTTTTAGTAAGGAAACCACGATATCTACCGTCTAAAATCTTTTAGTCACGCAGCCAGGACATCTACCGTCTAAAATATTTCTAGTTGCGCAGCCATAACATCTACCGTCTAAAAACTTTTATCCACTCATCCATGACATATACCGTCTAAAATCTTTTAGTCACGCAGCCATGACATCTACCGACTAAAATCTTTTATTCGCGCAGCCATGACATCTACCGTCTAAAAACTTTTAGCCACACAGCCATGACATCTACCATCTAAAATCTTTTAGTCACGGAGCCATGACATCTACCATCTAAAATCTTTTAGTCAGGCAGCCATGACATCTACCGTCTAATTTTTTTTAGTCAGACAGGCAGGACATCTACCCTCAAAAATCTTTTAGTCCCGCAGCGAGGACGTCTACCGTCTAAAATCTTTTAGCCACGCAGCCAGGACATCTACCGTCTAAAATCTTTTAGTCACGCAGCCATGACATCTACCATCTGAAATCTTTTAGTCACACAGCCAGGACATCTACCGTCTAAAATATTTTAGCCACGCAGCCAGGACATCTACCGTCTAAAATCTTTTAGCCACGCAGCCAGGACATTTACCGTCTAAAATCTTTTAGCCAGGACATTTACCGTCTAAAATCTTTTAGTCACACAGTCCGGAGGGCTGACATGATTCCTTCTATATAGTCAGTGTCAGGAAGAGCAAAACGCTGAACCGGTCACCTAGTCATCGCGCACTCTTTGGCGCCCTCATTGGCGCGTTCATTCTCCTTTATCACTGCTTGCCCAATAACCCACAGAAGATGATCTCAACATCCGCCTGGCTCGCGGCAACAATGGTATCATAGTCATCGTGAACCGAGCATTGCGGATACTACAATGCCTTAAGATAACTCAGGGCGCTTTGTGAGTCGCCATAAATCAAGATCTGGTCTTCGAACCAGGACAACGCGTTATATCCCTTACCGAGCGGTGTATTGCAACTAGCTCGGCTGTGAAGACAGATGAAGGGCATGGTAGAATCACACGGACTTTAAACAGAATGGATACGCCATGGAAGCCACCTTTCAGTTGGACATGGAGCCATTTCTGTGGACTGGAGCAGATCCAGCGTGACACGGTATGATCCAAAAAGGTGGAACGCAATACTTAGATGTTGTGGAAGCTTTTGGAGAAGAAACATGGCGAAAAAGAGTCAAAGGTGGTATCCTATAGGAGAGCGTCCTAGGCAGAAACTCAAGCGCCTCTGGCTCGAGAGCTACACCAAACTCTCGAAGGAGTTCCCTAGGCCTAAACCCGATGGGCTTATGATATGACTCACAAAATTTGTTGGCAAGGTGATGAGTGCTTTTGGAAACTCAGTGAAACGCCGAGCCCGCGTGTACAAGGGCATAGTTCACTGCGTATAGCGCAGAGGCAAGAGGCATGTCCAGGTAAAAGCAAGTTAACATTCACCAAATTATTCCAACAACCTGCACACGCAGGTGGTTAGATCAATTTTAAGGAAACTGGTCTGGATACTGATCTCTCTCCAGTTTCCAAAAAACAAGCTCAGTAGCCATTCTCCAGATGTCTGGGAGGATACCCTCTGCCCAGATCCAGGTGTCGAATAATGGCATACGAGACATCGTCCAGATCAGGCGCGGTGTCTGCACGTGACGGGAGAGCAACTTAGCGTAAGCCTGTCGTTGACTTCTTCGCCTTTGAAGGTAAACCTCAATCGAAGGCCTTCAGCGAAAATCACGACGTACATTGAATGCTGACGGAGCAGAATCTTGGCTAGATAATGTGGAGAAAGCGTTCGCAAAAGACAACCCCAGGGACGCGTGGTCCGGGATCTCCAGAAGAACGAGAGGGGGTCCTGAGAGAACTTGCCCCTTCTCCCTCTGCAAGAGAGGTCTTCCAGTTAAGTGAAAGCACGTATGCCCGGAAAGATAAACGGAAGGCGTGCTTCAAATCCTACCGGAAGTTTTCCCAAGCTCGAAGAAATTCACCGACAGTGAAATCGTTTGAGAGGCAATTATAGTGCATATAGGAGTATTGAATCTGTCTGAGAGGCGTCTCACACTCAGTGACGCTAAGAAAGTGGAACGCATGCAAAATGGCCAGACATTCTAGAAATACTAGTCTACCGGAGAAGCACTCAGCGGCCTAGTCAATCCACCTAATCTCCTCGATCGTGACAGAGGAATCAGTCATTTCCTAAAATGCGGAGCGCTGCCGCCCCAAGCGTCGCTGAGGCGGTTTCTCAGGCAGCAGCGGACCAAAAATGATATTTTAATGAAATGTGGTCACAAACGTGCCCATCTCCCACCCAAAATCAGGCTGGGCACCCGAAAGCCCAGGGACATATCTAGGCAGTAAAATGAAGCAGTTCCATGGCATAGATACGTAAATTCATTCACAGTTATAGCACCTAAATGCATTCGTCGATCAGATAGGCAAGGACGCAACACCTAGGATTGATATTGTACTCCCCCCCCTAGAAGTAGTGGCTGCCGCTCAAATCTCCGAGAGGAGAAAGGGCCTAGGCACCTCCTCTACTACGACACGACGAAAGTATCCTGAGACGGTGAAATTTACGCAGAAATAACAAATACCTCCTATCCAGCTGTAGCTGCACTGCCCTTGCATGAAAGAAGCTATTTATAGCGTATAGAAGAACGGTGACATCATGCCAGATGTAAATCACTCAGACACGCACCCAGGGTGCTCTCCTATAAAAAGAGAGCCAGCAGGGAATGGGAGCAGACGAGCCTTTGTAGCTTCTCCCAGTTGGTTCGGAGTCCACAGCAATTCCATTGAAGGAATATGAGCTACAGGCCCAGCGCGGAAGAGACTCGGGGATCGCTTTAAGGGATAAGAACCTCATTGGAATGGCCATTTGCTTCACGGGGGGAGAAAGAACTCCGGAAGCCATTGGTTATACAAGGGGCTGAAGGAGTTATTGCTGTCGAGGACTTATTAGGGGAAGTTGAACTCGTCATGCGAGTCTTTTCCTCGCTATACCACGAAACCTTTGACGTGAGGGGAGGCTTCAGAGGCGAGATCCCTCTTTTGAAGGTTCCCGCTTCACTAACTCACCCGGTACAGCCTTGGGTAGGTAGGGGCATGGGAGCTAAGGTCCCTTAGTGGTGACCTCCATTCGGGGCTAGCATTATGAGTCCCCGAAGACTGTTTCACAACCCCCTTCAAAGGGTTTGCCTCCTCTGAGTATAACAACTAAGGAGGCACGCGGCCGTTTTGCATTACGGGAAACGGCCACGCGTGGGGGGTAGGAAGCCATGGTTTCAGTCAAGGCGGGGTGTCAGCCTTTTGAGTGGCCAACTCTAACAGGGAAGCGCCACAGGGAATAGAACGCGTAGAAGGGTTCCGAGTGGGTGGTTGTAAGCTAGGAATGGCCCGGAGTAGATGGTTCCTGCTTAGGGTTTCAGGCATAGGACATCCCAGATCGCGACAGGACCAAGTCCTTAGCCCCACGAAAAAAGAGTGGATCGGCAGCTTGGATAGCCAGGACCTCCTCTAAGAAATACGCGCGACATTGCTTCGAGAAAGCAGGGTGCGGATCTCTGCACTTGGCACACTTGGCCTTACCCGATAAGAAGTCAGTTATTGTGTACGGTCTGGGAGAAATTTGCTCATATTTCTGATAAACCCGACTTTGCACGTTTACACGAATGATTCGAAGGCTGAAGCAGTAGAAGTAATAGCTACTCCGCGGCAGTGGCACGAATGATTTGACGTGGTAGTGATAATAACCGGCACGCACCGACTCAGGGAGCCTGTCACGATCGAACGTGATGAAAAGTGTAGGATGGGTCTCGAGCCCCCCCCTTTCCTTGTTTTCGCATCACACGTTCAACCTCGACTGCTTCTTAGTCGGTCAGATCTTCGGTGATGTCTTCCAATATATAGTCCACGATTTCCCTTGCATAAACTACATCTTTCACGAAATTAATGATATAGCGTGGTGAAACCTTCACAGGCGAGCCATTGGATATCCTAGGAGCATTAAGAATGGCCGACTCAGACAGTTCTGCCGTATTCGCCTGACGGCACCTGTCAGAGAAATCTAGACCTTCGGTTTCCTTTAGTCAACTTAGCTAATGCTATCCTCTGATGGAAAATGTGGTCTTTGGCCAACATGCTGCCATTAATGGAGCGAATAACTAGCAAGCGTTTGAAGCAAGCCAGCGTGCTGGAAAATACCATTTAGTCTCTCAATAAGGGGCGCCAACATCATCGAGACTCCACTCACCACACTAGCAACGTTAATCTTATTCTGTGTATCCCCGCCTGAGGGAGGCTCTGGGCCGGACGTGCCAGTTTTGGCTTAGTCGCTTGCCTAAACGGCATCGGATCCGGTCGTCCCCCGAACCTACTCGGAGGGAGAGAAACCCTAGTCCTCTTGTTCTTCTTCTTGTTTTTTTAATGAGGAGGAGGTTGAACCCACTTATAGCGACACCCAGAAAAGGGCTCCCGATCGGACGGACCAGCCTCCCCCAGGGTTGAGAGGATAGTTGTAGAAAAAAGTTAGCGTTTAGAGGGAGTGAGTAGGAAGCGCACCAACAACTTTTCCAAGCCCTATCAGAGAGTTAAATTCAACCCAGTAACGGAGCTTGCCTAAGTTGCACTCTGTCTGGGAGAGAACAGCTACTCCTGGCACCAAGTGCAGGTTTGTCAAAAGTTGCAGGGATAGTCGAGAGTAAAATAAAAGTAGAGATGAGAGGGAGGGAGGAGGAAGCGCACCAACAACTTTCCTTGACTTCATCATCCCTAATTTACAGTCAGGCCTGGAGGACGTAGAGCTCCTCTAGGTACCAAGTGTAACATATTAGAAGAGGGGAGGATAGGAAGAAGAAAATAAAAGAAAGAAATAGTGAATACCCCTGAAGGAAAATATGAAGGAAAGATCATGTGGCCTTGTGATGGGTTCCAGATATCAAAGAAAAAGTTTAATAAGGAAGATAAAAGTACAAACTTGATCTGTTTTGAGGACAAGAACAAAGAAACAAATCTTTCTCATTACGACAAAATCAGACTCGCACATCTCCTAGAGCCTGCAAAGAAATTTTAGATTCATTTATTTTAGTCAGTGTCTCAATGAACCGATCGTTCCAAAGATTTGTGGACTTTCCAATAGCTAATGCTATCCCGAAAGGTAGTTCGAAATCATGTCTTTGAGTTCCTATGTTGTTTTGTGACAATTTGTTCAAGGAGACTTCTAATGGTCGAATTGGCCCGCAACATCATGAAGATTACAAATAGAGTCATTTCCTTCCATAATTTTGCTTTTCTTCTTTTCTTGCTAACTCTTTCTCGTATTATCCAATCAGTTCTCATCCACCCCAAAGCTGAATCTGCTCCCGGCAGACAACACAAACTACGTCTTGCCTCTAATCTATCGTAATCGACCTATGTACATCCAGCTTGTTATCCAATCAGTTCTCATCCACCCCGAAGCTGAATCTGCTCCCGGCAGACAACACAAGCTACGCTTTGCCTTTAATCTATCATAATCGACCTATGCAATCAGTTCTCATCCACCTCGAAGCTAAATCTGCTCCCGACAGACAACAGAAGCTACGCTTTGCCTCTAATTTATCGTAATCGACCTATGTACATCCAGCTTGTTATCCAATCAGTTCTCATCCACCCCGAAGCTGAATCTGCTCCCGGCAGACAACACAAGCTACACTTTGCCTCTAATCTATCATAATCGACCTATGTACATCCAGCAGCCTTTGCATCCCAATAATTTATGGGCTGTTTTGTAGGGCAAGAGAAAACTTTGAAGCAATTACCTCATTTAGAACAAAAACAAAAAGTCTCGAGCGGTGCCCTGCTTATTTCTAGTTCAGGACTTTTTTTTATTTTACCATGACTGTAAGCCGCGTTTTTATTTCAAGACATGTATTTCATTTCTAGTCCCTATAGGTTATTTATATTCTAACATGCATAGTTTCATTTTTATGCGATTTGTCCTCAGTCGAATGTTTATGTTAATTTGTCGGTCATGCGTCTTTTAAAAGTAATTTATATGTTTCTGGTAAGAGAATGAATGATTGGCCTCTTTTTTAAGCAATCCCAGTTTCTTTTTTTTTAAACGGAAGAGTTCGACCATACCATTCTAATCCTAGTCTCACTTATTTCTTTTGTAAACAAGCTAGCTAATATACCAGCGCAGCTTTCACCATGTTCTTTTAAAAGGTCGATTGCCACCCTCACCCGCCTTTGACACGTTATTTACTTTTAATGCTCTTATGTATATCCCAAATTTCATCTTTTCTTATTTATTAAGAGGTTTCCGTCTGGGCCACTTGGTGACGTCATCGCTGCTTTAGAGCTTTTCTCTTTGTAGTTGTCTTCCCCAGTCATTTGCTGTCTGCTAATTACATTGTTAGACGCTGTTTCATTTGTTCTGTTATTTTCCTAAGTTTTTTACCTGTTTGCATTATATTGGTATTTTTTTTACTAATTGAGAAAGAATTAATAGGAAATATTCGATTCAGAATAACTATATAACAAAATTCCACTATTTCGGGAAAATCTTTTGAGAATATATAAAGGATGTATAGGCTTTCATTTTTTTTCAAAGCATGGTAGAAAATTATAACTCTAATTTTCTAATTTTTACAAAAACATTGGATGTAGAATAGTATTTGTTTAAAGGAAACCTTCCAAAACATTCTAGATTTAATGAGAATTTCCTAGAATTTAGTATAATTTAAGGAAGTTTCAAGAATGTTCAGAACTTGCCAGAACACATCCTTGGAAACTTCTAGAATCTTATGAATGTTCAGAACTTGCCAGAACACATCCTTGGAAACTTCTAAAATCCTCTGAATGTTCAGAACTTGCCAGAACACATCCTTGGAAACTTCTAGAATCTTCTGAATTTTCAGAACTTGCCAGAACACATCCTTGGAAACTTCTAGAATCTTCTGAATGTTCAGAACTTGCCAGAACACATCCTTGGAAACTTCTAGAATCTTCTGAATGTTCATAACTTGCACGAACACATCCTTGGAAACTTCTAGAATCTTCTGAATGTTCAGAACTTGCCAGAACACATCCTTGGAAACTTCTAGAATCTTCTGAATGTTCAGAACTTGCCAGAACACTTCCTTAGAAACTTCTAGAATCTTCTGAATGTTCAGAACTTGCCAGAATACATCCTTGGAAACTTCTAGAATCTTCTGAATGTTCAGAACTTGCCAGAACACATCCTTGGAAACTTCTAGAATCTTCTGAATGTTCAGAACTTGCCAGAACACATCCTTGGAAACTTCTAGAATCTTCTGAATGTTCAGAACTTGCCAGAACACATCCTTGGAAACTTCTAGAATCTTCTGAATGTTCAGAACTTGCCAGAACACATCCTTGGAAACTTCTAGAATCTTCTGAATGTTCAGAACTTGCCAGAACACATCCTTGGAAACTTCTAGAATCTTCTGAATGTTCAGAACTTGCCAGAACACATCCTTGGAAACTTCTAGAATCTTCTGAATGTTCAGAACTTGCCAGAACACATCCTTGGAAACTTCTAGAATCTTCTGAATGTTCAGAACTTGCCAGAACACATCCTTGGAAACTTCTAGAATCTTCTGAATGTTCAGAACTTGCCAGAACACATCCTTGGAAACTTCTAGAATCTTCTGAATGTTCAGAACTTGCCAGAACACATCCTTGGAAACTTCTAGAATTTTCTGAATGTTCAGAACTTGCCAGAACACATCCTTGGAAACTTCTAGAATCTTCTGAATGTTCAGAACTTGCCAGAACACATCCTTGGAAACTTCTAGAATCTTCTGAATGTTCAGAACTTGCCAGAACACATCCTTGGAAACTTCTAGAATCTTCTGAATGTTCAGCACTTGCCAGAACACATCCTTGGAAACTTCTAGAATCTTCTGAATGTTCAGCACTTGCCAGAACACATCCTTGGAAACTTCTAGAATCTTCTGGACTATTACTTCAGAAATATTTATACAAGGATTCACAGATCTGCTACTACCTCAGCTCTGGCTACAATATCGAGCACATCAGAAGAGAAATAACATCAAGAGGCTGAAAATAATTTTACAGATGCCATCTGTTATATCTGCGGACACTTAATAAATACAAGAGCAAAATGTTCGGTGTGACAGCATCTATGAGAATGTGTGAAACTTACAAAACATACTTCCGCATGCCAGTTGGGGAACAAGATGACCCCTGGGCACCTCGTTTTCATTGTGGACACTGCAAAAACAATTTGGAAGGTAAAATAAAATGTTTGTTGTAAAGAGTAAAATTTTGTGTCACAATATTAAGTGGCTTATTCAGTATATCTTAAGGAGGACTACAACAACCTCAAGCTCCTGACAAAAGCTTTGAATTATAAAGAGAATGGCTGAGAATTGATTGGAGACTTGGATTTTTTTTTCAAGGGGTTATCTGGCAACTGCCCACTTGGGCATGACTTGGAAATAGTAGCATTTGTGATGTGTCCCCAGGGAGTTTTTACCAAGTTTCCATGTCATCTCTGTCTTTGGAATAATAGAGATACCACAAGAAGCACTGACCACAAAGGACTGAATTTTCTGTTGGAGGGCATAATGTCAAACATGAACCATTGATAAACCCTTAAAAGGGTTGTTCCATCCACTGCATTTAAAAAATACGGATCTTTTCTCTTATTATGGCGTAATTTCGGCTCCTTAGCCAGATGGCTGAACGGCTGGTTGAGGACGCTGAACTGCCTTTCTCATACGTGGGAATCGAAGGATGGAATCATTCCTATGCTATAATTATTTAGGGGTTGAGGGGGCGAATAAGCGGAAAGTAAAAAAAATAAAAGCTAAACAATATTTAATGGGTAAAACTTTACGATGTCTTTGTAAATTTGAGCAATTAAGTCTTTTCCTTTATTTCGTTGCCACCATAAAAACTCGTACATATAGGAGTCGATCAAAGAACGAGCGACTCCACATATTTTTTTATTCCTCATTTTCTCCTTGGCCCAAAGCGAGTCTATTTGGTTTGTATGGGCACTGGCTTCTGGCTTTAAAAGTTCTGCGAGTGGCTAAGAATCAAATGCTTACATATACCGTATCCCTGGCAAGGATTCAATTCCATCGTGTGGCGCTGCTTATCAGATATAATAGTCTGCCAGGCAATACACATTCTTTAATTATAGATAATAATGTTTCTGTCGATTTATCAGGAACTGCATACATGAAACACTCGCAAGTTTCCCTGCAAATCCCTCCGAAAACCTACTGCACTGGTAAAACTCTCTAGACATTGTTCTTTCTCTAGCAAGTTCGTACGTTGTCATTTTTTAAGGGTGGCTTATGTTTCTAAAAAGAAAACAAAGGATATCGTAACACTAAAGATGACACGGCCTAATCACTCGAGTAACCGGCCGTTCAGCCATCTGGCTGAAGAGACAAAATTGCGCCATAATAAGAGAAAAGATTGAAAAATATGTCTCATGAAGCAGTTTATTAGAGCTCTTAAAAAAGAGTCTGCAGCCTTCAAGTACCTTAAAAAAAATCCCAAACTCTCTGAGGCAAAGATTAAAGCTGTTATCTTTGTTGTATTACAAATCAGAAAAATCAGTGTTCTGAATTCCCTGAAAAGCTTGGAAGAGTTTTGTTTCTGTGTGTCCGGAGTTTTGGGGCAACAACAATTATTTAAAACTGGTTGGAAAACTTAGTGAAAAGCTATGGCCAAATGGGCTGCAAGATCTCCATGGTGCACATCCTTGATGCCTATCTTGACATGTTCAAAGAAAATAAGGCAATAGACTGAGAGGAGCAAGGGGAGAGATCCATCAAGATATACTGAACTTTGAACATAGATACCAAGTATACAATGAAAACCTGATGGGAGACTACATTTGGGGGCTTGTAACGGAAAGTGATTTGCAAATCAAACGGAAATCGAGGAAAACTGTTCACTTCTAAGTTCTTTTACTTGTTTTTATATATCTCTTGTGGAAGTTTCAATAAAATTGTATAAATTTAACTGTGTATTTGTTTTTAACCCTACAATCAAATTTATCGGTCTTGTCTCTGTGCGACGCGCAAGCTCCTCCCATAAAATGAAAAAAATAATGTAGATTAGCTTTGGGAATAAAACAACGAAATAAGGAGGATCTCGGAGCAGCAGGAGGCCCCAGAGGTGTTGGAACTTGGCCCACCAACGTGTGGACACACAATGGTCCCTCACCAACTCCTGACGCACTGTCTTGTGGATGTCCTTGACCTGACAAAAAATACGGGAGTCAACCACTAATGCAAAATCTGCTGTGGCGACCCGCACTAGGCGAGCGTTATTAGACCGACGACTCGGCAGTTTTCTGCCATACTCCACAATGGTTGGTCGTCTTGAACCACCTTGCCACCAGCCCAACTATGGAGTGCCAAGATATTGGGCTGAGGACTGCATACCCCCTTCCCACTCTAAGCATCTTTTGTGCAAGTTTCTCTCTATGCCCATCTTATTCTTTTTAAGGGTATGAAGTGACGTGATCGCCGAAATCGACGGACAACTAACTACTACAATGGGTGAAAAAAATTGCCCATTTTTAGTAAATATTTTAACATATAAGCCACTGAAGTAAAATTTAAAACAAATAATGGCTATTTTCTTTTGTTTTGTAATTAAAGGAGTTGGAAAATAACACTTACTGGAGAGAAACAAAAATTGTGGTACCTACTGATAACCGTCCAATTAAGAATTTTGAAAGAAAGCCATTTAGTTATATGAAGTGACAACTGGATATTGAGAATGGAGAATCTAACTTCACGGAAATAGTGTGAAAAATCAATCTTCATATAATTAAATGTCTTTCTTTCAAATCCTCCATTTTTTTATCACGCAAAACAAGAACTCTGTCCTCCTTCCAAAGAACAAAGCAGAAAGCCCTGCATTGATAGTCATATTTTACCAAGCAACAATGAACACGGGCTACAAGGAAGACGAGAAGATCCTCAAAGCCATCGTCCACCGCAACGTTTTCCCAGCTAAACCCGACCACAGAACAAACTTGGTCATGTATTACAAGACAAGACAAACACGAGCCCTTGACATGAAGAACAGCTTGTCTCCCCGCGACGAATCCCCTCCAAGAGGCTACCTATTGTATGAATACTAGTGCAATATCGGTGATTGTGTTCACCACAACTCAGAATATATAAGGATGACTACCACAACCTTGTCGCGCAGGCTGATGATGCACCTCCAGGACAAGGCTATCAAACGCCACGTTGCCACACATCATACGTCAATCACAAGAGAAATGCTATAGTGGAGAACACCTTCATTATTTTCCGTGATTCCGACTGCCAAAGGCTCCGAATGGCTAAGCGGTTATGATCTTCCAATGCAGACCTTCAATCAACATACAACTTCAGCCAGAAACTATCCTCCCAACGGCTCGCCACCGATATCTTCAACACCCCCGCTTGGGACCGGAATTCACCTAAACATTTGCCTCCTTTTGTATATTCTCAACATTACAAAGCTATTAACTTTTTTTTTTCGAACACAAGAAGCTAGCCATATATATATATATATATATATATATATATATATATATATATATATATATATATATATATATATATTAGTGTGCAAAAGTATTCAAATAGCTGAAAAATTAATATTTTGTATGCAAACTTTTTGTCTTAATAAAAGCTCTTATTCTCTTTAGCATTGATGAGACTAAGTTATCGAAAGTTTTTTCAGGAATTTAACGCCAAGCATCTTGTGTTTGTTCCCAAGACATTTCTTGTAAAGTAACATACATAGTTTATCGATCAGTTTACTGTAACACGTTGGCCAATTCAAAAAAATAAATTTTCGTTTCAATTTTGTGATTTAAAACATTTTGACGAAACCGTCAATGCCAAAGATAAAGGCATTAACAACTATTCCAAGAAGCAGAATTAAGGCTTTAAGAGATGCTGGGGAGAAATATCAAAAATTGCTTCAGATATCAAATGTACGATACAAGAGGCGGTCAATAAGTTTTGCGAATCGGTAGGGCAAAACAGAGGAAAGGGGATGGCTGTTTGTGGGGGTGTTAGGACAAGTTATGGCAAGTCAGGACCTGCAGCCGCACTCTCCTGCCTCGTCTATTTTAGAAGCAGTAGCTGATCGCAGATTGTGAGTCATAGATTCTTCAACAATGGAGAAGGTTGAGCACCGCGCAGTGATCAAATTTATGACCAAGGAAGGCAAGAATGCAAAAGAGATCCATGAACGCATGGTTGCAGTGTACACCGACACCGCTCCTTCCTATGCAACCATTTCTCGCTGGAATACGGAGTTCCGCCATGGTCGTGAGTCCCTTGAAGATGAACCCCGTTCAGGACGCCCGTCAGACGTGACCGACGAGGACAATGTGGCCCGTGTGGAGAGGATGATCCTCGAAAATCGACGGGTGAAGATCGAAGAAATCGAGCGAGAACTTGGAATATCACATGGAAGTGTTATCAACATCATCCACGACAATTTGGCCATGACCAAGGTCTCTGCCCATTGGGTCTCTAGAAACCTCACGAAACCTCACGCCCCATGATTGACTTCAACGTCGTCAAAGCTCGGAGGAGCTGCTGCTCCTGTACCACCAAGACCCAGCGGGATTCGAATCACGCATAGTGACATGTGATGAAACGTAGGTCCATCACTGGGATCCCGAGACCAAGCTCGAAAGCATGGCCTGGAAGCACAGGGGCAAGTTGGCACGCGGTGTCCTGCTCCTCCACGACAATGCCCCTGTTCACAAGGCCAGAGTTGCACAAGCTGCCGTGCGCAAGTGCGGATTTGAGGATCTCAACCATCTCCCCTACAGTCAAGATCTGGCCCCTAGCGACTACTTTTTATTCCGCCAGCTCAAAGCTGCACTGCATGGACGCCGGTTTGGGGACGATGAAGATGTCCAGCTCGCCGTCCAGGAGTGGATTGAACAACAGTCGGGAGATTTCTGGTTGTCGGGAATTCGAAGCCTCAGGGATAAGTGGCGCAAGTGCATTGAAGTCGAGGGTAGTTATATTGAAAAATAATAAAACACTTTTCCTCATATCTCGTTTCCTTATATCCGAATTGCAAAACTTATTGACTGCCCCTCGTAAGTACTATAAAATATACGCTTGACAAAGAAAAATAAACTGGACATTTTCAATCAAAGAAGAGGAAAGGATGCCTAAAAATCTCTTAGAAAGAGATGTTAAGTATCTTTATTAAACAGCCTTCGAAATAAAAGAAAAATAGCCGGTAAATTAATGCATGAGGTCATCAGAATACTTTCTGAAATTGAAAAGGTCTTAAGACCCACTGTTTCGAGAAGACTATGTGAAAATGGCTTGTATGGAAGAGTCATTAAGACCCACTGTTTCGAGAAGACTATGTGATAATAGCTTGTATAGAAGAGTCATTAAAGCTCACTGTTTCGAGAAGACTAGGTGAAAATGGCTTGTATGGAAGAGTCATTAAGACCCACTGTTTCGAGAAGACTATGTGATAATGGCTTGTATAGAAGAGTCATTAAAGCTCACTGTTTCGAGAAGACTAGGTGAAAATGGCTTGTATGGAAGAGTCATTAAGACCCACTGTTTCGAGAAGACTATGTGATAATGGCTTGTATAGAAGAGTCATTAAAGCTCACTGTTTCGAGAAGACTAGGTGAAAATGGCTTGTATGGAAGAGTCACTATCAGGAAACCTTTGCTACGTAAACCAAACCTAGTTAAGCGCTTGCAATTTATTTTTAAAAATACAAAAATTGGACAAGATATCAGTGCATGAAAATTCTTTCGACAGACGAGTCTAAATTTGAACTTAATGTCTAAAAAAGAACGCAGTATGTCAGACGAAGACCAAATGAAAGATACAATTCAGTGTGCATTGTTTTAACTATGAAGCAAAACGGGCTCGAGGAATTGGTGATCTGCGAAGTCAGGGGGGAAATAGACCAAAAAAATATACCATCAAATTCTTAGTCGACTTGGTGTACTAATTAAGCTTTGTAATATAGGTTAAGAGTATTACTATCAACAAGAGAATGATCTTAAACACACCTGAAAGCTGGGCAAAAGGGATCTAGAAAAAAGGCAGCAGATGGAAAACTTAACATCTTTTATTGGCTTCCCCAAAGCCCAGACTTCAATCCTATTGAACATCTGTGGGATCCTATAAATAAGGAACTTAACAAGTGAAAAATTACATCACCAAAAATTGTTTGAGAACAAATACAAAGTGCTTGGCGTAAAATTTCGTAAGAAACTTTTAAAGAACTTAGTCGTATCGATGGAATAAGAGCCATGATTAAATCAAAAAGGATTTCATACCAAATATTGATTTTCTTTCTATCATGCTATGATATGGTTAACCAAAAATATGTTTAATGCTTAAATTAAATTCAGAGAGTTTTTTAAATTTTCCATTTATTTAAAAAACAATTTTAAATTACAATTAAAATATTTCAAAAGGGTAACGGGCGCCCACTTTCTGGAGGAGAAGGGCGACAACAAACCTGTGATCATTTGTGCTCGTTATTTTTATTATGCCCTTCTCTCCATCCCCTTTCTTTTCATCCACCTTTTTCTCTATACACTATTTGCTTTTTCTTTCCACATTACGCCCATCTCTGAGCACCCACTGAACCCTCCCTGAATACCCATTCGAACACTCCCGAAAGCGAAGTGGCGTAGTAACCAAAGCACTGCGCTGAACGAAGAATGTGTAGCACTGCATGAAAACCCATTGAACGCTTCCTGAACACCTATTTATACCTTCTTGAACACCCTTTGAACCCTTATTCAACCAAGGCGCAGTTTTGGTCGAAAACCTGCGGCGGTGGGTGGTCCATGCACTATGGGCCCTCCATGAACACCCATTACCCACCTTTAAACACACGTTAAACCCTTCATAATACCCATTAAGTCCTTCCTGAACACAAATTGAGTCATCCCTTTACTCTTTCTGAGCCATTTCTGAACATTATTTTAGTTCTACTCAACCTGTCTTGAGCCCTTGTTGTACCACCTCCAGACTTTCCCTTCATTTTAATCAGTCTGGCGTTGATTAAACGCTTTAACTGGCGTTAATCAGTCGTAATATACCCCGGAAGGGGCATGGCAATGTGCTTTAGTTTTGTTGTTGTTTTTGTCTTTTTGTTTGACCTTTGTTTTGTTTTTAATTTTTGTTTCGGCTGCCAATCTGTTTAAAAAACTGCGTATTTATTGTAGGATTTCAAAATGAATATATATATATATATATATATATATATATATATATATATATATATATATATATATATATATATATATATATATATATATATATATATATATATGTATGAAAACTTTAAAAAACATGCCAGCTAACGTTAAAACGGCTTATATATCTCATTTTCTTTGCAGACCGACTCCTTCTCATTGAATTTACTGAAAAGTATCTTTAGAATTTCTGTGACAAAAGACGAGGGACAAATCAAAATCAAACTCCCTCTAATGAAATCCTCGAACTCTCTATGGTCAGTTCTGAATCAAATAGGAATCCCAAGGCAAGTTCCGCTTGTCTACGTCTAAGATCCTTTTTATCTTGCTAATGCCAGTCAACTACCAGCTGAAAGTTGCTAGAAATCTCTATATACCCAAGCAAAATGAATTTATTTTACACTCCTTTTTTTACAAATATATTAACAAAATACTTTGAATAAAAAAAAAAATTCAACAGAGTCCTGTACTCCTTCTACAAAGGTTCTCTACTTCCGAGAACAATCCGCTTTTGAAAATGTCCCGTTTGTTAAAGATCTCGTAAGTCGGGCCTTTTATGACATGTAAATGGCCCGAACCGTTACAAACACCATATTAATTAATCTAACAAATATGCATACTTAATAAAAATATAATATGTGTGTGTACGTTATCTTCTTTGTCACAGCAAAAGACCCATGTATATATCATCTCAGACGACCTAAGAAACAACTGGGAGGAGTCACTGCCTAGAATGGGAGTCACCCCACATGGAATTATTAGGCAGGAGGTGAATTTAGGCAGTTGAAGTGCCAGATGTCGAAGGTTAAGGAGAGGAAGACATTTGTGTCGGTGATATTATAGAGACTGTGAAAATTTGGGCTAGAATTGGTGTTCTTCTTCCTGGTTCCCTGAAGTGTTATGCAAGACTTCAAGACACAGTCCTCAAAGGTCTAGCAGATCTTCTTGGTCTTTTCTATTCGATACTTGTATAACGTGGCTCTATGCTTTAATTGCTGAAAACATTGTCTTTTTTTATTTAGGGACAATTCTACATAATTTAGAAGGTTTAACAAGCAAAGGAATACCTCTGCACTAAGTAAAAGAGGAATAATGCTTTAACGAACTGTGCTCTATTCGCCTTTATTGGCATAGTCGCCGATAAAAGAGAGAGTGGCAAATTCATAAACTTTGCTACCTGATCTCTTCTTAGTCCCAGGTTTTCTTGGAAATTGAACCAGATTTTAGCTAAATTACTTTTTTTATGTCTATACAAATGTTGCTGATATTTACAATTGTCGTAAAATATTTCAATCAACTTTTGTTAGAAAAAGGTACCTAGAAATTAACTATGGAATAGATGATAAATAAGCGATTTTAATGTATTTTCGGAGAGCAAAGATCAAACTAGATAAATAGCGCAAATTAGTGCGACAACATCCGCCAAGTATTCCTAGAATTCATGTTGTAATAAAATTGAAATATTAGTTATTTGATTTAGGTAATTTACTCATTTACTCACAATACACTTTCAGGATAAAACGCTACGAAATACTGTTTGAACTTAAAAATATCCGCAAAGGCCCGCAGCTCGCAATCTGATGGCACTACATTTTGTGGGTATGTCCAATCCTGTGACAAAACATACAATCTGAAGTCATTGGGGTGCAGGATAGTACTTCCAGAGAAATAATCTTGGCACAGTAGTAGGCATCATCCACATATCTCTCTAGACATCCCCAATCTAGTTTTTCCACGCAGTGCCCTAATACTCGCCATATAGTCAGTGTTAGGAAAAACAAAATGTTTGTCCGATGGCACAGTACGTGCTGATAACCTGGTATTCTCATCACCCCCTACATGTCCATGGTCCCGGCAAAGACAGTCTCCCAGGTCACCCCGAAGCGCCGTAGACCTGATAACAGGACAACGAATGAGTTGGTGTGGTGGTTCCGATGATTTGGGAGCACTTACCGCTCTCAATAAGTTGCCACAAATGCCAAAAAAATAGCCTAAAGAATGGGCCTGTCGCAAAATCTAAGAGCGGTATATAGCAACCAACTCAGGCACGAAGGGGATGGCAACACCAATAAAAAACGCAAAAATCAAACTGGAAAGGGTCAGAGAAGCCGACAATCACCTCTCGGACGTAGAGGCATCCCAGTACACTGGCACGGTTCTAGTGTAGCGGGAAGGAAGGGGGTGCTGTGGAAGCCATTAGAGCAGAGGCGTGGTGACAAATATCTAATGGTGCTTAATTTCCATGACTACGTCTCGGCTGAACCTTGTCATCCTTTCAAGAGTTGCTTTGAATTTTCAAAGGAGTTCTCTTAGCCTAAAGATGAAAGTTTAAGGGCGTGATTGGCTACTCTCTTCCGGAAAAGAAGCGTCAAGGTCAACCGTAAATGAAATGAGAGCCTTCTGGTACTTGGGCAGTTGCCGGACTCTCGCATTCAAGAGCTTCACGCACTATGCATGATGTAATACTATCGGTATCTTCTCAGCTTCAGCCATCAGACACTCATTGGTGGGTGTGCGGAAAGCACTTACGGCAGCTAGAGAAACATGTGGTTGATTAAGAACACTATCCATTTGGATGCAGAGGATTGCACTTCCCAACCATAAGCCAATAATGAACGAAAAAAGGAGCTTTAGAATAATAAAAGGTTAGCAGTATTACCCCCAACACGTACTGAACGCTACGGAACGAAGAATTTTCACGAAGCGGGTACAAAAGATTCAGAGACTGCGAATGTGCGCCTACCAGGTGAGGTATCGGTCGAAAACAACGCTAAGAAAAGGGCGTAAACCTCAGCGCGGCGAATCTCGTTAAGAATAAAGTTTGGATCTGGGGTTGTTCACCGCGGGAGCAGAAATGCATTTCCTTGCTCTTAGGCAGGGCAAACCGAAATCTGTGGGCTCCGGCATAACGACAGACGAGATAAAGAGACGGTTGGACCTCGCTAGAAGAAATCGAAAAAGTCATTCCGGTAGAATGTAGCACAACACATTACAGTAGTATAGAGTTGATGCCGTTTATGTTCATGCAAATAGAGTTCCACTCCTGCCAGACACTCTTAACTCTTCTACGGCTCTAAAGAGAACGCCTATTCTCGTACGTGGAATCAGTAATCTCGTAGGAACTCAGAGAGTAAAGGCAGGAGACGTCCCCCTGCTCCCATAAATGGTATCATATGCCTTGTTCAATTAAATAATATATACCGAAGCGATTCCAGCGAGCGCGGACACAAACATTTCAGCGGCGTTACAGGCTGACCGCCATTTGCGGATACGCTGAAACTTACCTCCGCGGGTTAAGTAGTTTCAAACGCATATAGCCAATCGCAGCACCGATACTATTCCATTCCCATATTCACAACACAACATACCTCCACTTCCCCTCTTCTATGTTCAAAAGCCCTACCGTTGGATTACTTGTATCGCCTACAGGAGTCATAATCATATACCTTTAACATGGAGTACTACGGTCACCTAAGGAAGCACAATACCACATTTTCCTGACGCTCAAACACCAAGGATATATGATCGATGGCTGGTGTCCAAACCCAATAATAACCAGCCCTCTCCACAACGATACCCATCCCCTGTGTCCTACGAGCTTGCCAGTGGTTGTCATTCTGATATTTATATATACCTCATTATCCTGTCGAGGGATCTTTTCGCGATGAGAGGGATGGATGGGGCTTCTTACTGCATACACAATCAAGCTTTCCCTAAGAGTAAAACCAAATGAAAGAAGCATTATACTGCTTGCCATGTTGACGTTTCCTGCACATCACTAGTGCTACATTTACAAAGTCTGCACTAGCTTCATCTGAAGGTGAAGGTTAACCAACTATTATAAAGGGGCGTAAACTAATTGCTAAGCATCCAAAATACGAAAGTAGAAAACAATAATTAAACGCGAGGAAGAGATTGCTCAGTTACTTACGGACATCTTGCAAGAGCAGGACGTTCCTCTGAGCGACTGCAGGATGCAAACATTTGGCATCGGTGCCAACGTGGCTCGAAAGTGCACTGGTGATCAAGCGAAGAGACTTAAACAGTGTTCAATGGAACCTATTCCCCATCTAGTTGCCATACTCTCAATTTTTGTGGAAACGAGGCAGCTGAGTGCATATCGAAAGCTATAACATTGTTTTGGAACAGTTCAATCGATTTTTAACTAGCGCAGTTTCAACTCTAAATGATGGTACTTATAAATACGCATAGGTTGCTCTCTACATGACACGTGATCTGAGTGACTGGAAACTATCAAACATTTGCATGCATTTCGCCTTATCTGTATTCAGCTAGCATAATAATATCTTTTCGAGCTGAACTTAACAGCAAAGCCATGGGAGGAAGGAATTGAACTGAGTATTAGCATAACTAATGTTGACTGCTTGAAATAAAGTGTTGGCTGTAATAGATATTTCCGCCACCGCCGCCATATTTGAAACAAGGTGATTCAATTTAATCCAGCAATAGCACATTGGATTAGAGGGGTTTAATATTGAAACTCTCTTCGAGGACTTTTTAACGTTACGAATCAACTGTAAACACACCTAGAATTAAAGCAAAGAGGTGGCATCACATCTTGAGAGAGAAAACAAACACTCTCAAGGGAGGGGAGGTATGGATGAGGGGCGTAAGGGAACAAGAATGTACAATGACCAAACATTTGACGCCAACATGGCGGAAACGACTGACAGAGATGATTCGCGAAGAAGAGGCCTATTAAAAAAAAGAGTTTAGGATTTGATTGGTAGGCTTATTGCAGGATTAACTTTATATTTTAATGTTGTTAAGATAGAGACTGAAAAAGTGTCAAAATATCTTACATGATTTTAATTGAGCTAGAAAAAATCAAAAGAATTAGCACAACGATAATCTACTGACATTAATGAAGACTTTGCAACAGAAATTCATTATTCACCAGCAATAAATACACTTTTAAATGGTGAATGTAACTTTAAATACTGTTTTACCTTTTGCTTGAATTTTACCAACTATTTTCAGTACAAATACTATCCAAATGGGGTCAGTTTTAAGATATCAGTAGTTTTTTATATCTTTTATTGACTATAAAACAACTTAAACAAGTAACACCTTGTAGCATTAACTACTTGTTTGTTGCTTCTTTATATAAACTATTCGTTACCTGGTCATTGTCTTACAGAAAATAAAACTTTAGAGACGTTTACCAGTTTTTGCTTAAGATAGCCTAAGATTAGCCTATCAAGGCTCAATTGCAAATAATTGTCCATCATGAATCAAAGAACTGTCTGATTTGTTCACATATTATCATAACTATATTTTTTATAAGCAGGAAAAAAATACTACTTTAAAATTTCATGGGGTGTACCACCATGAATTGGCTGTCAGTTATCGTGATCCACTGGGCCAACGCCTAAGATTCAAATATAGAACCTAGGACAGAGAAGTGAGAAACGACTATATTTCAAATATGTATCTAAAAACAGATGAAACATGAAATAAACACATTCAAATTAAATATAAATCAGTCATCTTTATTAAGTTCGATTCCCCCAATGAGATCTCTTGTCAGAAAATACTTGAATTACTTCGTTTTTAACATCAGCTGCGATAAATTCTTTTTCAGTGCTATTAAAGCCAAGTTGGTGAGTCGCTCTTGCGACATGGAAGAGGGTTAGGTAAGATTCGTCGCCGCTGACTCATCGCCAGCCAACTCATCGTCACTTATATTTATTTTATATTATATGATATAAAGGGTGATTAAACTAAAAGAATCAAAAGGTAAACAAGACAAAAAATATGTATTTATTTATTTAAAAATTAAATCCTATACATATATGGAAAAAAAATAAAAAATCAAGTTATTATTTTATTGCTTTGGGGGATTAATCTCGCAAGGGTTACTTAGCTATAACTATCAATATCTTAAAAATGGTCAGGTATTCGTGGATTTAACTTTCTCCAAGCGAAAAACCTTCCTTGGTAAAGTTTGACACCGACAACTACTGCTCCTTGGAAAACAAAAAAAAAACTCCAGTATGGAGAGTATAACAACCATTTTATCTCCACAAATTCTCCGTTTGTAGAAACTTTCTCAAACCACTTCTTGGAAAAGGATCTCTCAGCCTTCTCAGAAAATAGAAAGCTTTTATTTTGATATATTTAAGGGCCATTGTTTACTATTGTCATCTTCAGATCATCTGGAACCGGTTTCTTCAAATAGACAAAATCCTTTCTTTGCATAAATGTGCTAAAATCACCTTTATCTTCCTGACAATGAAATTGAGGAAACAAAGTATCGTGTTCTGATTGAGCTGATTCCATATCAGAAAAATCATCCGCTGCACCTAAACAATACTTCACCTCTCTTGCTTCTTCTTTACTTCTTTTTATGACGGGATTCTCCTTTGTCTCTGACCATCCTTAATGAAAACAAATAAAATGTACAAAGTGATTATAAACTTTAAATTAAATATTAATTTAAGAACACAATAAAAGAATTTAAATTTAGGAATTTATTTCAAATATATCATCATGATCATCATCACTTCATCACTTTACTAACTCTATAATTTAAGAAGGGGATCTTTTTGAGTATTTGAATAATAATTTCATCTTAGTTTTGTTATGACTTATGTTTTTTATCAAAGTTATTTCTAATAATTCTTTTATAATATCAAAAAACAAAATGGTGAAGTTCAGAAATAAATATAAGTATCGAAATTTTGTGAATGTTTTAAAACCCAAAGAATTACAAATAGTGAAGTTCAGAAAAAAAAATTTATATATCTTCTTCTATAACTCTGTATTTTAGCAACGTGATATTTTGAAAGGAGGAAAATTTAGTTCAGAGTTCCTTTTTAAAATTATTATAATTGGCGAAGTTCAGAAAATTTATAAAAATTTAACCATTGCTGCTTTTTTTTTAGATTTTAAATTTTAATCTTAGAGGCGAAGCGCAAGCTCCCCCTGTAGGGGAAGTGGCGAAGCCATTGCCTGCTTATTTAAATAATTTACTTAAAGTTAGTATTTACGGTAATTTCAGTTAAACTTAAAGTAATCAATTAAAGTAACTTTAATTAAATTAAGTACATGTAAATTAAGTTCTTCAGGAATGTTAAGACTAGGTAAGCATTTAGCGAATTATGCAATTACTACAAGGCGAAAATCATGGTAAAACAATGCTTTGCCTCCTATTCCGCCCCATGTAAATAGTTGACTAAATTCGGCAAATAACCACTTAAACGTAGTTACAGTGGCGGCCCAAAGGTTTAGGACACCTCGAAAATTTTAGGTAATTAGCTAAATACGGGGTCTTAAAGTTTTTATTTACATATCTATATGAATATAAGAATGAAATAGGAAGGAATAAATGATTATATATGCCCCAAACAATCAACAAGAATTAGCAAAATACAAAACTTGCGAAAACATGTAACATCAGAAACATATAAAAGATTAGCAGATGAAGCTCTGTGAAAATTACAGCAACATTAAACTGATACGGTAAGCTCAGTAGCGTGTCGAAAGTCCTTTGGTAGTGAATATAACATTTATTCTTCGAGGCACGCTCGCCACAAAGGTGCCACACCAGAAGGGTGTGATGATGACGCATTCGTCCGTGATGTGTACTTTCAGTTGCTCCTTGAAAGCTTGCTAACGACGTCTTATGGCCTCTTTCAAATCCTGTCAGAGGTTTACCAGTGATTCATATACTGATGCTGAGGTGGCCAGTCCAACACAGTGATAGTGTTATCCCGGAAGAACTGTATGCTGGACGCAGACTTGTGACATGGGGTATTCTCCTGCTGGAAAATCACATTCCAAGCATTTCTGGAGAGGTCTCAAGTTGAGGGCAGAATGTAATCTCACAGTAGTTTGGTACTTCTCTGAATTCGTGGTGCTATCGCAAAAAATGTGATGTCTCTCTTATAAATTTGACATGCAGGCCCATACTATTACAGAGGAGTTACCATACTTTACTGTTGCCAAAATGAACTTTTGATTCCCCTGCTCCCCTGGGCTCCTGCCGACTCTAGCATTGCCTGGGGTCGAGAACAACTGGAACATGGACTCATTTGTCCATAAGACACATCCCACTGGTGCATGCTTAAAGTTGTAGAGAACACGTACCCATTCCAGTCGACGTGGCTTCTTCTGTTAAATATATGTTTACTGAGATTTCTCTCAGTAAACATATGTAAAATTTAAAAAATTGGATGATGACACAAAACTAGGTACTAAGGCAAAGTACCTAGTAACTGTAAAAAAAATACAGAAGACTTTGATAAAATAGTCAAATGATTTGAAATTTGGCAGATGCAATTCAACGTGGGACAAGTGAAAGATAATTCACACAGGTCATGATAATCTTCAAATCAATTAAAATATCGTGTTCAAATTTTAAATAGGATCAATGTAAAAAACGATTTAGGTGTCTAAATCTCGAGTTACTTAAAACTTGTAAAATAATGCACTGCAACTTCACAAAAGGCAAATAAGGTCCTACGATGCAAAGCTAAACATTTTGAATTTAAATCTAAAGATATTATTCTATCTGCTACGAACAACTACCGTCCAATTAGAATGAATAACATAGATTTCGCTACTTGGTAAAAGGCATTTGTTAAATTTAAATCGAGTACTCGGATGTCACTCGAGAGCGAGAATGACGTCCTCTGGGTGGCCATCGATCCTGTGGGTTCTCAGGTGGATGAGGAGGCCCAGTCTTGACCAGGACTGTTTCTCGCCGGAAGTGTGTGTGTGGGGGGGGGGGGGGAGGTTGCCGCAGCGCTGAGTTGGCAACTTTCGCACACCTATGCTCTCGTCGCTGCTGTTCGTTGTCACCTCGGGTTGTTTTTAATCTCTCCACTGCCCGGTGGGCTGCATATTACCAGCCAGGACGATCCCTCACGGGAGTCTCTCATGAGTTGACTTCAATGTTGCCTTTCTTCATATAGGACTTCATCGTATCCTCCCATCGCTTTTCTGTCCTCCTTTCGCGCGGGCGCCATTTTGAAATTCTGAGAACAAGCCCTGCGAGGCAGTCTTGTCTCCGGCATTCCAGCGCAGTGCCTTGCCCATCTAAGTTGGTGTCTTTTAGGAGGGCCCCGATGCTGGTGCACTCTGCCTCTTCTAAAACGCTGATGTTTGTTCTTCGAACCTTCCATGAAATGTGTAGGATTCTTTGGAGACATATTTAGTGGAACTGCTCGAGTTACTTCACATGACGCCGGTATGTGGTCCATATTTCTCTACTGTATAGTAGTGCCGTGAGGAGCACAGCATTGTATACCATGAGCTTTGTCTTTGTTCTCAGGCCGCAATTGTAAAAGACTCTTGACTTAAATTTCTGGAAGACTGTTCTAGCGTTGTGGGGGCGATGTTCCACTTCCTTGTCGATGTTTGCCTTCGCTGAGAGGTGACTGCCAAAATACTGGAAGTTTTCCACATATTCAAGTTGCTCTCCTTCCACGGTAATTGGAGGAGGCTTGTATGACGCTGATGGTCTCGGCTGGAATGCTGTTTGTTCTTCTGCGTATTAATAATCTTCAGACCAAACTTTCTGTAAACG
This sequence comes from Ceratothoa steindachneri, assembly GCA_963969495.1. Lineage (NCBI taxonomy): Eukaryota > Metazoa > Arthropoda > Malacostraca > Isopoda > Cymothoidae > Ceratothoa > Ceratothoa steindachneri. Next base: position 20,268,178 of record OZ018336.1, on the reverse strand, counting down.
TTGTTAAATGCACTCACGGCGCTTGCATCTCGTCGACAGAGTATGCAATGATAACGCAGTCGTCGGCATACTGGACTTCACATACCCTTAGCTCTCCTACCTTTGTTCTTGCCTTCAGGCGCTGCAAAATTATACTGCCCTGTCCCCGTCGCCACTTCCCCATTACCACCGACTTTTGGTCTCACCAGAAGAAGCATGTGCCTATTCAGGGCATTTCACACCGTCTTGGCGGTCTGATGCTATTGATCCAGTGGCAGAGCAAGCAAGGACAACCGGTAACATTAGGCCGATGCAGCCTCGTCTGCCTTCACATCCATTTTTTAACTACATAATATTATAATGTAATATAAACTATATTATGAACTATATTTATAAACAAGATTATAAACTATAGATTTTCAGCCATGACGAGAAATTTCATTATTTATTTTAGCAACAGATGAACCTTTATTATGTGAAAACGAATATTAGTCAGTTTACTCATCGTAACTTTGTGTCGTTTGCGCTGCCGTCAGATATGCTGCGTGTAGCTCTTGTTCTGTGTGATTACTGTTTTAACTGTTTTAATTATGTTAGATCTTTAATAAAAGAGGTTGGGCACCTCATATATGCTATGCCGTGTGTTACTTAAGGCTTACACAGTGGCTGAATGGAAAACAGAAGGGAATGCCTTTTGCTGTACCAATGGTAGGGCGTGAGCCAAGCGATCATGGCTTTGATCGTAACTTTTGCATCACCATTATTACTGTTTGCTCAAAGAATAACAAACCCAAAACCTTGAATGCATTTTGTAAGACGGCTCTATAACCAGGCCCACAGGACTTCTAGAACACTGTCCCAGTTCCCTCATTACATCATTCAATTGTAGATCCTTGACACGTCTGAAGATGAACCTCCTGATTCTCGTACGGACGAAGAGTACAAAATTAATTCTAAGAAAATTAGCCACGGTTGTTTAATGAAGAAGAGATAAACGATTTATTTAGAGACTTAGCATTGTCAAAGGAGAAGACTGAACTTTTGGGATCCAGACTACAGCAATGGAATCTTCTAAAGGAAGGCACGAAAATTTAGATTTTCTGTTCTTGCCATGAAGAATTAATTATCTGTGTTTTTCAAACAAGAAAATAATAACACTTGTTTCTGTACTGACGTCAATGAACTCATACAAAAACCAGAACAGAAGCACGTGGCTAACGAATGGAGATTGTTTATAGACTCAAGTAAGCTTAGCCTCAAAACTGTTTTTTTTTACATAATGGTAATGAAAACCGTTCCATTCCTGTGGGTCATGTTGTCGGTCCGAAAGAAACTTATGAATCGATGAAACTCATTTTGAAAGGAATTAATTACTAAGTTCACAAGGGGAATATTTGTGGTGATTTAAAGGTGATTTCCCACCTTCTAGGACTGTATCTAGGATATACCAAAAATATGTGCTTCTTGCGTCTATGGAACACCCGTTATGACAGCAAAGGACTGGCTTAAAAGAGATGTGCACTTAGTTGTACGGTACAATGTGCTGCATTATCCACTAGTAGACCCGCAAAAGATCTTTCTTTCACCCATTCAAATCAAACTCGGCTTCATTAAAAACTTTGTAAAAATAATGGGTGTGGCTTCCAATACCTAAAAGTAAAATTTTGTACAGAGAAAAGTGGCGCAAAACTGAAAACAAGCATTTTCACAGCTCCGAACTCAGAGAATTGATGTATGATTGCAAATTCAGAAGTAAAATGAATTTATTGGAAATAGCGGCTTGAGAGTCATTCGTGTAAGTTGAAGAGAACTTTCTTGGAAATCATAGAACTGAAAAGAACAGGATGTCGGATGTCCCTTAAAATTCACTTCTTGTATTCTCATCTCTATTTTTTTTTTCAACGAATCTCGGTGCCGTTAGTGATGAGTATGGTGAGAGGTTCCACTAGAACACATCTGAGATGGACTCGACGTATCAAAGCCGGCTAAAGTCATATATGATGGGTGACTACTTCTGGTTCCTACAACGGGAGACCAGCACGACGGTTAAGCGCAAGAGAATATAAAAAAAAATAGTGTGAGCATTCATTTAATATAAATATACTATGTACTATTCTATTATAATATTTCCCTTTAGCATAAATATGCTATATACATTAATAATTACTATTAATACAATAATTATTGATATTGAAACTAAATATAGTATATAATGATATACTATTAATATATATTTATGCGCATAACTCAAAATCCTAACGTCCTAGAATAATTATGAGTTCATATTCGGAATCAGCGTGCTATATATAGTCTACAACAGTACCAATTTTCTGGGTAGCAGACAAAAAGAAATTATTGCCCAGTGTTTTCTTTCAGAGTACTTTTCCTTGAAATTTTATAAGGGAAATAGGCCTATAGTTTGAATTATTACTCGAGAGGTTGCCGGGCTTTCATATGAAGTCATCGTAAGACCTCTTTCATAGTTTGCGGTTCGATTTTAGCCTTGATATATGGAAAAGACATTGTAATATTAGAACGTGACTCCGGAGAGCGATGGAATTTATTCCTGAAATTAGAAATAGATCGTAAGGAGAAAGAGTGAGCCACTTCAATTTTCTTTAACTGGACTATAGGCATCTGCCTGAACAACTTATTGCTCTTTAAAATACTAAACAAGTTAACTAATATAAATTTTTGCACAATATTTTAGCTATACCGCACAACTTCAAATTCCAGGACGCCCTATCCCATCTTCTCTACTATGCAGTCTCGATCCCTGCCATATAGGCAGTGTAGGCAAGGGCAAACGCCGGTCCGGTTCTTCAGTCTTTGACAATCACCTAGTCCCTTTCTCAGCGTGTTCCTTTCCAGGAACCTCTACATGTCCAGGAATCAAGCCAAAGAAAATATCGACACCATCCTGACTCGTAACAGCCGTGGATTTTGTAGGGCTCGTTCTATAAAATAGGTAGGCCTCTGGCACCAAACTACAGGATTTAATAGGCACAACGAAGAACACTACAAATGGACTCTCGGTGGATTTATCAAATCCCCAAAATTACTATGTGTGTAAATTAAGGAAATAATATGCCAAGGCTAATAAATAAAGAAACAAAGTGAATTAGGAAATTGAACTATATATATGTTAAACTGTACAAATAGATCTGATTCAAGCGGTCTTTAGAGTCGCGCGGAAATCCAGGAACATATAAAGATATAAAAGGTGACCACTTGGACAAATACGGAGATCGCACACAAATAAACATATGCGTGTTGGGAATATTTATTAGCAGCTGAACGAATATATGCTCTGAACAGAGAATTTTCACAGAGAGCTACAACAAGCGATTCCCTATAATAAAGCTAACTGTATTGAAACATGTCGACACATCAGGTACACAGAGCTGTCGGAAACTCCGCCTAAGGGGTGTAAATAACGAACGAACTAGACCACTGGGTCCTCCCCACGGACAAGTAAAGGTCACACCCCTTGGAGACCAAATATATAAATATATATATATATATATATATATATATATGTATATATATATATATATGTATATATATATATATATATATATATATATATATATATATATATATATATACATACTCTCATTATTCTCAATCCTTATTCCTTATTCAATTCATTAAATTCAATAGTTTTTGTTACGGAATCATGACTTACCCACCGGAATAGTATTGAATCTGGGCAGCTCCACCTTCCATCCGTGATTTCGAGTCATATTCCGGTTGAGGGTAAAGAACTTGGTGGAGTTGACATTTTCAAATCCTTTCAAGATTTTAAAAGTCAATATTAGACGACCGCGCAGTCTTTGAGTCTCTAACGAATAGAGATCGAGCTCTTGCAGTCTTAATTGGTATGACTTGTTCCTTAGTGATGGGATCGGTTTCGTGGCCCTGGCTTGCACCTTTTCCAGACAATCGATGTCTTTTCGATAATGAGGAGAGCAGAACTGAACAGCGTACTCTAGGTGAGGCCTCACCAGCGAGTTGTACAAAGGCAAAAAAAACTCTTTTGTTCGAAAGCTGAATTGCCTCTTGATGTAACCCAACAGGCGATGAGCCTTTTTCTCCACCTGTAAGCACTGCTTCGGGAATTTGAGATCGCTGCTAATTAGCACACCTAAGTCCTTCTCGACACCAATAGACTCAAGACGCATACCTTGTAGCTCGTAGCCTGACCGGGGGTTCGCATACTCGATCTGCATCACCTTACACTTGTCTACGTTGAAAGGCATCTGCCACTTGTCCGCCACTCGCCGATCATTCGTAGGTCACCCCTCAACATCTCATCTCGATGTTTTCGGGATTCGCTACGTTAGCTCCAAGTTTTGTGTCGTCGGCAAATTTCGCTAGACGACTCACCAGTCCTTCATCTATATCGTTGATGTATATGATGAATAATAGAGGGCCTAGCACGGAACCCTGAGGGACTCCGCCTGTTACTGACGACCACTGAGAGGTGTGGCCTCCGATGTTAACACTTTGTTGCCTGTCCAACAACCAACTTTTAAACCATTTTTCGACCTTTCCTCTTATTCCCAGGGCACGTACTTTCGCCATCAGTCGGCGGTGGGGGACTTATCGAAAGCCTTTTGGAAATCCAAATAAAGTATGTCCACCGCTCGACTTCTGTCAAACTCACTCATCATCCCGTGGAAGAATTCAAGTAAGTTCGTGAGTCACGAGCGCTTTCTTCGGAAGCCATGCTGGGTGTCTCTCAACAGGTCGTAGGACTCTAAATGATTCATTATCCTATCCCCCATGATGCCATCCAGTACTTTGCCAACGATTGAAGTGAGACTTATTGGTCAGTAGCTTCCTGCGGTGCCACGGTCCCCCTTTTTGTGGATCGGGGTGATATTGGCCATACGCCAGTATGAAGGTACTTCGCCACTGTCGAGCGATGAGTTGAAGATCTCAGAAAAATGAGGGCTCACCTGATCTTTCACCTCATGCAGCACTCTTGGCCGGAAGCCGTCAGGACCTGGAGATTTATACGTATTTAACTGACCTAGCCTCCTAGCAACCTCTTCAGAAGTTGTAGTTATTGCTTCTTGTGATTCTAACTCACGATCATCACTATCGGCGGTCTGGGTATCTCTCCGCCCCTTTCCCTCGGGAAAACCGAGGAGAAGTAATAGTTGAGTATGCCAGCTATTTCCTCATTTGAATCTTGGAGAACGCCGTCCGCGTCCCTCCGGGGTCCGATGCGTTGGCGTACTGGTTTCCGTCTGTTCACGTACGCCAAGAACTCCTTGGGGCTCTCTTTGGAAAGAGAGGCTACAGAATTTCTTCGTTACGCTTAGCCATGCGCACTAGTGCCTTAACCGTTATACTGTAGGTCACATAGGCCTTATGGTGCAACGCACTACTATTCGTCTTCCATGCTCTGTGCGCTGTCTTTCTAGCTTTAATAGCACTAGCGGTTTTTGAGAAAACCACCTAGGTTGAATGATCGCTAGTCTGACAGCCTTCGTGGGAACGCAGGCGGCCTGACGATCCATAAAACGATTCTTGAAGTCGTTCCGCCTTCGTTAGTTGGTTGCATCTGGCCAAGTGCCCCCCGAAGCCCATTGAAGTCTGCACGTCTGAGATCCAATTTACGTGCTCGTTCATTAGTACCTTGCGTACAGGAAGCACGTACTCCAAACCTTACCATGTTATGGTCACTACCACCTAGGCACTCATCCATTGACAGTTCAGAGACGAGGTCATCTTCAGTGGTAAATACTAGATCTAGAACGTTGCCCCCTCGGGTAGGCTCCCCGACCCACGGAGTCAGAAAATTGCTGTCAGCAAAGTCTACAAGCCGAGATGCCTCTCCGTCGCCCGTTCGGTCACTCCAGTCGACTCAGCAATTGAAGTCCCCTACGAGTAGCGAGGGAGGGCCGTCTAAGAGACTGGACAGTTTTTGGTACAGGTCTATATCAACCTCTAACGTCCGATGAGGAGGTCGATAGGTCACTATGAACCTGTACATTGTATTGTCGACCTTGATGTCGACTCCTACCACCTCATGCTCTGGGAAAGTTCTGACCTTCCCGGTCAGCGCCATCCTTATGGAAGGTCGCGTAACCGGGTACTCCAAACTCACCTATGAATTCCTTGGTATCTGCACGAATCCACAACTTTGTGACGGCCACTATGTCAAGCTTTTCTGATGACATCAGTGCTCTAAGCTCGCAGAACTTGTTCCTTTTTGAGCGGGCATTTAATAGAAGAACTCTTAGGGGGCGTCCGCTAGCCCTACTGCCCCCTCCACTTCTCCGTTTCCCGACGGTTCGTCGTGCGTCCTCCCCTCCGAAGCTGGATTCGGGGGCTGACCATCACCCACTTCCGCCCCCCCCCTCTGTATCGACGGAAGAATGGGGGTGCTGAGTCCTCAACCTCAGCTGCCAAGGGAGCTACTTCGTGGGATTCTCCCACTTGGGTCTCAGTCATCCTTCCCCCTACCTCGGACTTCTTTACCCAATATATACCGCGGCGGATGAGCACACGCAGCACACCTCTTCCTCGGACAGACAGGTGAGTGCCATCATCACTAAACAGCCCTGACCCACCTTAGAATTCGTCGAAAGGGTTGACGAAACATACGCCCATTCCTGATAGGATTTCACCTAGCCTCCAATTTATGCTCAGAGCCTTTTGGTTGGCCAAGGCACCCCCGGAGCGTCTCGGTATGATCCCAACGACGATTGATTTTGATGTTATTTCTTTCAACGAGGCTGCTAAACTTCTGACATCTTCGATGATGCGCTCAGTAAAGCCTGCAGAGCCTGCCCGTAGGAACAGGTCGTTTCCACTGGCTTGGGCCACTACCGGCGTATCTTGCTGTCCTAGTCTAATCTGTTTAACTTCTTTTATGATTTCTCGCGTCTTCTTACCTGGTAGGCTGCGTAAGCGCCACATTTCATTGCGTATCCCGTTTGGCCGATTCGTCAGGCCCCTCACTTGAGAGTCCCCGATAACGATTGGAGACTCCCGGCCCGAGTCCAGGGGAGCAAAAATATTTGATGTTGAGACTGGCGTCGGTATCAAAACCTCTCTCGGTCTATGGGCTCCCCTCTGACAGAAGTGAAGCCCTTATGACTTACTCCTTCGGCAACGGCTACGCCGGAACCATCATTATTAGGGGGAAGTGAACGATTACAATTCTTTTTCTTTTTCTACTTCACTTGGCCACTCGTCTCTCCAGGCACTGCCGATGCAGTGTTTCCATTTTGATTGAGTGGCTCTGCGGCAGAAGCACCGTCAGTTGGAGTTGACTGGGTCGCTAATCTTGCGGCCAATTCTGCGACTCTATCCTCGAGACGTCTAAGCTTGCGCGCGTGCTCTGACTCCATAGTCTCTATTTTCATCTCGAGTGCTCGAGCTCTCTCCTCCAAAGCCCTGTAGAGATCTTGTATATCCCTACAATAGGCCACTGCTTCTTAGACCTCACTCTTCAGGATGCAAGCGGTGCAGACACTGCCCGGGTGGCATTTCAAAAAACACCCCACACACCACTTATCCTTCTGGAACGTTGCGCATGTATATTTTAGAGCACCTGGTCCTCTCTTTCCTGTCATTCTGAAAGCTTTATACTTAATCACTTTACGCCTATCGATCGGAAACGTTTCGGATCTTTCAGAAGGCACGCTCCTTGTGCTGCTGTTCGTCCGACCGAGTCGTCAAACCTCGGAGGGCCATGGCTCCCAACTAAGCAGCACTGATGGTCCCCGAAAGGGCCATCGATTTCTCACCAGGTGAACAACGGAGCACGCCCCGTACTAAACTCCTACTAGTTCCCTTCACGACGGCCAAGATCTCGGAGCAGCGTTCAATGGATATTCCGCCTCACCAAGAGACTCAACCCAAGGCTTTTTATTGGCCTGACAACCAACTTGGGAACAAGGGGACGTCGGCTCGGACCGATGCTACCAGAGGCACCCGTCAACGGTCAATGGGAATGGTAAATAATTACGCGCCAGGGAAGTGGTTAACGGGGCACTACCCTCATCCCATTCATCGTGCCCCAACGCCTAAGACACCTCTAGTCCTAGTCTCTCGCAACCAGTGAGCGTAGATTGGCGTTGTTTATAGAGGTTCCAAAGCCTCTCTTCTGACGCTTGAGGTAGCTGCCAGGTCCTTATATGTAGATAGAGGGAAAAAAGGGTAAGAGTGACATGATAGGAGTAGGGTTTTTTTCTTTTCTTTTTGTATAAGTGGAAGAGATAGGATAAATGTGAAAAAGGAGGATAGAGTAGAAAAAGGAAGGAAGGACGCACTTAGTCTGGAACCTCGTTTCCGACCAAATCGACAAGGGAAGCCCTACCAGGGGTACCCAGAAGAGAGGTACCCCCGCCGACATAGCTCGAAAAGTCAAAGGTACGCACAAGCTCTCTTCCCGCGACAAGAGGGCGTCATCCTTCCCTCTACTTTTGAGAGAGAGAGAGAGAGAGAGAGAGAGAGAGAGTGTGTGTTAACCGGTGAATCATTTTACTCAGTTGGATGCCTACCTAATACCCAAAATCGATGAGATGGTAAATAAGATGGTTCCTTACCAGTTTTCCTGTACATTAAACCTGAAATGAGCATGGCAACAGGTCCCAAATAAGATTAAGGAAAACGTTGTACCGCCTTCGAAACATGTTGTAAACTACATCATTTCCGGCTCATTCCATATGGATTTAGCAATGGAGCATCATAATTTCAATTTATTCTTAACCAGTTTATGCTTATTTGAACAATATTATTATATGCGGAAGAACTAAAGAATAAAGAGGACGAAGCGAATCAATAGTTTTTTTTAAACTGCAAAGGGAGAAGATTTGCTAATTATAAACTATAAAAAGAGTACTTTTTTATGCTCATTCCATCAATGTTGTGGGCAAAATATTTCCAATGCTAAATAAGGACAAATCCGAAGCACTTTCACCTATTAAAGGAGCTTCGTCCACCTGATGATATGGCATATTTGAGGAGGAGTTTGGGCCTATTTTCCTCTTATGCGCGAAGGATTGCTAAATTTTTTTTCTGAAAATATTCGAGTACTCCTTAGGACCAATAAGTTGCCTCTTTCTATAGAAGCAAAATATGCATTATATAACTTTTAAAAAAATCGAGACTCTGTGGCAGCTGCAATTGACGAGTATTTTCCGTTCGTTGTCAAGACGAATTCTTCGGAATCCGTTAAAATTGCTATGCTTAACCAAGCCTGACGTTCTGTCCCATTTATTTCTAGATCATTAAGTGCTAATGGAAGTAAACATTCTGGCAGAGAAAAGGAGGCATACGCTATTGGGAAAGAGTTAAGAAAATGACGCCATTACTTGGTCATACGCCGGTTTATTCTGGTAACATAACAAAGATTGGTATTTTTAGTCGAGTGCTACTCTACATCTCACTATGTCGGTCGGTGCCCGTTTTGATTTTTTTTTGTATTTGTAATAACATTGTAACTATTCGGCCGAGTCTAACGAAATATGAAGCAATGATGTTGTTTTACGTCCTCTTTCGATGCCAAAGTCCTCCTACGTTTTGCCAAAGTCTGTATATTTCTTCCAGGTTTTAAGGTCCTGACGTTGCATCCTAGCCTTCAAAGAAAACGGAACCGCAAGGAAAAAAACGTGGCTAGAAAAGGGCAAGCTATAAAATTCTTCTAGCTACCGATTTCGGCCAAAACTTTTTTCCCCCTTTAATAGCCGTCTGTGGTGCGGAATATCACTCAAATAAATCAATTGCAACATCCATGCATCTAATTCATTACCGAAAACCGTGGGGAAAACGGGAAAATATCCCAAAAATGCGTCACGAAAGGGAAAAAGGGCCGCCCATCGCAATGCAAACAAACGTGACTAAGTAAAAGATAGGGAATAACCTCTAAAAAAAATAAAAAGCCGCTCATAGCAGTGTCCAAATAATTTTCTACATTATTTTTCAAATCCCTGGATTTATTTTACTAGCCCAAACTCAGGTGGAAAACGATTAAGTACCCAACTAAATAAAAAATACCGCAAACGTGAATAAGCAAAAAAATGAAAGAACCTATAATAAATTAATTGCTGCACATAGCGATTGCCAAATAATTTTGAACGTTAGTCTACAAATCCATGAAATTATTTTACCATCCCAAACCCAGCGAGAAAACGATTAAATACCTAAATAAATAAAATAAAAACACCAACATGACTAGGCAAAATATATGAACTAACCTTATAAAATAACAATAGCCGCTCATATTCATTTCAAAATAATTTTGAACATGACCCTACAAATCACTGCTCTCGTTTTACCCACCCAAACCCAGGGAGGGGGGGGGGGGACGCTTATATACGCAAGAATAAAAAAAATCACCACCAAAATGGCCGACGATCTGTTTTTTCCTTTAGCCTATTTATATAGGAATTGTTCTAGGTGCACATGATTAAAGCTATTTTAATTGTGTTTTCGATGCTGGCTTGGATATTTATAGCTAGTTAGGCTTAATTATTGTACTTTTCTCCAATTACGACCTATTCCTCTCAAGTTTCAACGTTGTGGCGTCACATTTTAGCCTATTTCGATAGGAATATCGAGAACTTCACCCGATTAAATCTATTTTAATTTGGTTTTCGATCTGGGCTTCGAAAGTGGGACATAGTTTCGGTTTAATTATTCAATTTCTGGCCACTTCAGGCTTAGTTCTTTGAGTTTCGACCGCTACGTCGTCTCTTCCTAGCCTATTCCTATAGGAATTCCTCTAATTTTACACGATTGAAGCTATTTTAATTGTGCTTTCGATGCGGGCTTAGATATTTTTAGCTAAGTTAGGTTGATTTCTTCTTATTGCAAAAAAAAAAAAAAATGAGGCTGGAAAAGGGCAAGTTATAAAATTATTCTATCTACCGATTCCTCCAAATACTCATTTTTTTAGTCACGTGCAAGTCTAGTCGCGAACGACTCTACATTTCACTATGTCGGTCGGACCCCGTTTTGTTTTGTTTTTTGTTTTTGTAATAACATTTTAACTATTCGGCCGATTCTAACGAAATTTGAAACACATGTGTTGTTTTACATTCTATTTCGAATTATATTATCAAAGTCTTCCCAAGCTTAGCCCGAGAATGATTTTGTTCGGGCCATAACATCATAACTATTCGATCCATTCTAACGAAATTTGAAACACTTATGTTGTTTCAATCATAGAATTATCAAGGTCCTCTCAAGATTAGTCCTGGAACTATTGAAAGTTTTGAAGGTCGAAAGGTCATAAATCAGAATAACTGAGAGCACGCAACTTTTTGGTCAGCAGACCTTGTTTATGTTGAAATCCATACGAGTTGGGCAAATAAAAATAGGCAAATAGAGCCTTCCTGCCGATACATAACTTTCTTCATCATCTTGGTGTCGGTAAAATGATACGATGCCTGTGTACGCAAAATTTCTCCTATTCGAAAGAATAAATAAAAAAAAATGACATCTTCCTTTTGAATCTGTGCCAATTGCAAACCGTAATTCAACCAACCACCGAAAATGCATTTGATTAAGACTAACGTACACTTAAAAAGGCTCACTATTCAATTCAAAGGGTTATTGATATCTAATATTTATATACATATTAAGGTCTTTTCTGGCCAAAATTTATTTCATGTAGCTTAGGGAACATAATGGTTATAGTTAGACACAACTGAGCTTAAGATGATTAATTTTTATAAACTTTAGGATTCAAATAAAAGTCCTTCCTCCGAAAAAAATTGAGAATGTGGGTGCAGAAAGGAGAATTTATTTATTCATTCATTTTTAAGTTGCATGTCAACCACGAAGGTCGTCGATCCCCAGAAAGGAATCAACTCTCAATCGACTATCTCTTAAAATGGGATCAGTGACGGAGGGAAAGTAAGAAAGGTAAATGTAGAACTTGGTAGAACCAAAGACTAAAGCTATAAATTGCTTCAGGATAAGAAAAAACTGATAGATCAATTAAACGAGTAAAAATATTTAAAAAAATACATATGTATCAGTGTTTAACGTAGAGCGTCTTAGCAGGGTACCCAACAACCTGTTTATGAAGTCGTTGCAGGATACCCATCCTTCCCTAAATTCCATGCTCTTCCTAATTTGGCACTGGCCCCTAGCCAGGATCTTTGCCGCCCCCTCTCCCACACCTCTTCCTCTAGAGCAGTGGTTTTCAATCTTTTTTATATGAGTGCCACCCTAATTGCTATCTAGAATCAGTCGTGGCACCCCAATGTAAAGTATTTTAGGTACATATAAATACTTAATTACGTGGAAAGCGTTTCAAAATTAACCACCGATTGACATTTGACCTAATTTAATCGAAGTAAGACATAAAAATTGGAGCTGTCTTGGTATGACATTACATTTTATCAATACCATATTATATCTATGGTGGGAGGGACCGATAACTTCAAGGCGAACCGACAAAAGGGAGGGAACGCACGAGTTTCGACGGACAAAACAACTAGATAAGAGTGCAACGAGGTCAGGTATATTATGGGCAATGGCAAAACTCAAGGTCATTTAAAGAGGCATGTACAAAAATATAATTTTATTTACATAAAAATGATGGGCAAAAATTACATCAGATGAACGAAGGGGGGGGGATGGCGGTGAATTGTAGTTATGAATCAGACTATGAAGTTAAAACTTAAGGTGTTACGGGAAGAGACTATTCAAATGGGGGGAATTAACGCAAATGGGTTACTGGAAGGGGAGAGGGGTTGGCTTACAGAAGATTCCGGGTGAGACGTCAGGCTAAGGCTTCACGGATGTCTTCTGCACGGGAGGCGAGGCCGCTCGAAGCTTCTGAGTGGGATGTTAAAGTCATGACGGTTCTCCAAAAAAAAAGGGGGGGGGTAACGTCCGGTCCAGGGGAGAGTATTTCGGCCACCCGAAAACGAGGGGCGAACCAGGAGGGCTTCGACAGGAGTTGACGAGAGAAGTCGGAAAAATCACTCGGTAGCGATCGTTAAATGGAATTACCTCACTAGCTGGGGCTAATTCCAATACACAAAAATAGTTCAGCTGTCACTTTGCTTTGTTGTTAGCACCTGACTTGGAACTAGGGGAATTTTCTTGGGGTCTGGGCGAGACTTCTCAACTCTCTGTCGGTTTCATGGGAAACGAGCAATATATATGTCTGAGGCTCTCCCCGCGGGGGAGGGGGAGGGTTAGTGGTAAACAGCTCTACTTTCGGATGGCCTCGAATCTTCTTGCCGAGGATTTTCTATCCCGTGTAAAGGTGAATCGTGGTGGACGCGGTTCGAGGCTACCGCTTGTGGAAGGGATGGGGGTGAGGGGTAGACTTATCAATTTAAGCCTAACAGAATCTTCTCTAGCACATGGAACTTCCGTGCTGGAAAAGAAATTCCACGTGAAATTTTCCCCCACAGAAACTTTAAAAAATTTACCCTTAAAAGTTTGATGGGAAATTTGAGCTTGATGATTATAACATAATTCTTTGATATTGGAACGAACAGTTGATAAAGCAATCATCATTTCTTCATTCACTGTCTGTAATCTTTCCCCTTTTCTTTGTCTTCAGGTTGCCCATTTCAGAGTAGCTAGTTTCAAAATACTTTCAAGTGTCGTTAGATTTTTTTTTTTTTTAGAAATGTTTGAAATATATATATATTTTTGGCAATTCAGGCACTTTAAAACTGATTTCTTGGTCGTTTCCGCGACACCTTTAGTTGGTTCTCGCGGTCCCCCGGTTGAAAACCACTGCTCTAAAGTTTGTGAGTGAGAAGCCAATGGGAAGCGACAGCTGATAGAGGTTTTTCCTTCATAGAATAGTTGGATATTCTTGTAATAATAATGAAAAATGAAACAAAAAAGAAATGATAGAAGAAATAGATAAAAAAAGATTGAGTATCAGTTAAAGAATCGAAATTTAAATTTATTTTGGCATCGCCCCACCTCCCTCTAAAATATAAAGTGACATCCTATGGCGGTATAAGTATAACCATACAGATAAGATGACGCTAAATATCGCAATTACAAGGGAAGAAATGTATAAGAACTTGTTTTTTGCATCAAACAGACAATAATGACGATTCTTTTAGAAGTAGAGGATGTGACATCATTATATAAAGCAAATCAACCCCCCAATATGGATGTCTATGCAGATTCAAAAGTAGTTTCTAAAACCAAATCGATTATAAGGACCCTGTAGTAGTTTATTTTCATATTCATTAATTTTGTTACTCTTCTTCCTTAACTACGCCTGTATCTTTTATAACAGTGCGCGTTTAATAAACAAGACTTTGCTAAAGTTCTTTCCAAATAAAACAGATTTTCAATTGTCACTTTGAAGCCGTCCATTCACTTGAAAAATGGACCTCACTTAATGGCTGGAGATATGGCAAGCTCTTAATTAAATACTCTTCTTTGGAATATGACTCAAAGCACATTATCTGTTCACATTTATTGAGTGAAAACAGTGAGTTTTACATAATAAGAATAAATATTGAATCATATATAATCACTTTGTTTAAATATAAGTTAACAAGGGATAAATTAAATTTTTGTTTCCATGTTTTTGTAGCGGCAGATCTTGAACTAAATTTCCTGAGTATCGACTATGGTTACAATGTATAATATTAAAAGGCCTATTATAGTCATCGAGATGGGAAAGAATCTTAAATTATAACTGAATTAAATGTAAAGAAATGGCACCAAAGTTAAGAATATAGCAATCATTGGCTAGAGAGAGAATAGTATTCCCTCTAAGTGGTAATAACCTGGAGGTTAAAATAAATCTAGGCATTAGGAATGACACATGACCTATCGATTTTGTATGTCTCGAAGAGTTCTTTCGCTTTCTTATACAAGGATCTTGGTGTATCACTGTCCATACCCATGTCCGAGATGGATAAGAGTCCTCCGACCTTCAAGGGTTCGTTAGATTTCAACTGGACCATTAATGTAGCCTTGTTGATTCGCATACTCATGCCTTTCAATTCAACTCGAATCATATCGTGGGAAGTTTTGATCACCGTTGCTCCAGGAATAGCCACCTTGGCCGACCGTTCGAGGACTGGTACATGAGGTAAGTTACCTTCTTCCAGGATTATCTCAAACGTGGTTCCAGAGCCGAGAACCACCTCAACTTTGAGCAAGTCCATCTTCGGTTTCAAAATCCGTACTTCATCCTCGAAAACCTTAATTAGCGAGATTTCGCAGTCACAGGGAATTATCGGAACTTCAAAGCCGGTAAAGGTCTTCAGGGAGTTGGGCTTTACTCGAGCAACAAATCGGTCTGAAGGGGAAACTCGAGCGAATACAGAATATTTCGGTTGATAATAAGACCCTAACTGGGACAGAGGATACCCTATGCTATAGATGGCTGATGAGAGCGATGCTACAGGGAGTCGAAGAGGAAGTTGAAATGCCAGGAAGCCATTTGTCTCGTTGAAGTGGAGGCCATAGAATTTGGAAATCAGAGATCCCACCAAGGTCGATTCATAGCTCGGATGCTGAAATAAAAAAAAATGAAGGATCAGATTTGGACATGATTGTAGCGAAACGGCTTATGATTAAATGGCTTATGATGTAATGACGTGTCTACATAAATGGCGGGTGGTTAAATGACAAGTATCTAAGAAAATGACTTGTGATTAAATCGTTTATATCTACATAAATGACTTGTGATTAAATGACTGGTAAAGGACACTAATTTGGATACGAAAACATGCCACTCTTATAGGTGAGAGAAGTAAAACGGTGATAGTTAGGTAGATAGCATTTTTTGGGGGGGGAGGGGGAGTATGAGTATGTGTGGTAAGTAAATATTTGGCAGGAGACCGGTTTCTCTTCTTTCTTTGTTAAATTATAATTTTATCTTTCCTAAAAAGGTTTGCTTGTGTGTACCTTTTTCAGCTAGGTTGGTTTTAAGTCATTTAATAATATAATAATTTTTATTATATTACAAATACAAGTTCTGCGGGTGATAACAACAACAACCAGAGGGCTTTCGCCATATTTTTATTTTCTGTCTTTCAAATAAATTTGAAGACAGAAAGAAAGATGCAGAAGCCTCGCATAGGTTTCTGACTTTATATATACACATAGTACACATTTTCAATTATCATTGTGAGCGGGTAAGAGGATGTGGTATAAAATTCCTTGGAGGTTCCTAGCTTAGGGAGATACTGGGATTGATGGGGTAACACTTTGGGCAAAATACAGTTTCTTTGCCTGATAGCTTAGTGGTAGAGCATCTGACCGGCAATTAGCAGACCCGGGTTCGAATCCCGGCCAGGAATTTTCCAAAAACTTTTTTTCCCCTGGTGTTATTTCTGTCTTCTTGGTAAAGGATCGCCTTCATTGTGCCGTTCTTTGCTCTGATTCTGGGTTCTTCTAATGTCCCTTTCTCTTGCCTTTAAAAAACTCCGGTTTCTTGTCTCATTTGCTCATTCGCGTCCAATTTTCTCTTTCTCTTGTACTATATATATATATATATATATATATATATATATATATTATAATTATCTATCCGTTTCTTCTAATAACTGTGTTCCATGTCCATTTTTCTTCTTTTGGTTACTTAAGACATTCATTTCTCACTAGTGGGTGTCGCCTCGCGTACCGCACAGTCAACCATATTGCAGCTGACATCCCAAAGATCTCGTGCCCTCCAAGCCCCAACACTCCCAGTGTGGTCAAATTTATTTGTGATATTTGAGTAGAAGCCAGATAACTGCTTGAGAGATCAGTTACCAGAGCTACAAGTAGGCGCCTCTCTAGATTACTCGGGTTATCTAATTTCCAAATATTTTCACACATTTTCAATTCTCATTTTTACCATTTCTCCTAACACCTGTCTGGTGGAGGTGCCCTCGTTGGTCGTCGCCTCTCGTAACAACAATAATCCTGGGATATTGACCACACGAGGGGGTGTAAAGGGGGGCCAAAGATGACAAACCCGCGTCAGGTCCACCGGTGGTGACCAGGAACCGGCGCCCCTTGTCTCCTGGGACGACGAATCTGATAAATAATCTGGATAAATTCCCTTGTTGGATTACCCGACACGCTCTCCCGGAGCCGGGTAGTCTTGAACTAGATTTAGATTAACTGGGCTTTATGCCATCATGGCATCGCCCCCATTACCCTCCTCACCTACTGGCGGCCTATTTTGTAGGCTAGTCACCGCTCATTTCCATCCATTCGTCCCCCTCACGTACAGGAAGGGGTAGGGTTTGCATCCTTCCTCCGGTTGGGGGGAGGGGGTAACAACCTGCACTCTTCCCACCATTTTCCCCTTCTGGTTCCCATCTACAATAATGTGCCCCCACCCCGGCCCCATCTTTCACACATATTCACTTGCTTTATCTTGGTCGCTTTGTTTAATGATCTTTTTCCTTGCAAACTTTCTGTCGGATGCCGCCTCGTTGCTATTGCGTTTCAAGTTCTAAGAAGGGATAAAACCCGCGTTGGATTAGTGCCCCTTGGACTTGGTATTCAGGACTGAGATTAAGTGAGCTTTGTGATTCGTCCTCATATACCCCTAGTCGCCATTACCTCCCTAGTACCAGGTAAGATCATTTCACTTCCACAATTTTGCCTTATTTAACTGATATATATATATATATATATATATATATATATATATATATATATATATATATATATATATATATATATATATATATATATATATATATATAATACTTCCACTCAGGTGTGGTGTGGCTGTAAGAATATTCTCTCGTCCCTTATCTCCTATGCTAGGGGGCAACCAAGAAAGAACGCGTATAATCGCCATTCGCTGCTATGGATTCGATGGGTCAGATATGTTTTGTTTTTTTTAGCCTTATCTTACCCTTCACACATTAACACACTACTCATTCACAGCTAGACTCGGCCAGTGTTGGCTGACTTCCAAACCTTGTCTTTTAAAATTTTCTTCATTCACAGCGTATGTCTACGCATGCCTGTTAAAGGATTAGACTTATATCTCAGTAGTTCTCACAGTCAGTCTTGTTCCTTACAACGACAATGGTTGTCACAACTTACCCCATTAATCCACCATTCAATCCATTTGATGATTTTCTTAACCATCGGACTTTCCTCAAAGATGATTAAGATGGATTTGATTTCATCTTTGATAGCAGCGATCCAATGATTGAAGCATTCGGTAAATTTTTCAAAGTCCTCCTTCAGAAGGGTCTCTACTCTGTGAATGAGATGTTTTACCCAGTCAAATATTGTGCAAGTTTTTAACTTGTCAACAATTGATTTCAAGAAGGGGATCTCGTCGACGGCGCCGCTGCCACGTTTCCAAATATCTTGAATAACTGCAACAATCAAGATCCTCCCTTACTTTCATAGCTTAAATTTGAGTACTAAACGTGAATAGTGAAACGGTCTGTTGGAGTAATTGTTAGAGTTTAAATTGTGCCCTGAGACAATTCTGAATATCTCGTATCAGATCTACCTGTGCATCATAGGTCGAATCAAATTTAAATTATACTTCTATGCGAGTGAAACTCAGGCCCTCGTTCGACGTTGCCGCTTCTCGGCCCCGGGGTTAGCCTATCAATGCTTAGAGAAATTAAATCGTAATGAAGGAAATTCAATATCCTGTATGAGCCTAAAAGGACTTCAATCAAAGCGGGCTTATAACCAATTTTTTTCATCAAGTTCCCCCTCTTTAAGAAGTGGCGGGACCCTTGCACGGGATCCTCGACCATGACGCAACCCCCTTACATGCAATTGGATCCCTTACAAGCCTACCATCTATTTCTTACAAATGTCCAATTTTCTATCTTAGAATAGGAAAGGTGGCTAAATCAAATTTCTAGCGAAAGACAAGGTTATGTATGGCAAAGAATTAGTCATAAATATTGGGGAGGGGGCGTATTATAAACCAGTAACGAATTCGTACAAAGATCACGAACGCAAGAGTACGATATCGAACCATTGCGAGGGATCTCTACGAGTAAAACGAGGCCTCACCTTTTTCGAAGGTTCGAAGGCAATTCTTCAATTTTTCTTCGCATTCTTTGATTCTATTTCTTATATCAGTAAGGTCGAAGTTCATACGTTTTTCGAGGAGGTCCAAGATTTCTTTATATATATTCTTGAAGAATTCGGCGAATTGATGAATGGAAGCTTTTATCTTTTCCTCAATTTCTTCCCAACTTAGGCCCAACGACTCCAAAATGGCATCTAATTCATGACGTAACTTCGCCCTTATTTCTTTCAGTTTAGAAATGAGTTCAGGGAGGATTTGGGGAAGATCTAATTTGAGTTCTCTTGAAACTTCTTTAATTAGATCTTGATAAACCAAAGAAGCTCCTCCCAACACCGGTTTTACCACACTTTCCTAAAGACGAAACGATAATTAATTGATTACTAAAAAGAAAATATGAAACTAATCCATAAAGGCATTTTTTTTTTACCCCAGAGAAGAAAATGAATGAGGAAAGTATGAAGTAGATAAGAGGAATGATGAAAGAAAAAGAATAAGAAAATTCTGAACTTTCAGAAGAACTGCAGAATCAAATATAAAACCACACTGTAAAGATTGAGAAGTTCCATTGAAACCTCTGGAAAGAAATTCGCCCGAGTAACGCTACCATTGAAAAGTAGAAAAGTGAACCCCTTATGTTGTTCGCCACATATGTATAATGAGAGTGGATTAAATACTAGAGATGAAACACTTGATAATAAAATAAGAAATAAATCGCCAAATGCACCAGGGCAGACGTGGAATCCAAGCATACGAGCCATATTGAGGGAATTAAAAAATGTCCATAATCAAGTATGAAGAAAATAGACATTAATCCCACGAATCTAAAATTTTGAGAGAATTGGGTTTTATTATAAGGGTTATTTTGTGTCTGAGTAAAAAAAAATGATGCCTCTCACAATACATTCACAAATATATGAGAGAGAGAAAAAAATTAACGTTCTAATTGAATTTTCTGTTTACTTTCTTCTTAAATCTACCCCAAACTAGATTCTTGTATTTGCATTCGTGTTAACGCCTATGTTGCCCTCAACGAGAGGAAATGGCAGTATTAAAATGAATGAACTTGAGAAAGGAAAAAAAATGAGGGAAAAATATTTAAGAAAACAGCAATTCCATCTTTAGTTCAAGTTCATAAATCCTTTTTATTCATTTTTCTTCATTTTTACTAATGCAGCGGCTGATTTGCTCTATTATTGAACAATAGGAACCTTTTGAAGAGGGATCTTCTCTAAGTTTAGTTGGTCAAATGAGGCTATTCAATTCCCTTACTCCTTTGATCACCCACTTTTATTTGCGACTCTACCTACGAGTACTTTAAGACCACACCAAATGCAAATCAATTATTTACTTACCCAATATTCCTTGATTCCGGAAATATTATAGTAAAAATCAACGCTGACTATTTTAGGCGACCACAACTCGGCTCCAACGAGGAACATTGGAGTCTTTGGAATATATTTATGGTGCCCATACAAGTTCAAAGTAGTCTCTACATTCCTGGCAGATTCTAAAGTTATGGCTCGCGATGAATTGTAGACCAGATCAAGGGCTGCTTTGAAATTAGCCGGATTCTTCATTCCAATCTTCGCGAAAAACATCTTTTCGTCAGAGACATTATTTGCTCCAAACTCAATATATCCCGGGGCACAAACAGCGGAGGCAAAGTTGTAGGAGCCATGCGTAGATACCAAAGTGCCATTCACGCTTGCACCACGGCACTGGAAGAGTTCATGGAGTTGGATAACAGACATGAACTTGTAGAACTTGTTAGGTGTTGTAAAGTGGGCGTAAAAGGCTGAATCCTTTTCTGTGGAACGGATGAAACTCAATTCACCCTTCATGGTAGGGGGCACACGGGCTGATTTTCTCACAAGCATTCTCAGCATCTTTAAGTCGGGAGACAAACTCATGGTGATGTCAACTTTGGGCGCATCGCGATGAGCCTTGAATGCAAAGAATACAATACCCTGGTTAAACCCTTTTTTAATATGATTTGAATGTCCCAAGAACTAAAACGTAACAAAGACAACCGAGGTTTGTTTTGTTTTTTACTGAGCTTTCAGTATTTTAAAATACAATATGTTCAAACTGAGACGATTAAATTTTCATAAATTGCTGATATAGAAAGAAGCCGTTGTAATTAGCCAAAAGGTAACGAAGAAAGAACAGGCAAAGGAAAGAGAAACATAAAAATAATTAGGGAAGTAGTACATTTTTAACCTCTCATAAGAAATTCGAACAAGACAACTAAGGAACTCATTCGAACAATCTTGAACCACCGATAGGCGTCTTTCAAATACACGAGAGAAATCTTCTTCAAAGTGTTCGAGTAAGGTTCTAATTTATCCGGTTGTAACATTTACATAGATTGTATTTTACTTTTGATTCCAAGACGATAGCAATTACAAATATAACAGAAAATGAGGAACTTACGGGAATTTTGACATCGGCCAAAATCTTGTAGTTGTACTTTGATAGTGTCGACATCTGAACGTCGGCAACTACTTTCGCGTCGGATTGCTCAAAGATGTCAAGTACAAGAATTCCTCGAGAAGTGGACTGCCCTAGATCGATGTTCGCCTGGATGCCGAATTCTTTCTCGACACCGGGATATGAGAACTTAACATCAGTGCCAAGTTTGGAGTCGGAGATCGAACGGGAGTAATGGCTGCGACCGGTAACCTCGTACTTAGATTCTTCTTCCTTTCGGTTCGGATAGAGCTGTAAGCTAAACGAGTCAGGGGACGCTGAATAGTGAACTTCAGTTTCTCTTAGCGGCGTCATCAGTTTAGCGTACCATTTCTCACCATGGCTATAATAATTCTTAAAAACTAAGATTGCACGATTTGCAGCACTCATGTAGAATTCAGTATCTCTAACCTTTTTGGTCAGGTTCAGTTTATAAGGTTCATTGTTTTCTATTTTAAATGCTAAAATTACGGATCCATCTGCGATCATTTGTTCCTGTTGTTCGTTCTGATCAACTCTAATGGTGAAGTTCATCTCGGAAGCTGGTCCTACAGAGAAAAGCATTTTACCATCGAAACCTTGCGGGTTGTTATCAATTTCCAAATGAGTTTGGGCGGTAGGTTCTTGTTCTTCTCCTCTTAAAATTTTCATCTGAAAAATAAAGATAATTATATGGTAGAACTATTTCTAGTTAAGGTGTTTGTGGTATTCAATACTAAAGTTTCTTAAATGAGAGTATAGTGGTTTGTTAGTTCGATAAGAAAAGTGGTTCAGGAAAAGGTATATGAGAGAAAATTACCTTATACACAGCTTTCTGATCCACATCTCTGTAATCAATTGTGGAATTGACAATCATTGTTAATTCTTTCATGGATTCTGTATTGAGTGTTAGGTTACCCTTGAAAGTCATTTGATGAGGAGCGTTGGGCATTTCTAAATCAAACTTGCTGCCCATTTTGAATGTACTCTTGGATTCATCTTCGGGTGTATATTTTACCAAAGCCGTAGCATTCACATATTTAGGAGAGCAGTGACAATGGCTGTCAATCAGGATTAGTTCGTCTCTCATACTTGCTTTTGCCAACCGAATTTTTAGGAAATTATCATGATTTTCTCGGTTTGCAAGTACTCCCAATTGACTTTTTGCAATATATTCGTACTTGTTTTGACCTTCGGATACATCTCCCCTTTAAGGAACATAGATAAATTTTAAATTAGCGAACATTTAAATTATAGATATGCTCTATACTATACTTTGAAGTTACGGTAAATGAGCAGACTTATATACGTACCTGATTAATGCAAACTTTTTCTCGAAGTCATAATCGTAATTCGCTTTCATCTTCATCCTTTTCGTTAATTTTTCAATCCCACAGGAATATTGTGCTTCTATTTCTTTTTTGTCCAATAGAATTGTTGCGTATGTTTTTATTAGCTGAGAATCTGGTGTATTCGGTCTCATAAATCCATTAAGAGAACCATACAATTCGGAACGTGTTTTTATTCCCTCTATCTTGGCTTCAATAATTTCGGGAATGGAAATTGAAGCTGCAGAAGAGAAATCTCCCCCCTTTAGTTTCGCTTCACTCTCTACTGCAAATAGAGGACTATCATTAGATTTCATGGACAATTTGACACCACCCCGCCTTGGTTCACCGCTAACTTCTGAATCTAATGTGAATTTGTTTGATGTGGCACAATCGATAACGTTGATTGTTGACTTCTTCTTAAATAGGCCGCGTTTTCTAATGAAATTCGTATGTCCTTCGAGCTCATACAATGCCTCATCTTCTCTCTATCAATTAAAAGAACACGAAAGGAATGAGCTTGATGAAATAGAGGACATGAAACGTTAAATTCAAATGGCAAAGAGTATCCTCCACAAGGCCTTGATTAAACTACCCTATCTATAATAGCCATTTTCAATAACATATTTTAATTATATCCCTCACATATAGAAAATATAATGTTCTAGGAAAGGTATCGCTTCCTGAATATTTTCCCAAATTATAATTCAATATAAGAGAGTACAAAGAGGTAAAGATAATTTCAAGGCGTGTGACGTCATATCTCAACACGCGTTTGGTTAAAAATATCGAAGCCTATTTTTCTTGTTCTCTCCACAAACACGGTTTATTTTAATGAAATGGCAACTATTTGAAGGTTTAGCAAGTTGAAAAGTCTTCAAATTTCAAAGAAAGGTTTTAAATTCTTAAAATTATTTCAAAATAGAAAAAAAACAAAGAAATTACCTTTGTTAACGCTCTCATGTGATAATCAACCGAAGAGTTTCTGTGGATCGAACTTTCCAATTTGTAAGTTGGCATAATCGAAGGAATTTGTATCTGAAATAAGTGTCTTTTAAATATACTGGGAATGATGACATTGCCACTATCTCTTAAGATTTAAAAAGGTCTAGGCATTGCTATAACTTGGAATTGCTATCTTAAAACGTCTAGGCATTAATATACTCGTAACTTGGAAGAGGCAATGTCATTGCTACTATACTCTGATGATGACATTGCCCCTATCTCTTGAGATTTAAAAAGGTCTAGGCATTGCTATAACTTGGAATTCCTATCTTAAAACGTCTAGGCATTAATATAACTTGGAAAAGGCAAAGTCATTGCTAGCTTAAAATCCTTTCGTCACCACTTTAACTTGGAAAAGGCTTAGTCATTGCTATCTTAAAACGTCTAGGCATTAAATATAACATGGAAACAGCCTAGTCATTGCTAGTTTGAAACGTCTAAGCATTAGTCTTCTTTATAATAAACCCGAAAAAAACCCACACAATCTACCGAATATTGTTTTTGTTGAAAGGATAAAAGCAACTTAGTCTGGATGGGTGACCTGACACAATTAATTAACAGCTATCGACCCAAATAGGCAATGGTGTACGTAGAAGAAACCAAACGTTTACTTTTAATTATTTATTAAATTAATTATTGCACTGCGCATTCACACATATATACATGTTCCTAAGTAAGCTTTCCATGAAATACTGCTACCATACTTGCATATCTGCGTGGATCTCACCAGAGAACACATCCTCTCTCTCTCTCTCTCTCTCTCTCTCTCTCTCTCTCTCTCTCTCATTGACGCTATTGTTATAAATAAACTAAATATGAATTTTCCTAAATATAGTGGGTTCAGGAATAAGTTCTTGCGGTTTTATCAAACTTATTCATTACCATCAACAATTTTAGAAAAACTTCATTTTTAATTGATAACAATATGTAATTTAATCAATAATATATTCTCCGTTGTTAGTTACGACTTCTTCCCAACGTTCAACTAGTTTTTCGATGCCTCTGCAATAGAAATCTCTGGATTTTGATCGAAGAATTCGTCTAACCAGGTTCTTAATTCCACATCAGTATTGAACGAAACGCCGCGCAAATTGTTGGAGAGCGATCGGAACAGATGGAAATCCGATGGAGCCAAGTCTGGCGAATATGTAGGATGCGGCAGAATTTCCCAATTCAGCGTTTGGATGGCGTCTTTTGTCATATTGGCAATGTGAGGAGGAGCATTGTCGTGTTGCAGAAGGACTCCATAACGTCGATGAGGTCGCTTTTCACGAATAACTTCGGCGACTCAATACATTTGTTGAACGTAGAGTTCTGAATTGACAATCTCGTTGTTCACAAGGAGCTCATAAAGAATGATGCCTTCACAATCCCACCACACACACAGCATCGTCTTTCGTGGATGAAGTCCTTGCTTTAATCGCGGAACTGTTTTTTTTTTCGGGGCTAAGCCATTGTTTTCGATGGTTCATGTTAACATAAACACACCACTTTTCGGCGACAGTGATGATGCGTGAAGAAATCTGTCCTTATATCCACGAGTAGCCTTGTGACGAGCAAACAAACTTGCGGCAATCGTGGAGCGTTGAAGTTGTTGCTTTCGCTCAAAGCGTGTGGAACCCATGCACCGAGTTTTTTAACTTTCCCATCGAATGAAGGTGATTCACTACAGTTTTCTGATCACACGCCAATTGTACAGCCAATTCTCTAGTCGATTGACGAGGATTTTCATGAAGAAGGTCGTTCAATCGATCTTCATCCAACTTAATGGGGCAACCAGAAGGTTCTTTGTCATTAAGATTGAAATGACCATTTTTGAAACGTGAAAACCACCATAGAGCTGTCCTTTCTGATAAAGCATTTTCTCCGTACACAGCACAAATATCGCGACGAGCTTTGGCTGCGTTTGCATTGTTCCCGTCTCGATTGAAAATGAATAACAACAAGGGTCGAAAATGCGCCTTTCTTTCAACTTGACATTCCATTTTGAGGGTACAGGACAAAAATTAAATTAACACAACTTTTAAATAAACCGCAATGACTTATTACTCAACTTCAAGACGTAGCCTAGGCAAAGGCCTAATAGTCTACGCTGTTAAGAGACGTAGCCTAACCTTTGCAATTTTTGTTCTCATTATTTATTATTATTTCTTAATATGTGCACAAATCACGTCAATAAAACTTAAATCAACACAACATTAAAAAAACCCGCAAGAACTTATTCCTCAACCTAATAGATTCTCTGACAGTCATACTTCACTATTCAATAATATGCTATATAAAGACAGAGTACCTCAGCATTGGCGAAGTAGCTTTTTGTTGGACGCGGCTTTGAGATTGTGGCATTCAACAGGAAAAGATTCCCAAGATCGAGATGAGTCGTTTTATTTTTCATACTTATGAAGATTTGCTTCTCTGCACGAGTCCATACAAAGGCCGACTGGTAGGAGAAACTCTTGCCCAATGCTTCCACTGAAAATACAAGATCAGTCAAATATATTATATATATGTGCGTGTGTTTAAAAGTCTACAGTGTTTCCTTCACTCTCTACTTATAGCCTTAAATCCTCTGTGTCATCTATGAGTAATATTTGATCGGATATTTCCGAGAAAATACAAACTCTATGGCTTTTATATATTGATGAAAGTTCGTTACAGTCTGTATAGGTTAGGGCAGAGGATATTTTTTTTACCTCTACCTCAGCTTGCGTTAGCTATTAATATTCATGAATCGTTGAGCTTAAAATATGCAACTGCAAACTTACTTTACTATTGAAATATAAGATAAAAAAAACAGGGACATTTCACATTTTAGATGTTCTCAGTTAATTCTAGCATTTGTAGGTCTTATTTTATGGCTGTAATGCAAATTTAAAAGACTTTTGAGATTTTGAGAAGTTTAGTATCTCCCTACAAAATCCGGATAGCTATATAGCAAGGAACTTGGCAAAGATTTCTTTAGGGTAAATGAAACATCTCTATTATGTTACAGTAGAGAAAATCGTTGCAAACTTCCTGAAGTCATTCAGCAAAGGATGAAAGTCCAAAATAGAAGCTTCGTTCAATATACGGCCTATTTGAATGCTATAACTTGTCGAAACGCTCGGTTAATTAAGCAACCTATTAGTTAAACTGAAACACTCAATACCCTCATAAAAATAATACTAAAATGAACTATTCTAGGAGATTAGATGGATTTTATATTTGATAAAAAATTATACATTTTGGCTGTCTGCATTTTTAGATCAACTTGACTGATTTAAACTTTGGTACTATTACGAAATCAAACACCAACTTTGTTCTCAATATGATCACATTTTCAGTTTTTCTAACATCTTTTTTTGAAACATCTTACCAGACATATTGGTCCGACATTTGTGATTCATTCTCGAAAATTGTCCCTGAGACTCAACACTGCCATTGACACAGAGCAATTCCTTGAAGGGAGTCTTGGTTAAGGAATAAATATGATAGCTCATCCCGGGCAACCCTTCTTGAGAACGTCTCTTTCTGATGAACGTAGTAAAGTTCAACGTCTTGGGAAGAGCAACCTCCATTTCGAAGTGGCGGATATCAATTTGGGCCGGTACGTACGGCGATGAGTTGGACGCCTTGGTTGCAATGTCGACTGCAATGGGTTAGAAAACAATCAAAATCAGCTCGAGATAAATAATGAAAGCATTTCAGGGCTAATGAGTAAAACACCGGGAAAGAATCTACGCTCTTAAGATGCAAGGAGCAGATGCTGTCGTTAGCTTTCGTTTCTTGGTTTTAAGTAAAATAATAATAAGCAGGAGAAAACGGACGAACTAAGGATCGCGAGGAAAATTAAAGTGTAATTTAGATGCAATGTGCAGATGATAGATCAGCTCATTTAATCCTGCAACGCATCACTATTCCATTCGATTAGAGTGCCATTCACCCTTCTATTCAATCGGAATCTCGCTATTGATCGAAAATAGGATTTTTTCTAACTATAAGGTGTACTGGGGTCTAAGTGGAGCCTCTTGTACACTGTGGTCTAAATGAAGGCCTTTGCACCTGGGGTCCAAGTGAAGGTCATTACACACTGTAGTCTAAGTGAAGGCTATTGCGCACTGGGATCTAAGTGAAGGCCATTGTACACTGGGGCCTAAGTGAAAGCCTTTCCACAATGAGGTTTAAGTGAAGCCCTTTGCACCCTGAAATGCGTAAAGTGAAAAAAGTATGGGTTCGTTTTGCGAGCCAAAATGACTTGTTTTGTTACCATGAATGCTTGTCTTGATATATTTCGCCAGGCTCTTGGCTGTCATCAAATCCATTTTTCTCTCCGTCTCGGCCTCCGTCTGAGTTTGGCCAAAATGAAGATCCAGCACCTGCAGGAGTAGTTAGTTAAAACCAGCAGAGGAAAGAGACCCCTTAGTGATTTCTAGATAGCATTTTGGTATTACAGTCTCACGAGTGCGATCAGACATCTCAGTAAAACTGGTTGCTCGTGGAACGAATGGAATGGTAAAGAGGTACTAGGTTCGACGAAGGCCATTTTCCTTTCCCATATCTTTGTATTCAACCCTTAATGTTTCAATGCCGCTCACGTTTTACAAGGGATTCCTAGAGTGATCATCAGCATCCCCCAGGGGGCGCGAGGGCCTCAGGGGCATTCAGACGGATTTTTTTTAGTTCCTATGAAAGTTTTAGAAAGTGTGAGAGGCTTTGAAAGGAGTGAAAAACTTGGAATCAAATATTTCCACGCCTCTCAAGTCACGTAAACCTCATCCTGTACCCTGAAGATATGAGGTAAGTACTGGTATTCATTAAGTCTTTTAATATTAAAGGTCTGGGGTCTTAGAGGGCTTTATTATTGGTTAAACATCCCTTTGTGTCTCTAATCATATTTAGATATTTTTATAATTGTGAACATGTGCTTTGCGGGAAAGAGTGTATGCACAAATAAGTTGATGAATCATGAGTGTGCGAGTGAAGTGAGTTTGGTGTTTATTAATAAAAGGGATTGATTAAAGGTAATCATTTTGATGTAATGTTAAATTATGTGAGAATGTCAGATTACAGTTAATGATCTTGGTTACTTTACTGCATCGAGCACGCCTGGGGAAAGCTCTTCATCCTCACCAAGTGCCCGATGCAGTGTTAAGATGGCTAATTATTGCTGTACTAACAGCATACCATCACAGTGTACATTGAAGTTTTCCTTACTAAGATATTGTAATGTTTAGATGTGGTCTTACCTTTTCCGAATGAGTGATTTTCTTTCCTTCCCCGTAATATGTAGCGAAATGGATGCTTTGACCTCTAAGCATTTTCATGTTCTTCATTTCAAACCTCAGGCTCTTTCTAAGGCTTTGGGGTCTCTCGCCAAAGATTAGAAGAGACTGAGATGACGGTCTGGACTCATACGCCATTCCCATCTCGCCCTTTAAGGGGGTTTTCGAACAGGGTAGCTCCAACTTCATCTTTATTTCCTTCTTCCTATCCTTCATTTGGAATTGTCCGCCTATTCTTGCAAGTGGCTTGTGATCACTTGCCTTCTCCATGACTACAGTGATATTGTAATCTCCGAGTGGGAAAATGTCTTTTCTCAGATAATTGGGAGCTGTTATCTCCACGCATGTTTCCAGTCCTACCCTGTCTCTTATGAAAGTTGGTGAACATTTTTGCATATGAATTAATGGGTAATTTTCTTTGGGGGCTATTTTTTCATCTTTCCTGCCAGGCATTTTATTCATCATGTAGCAGCTACCAGTGGCATTCAATAGGGTTAGATTCTTGGATATGTCAATGATCATTTCAACGTCATGCTCTTGTGTGCTAATTTCAAGACTGTTGTTTGCCGCCATCAGCGCCTGAACTCTGGTTCTTAAACCAGATTTTACTCCAAAGGAGTATCCAACGAAAGAGTTCAGATCAAAGGATGTACTTGGTTTTGCATGAACTTTAGACTTTTGGACACTAATATCAGATTTCATTTTAAAGGCAACCACTGCAGTACCAACCATTTTAAACTGAAGAGGAATGCCTTGCGCTGTGGGGACAAAATGCTCCTTGTTAATTTGGAAAGCTCTAGCAGAGTTAACAGTGAGTTTAGACGCCTGAATTATGACTTTGGTAATGAAATCCATTAAGTTTCTTAACCATTCACCCATGTCCATTTCCTGTTCAAGATTAGGGGTAAAGGAACCAAAAAGAACTTCTTGACCAAAAATTCTAATAAAAGTATCCAATTCTGGTCGTCCTGAGCCTTTAAATATGGAATCTACACCTCCCTTCTCATATCCGTTTGCCTTAATATTTTCTTTAAATTCCAATGCTCTTTTGAAAATATCTTCCATTATTTTCGTCCAGGGCATATTGGAGAAGTAGCTCTTAGGTCCAAAGATGACATCCAGCATCCTCTCAAGATCTTCCATTCGAAGTGAAAATTCACCGATATTAATTACATTCTTAAAAAGATCAAGTGTGATATTGGTCTGGAATTGGCGGGGCAAATATGACCCCGAGGTGTAGATAACGCTAGTTTCTACGCCACCTCCAATGTCAAGAGTAGGTAGATAATATGAATAATCGCTGTCAAACGAATGCTTCCTCATGTCTTGCCCATAATAATTTGGAATAATGAAGGACGTCAGGTTATACCGAACTCCTCGTAAGTATGGCGCATCACTTCGCTGCAAATTATGCAAATGCGATAGGATGAAGGACTGAACTGTAAAGAAAATGAATTTAGAAGTGGTTAAGTAGGAATCCTTAGCCAGAAATTAGTAGAGCATTCTTCAAATCCAAGATCCCTCAATGAGGTGGTAACAACTATATCGAGGAACTGAGATATTTCGAAGAAGAATTATGCATGATACTACTCCCCCTCAACTACTTTCTTAGTATTTTATTCAATATCAACGCACATGAGGCTCTTCCTAGGTAACATAAGGGAAGAGTCCACCTGGTACCTAATAATCCAAGACTTTCCGACTCTTCTCTGTAATTTCCGTTCATTTTCCCTCCGCGAATTGTAGCCACATCGGGCATGGTTTTTGGTTCGATGGAGTCCCGATTATGGTAGTTTTTATGGCAGGTGCCATCCCTTGCAACGACCCATGATTCGGACCGCATTTAAACCACATGGCCCCAATGAGAAACGACTCTCAAAACAAGTGCAAATCAATGGTAATAAAAATTTGCTGTAAATTTACCATTTTTGTTACGAATCACTTTGGTTAATAACAAGGTCTGCTGACCAAAGAGTCGCGTGCTCTCACTTATTCTGATTTATGACCTTACAACCTTCAAAACTTTCAATAATATCCAGACTAACCTTGGGAGGACCTTGGCTATTCTATCATTCGAAATAGAATGCAAAACAAGATAAGGGTTTTAAATTTCGTTAGAATCAGCCGATTAGTTATGATGTTATATACGAACTAAATCGACTTAATTACAAGCCTAACAAGGAATATAAATGCAATCACAATTTTAAGGACAACTACAACTAGATCGTTGCAAGATTTCCCGCCTGACCTAGGAATCTTGGATCGAAGGGACCATGACTGTTGCAACCTTTCCAATCCCTGTTTCTTAAATTCATGGTTATTTTTTCCATGTTTGGAAAGACGACCAGAATATGAGTACAATAAAATTAAGCATTTACCGGCCTTGGTTCGGTTTAACCGGCAATAAGACTTGAAAACAATTATCCGCTCAAGAAAGGCGGGTATGCTTGTATTTAGGTGTCTTTCGACGGTATAAGTCATAGAGGACGAAACATCAAAGCTATGGTGTTAGAGAACTAACAAACACTTAGGAGCAGCGCAACAAATAAATGCAGTGGATAGTTGTTGAAAACTAAAACAGGACAGAACTTGGAACTATGACGCAACTGAAACATTCGCTCGTACAGACGGTGCAGTACCAATCGTGTAAAGCAGACGTGGTAACTCTAAGAATTATCCGATTTGAAAAATATCACAAACGTGTAAAAACCAATAACATTGTTTTCTGGCGACCTACAAGTGATGCACGCTCGCATTATATTTCATTTTAAGTTCATTTTTAAAATATTAAATATCGATATAATTTTTTTGTAAATTCCAATAATCTTAAAAAATACTATTAAGGAGCTACTCTCAGAATTACCCCGGCAATTACTTACTTTCAGGATAAAGAGTCGGCTTTATTTTAAGGCTATTGCAATCGCATCATATTGTATTACATATCATTTTTAAGGTAATTTTGAAGTGGGGAGGGGGATCTTATCTCTTATTATGGTCCACCAAACCAACCAAATAAATATAACATAAAAAAGTAATCCCATCCCTCGATTCCCAAGTAGGCGCTACTACTGAGGAGCTACTCACTGGAGTAACCAACCGTTCAGCCAGTCGACTGAGGAGAAGAAAATGCGCCATAATAAGAGAAAAGATTAGGCGTTTATTGTCATATAATTTCCTGGCTAACCTTAGGAGTAATTTGGCAATTATATCATTCGAAAGAGAATCGGCCGATTAGTTATGATGTTATTGCCAAAACAAAATCATTTATTGGCTAACCTTGGGAGGACTTTGGCAATTATATCATTCGAAAGAGAATGTAAAACAACATGAGGGTTTCAAATTTCGTTAAAATAGGCCAAATAGTTACAATGTTATTAAAATAAAGCAAAACGGACCGGCCGACATAGTGAGATGTCGAGTCGCCCGCGACTAGTACAGATCTCTCTTTACAAATTTCCTGCGTGATATGTCCTCGTTGCTATTGCTATTTAAATTCTGGTTAAAAAAATCCTCAACAATTCTTGAGAGTTGACCCTCCATTGCCTTAATCAAAAGCAGGGATGGTGGAAGACCTTTCTTTGCCTTTGTCTTTTACTGTTTTTCAGTCTAAATCTATTCAGATTAAGGACTCAAACAGTTGTCTCTACTTACTGGATGTTAGTAAAAAACTCACCCTAATCGCGCGAAACCAAGGATATATATTTTCCCACAATAAAATCTAAATAAGAATCCTAGCACTTCAGCCTTTATCAATCAGACCCGATTAATAAATACGAGAACGCTCGCAATTTGATTTTATTTTCCCTGTGGGTGAGTAATTTAAATTATCTACTGGATATTAACGGAAACCACGAGAATGGTTTACCTTGCACATCATGGTCTTCCGAGACGTGGCTAATGATCCGGTTGATTTGGTCGTAATCTGCGCACTTGATGGCAGCTACGTAAGAGGCGATCCGAACCTCGGTATTTTCGGACGAATCCAAAGTGACATCCATAAGCTCAGCTGTTGGCTTTGAGGTGAGAAAATATAAGTTAAATCGTTAACAAACTTTATAGATGTAAATATAATTAAGAGCAGATTTTATTCCAGATGTTTACCTGATTATGGCAAGAAGCGTGTCTGTAGGCCTGGGCAGCTGATACTCGAACAAAGACATCGGCACTTTTCGATTTTACACACTTCAGCACGACTCTTTCCACTGAATTGGTTATATTAGCAATATTTCCAATTGTTTTCAAAGCAGCTAAAACTCTGGTCTTCATTGCTTTCTCTGGAACTGACGAACAAGATGAATCAAGGATATTAGTCAACTTTTTAAAAATGCTTTTGATAGCTGCTTCTTCGAGGCAGTCCGGATTGAGTTTGCAGTACTTGCGAACGAGCGAGCCAGCTGCTAAATTCATAGAAGGGGATACATGTTCAGCATGATTTGCAGAGAATAGTGGGAGGACTGCCTCAACGGAATCGATTGACGGGTTACTGAACATATGCAAAGCAATTGTATACATTACAGAACGACCACTAGTAATAATGCCACTTGTAATTTCGTCGACCATCACTTGAATTGCCCCAGCCTTTCCAATAAAGGACATTGCATCAAGGAATACTTCCTCAAGGTGTTTGTGGTTTTTGCAATAGCGTCCATTTCTGATATCTTGCAGAATTTTTCGGAATGAGTTCTCTGGAACTCTGGACAAAAGCCCTGCCATTTTACTCACTTGAGAGGCCGTTTCTTTAGAAACTCCATTTTCAAGACTGATTGCCAATTCTTTAAGAAGGTTTTCAACTTTTGGTATCATTTCTTTAGTTACAGGCTGTGGCGAAACTTGGAAAACAAGGCTAGATGGTTTTGGGCTGTGGTGTACTTCTGGCGTCTTCTTGGTTGGAACGGCTTTCTTGAAGGTAAGGGTCGATCCTTGATGAGCTACCATATATTTCCCCGGACCAATTCTAATAACATTTTCATCCGTACACTTCACCTCGCGCGTTATATTATTAACTTTAGAAATAAACTGAATGCATTCTGATGTCGATTGGTAGATAGGCATTCGTGGTATTTGCATCCACCAAGTAGTGACTGGGTTATCATAGAAAGAGTCATGCTGTTTAATACAATCCTTATGGTTCTTTGTTTTCGTGACTTCCCAGCTGACTAAGATATCCTTCACCGAATAAACTGTTGGGCACCGCCCCAAAACATCAATCTAGAAATGAAAAAATTACAAAAACTTTACGTACATTGATGCCTCATGAGAAAATTCACGGTCCAAAGCACCAAGAAAGAAGATTTACCCCTATACTAAAATCGTTCTAATTGGCGGTGACATGAGCACCAATATCGCTAATTATATTATAATCACCGTAATATCAATCAAATTTAATTCCCTATTTTCCCGAATCTGTTTTATAGCGTGGAGGAAGTTTGCATTAGTTAGTAAATTCTTATTAGGGAGAGTACATGTGTTCTCTCCAACGCTTGAAATGCCATCAATTGACTCCCTGTGTTTAGTCCTCTCCAACTCCTATGATAATTTTTGGTTAACTTTGTTGTTAGTTCGAACGAATCTGAGAGGAAACAACTACAACTTCATCGGTAGGTACCTAATTTTTAATAAATTATTATTGAACCCGATCTCGTTTCATTTATTTCACTCTTTATTCTACAATACATGACTAATTTATATCAGCATTTACCATTAATTGTCATTTGCAACATTTTCGTTAATCCAGTTATTATAATGTTAGTTTAATTACTTTGCTGACGCTTTTCTTTGTATGAAACAAATTGAATGGACTTATGTAATCAAAATTGTTTCTACATTTGTGGTCATTTAGGATTGGCTTCATGACTTACTTCTACAAAGGTCTGATTCGAAATGTCGTCAAAGAGAAGAGGGAGAACGTTCTGCATCGAAGAAATGATACCTTTCTTAAAGTTGAGTCCGGTTGGGTGATCTTCCGTATCAGGGTAGACCTCAGTCACGACGCCATCTTTGAACGTAACTAACACCGGTTTGGCCGCCAGAAGTTCAGTAAAGATGTGATCATCTAAAAGAGAATAAAAACGTGTGAAATAATCCACTGGTATATACTTTTTTTTTTAAATGGGAGACCCAATCTAAGACCTTGGGGTGAGTCCAGGTAGATTTTTAGGAGACTACTTTTCCTACAAACCACTGTGATAAAAATTCTCGCCAAAATCTGAAAATCTTATGAGCCCGCTGATAATGGAGTAAATGAAAGATAATGCGAGCGCGGAACCAGTTTCAAGAAGCCTCATAACTCCGCATAAAAATTCACTTCTCATCTTGTTTTTATGCATTCAAGAATTTTTCGTATTATTTTAAACTATATTCACTTAAGACCGCAATTAATTTCTTATTATCTTAGTTAATCCTATATTAATGTTGAGATAATAACCGTGACGTAAATAAGCACTAATTCTAGTCAATAAAGCGATAGAACTTTTAAAAGATCCTAGAATCCCAAAGCACCACTAAAAGCGATAGATGATGAGATATTCAATACAGTAGGTTTTAGAGTAGTCGGAATCGATAGTAAGTAAAGCCTATTGGGATAGACACAATCTACTTTGTTAGTCTACTAAAGCTTAAGAAAATATGATGGAGACTCGTTTAGGTGAAAAATGATAAGGTTTGCAGCGTTTGAATTAAGCCCGGAAGAATCTTTCGATGATTGTGTTCCTCTGGAGAAATTTTTGTCTCGTAATCATTGACGCAAATTGGTAAAAATTGCCGATTTATTAAAATAGTCATTTGAAATTATCTTCGATGATTCTCTATGAAAATAGTTACCAAACATTTAGCAGGTAATTCTTACCACTACTGAGCTTGGATACGTCGCGTCTCCTTTATCAAAGCGCTAGAATGTATACCATCATCATCATCATCACTTCACTAACTCTATAATTTAAGAACGGGATTTTGGGGAGTATTTGAATAATAATTTAATCTTAGTTTGGTTATGACTTAAGTATATTTTAAATTTTCATCGAGGTAATTTCTAAGAATTTCTTTAGAGTTTGAAAAAACAAAATAGTTTTGTTTAGAAAAAATAAATATGATTATCCGATGCTTTATAATGTTTTAAAAGAAAATGAATTACAATTGGTAAAGTTCATAAAATTTATTAAAATTTAAGTAAGGCTGCTTTTTTATTTCATCTATAACTATATTTTAGTAACGTGATTTTTTAAAAGGGGGGGAATTTAGTTTAGAGTTCCTTTTTAAAATTATTAGAATTGGCGAAGTTCAGAAAATTTCTAAAAATTTAACCATGGCTGTTTTTTTTTTAGATTTTAATCTTAGAGGCGAAGCGCAAGCTCCCCTTAGGGGGGGAGTGGCGAAGCCATTGCCTGGTTATATTTAGAAAGAGAAATTTGACGCGAATGAGCAATGAGACAAGAAACAGTTTTTTTTTAGGGAGAGCAGAATCAAAGGGCGGCACAATGAAGGCAATCCTTTACCGAGAAGACAGAAATAACGCCAGGGAAAAAAGATTTGAAATTCCTGGCCGGGACTCGAACCCGGGTCTGCTGATTTCCAGTAAGATGATCTACCGTTAAACTACCAGGCACAGTGACTCTACCTTGCAGGCTATATTGTTATATAGTTTGCAAGGCAAGGTTTCTGCATCTTTCTTTCTGTCTTCAAAATTGTTTTGAAAGGCAGAAAATAAATATGGCGAAAGCCCTGTGGTGGTTGTTACCACCCGCAGAACTTGTATTAGCTCTTTCTTTATATTTAGAACATATATGTATTAATATAGATAAACCTTCTAAAATAATTAATTTAATTCAACCTTTTAGCTACCACTGAAACTTCCAAATTTAGATGTGAATAAATTTTCCTATCATTCAGAGTAGAATTTAAAATAATCCATACAAGTATTATTATAAATGACTAAATAATAAGAACTATAAATAGCCTAATGGATAAGGCGTTGGACTTCTAAAGCCAAGGTACCGGGTTCAATCCAAAGCTAGAACGGACACAAAACTTAAGCGTACGTGATGGAGCTGGGTCCCTATTGGCACGCGGCCTGAGCCTCCTTCGGAGGCTAGGTACCTCCTTACACAAGTCATGACTAGGCTGCCCAGACGTCCAGCATTTCGCTGGACTGTCCGGCATTTTACTGTTTTTAGATCATTTGTCCAGCAAAAATGACTACTCAATGCTGGACAATGTAAAGTTCGTCTTTGGGAAATGCTACAGCAATGTTTAGGTAAAAAAAATAATTGGTGTCAATTGTCCAGCCCATATTTTAAATAACGCCTTGAAAAGTGCTTGTGATTGTCTGCCTATTGATGTCGAGGTTGTAGTTGTAAAAATCTACTCATTCTTTTACATTTATACAATCAGGGTAGAAGAACTAACAGATATCTTTGATTCTGTTGAAGTGGAGTTTCAACAGATTTTAGGATACAGTAAGACCAGGTGGCTGAAAGAGTTCTTCGACTATTCAAGCCTTTAAAAGTATATTTCTCGTCTCACAAACAATGTCCTACTATTCTAAGACAGTTTTTTGAAAATCCGTGTGCCGAGCCTTTTTTGTATTTTGTACACAATCAGAGTGCAGTATTCCATGATTACATCCTAAAAGTGGAGTCTCAAAAGGCTTCTATGGCAGAGATTGGCTTTATTCTTAAAGACTTAAGGCTGAAATTGATTGAAAGAAAACGTGAGTCATTTTTGCCCTTAGCTGTGGATTAAATGCTGAAGGATTTAGAGAAAGAAGGAAAATTTCAACTAGATTCTTCTTCGCAACTTAATCCTCTGGAGAGAAGTTAAAGAAGCACTTGAATTTATTCTTGCCAAGAGACCCAATTACACAATAAATGATGATGGTCTTTTCGATGAAGTAATTTGTGTTAAGAATTTTGTCACATTAGAAAAAATTAAAGAGTGGAATGATCGTGAAATTGAGGCTGACAGTAGATGGTTGGAAATATTTGCGCATTTCAAAAGTCAGAATATTACATTTGAAAACATTTATCAGGTAGTAGAATTCTTTTTGAGTCTACCAGGATCAAATGCACCAACAGAGAGGGCATTTTCAATGATGAAAAACTACTGGGCGGACGAAAAAAGCAGGTTAAATATAGATACTTTAAAAGCGGCACTATTAACTACATGCAATTATGAGATGAATTGTTTACAATTTTCTGATTACCTAAGCTCAAACATAAACCTCCTTGAAAAGATCCATTCAAATGCCAAGTACAATTCTAGACCAAATTAGGTAAGTGAATATTGACTTATTAATAATTAAAGTTTGCTTGCTACTAAAATTACTTAACTTTTTTTTATTTATATATATATATATATATATATATATATATATATATATATATATATATATATATATATATATATATATATATATATATGTATATATATATAAATATATATATATATATATATATATATATATATATATATATATATATATATATATATATATATATATATATATATATATATATATATATATATATATATATATATATATATATATATATATATATATATGGTATATTTAGTCAATATAAAGCACTAGCCGCTGGTCACAATTCTACGATAGGGCTCTAGTAAAAACGTGTTAAACCACATCGAATTCTATAAAAATCGATTAATTAAAAAGACCTTTTTCCGTAGGATTTCTTTCCTAGGATACTACTCATTTCGGGTCTAGATTTAAGGATCTTTGGAACTCCCGGGAATAATTGAGACGACGATAGCGCCGTTATTTCCAGGGTTTTAGAGCTTTCTAATTAATAAAAGTTACATAGGAATACCCGTTTTTGGTGCAATTCTGATTAAATTAAGTTTATCGATACTTTTTTACTTTTTCAAAGTTCTGACAAAAAATAGGCCGCTAACTTGGGAGCCAGTAGCCACATCGTTAATTGGAATCGCATTATATTAATATATCATTTTGAATGGAATTTTTTTTTCTGAATTAAAATATGATAGGGATTTTTTTTTATTAATCAGTTTTAAAGAAAATATGATTGATTTCAATAGCATTCGGAGGCGAGGCTTATATGTCTGAAGTCAAGAAACACGGTATAAAAACTAGATGCCTAACGACATCTGGCAATCGCCTTTGAATTCGAATCTAATGCTAGGCTTTCGATTTAGGAATACTGCGATTTTATTTAAAAATAGCCGGAGGTGGCGCTATCATCGTCTGAATTTACCATTTTTTCTTATATCTTATTGGGAATGAAAAACTAAGGCATGTTTTTTCTTTGTTAATTATGTATGTGTGATTATGTTAATTAAATAATTGAAACTTACTGTGGTGTCCATTGACAACTGGATTCGAGACTTCGATGACAACTTTGCAGGGAGTTAACCAACTGAATGACACGTCCGCACTCCAGGTCAATTGTGACTCTGCTGGGGTTCGGATTCCTTGAAGAACCACCTCGGAATGTCCTTTATATGAGTACAAATAGGTGGTTCCTGGTTTGTAGCCATACTTCATGGAACCATAGTTATTAAACATACACCCACAATCGGAGCTGCATCTTGAGGTGCTGTCCAATGGTTCTGAAGTACAAATAAGGGTAGTCATTAATTCATTTATACCGTTTCAGTTCGAGGGGTAGAAAAACCTGGGGTGTTTAGGAAGAAAAGAAAGTGTTTGCAAGAAAACAGAGAAGGGAAAAATCGAACGGGATCATTATACTCAATGTAGGAAGGGAGAAAAAGCGATCAGACAGAAGCATCGGCAAAGGAGAGAGACGAAGAGTGCTAAGAATAACGAATATTCTTGTAAAAAAAAAGACATTAAAGTCTTGGGGTTACAAAGGCATAAGAAAAAAACCTCCTGAAGCAAGTGGGTATATAGTGATTCTGATGTAGGAACTTTGATCCCTCTAGTGGACGAATGAGAGAGAGAGAGAGCGCGCGCGAGAAAGAGAGAGATATATAGATAGATATAGAGAGAGAGCGATAGAGAAAGCGCGAGAAAGAGAGAGAGAGAGAGAGAGAGAGAAAGAGAGACCCTTTGAGCGGTTTATTCTATAGGGATTTTGTATTTTTCACTTCTTCCTTTCTAATCTTTAATATTTTATGGCATTTGCTTCAAGAAGATCTTATCCTCAATCCTTCTTCATAACAATTGGTTTGTCTATTTGCGGTAACCATGGAAACCTCAATAATGACCTTGGGGCCTTATCATTACCCTCTACCGTCACTAGGATACAAGGTACATAAAGCCTGTTAGCAGCCCTGAGGTCTGGATTATTTGTCCACGTCCGTTCTCGCTATTTGTTCCTCCGTCTGTCTAAATACGGGCCTACACCAATGGAAACACCGTTACTTCATTTGAGGGAAGTTAAGCCACAATCAACGTGGTTAGTCGCAAGATAGTGTCCCGATGCTGTAGGCTTTGCCTTACTAATCAACTCTAGGTCCCAAATGGGAAAAACTAGTTCAAATCGTTAACTATAAACTAGTATCAAAAGCTACCATGTCTGGAAGGGAAGGAGCCAGGGGAGTTGAAAGCGCACATCTGACGACTCCAACCAAAGGCATGTCTCCGTAATTAAAAATTGGGTCTAGTGAGTGCGAAGCTACATGAAAATTGCAAAATATAAACACTAACAAACCTGCGGCAATGAATTCATAATGTATTACATGAGCTTGTCAAACTACAGGGTGGTCCGAAAGTATTGTGTCATCCCTTGTTAATATTGTTTTAATTTTCTATTTCAAATTTTGTTTTAATTTTTTCTTTAAAATATAGATTTAATTTTCTTTTTTCAAATATTGTTTTAATTATCTTCCAAATATTGTTTTAATTTTCTAATTCAAATATTGTTTTAATTTTCCTTTTCAAATATTTTTTCATTTTCTATTTCAAATATTGTTTTAATTTTCCTTTTCAAATATTGTTTTAATTTTCTATTTCAGATGGCTGACACGAGCTCCTCCAGTTTAGAAGAGAGGTTGACTGAAAGTGTATGTGCACATGATCGTGTACATTCTGGCAATAGAAAATTAAAACAATATTCGAAAAGGAAAATTATAACAATATTTGAAATAGAAAATGAAAACAATACTCGAAAAGGAAAATTAAAACAATATTTTGAATAGAAAATTAAAACAATATTTGAAATATAAAATTAAAACAATATTTGAAATATAAAATTAAAACAATATTTGAAATATAAAATTAAAACAATATTTGAAATATAAAATTAAAACAATATTTGAAATAGAAAATTAAAACAATATTTTAAAGAGAAAATTAAAACAATATTTACAGGGGGTGACAAGACCTTCGGATCTACAATGTAGGCGCCCCCGTTAGGAACAAACTTAAGACTCGGGGCTCCAGAGTTTGGATTCGAACGTCTTCGTCCTCGCTGATTCCCGGGGTCTCTGCCGATGCGAGCAGATCCTTATCGATGTATCCACGACCGAGGCTCATCAAACCCGGGACTTTTGATCCAAGACAAACAACAAGGAAATTCTGAGTTGGTATAATCGATTTGATAAGTTCTGGTGTACATGTTACTGTTGTGAAAAAAAACAGCCGTTTGCCTCTTTTTAGCATTTTAGGTTGATGAGATCCATTGTTACAAGGAGTAACAAGGAAAAGAGGTAACCTATTAGACCTTACGATCCATTCAAAGAGGGTCCCTTGTAGTGAACACTTCTGCAGGCGCAGTCCTCTAAAGGGTCAGATTGACACTCTAGAAGAGCACTCGCGCCACGCTTCAAGTCTTCAAGGGGCTATTTTTCAAGACTTTGTCTAGTCTCGACTTGAACTATTCAACAGAATTGCTGTTCACAACTTCCACTGGAAGTGCGTTCCAAGTGCCGCAGATGCTATATGTGAAAAATTTCCCACACAGATCACGCTGGTGACGCTTCAGTTCAAGTTTGTAGCCGTGATTTCTTGTTCTGCTCTGGATAAGCTGGAAAATATTCCTGTAGTCTACAATGTCAAAGCCTCGAAGTATTTTGAACACTTCGATAAGCTGACCACGCAGTCTCCGGGTCTCCAGCGAAATCAAGTCAAATTCCCGTAATCTATTTTCGTAACTCTTGGGTCTGATAGAGGGAATCAGTTTGGTTGCTCTGGCTTGCACACGTTCCTATCTTGCGATATCCTTTTGAAGCGAAGGACTCCAAAATTGTACGGCATACTCCAGGTGCTGTCGGACAATGGAGTTATACAAACAGAGTACTATCTCCTTGTTCCGATACCCAAACTGTCGCTTTATATAACCTAGCATCCTTGGGGCTTTCGTCTCCGCCTCAATACACTGCCTCGAGAACTTGAGATCACTAGTTATAGTTACACCCAAGTCCTTCTCAGTAGCGATGGATTCAAGAGCAGTGCCCTTAAGGATATATACTGCATATCGGTGGCCGATATGCATCACTTTGCATTTGTTCACGTTAGAAGGCATTTGTCACGTGTCCGACCACTCCCCAATCTTCCCAAGATCATCTTTCTCTCTTTCTATTTTACATTTTCTTATGTTCTTCTTTTTTTTATTTACTCCATTTGCCTTTCTTAGTAGCACCATCACTATGGTCTCGCCCCTAAAATTAATATTTGAATTATAAATTTAAACTTCAGAGTACCTGTACTATTTGTATCAACTAATTCTGTGGGATTATAATACTATCTCCTCCAGATTTAAGGTTCTATCTACATATTTATCCACCTCTTTTCTTATATCCCTCTTCTCACTTAATTTAAATGCCCCGTTAGTTACACTAGGGTTTTTTTTGCCTTGAAAGTAAAAATCTTTAATTTATTTCTGGTACTCACTTGCCAGGGCGATGCCCAAAAGGGTCACAAATATATACACACGCAGATGGTCCATGGCAACTTCCACTTGCGAGGAACTTTACCACGACTATGCCCAGAATCGCGCGATACCCATTTTTTATATACCCACCCTGTTGATAAGCGCAGGCCTCTAGCGTTTCGAAGGGGGAAGGAGGGGGGCGTGGAGGGCCATTTTTTATTGCGTAATTCAGTATAAAATTTATGCCTCAATGATGCAATATGATGAAAAACCTAGTTATTTTTTTTTAACGCAGTAATTAATCGTTTTTTTTAATTATTTCTTCATTTGAATATTTCTTCTCGATGTTTCGAAGTTTTATTATGACAAATATTCATATTGGCTAATTTTCCGATAACAAAAATAAATATGATTAATATAAAATTCGATCGGGATTACTTTCACGTCTCTTTGGCGCCGTGGCAACACCGATTAGAAATCAATTCGATCTCCTTTGTTCTTTCAACTGTCGCAGTTGCGTCTCGCAATTATTTTCTTCACTTTTCCTAAACTTAAGAGGTCATTGAG
Organism: Ceratothoa steindachneri; assembly: GCA_963969495.1. NCBI lineage: Eukaryota > Metazoa > Arthropoda > Malacostraca > Isopoda > Cymothoidae > Ceratothoa > Ceratothoa steindachneri. The sequence goes on along the minus strand of OZ018336.1, from coordinate 20,224,800 downwards.
TCTTTAATGAAATATTAGTAATCGCTTCATTTGGCTGTGCCTTCTTATTATTTGTTCTGCTCCATCGTCTGTGCTGCGTGGATGATTGTACTTTCTCTACATTTGCTCCGAGAATGTGGAATCTTCTGCCTCATCTGTACACTCATCTCCTTCCTTCAGTGCTTTCAAGCGCTCATGATGACTCGCCTTTTCTCTCAAACATTTCCTTAGCTAATAGACATAGGTACTCTGTGAAAGCCTATGGCCTTAAAGAACTCTGTATTCCGCTCTAATTGATTTTCCAATCTAATAAGTATCTTTACCAGTGTGTGTAGAGCTCATGCTAGCCGAGTGGATACGGCGTTGGCCTCCCAACGTCGCGGTACTGGGTTCGATTCCGAAACCCGGCATGAGCGGACACAAACGTAAGCGCACGTAGACATCTGGCTACCGATTGGTGGACGCGCTGTGCTCACCCCGTTTTCGGGTGGGTAGATCTTACACCTCACACAAAGCCAATCACAACACTGCTTTCTTTCCTCTCCCGCCTTCACAGTTTCAAGGAAACCTGCCGAAGGATATCTATATTCACGTAGCTCTGAACAGGTCCCTCTTCCCCGAACGGGGTAGAGGGACCTGTTCAGAGGTACGTGAATATAAATATCCATCGGCAGGTTTCCTTGGGGAAGAGGTACTTCCTGGCACCTCTTCCCAAAAGAGGACCGGCCCCTGGGGCCCTCGGGCCAACCAGCGATTGTCATTTTGACCTTAAATAAAAAATTTCATTATCATGGAAGGATTGGCGCTAACTAACCATTGTTGTTAACAGTAAGTCACTGTAAACTCGAATCTGATGTGTTATCTTTTATTGATTTGTATCCATCCATCGTTAAATATTTTAAACGTCGTAGGAAACTTTGGTTTTTCTTGTGACTAACTTTCAAATTCACCGCACACTCCAAACGTACAGATTCTTTTCAAATCCGTTATCGTAATCAAATATTATTATCAAACATTTTCTCATCCTTTAATTTAAAGTTTTCAAACAAGAGACTTTCCGATCTGCAGCAAACTTCTCTTTCAAACACGGGAATTTGCAGTCGCACACTAGTTGTCTATATTAAACTTTCAACTCCTTTATCTTCAAATATTTAAAGAATCAAATTCACCTCTTTCTACAAGTATCTACCGACTAACGATAGAATTTGATAATCAACTCGACTGGATTTCGACTGTTGAGTATTGGGTTCGACCCACTCTGAGAGCGGAGAGGTGAGGAAATTTGGTGTTTATATGGAGGGAGCTTCCGTTAATCTCGGTGGGGCTCCGAGTCTGACGCATGCCCGTAGGCACCTTCAACCAGGTCTTTGTATCCACACTTCCCTGACTTGGCAGGGTGGCTCTCTCTTAGGCCACAAAAGGAGTTCAAACGGTAGGTGACTGGGGTGGGGGAAAGATCACAGCACTAATCCTTGTTCCAGCACCTTCACTCCTCTACTAGTATCAGCCCCTAGTGATCTCCCCATTATCAGTGATGGTCATAGTGTTCTTTATGTTGGTTCCATTATCCGGTAACTCCCACCTGGCCCCTATACCCACCAGAAAAAATAATGGGTGGAGGCGATGATAATAATATTAATATCCAACTCCAAATTTAAGCTGTCAGTCTGCTAAACAACTCAAGCCGCCATTATTGCTTCGATCTGCAGGTCTAGCTAGATGTGTGAAAAGAGACTTCCTCTGGTGGCTATGGAGAAGTGAAAGAGGGGGGAAGAGTGTGGGACGGGGAGGGGGATCAGCCGATCGCCCCTTTTCAACTTATATCACTTCATATCATTATTTTCAGGAGTTCGATGCCCGGTTCATTATCAAGGGGCTCTCCAGTATAGGCAAGAATGCGATGGAAAAGAGAGAAGAAGAAAAAATAAAAGCGAATGAGCCAAAAAAAAAAAAAAAGCGGAATAATGAAAAGATTTGGAATGAAGAAGTTTGCTGCCACAAAACTCCAGCTCAAGGAATGATGAGGGATGTGGGGCGCTGTAAATAACCCCTGGAAGCAAATCCGTACGAGGGTCGCTGGAATTTCGAAGGGCGAACGTGCTGAGGAGGTGATTTCACGATACTATTTCCCCCGTTCGTCCTCCAAGTTCTCCTTCGCGTCGCCCGAAGCGATCCAGGAAGACAGAAATATGACGAGAAACTCCACCAAAGCGTTTAAGTTTCATTTACGCCTAAACTAATCACTTGAGAAGTACCTGAAGGTGTGGAAGCATCGTAGCATGGCAAGTTAGATCAAGCATTAAAAAAAAAGAGCCTTGAAACAAAGAAAATACAATTCAAAACCTACGGATGGTATTTTCTTCAGTATTAAGGGCATTGTTTGGCATTATATATATATATATATATATATATATATATATATATATATATATATATATATATATATATATATATTAAAGGTACAATTCATCTGGAGGTATATCCACCAGAACACTGGGAAAATGGATTGGAAGATATGTGTGGAGGGAACATGAAAGAGAGAAAGATGGATAAATCTGTGCCGTTTGGTGAATGATTCTTTGAAAATGAGTTCTAATCTTGAACTGACACGATGAAGAAACGGTGTAGGCGGCTATTCCTTTGAGGAATTTGAACCTGCTACCTTCGAATGTCTTTCACGAGGGGGCGTAGTGGTGGTGGGGGGGGGGTATGCATCTCGCCTCTCGGTGTGAGTTCAAACCCTCACTTCTGAGTGAGTGATTTTCGCGAGGATTCGTTCAGGAGATTTTTTAAATCACCTCTCGCGCCTCCAGGACGTGGGCTTCGAGTGGTTAAAGATGTGGGAGAGAAAATTTGTGTGAACCAGCGAGGTCAATCACACTCAACTGGGACAGAATGGGTGTTGGGGAAAAAGGAAAGGCGAAAGAGGACAGGGATGAAAAAAGACTGAGTGAGGGCCTCAATTGTCTAACCCATCCTTGGTGTTGCATGGATCAAATGGAAACAGAAAGGCGGATTTGAGTTCCTTGTTTTAGACTGGATTCACTATGGGGTTCCTGTGGCCGCTGCCTTTTCTCTCTCTATTCGCAGGTGGTGTCTCCAGTCTATTGCGAGCCATACTACCTACACATTAGTTCCCCAATGGGGGCACCTTTCAGAGTTGGAGTGTACAAGTTTCCTTTCTTTTCTCTTCTTTACCTTTCCTTCTCAATCATGTTTACTTCCCACCGGTTTAGAAGAATTGCGCGTCCTCTCAGTTCCAACTGTCCCAAATAGTCTCTTCTTTTGGCTACTCAAGCTATGCACCTTCTTCATATTTCCACTTTCCCCAGCGTTACCACTTTTTATTCGGGTGGAGATGCCTCCGTTGGAATTCATTTTTTTAAAGAAATAAAATAAATGCATCTCTCGTTATCCTCTCCGGAGCTGCGTCTCATGCTTGATTGATATCCACCAAGTCGATTCGTCGTTGGTCATGGAGTCAGTGGGTTCCGGCATTTTCTACGTAGTTTTGGCCTGCTATTCATTATAAGAAAAAAAAAAACCGACCTGTGGACTTCCCCCCTTCCATCTTGTGCCTATCTATCCTTCGTTCGTTTGTCTACCCCTCTTGGGCTGTCTATTTATCACTTGTCTAGGTGTGTCTTTTCAGTTTAAATATCTTCAGTAAATGTTTTGAGAATTTTTTGTTGAAACTTGAACGAAATTGGGCATTACTCCCGGTTTTCCCGATTTTCTTGCACTCTTGAAGATTCTATGGACACGTTTACGAATACAATCCCCTACTTTGTGTTGGGCGGGAGGGTGGATGCACATTTTAGTAGTGAGGGGTCAGAAAGGGTGATCATTCGATCTTACCCTTACCCCCCTTCCATCTGGAGGGGTTTGGAATCCTTTTTTCAGTTACACATTTTCAAAACGCAGAGAGCAACGAGACACCATAAGAAGTACGTACTCGTATTTTGGCGGGCAACTCTTTCACGCAAAGAGGAAACGGAACAGCATCTCCTTCTAGATTTTCTTTAGCAATCTCATTTCACATTTTCCAATTATTATTATCTCTCACCCCTTAAGTATAATGTTTTAAGTGACAGTCTAAATTAACGGTAAATTAATTTAGGCTTTTTACGGGAATAAAGTGAGTGTCTAGTTTCATTATTTTGTAGTGGCTTAACATTTTATTGTCAAATAATTTGCGTTGCCGGAAACTTCGGTTCTCTTGTGCTTAATTTCAAATCAGACAAACCCTTTTCAAACTGCAATGTTCAGCCTCTTTTCAAATTAATTTTTTTCTATCAAACTTTAACACCTTTATTTTCAGATATTCAAAAAGTCAGCTTTTATCCCTTTCTATAATTAACTACCAACTAACGAAAGAATTTGGAACTCACCTCATCTCAAAGCATCTCTGGGAAGGCATTTATCTTTTTCAAAATAAACAGCCCAGATATACTCGTAGCTGTTGATACTAACATCATAAAATCTTCGTATGGTGGTTGGGAGCTATTATTTATCCATAGCATACTCTAGGGATTGGTTAGCCTTTTGTCTAGTTACACTCTGGAGTCAATAGCATAATGGGGTATAGGCCAATTGAATATATAACGGTCTGGAGCTGGTCTTTTGATCACAGCAAACTCTAGGATAGACATATTGTCAATAGCACACTCTAGGGTGGTCTACTCTCCAAAACACACTCTTGGGTTGGTCTATAGTACAGAGATGGTCGATTGACCTTAGGAAATTCCGGGGATGGCCTATTATTCATAGCAAACTCTGGAGCTGACCTATTGTATTTAGCAAACTCTGTAGCAGTCTTATTGTCATTAGCTATATCTGGGGTGCCTATTGTGCATAGAAACCTCTGGCACTGCTGTATTATTCTTCCAATATTCTCTGAAGCTGGACCATTACTACATTGCATACATATTATCTGGGGATGATCTATCGTAGATATCACGCTCTAGATCTGTTCTATTATCTATGGCACATTCTAGGGCTGACTTATTGTCTGGTGTGGCTGACGTATTATCAAAATCACAAACTGTGTCTGGACTATTGTCCATAACATATTATGAGGGTGCCCTATTGTCCATACCACAGCGACAAGCCAATTTTTCAAAGCCCACTCACGGCTGGCCTATTGCCCATAACTGCCTTATTGGCTATATCACACTCTCAAGCTAGGCTAAATACCATAGCAAATTCCGAGTTGGTTTATTTTCCATATCACACTCTAGGGATGGTTAGCCATAGCACAGTCTAGAGGTGCCATATTATCAAGATCACATACCATGTGGCTGGTCTATGGTCAATATCCCAAAGTGGGGCGGGTTTTTTGTCCATAGCGGACCATGAGGCTAGACAATAATAAATAGCAATTTCGTGGGATGCCTATTGTCCATATCAATTCTGGGCTGGCATTTTGTTCAAAGTACACTCAAAAGATAGTCCATTGTCCAAATAATACTAAAAGGCTTATCTCCATGTAGAGGGATCCACTAAAATAGTAGTATTTCCTCACCTCCTAAGATATTACTTTGGGAGAGAAAGCGAGCCGTTACTTCCCTCTTCTCCCCTCCGAGTTCACCGTTTTTGAACTTGCCACCAGGTCACTGAGAAATTCACACCGAGGCATGACGCTGAAATTGAAGGTTATCTCCCCGCCGTCCTTAATCCCCCGTCCCCCCCGAGTCGGGAGTTTACTCATCTATTTTGTAGGTTTGCCTCGAACAACTTTTATGACTCCAGCCGATGGTCGATCTCTCAGACCCGCTGAGTCCGGCCTCTTACACTTTCCCGTAAGGACACGCTCGGTTGAACCGGCCGATAATGAGGGTTCGGGAAGGCCACCCTCTCTCTCTCCCTGTTTTGGAGAAATCCGGTATATATGCACCATCCCAAGGATTACTCACAGATTCGGTTAGACGACGCTTCCCCGAACAGAGGTTCGATTCAACGACGCCCTCTCCCGAGAAGTGTTTAACGACGGTCGCAGGCTACGGAAGAGCTGGACATCACACTCGTATTTTCTGGTCAGGGAGAAGAGTTTCTTGAGGCAACGTCAGCCTTTCTCAACCGCCTTCGGATCAAGGATTGGAGAAGCCGTCCTCCGAAGTTCTTCTGGTGACCTCTTGAGGACAAGAGGCCCAATAGCTCGTTCAATCCGAGTTTGGAGAGGTCCCCCCCTCTCCCACCGAAGTTCGCCGGTGACCTCTTAAGGACAAGAGGCTCGTATCTCGCTAAATCAGAGTTTGGAGAAAGTAGCATCACCTTCTTCGGGTTCCCAGCTACACCCGTGAGTAGCCAAGGTCACCAAGACCCCTTCCCCCCCGCCCCCTCAAGTTCGCCCCGCTTTACTCTCGAGGTTCAAAGGAACTAAATCGCTCACTACCCTAAATCTCCAATTATAACCATTTAATAACCCTGGTTATCTAATTAGTATTCAGAACCTAATTCCGTCTTATTCATGTATTTATATATCCATATTTATTGTGTACCTTTTATCTAGTATATATTAAAAATATATTTTCGTCATTATGTTTGGAATATCCCTTGGTCACGCAGCTGCAGCTATCTATTCAAATCGCACTCTTAGAACAATAACAGTTGTTGCCTTGCTTTGCCTACCATAGAGCCTGTGTGCGTATATTCCCGTACATTTGGCCATACTTCGACATTTCCTATTTTCTATAACGCAATCTGCCCTTAGCATACTTTCTGTGGTTGGCATATTATTTATAGCACTCTATGGATGCTCTATTGTTCATAGCGCCCACTTAGGCTACCATATTTGCAATATTAAACTCTGATGCTACCTATTGTCCATAGAACAATATTGAGCCCATTGCTTGTCAGGTGTTGGCCTATTGTCAAACGCACAAACTGGGTCTTATTGCCCATAGTACTCTATTGGACTGACCTATTAGCCTGATGCTAGCATATTGTTAGTAGCATACTCCGGGTTGGCCTGTTGCCCATATCAGACTCTTGGGAAGGCAGATTGTCCATAACAAATTCTGAGCTTGAACTATTTTCCATACCAAACTTAGAGTTGCCTATTGTCCCTAGCACATCCTTGGGCTGTCTATTATAGATAGCAGACATTGGTGCTATTTTAGTGTCCATAACACACTTTGGTGCTGACCTTTGATTCAAAGGAAACTCAGAGTTAGCCTATTGTCCAGAGTAGAATTTGGCGATGGCTTGCTGTCCATGGCAAACTCTAGAGTGGGTATATTATCCATACAACACTTTTATGTTGGCCTAGTGTCAATAGCAGACTCTAGGGTTAGTACTAAGGTAAGTTGGCCTATTGCCTATATCACACTTTGGTCTCTATTGTTCATTGACCACTTTAGGGCTGATCCCTTGTCCATTCTTATTATTCGGAAACTCAGTCTGGGGTGGGCCTATTGTCCATATCATATTCTCCGGCTGGTCTCTTTTCCATAGCACACGCTTGGACTGGCCTATTGTCTATATAACATTCCGGTGTATGTTATCAATAGCTCAATTTTGGATTGGCCTATTGTTTATATCGCACTATGAGATGACCTATTGCGTAAAGCTTAATAAACGCATTCCAGGTGATAGTCTATCATGGACTGGGCTAGTTTTAGTCAAGTGTGAGTCAGGTCGCGAGCGACTCTACATCTCACTATGTCGGACGGTCAGTTGATCGCCGTTTTGCTTTTTTTTTTGTAATAACATCATATCTATTCGGCCGATTCTAACGAAATCTGAAAACTTTATCTTGTTTTACATTCTCTTTTGAATGATATAATTGCCAAAGTCATCCTAAGGTTAGCCCGGGAATTATTTTGTTATAGTAATAACATCATAACTATTCGGCCGATACTCTGCTAGACAAGACTAGGCTATAATATGTTATAATCTGCTAGACAAGCCTAGAATGGGCTATACTATGCTAGGCTATTATAGGCTATGCTAAGCTATGCTAAGATATAATGTACAAGGGTAAGATATACTATGCTATTTTAGGCTATAAAATGCTATGCTGTGATAGCATATAGTATGTTAGGCTAGACAATACTAAGCTATGCTTGACTAGGGTATAATAGGATAATATAGGCTATAGTTGTCTAGGATAGTTAATGCTAGGCTAGGTTATACGATGCTAGGCTATGATAAGCTATATTAAGTTAGATGGCGCTATGCCATACTATGCTAGGGTAGGCTATAGTATAATAGACTAGGGAGGGCTATGCTATGCTATGCTATGCTATGCTATGCTAGGTAATAGTATGTTAGGCTACGATAGGCTAGCTAACCAAGGCTATAATAGGCTAAGCTATGCAAGGTTATTCTAGTCTAGGGTATGGTATGCTATACTAGCCTAAGATATACTAGGCTATGATACCCTTGGGTATATTATGTTAGGTGTGGTCATAAATCAGAATAAGTTAGGGCACGCGACTTTCTGGTCAGCAGACCTTGTTATGTATATCTTCTTCTTCTTCTTCTATTCTTCTAAACTATATTTTAAGAACGTGATTTTTTGAGGTTAGGTGAATTAAGAATGGGAAAAGTTTAGAGGTCCTAACTCTCCCCCTCCCCCTCTTTTTCCCCTCCCTTTCCCCCCTCCTTCTCGTTTCTCTCATGACCCTACCTCCTCTTCCCTCTCTCTCCTCCCCCTCAACTCTTTTCCCACTTCTCCCCCTCTCAACTCTCTGCCCTCTCCCTGATAACTCTATCCCCCATTTTATCTCTCCCCCTCTCCCTATAACCTCTCCCTCACTATCCTACTCCTCCTTCCCTTCTCCCCCTCCCCTCTCCTCTCTCCTTCTCCCCCCTCAAATAATCAGTAAATTAAATATATTTTATACCACAACAATATAAGAATTTCAAACAATGGTTTATATATATATATATATATATATATATATATATATATATATATATATATATATATATATATATATATATATATATATATATATATATATATGGTCACCCCCCAAAACGGGCCCCAACTTTCGATAAGCCTCATTTCTTAATTTTCTGCAAGGATTGAATGAAACTTTGTTGATAACTAGTTTATTGTGTTTAAAAACATCATATCCAAACATGAGAGTCTTTGGACTTTTCTTCTTGATTCTAGAGCTCGTGTTCGAGATGACCTCCATTTAGCTCTGTGCATTTATTGAGGCGCAGCACAAAGTTGTCCATGACCTCCTTACAAACCGACCGACTAATGGCTCTGATCTCCTCCACGATGGCTTCCTTGAGTTCCGTGATGGTCCTGGGTTTCCCTGCGTACACTCTGTCCTTAAGGCCGCCCCAGAGAATGAAATCTCGCGGCTAAGTTGTGGGCTGTGAGGTGCCCACTCAAAATCAGTCTTGAGACTGATCACACGGCCACCAAAGTTCTCTTTGAGCCAATCTCGGGACAGGTTTGAGGTGTGAGAGCTTCTCCATCTTGCTGGAACCAGAACTTCCACGTAAGCGACGGGAACAGGGTCTGCAGCTCCCTCTTGAAGGTTTTGAGGACCTCAACATACCGCTCCTTGGTGACTGTCACTGTGGCGCCAGATTCCTCGAAGAAGAATGGTCCGATGATGCCTCTGCTTGAGATTACAGTCCATACCGTGCACTTAGGGAATTGTAGGAGCTTGGTTGCTACCTCATTTGGTCTGGAGTTTCCCCAGAAGACATTTGTCTTCAAGTTTACCTTTCCTTCAAGATAGAAGTGAGCTTCATCTGAGGTCCAAGGGAGGTTAAGGAAAGTTAGGGTCTCCTGAATTTTCTCCAGTATCTTGACTGTCATAGCCTTTTTCTGCTCCTTGTCTGAGGCTGTAAGGGTCTGCTTCGTCTGTATTCTGTATGGTTAGGTCTTTACATCCATTACTAACACTTTCTTGCAAGTCTCACGGGATATACCGAGGGACTGACTTCGATTGCGCACAGAGCGTTTTGGACTATGCTCAACTGACTCTCTCACGCTCTCGACTACCTCAGCTGTACGTTTCCTGGGGCGTCCTGAATGGCTTGGACGGTTGTCACTAGCTGCATTGAGGTTCTCCACTGTCCCATAGTTCTTGAAGTGGTCCACCCAGTCCTGAATTCTGCTCTTGGAGGGGACTTTTTCACATTCGAACTGATGCACGAAAGTGTCCTGCACTTTCTTGAACGAGCCTGTCTTGTAGTAATGTTTGACGCAGTTAATTTTTGCTAGCGCCAATTGATATCTAGTTGTGTTCACAGGGGTTGCTTCTGTCATGTCTTGCAAATTAATGGTGGTTAGTGAATGAATGAAGGATATATCACAAAAAGTGTGTGCTGGCCCGTTTTGGAGGGTGTGACCCTGTATATGTAAAGTTGGTCAAAATATTTTCATCGTAACAAGTTTTGTTGAAAACGACGGCTAATTTCGCATTCGTGATTTTCTTATCACATCTTTCGATTTGCCTTATATTTGCTTTTATATCTGGATTGAGCTCGTGGATAAGTTCTCCGAAATTCATTAAAAGTCAGTTATTAAACTTAAAAGAGGGAATAAGAAAAGATTCCTTTAGTAAAACACTATTTATCTTACGCGTTTCGATACACATGTATCATCTTCAGAGATTAAAATAAATATACTATCACCAGGTAGTTGTGATTGAGTATTTCAAAGTGGTTTCTTATGTAGTCCGTTTCTGTATTTCTTTCTACTTTCACCCCTACATTTAGGGCTCTTTGCCTTAGGTCTGTATTTATCGCCATCTTAGCTTCTTCATGAGGTGCTTCCCTTTTATTTTTCTTTCTTTTGTTATTACAATTTTGCTTTTTTGGATATCTCCTCCAGAAGTGTGGGTGCGTACATGATCTTGGGTCGGATATAGGTTGAGTATTTTTTTTTATCTTAAAATTGGAGATTTTCGAAGCGGAAAATACTTTGAAGGACTTCTTTGTTCGCGTTATTATATTATTCAGTTGTTTAGCGTAACCATTCCTATTAAGTTTTAATCCCCAAACTGTGGCTGATGTTTTGGACGCATACTTTTCCTCACTTACCTCTACCCATGCAGGGGTTTTTTCCCCCTTATTATAGGGATGATAGTGAATTTGTTTGAATTCGTCATGATTTTACAGCGGCGTTAGTATTCATTAAGGTTCTCAATTTCCCATAAAATAATCCTGGTTATTGTTCTTTCATTTTTATATGGGGACACCATAATATGTGACATGTTATCAGCGAACTCGGTGCAAATCGTTTCCTCGAGCCTAGGGTTCGGAAGTTCTCTAAAGTAAACCAAATACAATAGGGAACTGATGCACCCACATTGGGGAACTCCTTCAAGTTGAAATATTGGTCCTTGGAGGTCATATATTGTAATGAAAGCCCTTCAGTCCATGACCCCCTTGCAGATTATCTTTTCTAATTTTTGGTTGTCCCAGTTGTAATATCTTGAAGTGCAGCCCTCGACGCCATACCTTATCGAATGCTTGCTTGACATTTCTCATCTGTATGGCAGAATACTTCTTCTCCCTTTCTATCTTTGCTAATTGCTATGTAATCATTGGTAGACATTCAGATTCTGGGTCCAGCAAAGACTGCACAGTTTGCAATGATTTTCTCCTGTATTTTTCCTCCAAATTCGAGCAGAGAATTCGGGCGATAATCTGGCGGTATAGTTGGAGTTTTCCCTGCCTTTGGGACGAAGCTATCTTAGATAGTTTCCATTCATCAGGTTTGAGTACCACATTCAACGCTTTCAGCAGTCATTGCCTTATATAGTATGGTGAGACATTTATAAAGTTTGCATTCGTTAGCATTGCTTCCCTTAGCACTCTTGGCTTAAACGATTTTAAGTTTTCCATTAACTCTTGTGGGAAATCTTTCTTCCCCTAGCCTTCAAATTGTACTTTCTGGTGTAGCATTGTTAAAGGGATAAATGTGTTCAATTTCACTATTTAGTCGTTCAATGATTTCATTTTCGAATTCTATGTCATAACTTTCATTTTCCTCTGGTGTAATTTTGAAAAGGTTGGACCAGTACTCTCTAAATTCTTACTCAATCTCTTCTGATGCGGTAATTTCTTCTTGTCATTGCTGGGGGGGGTTTTTTTTTGGGGGGGGGGAATGCAGCTGGTTTGCCACGATATCTTTTCACCGTTTGCCAAAATATTCTGGGATCCTATATCTTTGATTACTGCATCAGTATTAGGGTTTGCATATTGTTCCTGGCTTTTCTTGATGTTTGTTAAAGTTCTCAACCTATTCCTCCGCTGCCAATTTTCTTTATATTATGTCTGTATTCCTCTCGAGTTGCTATCATCTCAGGTGTCTTGACTATTGTTGGTAAGGTCTTGTAAGTTATTTTTTTGCTAGCTATCCTGTCTGCTTAGAATAGGTTGTTCCTCGTCTATTTCTCCAGGTGCTGATTGTCGGAAGTTCTTGATGGCTTCCTTTAATTCATCGACTATTATGATTGCATCCGTTCCATTGATGGTGTTCCCATCTCCTTCGACGAATTGGAATTGATATATGTCTTTTCAATTTCTTCGTTGATTTCCTCTACAATTTGCTTTTCGAATTATATGTCGCAGTTATCGGTCTTTTTCGCGTATGTTTCTAACATTTTCACAGTGTTTTTTGAATAAGATCTTTATTTCTCGCTCGTCTTCTGTCATATTTCCTATTACGTCTTTAATTTTCATTATATCCCTTCACATTTTTCCAGAATTCTTAGGGAAATGTTTCTACCTTTTTTCTCGATGTGTTGATCCCATTTATTTCTTTGCTTCTTACATATTAACGTTACTAATTATACCTTCAATCTCTTAAGTGAGCTGTATGTTTCCCTCGTTGGTCCGAATCTTCCTATTCTTTATGATGGCAGGCTAATCTCGATTTTGTCAAACATTTCTGGTGACCATCAAAATTGTGGATGGTTTTGTACGAATTTGGGGAGGTATCAGTAGTATTGAAGGGGGAGACTCCGAGTCTACACACACGCACACATTCAAACACGTACACACATACACAGGCATACACACACACACGTCCTTGCACCCCGAGTCTACCCTTATTGATTTGTCACCAAAATTTTCCTAGAACCCAGGTCAGTGACCTTTTCAAGTATTTTCTCGTTTCCTTCCATATTTAGTAAATACTTGAAAATAATTAGGAGTGTTTAATGAGGTGATGAAATGGTTATCGATATTCAAACATTTTATGACCTTTTTTTCAATCAATGGTTACTGCCTCTGCGACGCATTCGAAATTAGTAGATATCGGAAGATTAATCAAAAAGATTATAATGTCTAGACCATATTTAATATATCCGGCATCTACAGTTTTTTCGAGTAAAAATAGTTGAAAAAATAATTTGGAGCGCTTGCTCCCCCTTCCCTGATCGGTTTGACATCAAAATATCACCCCTCCTCATCGGTAGAGATATAAAACCATTCAAACCTTCCTCATTTATCATTATAATTTATAGTTTTGTTGGGAAGAAAAACTTGTTTTTTTCCTCATTGTTCAGCTGAACTAACTTAAAGTTTTTAAGTAAACATAAAAATATGGAACCATTAACAGAAAATGAATCCAGTTTATGGGGCGAGATCTGTGATTTTCTTGAACATTTTACCGTTTCGCAATTCACAGCTACGTTTACGGAGTAAGTCATTTTCTTTTTTGGTAACTTGTTTTTTTAAAAAGTCAAAGTTGCTATAATGATTTATTTTACATTTAAATTCAAATATGCATACATTTTCTACAGATTAATAAATCGGTAAAAGAATTTCGCTGATACTAGCCAGCTTATATAATGGTATATAATATATACAATTTAGTAGATAAGTTACACAATTACATATTTTCCAACTAACAATTAATTTTTATTGAGTGTACAATATCAATTTTTCTCTATATCCTACTACAAGTATTCTTTACAACGATTTCTTCGTTTCTTTGATCATTATAAGAATCAAATTGTACAATAAAAGCTCGATATGATTTATCGATTGTCATCTGCTGAATGAAATAGACACACAACAAGCCGTATGAGTCTGAAAAGTAATTCTGAATGGATTAACGATAATAATTTTATTCATTTTTATCAAGTTTTTATGAATATAAACATCGTGCTGGAATCCTATAAATAGGATATCAAAATAATACACAAAACTTTTGTCAACAACCAAAACTATCCAATGCGATCCAGGTCAATGGCTGCTGTCCAGATTAAGCTGCTGGCAGTATTAAAGGTAGACATAGCTGAGTGTCTCTCGCAAAACAGCCATTAAAAACTAGTTTTGTAGTTTTATTTCGATATAATAGTTCTTCTATTTCTATTGCATTCATTTTATTAAGAATAAACTAGTACGTTCTAGACTTGTCTCTCTCAATAACAGACTGAAATTCTGCATATATAACGAGAAAGACCGGGTATATTAATGGAGATCTAAACTGTAACTGCATTGATAATGTGCCCTGCTGTATAAGATTGGAGCATTCTCCAAGGCAAGTAGTACTTTTCTCCTGATTTAGGTTGATACAATAAATATTTTAATTTTTACAAATTGTTCATACGTAAGTCCAATACTCTGCCCACCTCCAATACATCCTATTCCGTTATATAAGGAGTAAAAAGCCCTTGAAGCAAATGGAACTGCATCCTCCGAATAGACTAATTTAAATGGTCTTTAAACTTCATTCTTGCTTATATAGATAGTGATAAGATTCACATTATAACGTTTAAATTCAAAAGGTGGTACATCATAGCTACCAGAAAATGCAGAATGGTCAACCATACCAATAACCATCCGCGCACGTATTCTCCCCATGAAGATATTATCCACACTCTTCTTCATTGATATTCAACTCACAATTGTAAGCAACCTATTTTCCATCTCTAGATAAACTGATGCTGAAAGACGGACTTTTCTAATGTAAAGAAAACTCTCTAATAATTCCCTTTTAGCTTCTAAACCGGTCTGGCTTCTAAATAGTGTAAATAAATGCGGTGCTCTGGATAACTTTATCTTTATTGAGACTCCATTAATCAACAGCTTATGTTGCGAGAAGAAATCGGCGTGTAATTTTCCATATACACCAACTAGTTTTTTTCTTGGATCTGCTATATTTCTTTTCTATACGTTCTTTACTAAAGTACTCGTAATACCCTGCAATGGAAAGAAAAGTAGATTTTTCTTCTTCAGTATAGTTTAACAAGGTCTCTAAATATGTAGGATATGGGTAATTATTTCCAATCGAATTTACAGATGTTTCATTTAAATAAATATCAACATTGCTGAAAAAAGTGTGAAGAATATTATTTTCAGGAAAAACATTCTCCCCATCTAGAAGTTGGCTTCCGTTTGACTTCACAATTTTTGCTTTAATATAAATATAAACCTCACTTGGGTCTAAATAATACTGTCCGCTACCAGATATATAATATTCAACCGGGATGAGATCTGATGAGATATTGCTAAATGGAGAGTAAGAATGATAAATGCTCTCAACGATGGAAGTTTTGGTTAGTGGAACGATAAACAAATCGAGTTCTGTCTTCGAATAGATATAACTAGTTGGATAAAGAGCATATCTTTTTACACATATATGATTTACAGCCGATGATAACTTTATGAGAACATCTATGAAATGTGTGCTTGTTTATATTATGAGGAAAAAACATCCCCATGCTCTTCATTATCTATTTTAAACTTTTTTTCTATTCTTCAACTTCTTATTCACCCATTTTCGCTTATTTATTACACCCATTTTTTCGGATTTTTTCTCATTATCACTCTCAGACTTTAATTTTCTTCTAATATATCGTCTACTATTTTTAGTAATATCATTTTTCGTCCTTCTCAGCCGATCTTTAAAAACTTGCTTTACGGTCTTTACATGCATAATAATCTGAACGGTATCGAAACCAGCGGAAATGGCCTACTTTCTTAAATAGTGAGCACTGTCACAAATTTATGTGACATTTTGATTACCCAAGGATTCGCTAAGACGAACCAACCGCCAACGTTTCAATTTCCCTTATACGATGGGACGAGAAGGGAAGTTTCTCGGAAGGCCTTCCACTCTATTGTGTATCCTTGTGTCATTCGGTCGTATATGCGTTCACGATTTGATCCCTATTTTATCCCATTTGATTAAGTATATTTATTTTGTTCTTATGATCTTCATTAGTTCACCTATCTTATTCTGAACGCTTTAGATTGTATACTCAATTTTCATTGCGGGAGATTGTTCCCATACATTTGTGCTGCGGGTAAAATTAAGTCTCTGTAAAGTGTATATAATTAGAGTTAAACAGTGTTAATATCATTCAATACTAAGACACGTATACATTTAACCCATTCATAGGTAAATATAAACTTAAAGTATTCAGTGCCTCTTTCCTCCTTAAGCAGCACAAAAGCTTACAATTCAGCTTTAGGCGCTGTGTAAACTTGTATAGTGGGATAATTAACTTCCTACAAGCACCACTCTTTATATAGATCGCCGCATTTTGGAATAGGGAGGAGAATAGGGATCCAAGACCATGTATTCTCTGAGCTCTTAACCCTTTAAACACCCGTAGGCCATTCAACATTTTAAATTATTTTTTTTAAGGTCTTCTAATGTGTATTTTTTTCATCAAATGACCAAGAATGAATGTAAATTTTTCACCTTCAACCGTTTTTATATAGATATAAATTGATCTCAATTCCCCCAGAGCTAAGATTCAGATAGTGTGGATTATCAAAAGTTATACTGAATGAATCCTCATTGAAAGGAAGGTGAATAATTCTCATCAGCCTCGACTGTGTCCCGCCAACTAAGTAGATAATCTACAAGGTTGGAATAAATATAACATGATGTCGGATGAGATATAAGAGCAGGAAAATCTATATTAAACGCTATCCAATGATTAAATTTGGGGATATAATCTCTGATAGATCTTTTCATTATACTGGAATTTTTTTTCTGACAGATGAAATAATAGATTTTCTTTCCTTTTCACATTGAGCACAGAACCTGAAGTGGGCATTAACACATATTCAGAAAACATTTTCTGTTGCGTTTTATCAGATTGAAACGCTATATCTTGAGATGATAATTTCTGTCTCATTTTCAGATTCATTTTCTCTATGACTGCTTTTTCATTCTTATAATATCCGGTGTCTATCCATATCTCACCATAAGCATAGTCATTTTTTTTTATTTTTGTTTCCTTTCCTCTTGTCAATATAGTATTTGATGCATAATTATTTATTTCGTCATTTTCCGATAGAATGTCAATGCATGTGTAGGCTTAGTAATATTATAGGTATGTTGTGATCGAACTACGCAATACGTATACCTCTGGCACCAAAATTGCTGGATTCAATAGGCCCAAAAGATACCTCCACAAAATGGACGCAAATTGGTCCTATTAAATACAAGCATGCCTTATTAAATAGTAACGAATTCATTTGATTTCACGCTCCCCCCTAAATCCACTAAGTCTTGTCTCGCCCTTAACTCGTACTCGAGATGATAATATATAGACTACTAGTCTCCCGCCTAGTACGCTCCGTTTCGATTTGCCTTGAACCTTCGATAAGCCCAGCTAAGTAGAAGAACACCGTAAGATCATTTATCCTTAGAGTCAGATAAATAATTCACCGTAACGCCATCCTTCACCTATAAACCGGAACTAGTCGCTCCCTCATAAGCTGGTGGTTTACGGAAACATCTTTCATTCATATACCATTGATTCACCGCCATCATGACCTATATAACTGGTAAACTTGTCGTCTACTATACCATTTACCTAACACCCCATAACTGGCGACGCCCCTATAATTGGTGACCCGTCGTTCGACCGCACAGAGAAGGCATAAAAGAAAGAATGGACTCGTCAAGCGATCGTCAGACAGGACAAGGTGAAGGCAATTTCGTGAACGCCGTCAGCATCCAGCCGCCCATCTTCAATGAAGCAGCAGACTCAGGTTGGTTCTAAATTGTGGTGGCCCAACTTTACCTCTCCGGGATAAAGAAGAAGGAGACTCGTTTTTTTTCATATTTTGGCCTCATTACCTCCCGAGACTGTTAATCGTCTTCGGCAGACATTATAGCAGGCCGTAACTATCAGAGTTTAAAGGAGGAAGTAATTGGCCTATTTGTGAGGACCAAGCCCAAGTTTTTTGAGAAGAGTATCGAATCCTCCCCGCTTATAGGCAGGCCCTCAACTAACTTAGAAAAGTTACGGAAGACAACTATTCAGGTAGGAGTGGGTGAAGAGCTTGTGCGTTAATAAATAATCGATGAACTGCGGCACTTACTGCCCCACTGTAGAGCTATAGTTGAAAAATATGAGGCCCTGTACGCACTCGCACCCGCTCAGCCCTCCTCGTCACCGCGGAACTCAGTGAAGCATACAATCGAAAGTGGCAGTACTCCAACGACATTTGTACGGCCAATACCTCTTTCGATGGAGAAACTGCGGGCTGCCAAAGCTACGTTCGAGACACTAATGAAGGAGGGGGTCGTGCGCCCGTCAGGATCACCATAGGCTTTTCCTATTCACATGATGCCAAAGAAGTCGTCCAGTGAGTACAGGGTGGTCGGTGATTTCCAAGCGTTAAATGCCGTTACAAAGCCAGACAGGTATCTGCAGCAGACTGAGCTTGTTCGCCTGCACCTAAAAGCTCGAGAGCTCGTGTGGAACGAAGAGTGTCGTAGATGTGCGGCTGAATACATACAAGAAGACGAAGTGAAAAGTGGAAGGAGTGATTAACAAGAGAGTGAATATCTGAATGGAAACATGAAGTTCTTCCCGAAGGAAATGTGAAAAAACAAGAAATTGTATCAACATTGAGCATAAGAATGTCAGCATTCCTTTGAGTAAAAGAGAAGTGAAAATTAAATGGTGAGAGTAAGGCATTTGAGAGTACCAAGTCAGCCTTAATCGGCTAAGTAAAACTCTGTCACCCGCTGCCCAATGATTCCCCATACCAGCTGTTGACGGATTGTTCCCAGTACCTGGCAAGTGCTGGCCTACACCCGATGGTTGACGGCTCTGCGAAGCCAGTGGCATTCATTTTGTACAAACTAAGTTGGACGCAGCAAGCATACTCCACCTACGAAGGAGAGCTCCTAGCGGCGTATGTTGCTGTCATGCACTGCAGGAACCTAAATGAAGGTCGCCATGTCAACTTGGGCACTTATCACAAGCCTTTAGTTCCAACTTTTACATCGCTACTGAGTGCCAAAACAGACAGACAACAAAACCATTGGACAGTCATTCTAGAATACATTAGGGATATCGCGTACGGGCGTGGTCACGATAACGTAGTTGCAGACTGCCTCTCAAGGAACGTCAATTCGATCCAAATTGAAAATGATGCAGAGACCAATGAATTTCATTCGCGCCTGAAACATTACCCTTTTCCCAAGGATGTTCAACTTTGGTGCAAAGTAACATCTGGATACGCACGATCAGTTGTCCAATTGAAATGCAGGAGTGCAATCTTCAATCAATTTCACAATCTGGAACACACTGGAATCAAGACTTCACTTTGGCTCATCAAATCGAGGTATATGTCTGGCCAAACATGGACAATGATATCCGCTCCTGGACGAGAAAGTGCCTCCCTTGTCAGTCTTCCAAAGTGGATCGCCCCATAAAATCACCGATCCTCCCTATTAATATTCCTTCCTCGAGTTTTGAAACTCTACACATCGATATATTGGACCACTCCCACTGTACACACTGCCTGGACAATCCTACCCCTTACACCATCAGTATTTGCTATCATGCATCGACCGAGCGATGAGATGGCTCGAAGCGCTACCAATCCCGGAAATAAGTGCCGCAACGGTTGCGTTATCTTTCCTAGACGGGTGGATTTCCAGATTCGGAGTCCCGCTTTACATAGTAACCGACAGAGGCGCCCAATTCAAGTCAGAACTATTCAAGAAACTGTCTGCCTTCGTTGGTTTTGATCGTCTTCGCACCACGGCGTACCGCCCGTCCACGAACAGAATGGTGGAAAGGACACACAGAACGTTGAAGTGCTCCATAATGGCCCATCGCAAGGCTGGCTGATAGCACTCCCAATTGTCCTTTTCACCTTTTATGGCAGTGAGGGGAACCACGCTCTTGTGCTCAAAACCTTTAGTTTTATCATCGTCATCGAAGGCAGACCTCAAATTTATTAAAAAACTTGCATCAACCATGGCACAGGTCGACTTCGCGCAGGCATCCATAGGGCACCTGCACTCAGTACCCAAGCCTTTCGTGCCCCCCCAATCTTCGGGAAGCAACTAATGTATGGGTCCGAATAGAACGCCTGCTCAAACCACTAGAAGCACCATATGCTGGCCCTTTCCCAGTTATCGAAGGCGACAATAAAGTTTGGAATTTCGAATTTCCCGATGGAAGACGGGATACTCAATAGACAGGTCAAAACCGGCGAAATTACCTCCCCCTAAAAATGGTGACTCGCCGAGCGATCAGCGACGCCCTCGGACTCAGGCTGAAGAAAGGAGGAGGGCCAGGTGCACACAAGAGGACGAAGCCACGAGAATTCACAGAGACACGTCTACAGACACCGGAGAGAGGAACAGCGAGACGAACGTGTTCACACGATCCAGGAGACGAGTCACGTTTGCTAAAAATCTGTCGTTTATATATTTTTAATTTTGTGTGGCAGTATTATAGAGAAATATTGTAATGAGAGAGGAAAAGGAATAAATATATACACGCCTCGTTGCCTTTATATCCTTAGTACATGCATTATTACTATATATTTATTAGGTGTCGTATTATGTGTATGTAGGAACCTAACGCGATATACGCCAGTGGAAAATGATTATATATATAAATGTATTAAGTATCAATTGATTATTGTATACGATATGGTAGAAATAGGCCAATTTGGACACATGGATGCGCATATGTGAATATCGATGCCTTGTGCGTTATTATTGATACTGCCAATAT
Organism: Ceratothoa steindachneri; assembly: GCA_963969495.1. Lineage (NCBI taxonomy): Eukaryota > Metazoa > Arthropoda > Malacostraca > Isopoda > Cymothoidae > Ceratothoa > Ceratothoa steindachneri. The sequence goes on along the minus strand of OZ018336.1, from coordinate 20,203,879 downwards.
TAGGAGTATCAGAAATAATTTCACATGTATATCTACCTATGTAATGTTATACAACTTATTAGTGATTTCATCACTGGCGAGGGAGTACCTGTAGTGATCGAACTATGCAATAAGTAGACCTCTGACACTAAAATTGCTGGATTCAATAGGGCCAAAAAATACCTCTACAAAATGGACGCGAATTGGTCCTATTAAATCCAAGCATGCCTTATTAAATATATACAATGTAAAGATTCATATTGTATGAGAAATAGGATGGGATTTCTAAATGTGCATACAGTATATAAAAGCAAGCAGCTTAATACACAGAGAGGAGCAAAGGAAAATGGTTGAACACCTGCGTTTGATAAAGCTGCCCAAGCAATGTCTCGAGATAGAATTATCAAAGACGGATATTTAAGGAGGAGCCCGAGTAAACACAGCTGTCGACCGTAAGGGATGATGCAGCGACAATCGTATCGAATTATACAAATAAGAGTTTATCATGTAAATGTGCACACCGTGTACAGCTGACTTCCTAGCCCCGCCCAGAGGGTATAGAAATGACCATACCAGAGGTAGGTCATCTCACGGTCATCTCCAGGCCACGCCCTCTCCATTAGGATTGCAAATATAAATAAGAAAAGAAAGAGGAAGACAAAGAATAGAAACGAATTCATTCGCGTTCACGCTCCCGCCGAAATCCACTGTCTTGTCTCGCCCTTAACTCGTACTTGCGTTGGTAATATATAAACTACTAGTCTCCCGCTCGTACGCTCCGTTTCGCTTTGCCTTGAACCGCAGATAAGCCGAGCCAAGTAGAAGCACACCGTAAGATCATTTATCTTTAGAGTCAGATAAATAATTCGCCGTAACGCCATCCTTCACCTATAAACTGGAACTAGTCACTCCCTTATAAGTTGGTGGTTTACGGAAACATCTTTCATTCACATACCATTGATTCACCATCGTCAGGACCTATATAACTGGTAACCTTGTCGTCTACTATACCATTTACCTAACACAACATAACTTGCGCCCCCGTCCCCTATAGATATTCCGTGTAAATTGAAACTCACAAACCCTACTTCATACTGACTGTGGTCTGTTATAATGGATTTGTGCAATTCAATTCTATAGTCCGACATGGTATTTTGAGGATAAATACCCAGGCAAGATGAGGAAGGAAAGGTGACATAAAAAATGTCTGACTCCATCTTCACAACTGATAAAAACCTTCCTCATCTCCTACCTTTATATATTTGACGAATCCATGTGCTCAAGATTGGTGGGTAATATCACATGCCTTGACCTATGAGTTAAAGGACTTTGGGTATCCTCGCTATTTTACTAAATATAGCTGTTTTTTTTCATGCCCTTTCGTTTTAACTATTTAACTATCCTCTCCACTAGATATTTCTTACGCGATTCAATCTTTACTTTCTGTAGTTATTCTTCATAAACCCTACCTTCAATATGTTCTCCATTTAAATCTTCAAGATAATACAGGTCTAATACATTTGAAATTCTATATATCTTTTAGATTTCCTCATTCCACCCTACCTCGTATCCCTTTTCATTCTCTGAATAAAAAGAGCTGGGTTGATCCGGTCAGGAAAACGGTATTCGACATGCAACGTATGAAAATGATCACTGTGTATTCTTAATCCAACTTTATATTTTTGAAAATTAATATCAGGTTTTTTGTATATGATCTAGAATTTGAATAAACATTTGTTAAGGAATCATTCTCTAATAAAAAAAATATCTGGGCTGAACTTAAACTTTCATTTTGCAAGTCTTGATGACGCAGGCTGGTGACACCCGATCTTCGGACTGAGGTCGCAGAGCAATTGAAATCAAACAAGAGCATCTTCACTAAAATTTATATCTCAAATTACAACTTCAGAAGTGATGAACTGAAAAAGCTAAACTTTGTTCTAGACCTGATTTCAAAGCCTAATTTCACAAATAAAATAGTCGAGGCAAAATTCTGGAGCGTCTATTTATTTTTTACTCATTGGCTGGTCGAAAAGTTTGATGTAGCCTGAAACCCCCTCTCCTCCTCTCCCCTGTCCACCATTCAAACAAAGCAAAGAGGTTCCATATAGGATATTGGGCTTCTTGAACCTTTATGTGCAAGGTCTTTTCTGGTTGGTCAAAATAGTAATTTTCCTACTGCCCCAGTTTTTAATAGTTATGAAACTAATCTCAGCCTTTCTGTGGGAGAGGAAGAACAATCATGCCGTCTTCTGGTGGATATATTAAGAGGTGACTAAGCCCGTTATAGGCCATTGACTTGGCACACTGCGCTCTCAAAAGATTTGCCCCGACGAGCAAGAAAGAAAATAGCTGTAATAGGTGAAGTTGCACGGAATCCGTCTAGCCATGCCGGTTAATGTGTTTATGTGTGCACCTTGTGAGCGTGTGCATTGTAAGAGGCGTATGTGATAATAAAATGGAGATGAAGGGAGTGCAGTAAATATACGAGTATTTAAAAGAGGCGGGTTGCATTTGCTTACCTTCTGTGAGATAAAGATGAAAAGGAATGAAGAGATTACGGATTACTTAATTGATTACAGGATGGAGGAAATGGCTTGCCATCTGGTGTGAATCCTAATGGTAGGAGTATAGAAGGTGCGGTAGGGCTTCTGGGTGAGGAGTGACATGATGCATTGGTTGGGTAATATTTATGTGTGAATTCGAAAAATATGAAGGTAAAGTTGATATTTCCAAGGCTAAAACTATGTGTTGTTCCAATATATGGAGCCTGTAATAATAGAAGTAAATCTGGTGAAGTGAGGTTCTGGAATGATTTGGGAGGAGTGGTGAATGGCATTGAAAATTAGTATAGGCGACGGATGTAAGAGATATGAATGGACGAATAAATGATAGGATGAGATAGGATAACTGGAACTATTGGTATCTCTGGAGAGAATGGAGATAGAGTGAGGGTACGGAAGTTTTTGTACTGAAAAGAAAAACAGTGTTAGTGAGTGGGTAATCCCAGTCCCACTTCGTTGGCATATATTATAATCCCGCACCAAGGTAAAGTGGGGTGAAGTGTAGCCAATACACCTACCGTAGCCACTTCCGGTGAATAAGAATAACCCCGGTGCCTTCCCTTTTGATCAAAATTAAGATAATGATCCCCTGAGTGTGCCCTCACTCAGTAAAAGCCAGTCATGGGTGGACTTGTGTAATATTGAGATTTAAGCCGAGTGGATTGCTTATTAATTACTAAAGGATCCTCCAAAATAGTTAAACACACAGATACAAAAATAATCTTTGATATACATGAATTATAAATATAAAATACCATATATAGGTATAAATTGGATTAGTCTTTGCACTGAATAGGTACTCGTAAGTCTATATAATGTCGTGGGGATTACACTTGAAATCTACTTACTAGGATGCTTGCGTCTTAATTGCACCCGACAGAATGAATTGAATAATATTATGCAATTAAGCACTGAATTAATCACCTGTAATAATCGAGGTTATGAGCTCGGGATGGAAATTTATAGTTAACGGTTAAACTGGTGAAGTTAGGGGAGGGGATAATTCACTTTAACAATACCTTGGAGTTCGTAAGTATTTGGAGGATGACGGTGAATGTCTTCTTCTTCTGACTATGTTCGCACTTAGCCCGGTCGTTCGAGGTACCGAATGTGGGGGTAATCCTAGACGGGTGTCCTGATCCTAGGCCGGATCGCGAAGGCGAGTCAAACGGTGAGTCAAATCGGAATTCTTCTCCTCGAAGTGTCCGTTCCGATTATGGCCACGTGGAGTGGGTAGCCAAAATGATTACCTAGCTGCGTCTAGGGTAATCCGCAGAGGGTCCTGTGTAACCTCTGACTCTGAAAGGGGGTGGGGCTTCGAGAAGTTTGGCACCTACAAGTACCGTGACGGCAACAACCAATTCCCCGAAGTTTCTTCCTTGCAACGGGCGAACTGTATCCTTTGTGAGACTAGCTCCACACACAACGTAGATCCAAGATCTTCTGCTTGACTCCAGGGAGAATTTTCCCTTTTATTTCCCTCAAGAGCTAAAATCAAGAGAGAGCACCGGATTCTCATAAAGTCCTTGTCGTTGCGCGAAAGACCTTTTGTCTGCTGCCAGGACATGCGAAATATTTACGCCTCGCCGCCATCCGAACTTTCCTCGTCTCCAACCGTAGGTTTATGACAGCTCGAAAAGGGGTGAAGGAGATTCGATGCGAAAAGGCGAATTTGGAATAAGGGGAGGGGGGCACGCAGCGTCGGTGTATTTATGTATGCACTAATGAATGGATGTACTTAGACTTCTACACATTCTATTAGGTATAAAAGAGGTGGGCAAACTGCAGCCCGCGAAGGTTTTTCATATGGCTCGGGTTTCATTCATTTCAGAATTCGACAAATTATTGAAAATTAATTATTGAATATTTTACCAAAATCTTATCTCATTAATCTTTATGTAAGTTCTGGATTCTTACATCAGTCATTTTCAAATAATATATTTCATTATTAGATAAAATGATCTTAAAAAAATACGATCCTTTATAAATACTTATTCTCATTTATCCTTATCTACACGGTTTTTTTTCGCTCGCGGAAGTTAAGCTACGTTGACTGTGGTTAGTACTTGGATGGGAGACGCCTGGGTTATGATCACATGAAGTACATACAATTGTAAATTGTGGTTCGGATTCCACGTTAAGTTGTAGGTCCCCACTCAGATATAAGTTTGGAGAGAGTTTAAGTGTGCCCCGCAAAGCTTTACATTAGCTTCAATGTGGCCTGCTCCTTAAAATTATTGCCCATCCCTCAGCAGCAGACAGTGCATAAAGAGACTTAGGCTTGGGAAGGAAAAGAGAGAGAATGTAAGACGATGATAATCGGTTTCTGTCTAAAAAAAATGAATAAAAGTCTGCGGAAAGTGTTTGATATGAAAGTTGTTAGATCTCACAGTATAAGATTATCTGACCACATGATTGTGATGAGCAGAGGTAATAAGTGAAAGGTTGATGAATCAAAGGCAGAGAAAAGAGTATGGGAGATTGCTAGAGAATAGGACAGTAAGTGTGAATATTGGGATAGGGAAAATACGGAACAAATTTAAGGAGGTGGTAGTGTAAACACTGGATGTTGATGCGCTATAAATGGAAAGAGAAAGCGGAATACTGAATGGTAGAATGGGGATGTGAAACGTGAAATGGACAGCAAAAGGGAGACAAATTTGAAAATGATTAATAATATAGATGTGAATGTCGTAGATGTGCGGCTGAATACATACAAGAAGACAAAGTGAAAAGTGGAAGGAGTGATTAACAAGAGAGTGAATATCTGAATGGAAACATGAAGTTCTTCCCGAAGGAAATGTGAAAAAACAAGAAATTGTATCAACATTGAGCATAAGAATGTCAGCATTCCTTTGAGTAAAAGAGAAGTGAAAATTAAATGGTGAGAGTATGTTGATGAGTCTTATAATGTGAGTATGAAAGATATAGAAAGAATAGGTGCACAAAAAGTTAATGATGTAAGGTCTGAAAGTGAAAAGGCAGCAGGAATACGTAGATGATATAGCAGCTGAGATGTTGAAAGGTGATTGCGATTGTGTTATGGAATGGAGCTGATAGTTGGGTTGTAAAGCATTTGAAAGTGGGATCGTGCGTGAGGAATGGACGAATGCTCAGACAGTAATGTTGCATGAGTGCAATGGGAGAAAAGTGGAAGCAAGAACTACAGGAAAATGAGCTTCCTTAGGTGAATTGTCTAAAAAAAAAAATCTGATTCTTTTATAAAAAGGTTCCTGAGAAGTTGGTATAGGGGTGAAGAATGTGGGTTTAGAGATAGATAAGTAAGAGATAAGAGATGTAAGGTGCAAGTTGGGATTCATGAATCTGGAAAAAGCGAATGATCATGTACATTGAAAAACATTATGGTAGGTTCTAAGAATACATAGCGTTGCTGTATTATGTCGCCATGACTTTTTAATATATGTATGGATCAGGAGCGGAGGTTGTTGTTGTTACATAAGACTAATAAGCTCAAATCACCAATGCATTCGCACCAGAAAGTGTGTAAGGAGAGATTTATTAATGTAGTGTTAAAGACGAAGAGGGAAAATATGTGGAAGACATTTAGCCGCAGATATACATGCGGGCAATGGGCCTGGTTGGGCATACAATCTTTCAGGTGTCACTTGCAGTCAGCAGGGCCGGTCCTATGGTTGCTGGGGGTCTGGGCACTCAGATGTTCGGCGCCCCTTTTTAAGTCACTAACTCTATAATTTAAGAAGGGGATTTTTTTGAGTATTTTAATAATAATTTCTTCTTAGTTTGGTTATGACTTATGTTTTTTATCAAAGTTATTTCTAATATTTTTTTATAATATAAAAATACAAAAATGTGAAGTTCAGAAATAAATATAAGTATCGAAATTTTGTGATTTTTTTAAAACCCAAAGAATTACAAATGGTGAAGTTCAGAAAATTTATTTTTATATATCTTATTCTTGTATTCTTCTATAACTCTATATTTTAGCAAAGGGATATTTTCAAAGGGGAGGAAATTTTAATCTTAGTAGCGAACGCAAGCTTCCCCCCGTAGGGGGAAAGAGTGGCGAAGCAAATTGCCTGGTATAATTATAAAAATTTCCACAAGGAAAAAACTACAAATATAGAGTAATATATATGAGTTTATTACCCGGGTCGTTTGTTTAACAAACCATGAACAATAATATTGTTTTTCTTAACCTGGATTTGGGATAGTGTGAACAATTAGCCTACTTGAATAATTTTTTCCTAGCTTTTAGATCAGCAAATCTTTTCATGGTACTTTCTATATTTATATTCTTTTGCAATATCATTTTCTATAATCAAAATTGCCAAAGAATTCATTCTTTCTTGAGATATGAATGACCGTATGTTTTTTATAAGCTTTAGTTTACTAAAGCGTCTCTCGAAAGCGGCTACCGTAATAGGTATTGTAAGCAATTTAACTAGGTTTTGTTTTTTGTTATTGTTGTTTTCTTTGTAGGTCGCCCCTCCCACCCCCCCGACGCCGGAGCTTGCTTCCTAATTGTTGACATCTTCCCTTTTTATCGTTGTTGTGTTTTCATATTCTTATTTTAAAGTAGCCTAGCGCTAGGCTGTCGTGATTCCGGTGACTTATGCCCAAATGGGCAGTCGCCAGATAGACTCCTAAAAAAAAAAAATGTAAGCAATATTCTTAATGCAACCCACAGATTTGGCATCACATCCTGTAACTTATTAGTGTTTATGAACTTAGCGGGCTTCTAGTGGAAGCTTTCCATCATAAATAATTTTTTGACTATATCTAGTTCAGTCAAGAGGTCACATCCATTAATATCACTATTTTCCTTGTCCCTTAACTTATTCACAAACCTTGACAAGCTACTTTGAGTTCATTTTTATCTGGCCGATCTTATAGGTCATTTAAAATTCCCCATGTGTTAATGAACCTTTGTAACTGTTCAAATCTTTCTGACAAAGAAGTAATAGCTCTGTACAGTATTACATTGAGCACATGATTTCTTAAAAACGTCAGATTGAGAAAATATATATTTATTATTTTCACCTTTTCTTTTTTTTGGAAGATCCTTGATGGTGCCTCTAAGCAGATGGCGCGCTCCGGACAACCGCCCGGGTTGCCGGTACCTTGAGCCGGCACTTGCGGTCAGTAAGCTTCACCACGCTGTATCCGACACCCCTTTGCGGAGCTTGAGAGCTGAGAGAAGGATGAATGGCAATGAGGGAAAGGGGTCTGAGATTAATAAGGATGGTGTGGGTTCTATCTATGTATGTTTACATATGCCGAGAAATTGGTTGTATCAATTGGCGAGGTATGTGTGAGGAGGGAAGGAAATTCAATGCAGCGTAGAGTAAGGTGCTGGTGCTTAGATGCGAGTATGGGCTGCGTGTAATATTGGAGTCTGCGGTATCGGGAATGGTAGGAAGGTCTCTGGGGCGATTAGAGCCTTAGTGAATGCTAAGGGATTGAGTGTTGAATGCGCCAGGAAGCTGCATGAAAGTTTTTTATAGTGTAAGCGTTTGGATATGGGAGTGTGATTATGGAAGGGGAGGCAAAGATCTCGAATGGGAGCGGTGTAAATGGGTGACGTGAGAGGAACGCTCTGGGAGCGTAGGGATGAGGAACGCGTGGGAGAGAGGGATTTCTAATGTAAGGAAGGGCTTGAACGAGATTGAGTGTTCTAGGGTGGAATGAAGATGTAATAAGAGGGTGAGTGAGGGCAATGTGATTGATATGTCTGATGGAAGGGGCTTACGAGGGAGAAAGGGGGGGTGCTTGGGGCTTTATGTCCAGGAATGAACTCTTAGTGGATGAGATGATACAGCATCGCCATGAAGAACCAATTTGGCGTGGAGAGATTGATTTTTTTTGTGTGTAGTTGATAGGATATAAGGTGTGGGAGGGGGTCTAAGATCTTTTATGCCAGCAAACCTCACTTTTCGGGAAAGCCGTTAATGATGATGATGATGATAAAATTAATCATCAAAGTGAGTTTTATCCGATTTTTCCTTTTCGTTTGAACTAAACCAAATCAATTTTTTCTTTTGATTTCATCACAAAAGAAACCCCAATTTTAAAACGGGATGAGGTGAAGATGAGCCCTCCCCTCCTTAGTGGCTGCTTGGATCGCCTTCCCAAGGGCCGATATTGACGACGCAATGCCATCATAACAACTCATCATATTCCCTGGCCTCATTTCAATCTCGTTTCGTCACTGTCACCTCTCCCTCAATTTCAAACAAAGGTTAGAATTACATCGTAAATCTCTTATATGTCTTCTTTCATCGCAAAGAGCATTAAACTACGAAATACAAATCATATCAGTCAAACATTATAATGAAATCCATCCTGACTTTGGGCCTTTGCCCTCTCAACTGATCATTTATATATACTCAAATATTAATGATATTCAAATATTAGTGATAGTAAAGTTTTTGATGATATAAATATGCATCGAAGCAAATGTACAAATATTAAAAAGAGTACTTTGTGTCCGCATTTTGAAGAAAATCTGAAATGTGATATAGGTAGCAAAAGATGCAGTTTATTATTAGTCGACGAATCAAATGGCATTTCTGTAATAAAAATGCTTAGTGTTTCAGTGATTTATTATAGTAACAGCAGTGGGCAAGTTGTTTCCACAGTTTTGGGTCTTCTTCAGGTGGATAAGTGTGTTACGGCAAGCATCGTTTTAGCACTTAAGGGATTTTTAACACATAAGAAATTAGACAGGAAGAATCTGGCTGTAATTGGTACTGATGATGCATCTGTAATGGTTGGGATAAATAATGATGTTTATGCAAAATTAAAGGAAGCTGTTCCTTCAATAATCCTGATAGGATGTGCTTGTCATTCTGGCGACTGGAAGTATCACATGCTGCATCAGAATGCTTACCAAGAAATTTGGAATTTCTTATTGCAGAGTTATAACTGGTTTTCAAATTCTAGTGCCAGATAACAGCAATATTCTAACTTATGTAAAGCCATAAATGATGGTTCAATACCTTTAAAAATTCTTGCAAAATGTTAAACTAGATGGTTGTCGATTCAAGTAGCTGTTGAAAAGATTATGAATCAGTGAAAAGTGAAAAGTGTTACACTTCAGAAATGCTATTTGAAATGTACAGTGATGTAAAGAATTTAGCATATCTTCTCTTATTAAATCCTATTTTAAAATTAGTACCACATGTAAATAAGCTGTTTGAATCAAAGAATATTGAGAAAGTTAAATTATTGGATGAACTTGTACTACTCTTTGAAATAATTGGTAAAAGATTAGTACTACCAACTTTCCAGGCTAATTGATTTGCCTGCACAATAAAAGATAAAGTTGAATAGAGAATTAAAGAGTTAAAAGCAACAAGACCTTTAGCTAATGGTGAAGAAGAAAATCTAATGAAGCGCTGTCAACAAATTTTGCCTTGTATTATTTAAGCAATTAAAACAGAGACTGCCAAAAAATTTAGAAATCTTAAAAAAATGGGTTTCTTTTCTGTAAATAACATACATCAACCAGTAAAAGATATACACAAATATTGTTAATTGATAAAATAGCTAGGGGCTTTTGATAATAGTGTGGTAGAAGCTGGAATCAAACTGACAAAAATAAATTTGATTGAGTGGACACAAAAACAGAAGTTGAACTTTTCTAGAACGAGGTAAGGCAGTTCAAAGATGCCTCAGGTAATAACCCATTTAATGCACTTTTTCAATGTGCGGAGTCTGCATTGATTTTGCCACATTCAAATGCAGGTATAGAAAAAGTGCTCTGGGCAATGAATTACATAAAATCAAAACTCGAAATAAAATGAAGCTGTCGCTGCTCAATGCTATTTTGACAGTCAAACTTGGCTTAACACGTTTAGAAAAGTGCTGTTCTACGCACAAACTGCCTTACCAAGTCTAAAAAAAAGGCACTTCAAAGGCATATGACAGTAATTCTTCATTTGCCCAATGTACTCCAGGTGCATCTTGTGAAGCAGATGTTGATAATGATATTTGCCTTCATTTTGAATGAATATAGTAAGTTATATTCATTGTTATATAATATTTATAATTTTGTGTGCAAAAGTATGCAATATTTTTTAATATTTGTTCTAGATTATTGTAAGAAAAATCTAGCTATTTCTAGATGTAATTTCTTCCAATTCTAGATTTTTACTGTTAGTAATAAGTCTTTAAAACTTAATGCACTATACAGTTGAAGAATTATTTTACAATTGTTGGCATTGTTACTATGAATATTTTTTAAAAGGAAAGAATATATATATATATATATATATATATATATATATATATATATATATATATATATATATATATATATATTAATGAATTGATATTAAGGAATAAAATCTAATTATACAATAAAAATATACTTAAAAAAATGAGGCTCTTGAGGATGTGTAGCCTTAAGCTCTAGCTTATTTAGCTTATAGGTAAGTCCGGACCTTACAATGGTACTTGTAAAGAAGACCTCTGATGACGACCCAAGCTAAGAATAGCTTGTGGGAGTGGCGGTACCCTCTTTGAATGGACCGTAAGGTCTCCTAGGGTACTTCTTGACCTTGTAGCCCTCAGCCTAAATTGTCAAATGATGCCATATTTAGCATTAAAAAAAGTATTCTCGAAGTATTTACCAATTTTCTGAAAGCAAAAATGGCATTTCCATTATTTTGCTACAAATTGCCAAAACATAAGTGAAAGAATGTCATAAATAAACTCTACCAAATACCCGACCACCCTGTACCCTAACCTTGGACTGCGTGTTCTTACAATCCACAGCTCAGACTAAGCCATCCTCCTTCAAATCCTCATTCAATTTCAAGTACATTCTTTATTTGCGCGCACACTCGGTTCCTCGTGTCCCAATGTTTTCTTCTTTAGAACAATTCGGACATATATGCATGTATGTACTTTCCACATATTACTTTCTCCTCCTCACAACTGTACGACTATACAGGGTGTCGCCAGAAAAGAAAAGAAACCCACTTTTAAATCAATATATCTCTGAAAGTATTAAAGCTAGATAGTTTCTGAAAACTTAATTTTGTTTGTCTATCTTTTGTGCCTCTATGTTGAAAACTTTATAAACTTACTTCTATAATTGTAAATTCTGCAATGAAGTAGATGAAAGACATAAAAAGTGTGTTTTCGCAAACAGGTAAAATACAGAATCAATGGTGTCGCAAAAGAAGGCATTTCATGTGAATGGAAGAATCAACAATCATAACATTCGCCAGTATGCGCCTCAAAGCAATCCTCCAAATTTTAACTTTAATGTAGGCATATCCAGGCAAAAGGTTTCTGTGTGGATTGGAAAGTGGGGAAACAGACGTCTTGTGGGCCCTTTTTTTTACGACAATAACTTGACTGGAGACTTATACCTGAATCTAATTACAGAAAGGATAGTTCCTGAACTGCGTCAAATTTATGGAAACAGGTTTAACAGGCTGTGTGGATTCAAGATGGCGCTCCAGCACATAGAACTCGTGCTGTGCGGGAATTGTTGAGGGACATTTTTAATACCCGCATTATTGCATTGAACCATCCAATTAAGTGGCCACCCAAATCTGCGGACTTTACACCTTGCTATTTCTTTTGTCGGTCCATCTTAAGATTAAAGTGTATTTTACTCCACCATATAACACAGACGATTTGAAGCAAAGAATTCGAAATGAACTTGATTTACTAAAAGAAAATCAGAATTTAGTTAAAAGAATTATTGGCAGAAATGCGAAGAAAGATGCAAGTAAGTAGAGAAAGAAATGGAGGCCATACCGAAAGAAACGGATATTAGCCTCTTGCATTATAAATAAGAATTAACTATGTTTTGTAATAAATATTAGAAATTAAATTGTATTATTTTCTGCTCCCTTCTACTAAATAGCTTTGAAATATGTCTATTTGAAGTTTGATTCTGTATTTTACTTGCTTGCGCAAGCACACTTTTTATGTCTTTCATATCTACTTCATTGCAGAATATACAATTATAGATGTAAGTTTATAAAGTTTCCAGCATAGAGGCACAAAAGATAGACAAACAAAATTAAGTTTTCAGAAACTATCTAGCTTTAATACTTTCAGAGATATATTGATTTAAAAGTCGCTTTCCTTTTTTTGCAACACCCTGTATAGTTAACTCTGTGTACTATCTGGCAAAAATACCCACAGTGGTCCTCACTTCTTAGTTTTGAGTAAATAATAATAATAACTAGTTTGTGTTAATGGTTGCGAGAGCCGTATTCATGACTCTGCTATGATCTGATGACAGTTTTTCCCCATCTCGCCCGTGCTTCTTCTACCCTCGAGCAAGGAAGGGTAGAGAGAGATGTTCCAAGACAGCCAATATCGTCCGTCACCCTTCGGTCAGGTAATTTTAGGGGCGTCAGACTCCGAGTCTCGTCGGAAGAGATGAACCTTTCATATGTTAGGACAAAAAGAATAAAACTGGTATGACAGACCAATGAGGGCATTTATTTTCATTGGGGAAAGAATGAGGGGTAAGGCAGACAGACAGAAAAGGTGTATTATTATTTATTGAAAACCAAGAAGCGAGAACGAGTAAATATCCTTAAAAAGTTTGTGAGGAAAAGGTCGTACAAGAAGAGGTGAAGTTAGAGAACTGAAAATCTGTGTAGCGCGTCTATCTCGATTAATCTAAGGATTAATTGGGGCGCTTGGTACAGGAAGACACCGCATCTAGATCTCCAGAATCTATTCATCCTCAATACCAAAAGCATTGTCATCCAATAGAAAATGCGGCATTTTTTTATGTTTAAATATTATTTTATGGAGAAATAATCGAAAGCAGGTCGGTTTTTATACTAGCCTAGCCTATTAAACGCTAAGCCTATATGTATACCTTGCTGTCTCAGCCTAACCTAAGGCTTACATTTCAACATACCTTAGTGGTCATTTTCTGGTCTATTAATTTTGTATTATTATTGTTAATTTAATGTTTCTTATCGTTAAATGATGAATATTATGGAAGTTTCAAAAGAGCACACTCCAAAGTTATGCTCTGGGAGTTTAGAAAAGGCAACAATATAAGGGAACGGGAAACATTAGCCTCAACGTTCACCCAGTTCAGGGCAACCAATGGAATTTGATCAGGATTTTTTTTAAATAACAGTGGAAGAAAATCTGATTATAACCGTTGAACATATGGCTGAAAAACTACATCATTTAATTAAAGGAGATGGGCAAGGTTTCTCGATTGGGGAAATGGATTCCTCACAAACTGTCAGAGGTACATTTGCAGAAAAGAATCAACATGTGTTCATCTCTCGTTTCTAAACCTAAAGGTTAACCATTTTAGTAGGGTTATTACAGGAGATAAAAAGTGAGTTATGTACAATAATATATAACGTTCTAGAATCTAGACAATGGAGAAGAACCAATACCACAGCGGAAACCAGGGCCTTACTCACACAAGATTATCATGTGTTTGGTGAAATATGAATAGCATAATCCATTTTGAACTTCTTAATTCAAATCAGATTCTCCCAGAAGACGTTCTCAGTGCTCAGTTGGACCGTTTACATACAGCACTTGAAGAACAAAGGCCAGCATTAATCAATAGAAAAAGAGTGCTCGCTCACCAAGACAATGCGCGACCTAATTAGTAAGAGAAGCCATACAAAAACGTAACAATTTCGATTGGGAACTGATGAATCACCCCCCATACTCTTTCCACTTAGCTTCCATCAGATTACTATCTCATTCGGGGTTTAACGAATCACCTGAAGAGAATGAAAAGTTCAACAACATTAAAGAACTTTTTAAAAATCAAAGTCAAACGACTTTTACAAACTTTGTATTGAAAAGTTTATAGAAAGAGGAAAACTAGTAGTATAAACTGATGGAAATTATATTAATTATTAAATTAATAAATAAATACTTATTTAATTATAATAGTTTCAAAGAATTATTTAATTTATATTTTTAAAATAATGATGAACAAGAAAAAAAGCGGCAAATACTTATGGGATGACTTAATAAATCTCCCTACGGGCATTGAGGCCGGGAGGGCACGCCACCCAACACCCCTTGCGGGGAAAATGACCAAAGTAAAAGGTTGAGAGTTAACCAGACTGCAACGGCAAACCTCATCATCATCAAGTAGCAAGGAAGGGGGGACATCCGGCAAACCCCTGGGAACAAGCTAGTACAAAAGACAGAAATTTCTGGGGACTGTGAGTCCCTCGAGGGGAGAGATAAGGAAGGAGCAAACGAAGCCTCGGTCCTCGTGGCTTCGCGCTTGCCAGTTGGGCGGCCGTTGATCAATATCGGCCACCTCGGCAGTCTCCAGCTCGCTCCCCCTTCAGTCGGGTTGTCCTCCGTGAGCAAAGTCGTGTCCTCCCTCAACGCAATCGCTCCTTATCCACCCAGGTCTTGTGGGGCCCACAGCTTCGCCAAAAATGTGCCCGGGAGGACGTAACCCCCGTTGTAACCTTTGTTAAGAGACAAGCCCACGCTCAGTTCCGGGAAGCAAAGAATCTACCGCCGTTTGGCTCTGAGATTCATTTAAGCGACATTTCCCGAGTCGTTTTCATCGAGGTGTTTTTAGCCACGGCAATATGGGTGACAACATCGGATACGCGTATCATACTCCAAGGGCCAGTTTTATTTTTAAAGTGAGGCAAATCACGTCACACATAAATGAAATATTTAGCAAATTCAGTCGATACATTGCGCCTGCTGTCCATCATGATAGATGCGAAAGGTAAGATTAATGCTATCTTATTCCGAATATTGTCGGCCTTCCTTAAATGCTCACAAAACGGTATGTACATATTCAATTTACTAATCCCAACTCTGTTATTTAATACGTCAATTGTATCCATATATGAATACACAAACGTAGCACAAACTAACGCGAGGAAATTAGTTTCATAATCTGATATCTTTAATTTATTCCTTAAAAATTACAAATTTAAATTAATAAAATGTGTATTAAAAAGTGTTCAGTTCCATCGTTTTTTTTGTTTTTTTCAAAATCGATCTGAGAGAATTAAAAAATGTGAATTAATGACAAACTAAACCAAGGGCGGCCCAAATATCGCGCTACCAATTAAAAACTGAATAACGTTTATATTTAATAAATGAAATATTTCTTTAAGCTACTCCATCATTTTTTAATTTTAATTGTCTAATTGTGGGAAAAAAATGTTACGCAAATGTCCTCCAATTATATTAGGAAGATACGCATGAAATTTTCCAATGGCAACGCAACTTTTGGGTCACTCTGTTGTTGGCCTAATGCAAATAAAACTTTTACTCCCCGTTTTCATATCAACAAGCGTGGGCTAAGCTTAGCTCCAAAAAGACCAAGCATGTAGAACTCGATCTATTTATGCCTGCTATGATCAGGAAAGTTGCTCCCATTTTCAGCCGGGAGCGAAATGGGAAGCGCAAATTCAAGCAACGATTGATTGTCTGCAAAATGCAGGTCTTTTCCTGTCCCCATCCTCACAAATGATTGCGTTCCAGGTTTTCACTCCTTCTGGACAAGGTCCTGCCTACCATTACCTATAAGACAAATGTTAAAATCTTCACGACACAAAGGCCAATCAAAATAGTGGTTACTTTTTTAAGCTTTGCGTGACTGCATTCACCTCGTCTCTCTCGCAATGAATTCGATCCGGGCTATGTTTGTTGCCCATACTTTAATTTCCATAACTTCACCACTTTGGAGCCTCTTTTCAAAAATATTTTGCGGATTCTTTCCTTAGTTTTCACTTTACAATAAATAATTTTCTCCGACATAATTACTAGTTGTCTGAAATTACGAGATAGAATGGAATCCGCTTATTGTGATTACTTTGAGACAGTCTTTTGTTGATAACAATAATCGGCTGCTAACATTAAGCAAAGGATATACAAAATTGCATTATTTATCCCACTTTATTGTTATAAATACTTTTTGATAACGAAAGCAAAAATTATTTTATAGATTAATGTTAACTATTGTCTGCCAGCACAGAGTAATTCCTGAATAAATTGCTCATACACATAGAGATTTCGAAGTTCGTTGACCTATGTTGTGCCAACGAAGGTTAATCAGCTGCAGCTGAATCTGGAAAATTCCGTGTGCAATCTCAAACCGATACAACGGCAAAAGATGAACATGTGACTATATATCTGCCGCACACTTTCACCTCCTCTATCTTTCCAACTTTCTGTACAGATCTTCCTCTATAAACTTTATGCAGATGATATCATTGGTTTCCGCCTTAAATTTTAAAAATATGCTCTATGCATTAGTTTTTTCTGCTAGTTTAGAATTATCAACAGCAGCAGCTTGACATATTTCCGATAGTGCCATTATGTAGTTACCACTTAAACGTTGTTATCAAGATACAACAATTTTCAAATTCCATTTTTAGCATAACTTCTGTGGTCGAAGCAAAAAATTCATTTGTAAGCGAAAATTAGCATTTGTGAGATGTTCAAAATGTTGGAAAGAAGAGTTTCAGCGTATTTTTAAAAATCCACCTCCTTGCATGCCTCTACTACCAAATACAATGTATCAAAAAGGATTTTCCTTTTGTCATTACACCTACATCATTTTAATCTTGAATATTATCAAGTTCAGTCATAACTATAACTCCCGCAAGAATTTCCTTGCGATAATAAGTTGTAAAATATTTGTATACTTTGGTCACATGTAATGGTCGAAACCAAGAAGCTTGCTATGATGTTAGAACATAAGAACATAAGAAAAGAAGGAGACTGCAAAAGACCATTCATGGCCTACACTTGGCAGCTCCTGTTCCAGTCAACACACAAAAGATTTCTTACCAGAGAAAAGTCATCAACATTGACCCTTTACAGGAGTTCGTCAGATCTAATCTACAATATAAATAAAATGCATCCAGAGGATTATGTCCATTCATGCAACCGCAAAATATAATCTCCCCACTCCTTAGAAAAATATATACATATGTACATAAAAAAGTCATTCCCATCTAGCAGCTTCATCCATATATTTATCTAATCTATTCTTAAAACTACCCAGAGAGGAGGCTTCTATCACATGTCTAGTGAGCCTATTCCATTCATCTACCACACGATTTGTAAACCAATTCCTCCCAATCTCCTTCCTAAACCTATACTTATCAAGCTTAAACCCATTGCTACGTGTCCTGTCATGTTCACTAAGTATAAGAACCTTACCCAGATCCCCTTTATTATATCCTTTTACCCATTTGAAGACTTCAATCAATTCCCCTCGGACTCTTCTCCTTTCCAATGTATGTAGATTTAGTTTTCTGAGCCTTTCACCATAAGGTAAGTTCCTTAGCCCACCAATCATCTTTGTCATCCTTCTCTGCACAGACTCAAGCAAATCAATATCCTTCAATTTGTCATGTTCTTTCATGACAAATTGTTTATATGTGCTGCGTAGTTGTGTACTAACAAGACAATTTGGTTTGCTTTAATTCAAGATCCTACTTAGCTATCCAATTTGTGAAAATTGCCTTAGTTACCCAAGTATTTGCAACAAAACAGACTTCAATAGGCAAACCTTCGACACTTCTACAACACCAAGGATGTCGTCTTGGTGAGTGTGGATGGAAGATGGTCAAGAATGGCGCATTATGATGGATGAGTGTGTAGGTGTGGTACCGGGTAGAATCCTCTCGAGGGGCTGAATCATGACGGACTTCTTGACAACACCCATCCAAGGGCTTTTTTCTTGAATATACTAATCGTTACGTTTATGTAACTGTTTCTACCATAATGCTAAGGGTTGTTTTAACGATCACTAAAAGTCAAATTCACTTATTAAAAAAATAGCACAAAACTAAAATCAAATTACAATTCGATACTAAATTTATATTTACCTGAAGTTGCAGGGAAGATTTAAGTCAGTTTCATTTTAATAAACACGTTCAAGGCCACGTACACCACCGGTGGTACAGACAGAATTCTTTCCAAATGCTACATGTACCACGGGTGGAACATTTCACAATGTTTACCAATATTATTTCAAATTTTATTGTATGTTTATATATACTTTCAGAAACTAAAAATATGGATGGAAGGAAAGAGTTTGATAACTGAAATACCTTTTATTAAAAAAAATAAATTAGCGAGGAAGCAGAAACGATACTGAACACTTCTTGGGAATTGTCTCTGGTATTTCAAGGAAAAGCTGTCATGGGTGTGGCCTTGAACGTGTTAATTAACTAATTAAGAAATGTTCATAATAAATATATTTTTACTCAATTTCTTCTAAATTTAAAATAAGAGAGAGGGAGTTTTTAGGACAAGATTTTTACAAATATTATTTTTAATTAGGAGGGACGTTTCGGAGGTTCATTAGTCTAAGAATAATAACAGAAATGTCTAAAGGTTACCACCTTTTCTACCAGACGCCAACAAATGTTAAAATGGAGAGAGAGAAAAAAAAGATAAGCCATAATAAAGTGTTCCGTTATAAATATATAATGGAGACCAGGCAATGGCTTCGCTACTCCCTCCTACGAGGGGAGCTTGCGCTTCGCTACTAAGATTAAAATCTATAAAAAAGCAGCCATGTTTAAATTTTTCTAAATTTTCTGAACTTCGCCAAATATAATCATTTTAAAAAGGAACTCTGAACTAAATTTCTCCCCCTTCCAAAATATCACGTTGCTAAAATATAGTTATAGAAGAAGATATATAAAAATAAATTTTCTGAACTTCACCATTTGTAATTCTTTTGGTTTTTAAAAAAATCACAAAATTTCGAATACTTATATTTATCTCTGAACTTCACCATTTTGTTTTTGATATTATAAAAGAATTATTAGAAATAACTTTGCTAGAAAAAACATAAGTCATAACCAAACTAAGATGAAATTATTATTCAAATACTCAAAAAATCCCCTTCTTAAATTATAGTGCTAAGTGTTAGTGATGATTATGATGATATATATATATATATATATATATATATATATATATATATATATATATATATATATATATATATATATATATATATAATGTTAATGTTAAACAGAAATCCCAAGGCGAGGAAAATGGCTGGTATCATCCTTTTTATTTACCGGCAACGTTTCGACCACAATACGGTCATCTTCTTAGGCCTAAAATACAAATAAACGAAACAAAATATTTTGCACTGTTAAGAGAGCACACTGCTAAATTTACATCTAGAACTTTAATAGCTAGTATTAGCTTTGAATTGCAAATTTACCAACAAATCGATGGAGTTGGTATGGGGTCCCCAATCGGCCCTTTGGCAGCCGAATTTTTCATGACTCATTTGGAGGAGAGGGTTTTTTTCTGAAGTTCCTGATTCATGTAGGCCAACTTTCTATATACGTTTTGTAGATGACCCATAGCTATATTTAAACAACGAGATCAAGCTTTAGAATTTCTTAATTTTTTAATCACCATCCACCCCGGTATTAAATATACAATGGAAACTGAGAGTGATAACACCCTCCCCTTTTTAGATCTTTTAATAAGAAAAAACCCCAATAATCTAGAGACATCAGTATATAGGAAACCGACTAATACGAGGTTAGGATTAAACTTTTTTAGTTGCTTAGATTTGAAATACAAAATCTCATCCATTAAGACCCTTCTTCACCGCGCATACAATCTCTGTTCATCCTACAATTTTATAGACAAAGAATTTCAGTACCTTAAATCTTTCTTTATGCACAAGGGTTTTCCTTCCTTTATTGTAGAAGAGTCAATCCGCACATTTTTAAGTGGATTGTATCAACCAAGCCACCCTGAGATAACGGTGGCAAAAGACAAACATTATTTAATAAGGCCAGAGCTGGGTATTCACAATAAAGTCCTTAGCCAAAAATTACACATATTGCTAAGGAAATACTTCTGTCAAATAAAATTTCAAATTGCCTTTGTCAACAAAATCAATATAAAATCCTTCTTTACAATAAATGATCCGGTTCCAAAGAGTCTTCGGAGTTCGATTATATACTTATTTAAATGCCCTGGGTGTTCCCAAGGCAAATATATCGGAAGCTCCGTGAGAACTCTGAAGGTAAGATTCTCTTCCCATATGGTATAAGTAATAGAACCGGTAAGATACTTGAAACCAAAGAAAATTCGCGATAAGAGATCACGTAATAAAGTGTAAAGGTGATATCTCCTTAGATAACTTTGAAATTCTGAATTCGCACAAATGCCCTATTACCCTTCGAATCTTAGAAACACTTTATATAAAACAGCTCTCCCCGAATTTAAATAATGATCTCTCGTCGGTTCCCCTCCTTGTTACCTGAATTCGTTTGGATGTGGGTTGCGGGGCGCAGTTTTGGTGTTTTTGGGTCGGCCGGAGCACGTAACACGCTCGTTGGCAAGGTTTGTAATTTTTTTATATTAGGTTTTGCCAATTTTTCCTTCAATTATTCGTTTAAAATTCATTTTTAAAACAGTTTTATATAATCATTAGATTTATAAATCAAATCTCCCCTACCTTAATACATTTTAGCAATTATACATTCGCTAACTAATTTAAATATTTAAAATCCTTCCATAGTGTCTCTATTGTAAATTTGAGCCCCATTTCGAAATTTTCCCTTTAACTGTAAATTTGCAATTCAAAGCTAATAGTAGCTATTAAAGTTCTAGATGTAAATTTAGCAGTGTGCTCTCTTAACAGTGCAAAATATTTTGTTTCGTTTATTTGTATTTTAGGCCTAAGAAGATGACCGTATTGTGGTCGAAACGTCGCCGGTAAATAAAAAGGATGATACCAGCCATTTTCCTCGCCTTGGGATTTCTGTTGAACATTAAATTTAGGCTCTCTAGAAGCAATCCTCATCGATATATATATATATATATATATATATATATATATATATATATATATATATATATATATATATATATATATATATATATATATATATATATATGTAAATAAATAGATGTAATGATTTTAATAACAGTAACCGATTGATAAACTGAGTTACAAAAGGAAAATCTTTGTAAGTCGTTTAAGTTTTTGAAACTGATTTAGGACAATTTTGCACCGGTGAATCCGAAAATGACATCCGTTTCCTTTAATCAGCTCAGGTTTTTATGATAAGTCTATTTTTTTTAAAATCCGATCTTATATCTAAATCGATTACATTTTTGTGACATTTTCGGTTGATTTTTGTTAATATTTCTCATCCAAAATAGTTTTTTTTAAGAGAAAAAAACATCGTTTTTTAACACAACTTATCTATTGTTACAAAAATTGATTAGTGCACATTGAATTGTAGACATTGTTAAAGGTAAGTAGATGTAAATTGGATATTAGTTCATCTTTGTTTAGAATTCAGGGAATAAACTTCCATTTTTTCGAATTCCTAGAAGGCTCAGCGGTAGGAATGTCTATCTTCAGAGTCTAACAGTAATCATTCATCAATCTTATGATTGCATCCCAGCGTCCTTGATACCTTGTCTCCATCTCTTTCATGCCCTGGTAGAAGGTGATAAGTCAGAGAGGAAGTTTTTTTCCTTCAATCTGGGCACTAGCAGTTAGACAGAGGACTTTGATAAGCTGAGATCTCAAAGTAGATCATTTAGCTCCTTTTTGGAAAAACGATGCGGAGCATCGTCAAAAAACATTTCTTCAGTTTCTTCAACACTAGATGAATCTTCGTCACTAATGTCAGGAACTTCTCCAAAGACAGCTACTGGAATTTTATCACACAATTTCTCCCCCTAACTTTATATGGTTAAGGTACATTGACGATGTATTTTCTGTATGGCCTAATGGCCATGATTTTGATACCTTTTTTAATAATTTGAATAATTTGCATGTCTCCATCAAATTTAAATATGAATGGGAATATGATAATAGATTACCCTTTTTAGATGTCCTCATTAATAAAGATCACCATGAATTAAAACTTGACGTGTATAGGAAACCAACCCACTCGAATGCCTATATACATTATTTTTCGTTTCACGATAATACTGTTAAAAAATTGGTAATTTCTAACCTTTTCCTTAGAGCATACAAAATATGTCATCCTTCCTATTTAGATGAAGAAATTGTCATTATCAGGACCATTTTTTCTAATTTGTATTACCCCGATTGGTTGATATCGTCTGCCCATTTTGCAGCTAGGAAAACATTCTATGGTAATAAGCCTTCCCGCACTAACGACTTCAACATATGTATAACATTGCCATTTAATAATAAATTAAATAGTTTAAAGGACATATTTGGAAAAGCGGGTATTAATCTAGCCTTTAAATATAATAATTCCTTAAACCAATTGATGATGGCCAGGAAACCCAAAGAACATCATAACATAGGAGTATATGCAGTACCTTGCAACGATTGCCATAAAGTTTATAGAGGGGAAACGGGGAGAAATCTAGACAAGAGATTGTACGAACACAAAAGAGATATTAGAGTGGGCAGCGAAAGTAGTGGAATATTTTGCCATGTTAGAGACAAGAATCATACGATCGATTTCAATGGAAGTAAAATGTTATTTAAATCGGCTAACTATGTTAAGAGAAGAATCGTAGAATCGAGCTTGATATCGTCAGTTCCTAATTTAAATCTATCTGAGGGTCAATTTTCTTTTAATCCTGTAATAAGATCGCAAATAAACAAAATAGTAAAATGCCAGCTCTTCAATATGTTTAGGCCTACCCCGCCCCCCCAGATTAGCCACAAGTAGGGGATTGGGGGAAAAAGAGGGGATCTTGTGTTATGCTTATATGCATTTTTCTTATATTTTCTGCCCAGTGTCAGTTGAAAAAGGGCGTGAGATACACCGAACTGTTCTGAATTAAATTGTCTTCGGAGAATGTGGTTTAATTCCTTATCTTTTCTTGCGATATTGCATTAATTTTCATCATATATATATATATATATATATATATATATATATATATATATATATATATATATATATATATATATATATATAAGGATGATTCAATGATAGCTTTGATGTAGTTAGACAAGTTTTTATTATTTTATCATATAAATATGTGTTCAAGTTGTAATAGGTATTAATCAATGTGGCCGCCTTTGGCGTTGAGTACTCGTTCCCGGCTAGGCCGCGCACACGTTGCAGACGAGCTCTTTCCTCATGTTGGACTCCAGGTAGTTGACAGGGGACTTCAGCTCGTCGACGTTGCTGCGGTCGGGCAACTGCGGCAGCCTAAACTCCT
The DNA here is from genome assembly GCA_963969495.1 of Ceratothoa steindachneri. NCBI lineage: Eukaryota > Metazoa > Arthropoda > Malacostraca > Isopoda > Cymothoidae > Ceratothoa > Ceratothoa steindachneri. The sequence goes on along the minus strand of OZ018336.1, from coordinate 20,180,183 downwards.
TAGACCAGAAGTTCATGTTCGACACCAATAACTCTTGCACGGTCTTGGCAGTGTGGTCCGGGGCACCGTCCTGCTGAAAGACGTAGCCTGCCTTCTTGATCTTTCTCACCCAGGGCAGGACTTTCGTGGTTAACATGTCCCTGTAATCGGCCGCGGTGAGCCTGTAACCGGCTGCGAACCACACCGGCAGCTTCTCGCCATTCGAAGCCACGACGCCGAGCATCATCACAGAGGCCTGAGGTTTGATTGAAGACACGTAGCAGACCTCAGAGACGTCCTGGACGAATTTTACCACGCGATCCTTATGCTTTTTGATGACCGGATTGACCGTGAATGTTTTTCATCAGAAAAAAAAAGATAATTCGATTACCATGACTATTCACGTCGTTGAGAAGGCAAGGACAGGGCTCCCGGCATTGTTCTCGCATACGGTCGGTGAACACAGGCTTTTCTACGCACTTCAAGCTCATGCCGCCCTCCTCCTTGATGGCCCTGGACACCATGGACAGCAAAGATATTCGTCTTCTTCGCGAGCCCAGTCAGTTTGAGCTGCGGAGAACTTTCGAAAGCTTTTCTCATAGCCGAATGGTTGACAACTGAACGAGGTCGATTTTCGAGGTCTTCCCCGTTCTTGAGCCTCTCCGCGTCTCTGTGAACGGTCATCCGGGGCTCGTTAAGCCGCTTGGCGATGTCGGAATTGTTGTGGCCCGGGCGCAGGAGAGCAGAAATCTCGATTCTTTTCACTTTTATTTCGACAAACCAGGCGCGGATCCAGGGGGGAAGGGGAGTAGGTGGCTGAAGCCCCGCTCCCCAAATTTTAGTATGTATTTCTTTTTTTAAGTCCTACTTGTATTCTGCTTTTCAGAAAGAGTTATGTAATAATATAGAATATATATAAACAGTTTTTAAGCCGTTGCGATCGAAAGTACCTTATATGATACATGGATAAAATAGAGCTAAATCACAGAAATAATTATTAAATTCAGTATTATTTATACTTTAGTTGACGTCCAAAAACGACAATTCATAATTTTCGGATGTGTGGAAAAAAAAATCGGATCTGAAAGAGTTCGTGCTCTTTCCTTTATGAGATCCTGTAATTGATTAAAAATGCTGTGTAAGATACGCATTATTAATGTTTAATGGTCTTTTCTCAGACTCCTCAAAGGGACGAATTCAGGTTAACCCCTCCCCACCCCCCAATTAATTTTTATCCTGGTTCCGCCACTGCGATAAACCTGCAGACAATGGAAAAAAACGTTTTAATGGAAAAGTAGAACTTTAAGTTTGTTTGAAGGAACTTTTTCTATCACCTACTTAGACCTCTGGAAAGATAAAGCAAGTGTAACATAACTTTTGCAACACCTGATATATATATATATATATATATATATATATATATATATATATATATATATATATATATATATATATATATGGGTGAAAATCAAGAGAGGTATCACGTGAATAAGTATAAATATTTGGTTGTATCACGTAGGGAAAAAGAAAGATTGATTGGACCTGGTACTTTCGTTATTTTAATAACATTTTCAAACTTACAATGGTTTATGAAATAGAGAGACACCGTATTTATACAAAGCAATGTTTTCCCTATAAGATCAGATTTCTTTTTAAGGACCTCTGATAAGTTTGATTTGAGGAAGAAAGAAAGGACTGGATCTAAAGAAAACAAACCGGGGCTAATATTTACATTCATCTCCTTTGTGCTGGAGATTAGGAACGATTCAAAGATATTTCTGCTAATAATATCATTTACATGCATTATGGTATCTGCTTTTAACCAGTTAATCTGGTGACCCGTCTTACGAATGTGGACAGCTAAAGCATTATTGGTATATTCCTTAGATACTGCATTTTGATGTTGCTTAATTCTTACAGAGATATTTTTAGAAGTTTGACCTACATAGAATAAATTACAATCCAAACAAGGTATGCTATACCATTATTATCGTTCCTTGGGCTGTGTTTTATTAAATATTTTTTAATGTATAATTGTATTTAAAAATTACATTTATATTAAGTTGTTTTCACATTGGCACTACATACAAGAACTTAGGATGGTAAGGTAAAAGTAATATGTTGTGTAAAGGTTCTGTTTTCCCTAACTTGCGGTTATAGAATATTTTTTTAGCTTTATGCAGCAGTTTTCCGAATGATATTTCGGGTAACACAGATTGAAGGACATCTCTTTAATTTTTGTAAATTCATGGTCTTTACTATTTTTTAGATGGTAGGTAGCTATTTTCCCCTGATAAAGATTAAAATGGAAAATCTATTTTAGAAAGAAGTTCGATTAAAGTTTCGAATATACGAAAACAAAACAAAACGGCTATATCTTAATTTTAATATATTTTCTGATTTTCACCATTTGTAATTCGTTTTGTTTTTAAAAAAATATAAAAATTCGGTAATTATATTCAAGATTTATGCGCATCGTTGCATAAATCTTAACTGGGGAAAGTATTTTTCAGTAAATTACTACCAGATGTCAATGTTCAGTGTTATTATATTTATCCGTGTACCGACAACCTGTCCGTCTCTAGACCCATTTGTCTTGAAAACAAAAATACCCGGAAGGCTTAATTTGTCCGGATTCTATCCGATTTGAAGTAATGATAATCCTAATTATTTTCGTAGTGTAATTTATTAGTATTGTAGCATGGTATTTTCCCTAAGACAGGAGTAGTTAATAATAATTAAAACTAAAATTTAAGTCGAGGGAAAATATTAATTATGACTGACAGTCGATTCAAATCGTAAGAAAAATGGATAATTCTAAAATCAGGCAGGTAATGCGCGCAAATCCAGCTCGCTTTTGGTTCCATGTATTAAATTTCAAACATACTATTGAAAAATCATGAATTTGTTAAAACTACACTGGATGCATGATGCATTCCAATCAATACAATCATTCTAGGGGATTTTTTTTCGGTTAAAATGTGAAAAACGAGGGTAAAAGTCAAATGTCTACTAAAACCTTACATGGTGTATAAAATCACACCTCATGAGACATACTCAAAAGATTTAAAAGGAAATGTTCCGACTCTTTAACAGTAAACTATATGAACCAAATTCTGAAGATTCTGCAAACGAATCAAGCTATACAGACAATATTGAAAGTGGAGAAGTAAAGAGCTTTGAAGAAATTACATCTAAACAATTGTAAATGCAGTAGAAGCACCAAATTATGGTTAGGGCTGGGTTTGGTAGCCATGACGTTTTGAATAGTACAATCCTAGTATGCCAAGCAACAATTCTTCAATGCTTAACCATAATTAAATCCCTTAGCCACTCCGCTAATTATTTGCTTAGTCGTAATCACCTTTCCAGTACATTATATTACTTCTGGTAGTATTGTGTGCGATTTGTCCAAATAGATTCTTATTGGGCAGTTAGAAGGTGAAATAGGGCAAAACAGAGTTTAAATCTAAATACGTCGAATTCGGATTCTAACTGAATTTTGCCTCATTTTGGCCGATGACTGACAAAAAATGAAAATCATTTTGAAGCTAATAGCACAAAATAATACAAGAAGAAATAACCAAGCCTATGAGGTGTATTTAGAAAAATTCAATTATAGCATGGAAAAGGCCAGATTATTCAAACAAAAACGCAAGAACTGTTGTCTCGCAACCGCCATAAAGGTCAGCTATTTTGAACTCTAGACTAAGGAGACCTTACCTGGCAGCTATGACAGGGCAGCAAATTGAACTCGAATAAGCTTCGTCTGAGCCTCCTTTAAAGTTGGTATTTCTGGGTGCATTAGGATCCACTGGAAAAAAACACCTCACTCAAAACCACGTAAAAACAAAACGACTGAACTTCGCGAGCCAAACATAAAACCAAACTAACAAACCTAAGCAACACCAAAATAATAATAATAATAATAGTTATTTATAATACCTCACCTAAACTAACCAGCCCCCCCTCCCTAAAAAAAATAACACCCAACTTAAGCTAGAATAAAATTTTGGGTTAATGTTGGCTTTATGCCCATCCTCGAATTTCAGACATTTTAACCCTGGAGTTATTTCTGTCTTCTTAGTATGGATTGGCTTCATTGCGCCGACTTTGCTCTCTTCGATCCTTGTGTTCTTCCAATGTCCCTTTTCTCATATCTTTAAAAAAAAATCCTGTTTCTTCTCTCATTGCTCATTAGCGTCAAATTTCTTTCTTTTGTACTATATTGTTATATAGTCTGCAATACGAGGTTTCTGCATCTTTCTTTCTGTCTTCAAAAGGGTTTTGAAAGGCAGAAATTGCCATATTGGCTCTTAATATATATATATATATATATATATATATATATATATATATATATATATATATATATATATATATATATATATATATATATATATATATATCCAAGTAGCGCGAGAGAATGATGAAAATGAATCCATTAAACCACATTGAAAGAGAAAACGAAATAATTTTTCCTTGCAGTAATATTTTTATTACCTTTTTTCGAAAAATCCGTGCAGGAAAGCGATTCGAACCAGGCACACTGAGGCAGCGAGCACCGCTTTAATCACAGTTAAAAGTATGCAATGTCCCGCAGGAAAAAAGGAAATGGTGTTTCCAAGTAACATAACATAACATAATTTCACGGATGACAAAAGCCACAAGGGCCTATCAAAGGTCATCCGCATCCGTCAAAACCCACCCACAAAAAGCACCATCGCCAGGAAAAAAGAAAATCAAAGTCCCCCACAATATAATATAACAGATGACAAAAGCCACAAGGGCCCATCATAGGTCATCCGAGTCAAACGGCCTCTTTTTTAAAGCACCCAAACTCCCCAAAAAACTTCAGCCATAGGATTGCGTCGAGAAACAAGGGTATCACCAATCAAGGCTTGTCAAGAACTAAAACATGCAGCTATAGATATATACAAACAATATTAATATATACAAAACTTAGGAACCATCACAACCTTCCCTTCCCATAAACTGATCTAACCTACTCTTAAATACATTTAAATTTGGACTACCTACTACCCTCCGCGGCAATTTGTTCCAGAAGTCTACCACTCTATTGGTGAAAAAATATTTTCTTAAATCCAACCTACACCCTTGCTTTTTAATTTTCAAGTGGTGACCTCTAGTCCGATTTCCATCATCTAACTCAAAAAACTTGCTAACATCCAATTTATCTATCCCAGAAAATTTTTTAAACAGGTCAATCATATCCCCTCTCACACACCTTCTTTCGAACGAGAACATATTTAATACCTTCAGTCTATCTATATATTCAAGGTGCCTCAGGGAAGGAATAATCTTTGTTGCCCTCCGTTGCACTGACTCAAGAAGGTTAATATCGTGTCTAAAATGTGGGGACCATGCCTGTATACAGTACTCTAGATGTGGCCTAACATAAGAGCTATAGAGTTTAAGAATAACCACCTTACTTTTGTAACTGACATTTCTCTTAATGAAACCCAGCACTCTATTTGCCCTATTTCTTGCTTCAATACACTGCTTAGAAAACCTTAATGACTTATCTATTACTACTCCTAAAACTTTCTCATCCTCTACTGAGCTCAGTCAATGCCCATCCATTTCATAGTTAAATTCTCTATTATCTTTTCCCATGTTAATAACTTTGCACTTATCAAGGTTGAAAGTCATTTGCCACTTGTGTGCCCAGGATAACAATTTATTTAAATCCCCCTGCACTTTAAAATTATCATCAATATCTTTAACTACAGCTGCTAATTTGGTATCATCGGCAAAAATTGACACTTTATTATTAACTGCCTCCCCAAGATCGTTTATATAGAAGACAAATAATAATGGACCGAGAACTGATCCCTGAGGAACCCCACTGATAACATCCCTCCACTCTGACTTTACACCATTTAGCACTACCCTTTGCTTCCTGTCTTTCAGCCACTCAGCTATCCAATTTGAAACACCTCCACATATCCCAATCATTTTTAATTTATGAACTAGTCTCCTATGTGGTACCTTATCAAATGCTTTACTAAAATATAAGTAAATTATATCTACATTCTCTCCCTTATCTACTTGATTTGTTACGAACTCCAGAAAGTCTAGTAAATTAGTCAAACATGATCTACCGGATCTAAACCCATGCTGAACATCGCTGATTAACCCCTTCCTCTCTAGATGTTGGTAAATCCCTTTTTTAACTATTTTCTCAAGAATTTTACAGACTACAGGAGTTAGGCTAACCGGTCTGAAGTTATTTGGATCATCTTTACTACCCTTCTTGAAAATGGGGACTACATTCGCTCTCTTCCAATCATCGGGTATTTCTCCATATTCAAACTTTATTAAGTTCCTTATCAAGGATAACTACAAGAAATAATCTAATATTAGAGGTATATATACGAAAGAAAAGTATGAAAGACCGCCTCAAAAAAAAAGAAATCACCAATGAGGAAGACGGAAGGGGGAAGGTAAAGATTCACATTAAGAATTACAAGAATCAGGTAGTAAGGTTAAACTGAGAAGACGGAAAGGGTAACAGATTAAAAGAAATGGAGATAGCCTAACGAGGGAGATTATAAGACACGATGAGCGAAAAGTGGGGAAAATACAATGTACATAACAGAGCAGTGACAATTAAAAAATGAAATAAAATAAAAATAAAATTGGGACCACATGACTAAAGATTGTATATAAAAAACTAAGAACAAAAGTCAGAACTAAGTTCTTTAAGTATTAATCTTTTAATTATCGCATCTATTTTATATAAGCCAGGGGAAAGGTTAAAATTATCACATTGGCTCATAAAAGCACATTCAATGATATTCCTTTTTATAGGATCATTGGAACGATAAATAAATTTGGCCGAGTTCCAGTTAATTAGATGGTCCTTATCTGACATATGGACAAAGAAAGAACTGTTATCTTCAAAAGTACTTGGAAACACCATTTCCTTTTTTCCTGCGGGACATTGCATTCATATATATGTATATGTATATATATATATATATATATATATATATATATATATATATATATATATATATATATATATATATATATATATATATATATATATATATATATATATATATATATGTATATATACAGTGCCCGCGAAAAGTTTCAGATCACCCTCGAAATTTGTATTTTTAACATAAGAAAAACATGTTTAATATTGGCCAACCTTATATTATTATTTTGTCAGTAATCTTGGTGTTATTTTCGACGAGCAACTCTCGTTTAAACCGCACATCCATCGTATCTGTAAGTCTTCCCTCGGTTTCCTCCGCAACTTTTCACATCTTCGATCCCATTTTGATCGACGAAGCCTTGAGACTGCTATTCATGCCTTCGCCACCTCACGTTTAGACTACTGAAATTCTCTTCTAGTCAATTTCCCTTCTTCGTTACTTCGCCCCCTACAACTAGTTCAAAATTATGCTGCCCGGATCCTCCTTGGCGCCCCCGGTTCTCTCCTTCGATGACCCTGTTACAAGAGCTACACTGGTTACCTATTCGCTTCCGTACCCACTATAAAATTCTTCTCATCACCTACAAGGCCCTAAACCTCGAGGCTCCACCTTATCTCTCGTCTGCCCTCTCCAATCGTCAAACTCCTCAGGGAACTCCGCTCTAACCTTGCTCCCACCCTGAACACTGCTCGTTCTGCCCTCTGCTCGATGGATGACCGTTCCTTCTCAGTTTGTGCTCCTAGTCTCTGGAATGTTCTTCCTGCCGAATTCCGATCCCTTCCCTCCCTTACTACTTTTAAACGTCTCCTGAAGACATCTCTTCAGAATTGCATTCTCTTCCCTGTAAACTTTCTCTACACTCGCTACACAACCTGCGCTCTGGGAGGGCTAACAGCCCTGAAGGGCGCATTATAAATACCTATTATTATTATTATTATTTAAACAATGGTGCAATGGCTTAACCGAGGGGAGCTTGCGCTTCGCTACTAAGATTAAATTAAAAAAAAAAAATTCTGAACTTTTCCAATGATAATAATTTTAAAAAGGAATTCTAAACTAAATTTCCTCCCTTTCAAAATATCACGTTGCTAAAATATAGTTATAGAAACAGATATATAAAAATAAATTTTCTGAACTTCATTTGTAATTCTTTGGGTTTTAAAAGAAATAAAAAAATTTCGATACTTATATTTATTTCTGAACTTCACCATTTTTGTTTTTTGATATAAAAGAATTATTAGAAATAACTTTGATAAAAAACATAAGTCATAACCAAACTAAATGAAATTATTATTCAAATACTCAAAAAAATCCCATTCTTAAATTATAGTTAGTGATGATAATGATGATGTTGAAAAACAATTCTTTTTTAACGTAGGCGATGATATTTCTGGGGCAAATTTAAAATAAAAAGCTTTTTCTTGTTCGGCTATTACAATCACATTATTTTATAATATATCATTTATAAGGTAATTTCGAAATTGGGTGGGTGGGTGGGGGTGTTGCACTACCCTCACACCCCACAATTAAAAGTAAAAACTCGTAATATTCCTAATATGCCTTTTCGAATTGAAAAGGTGATTGCTAAATGTCGTTAAGCCTCTAGTTTTTCTACCGCGTTACTTAATTTCAGACTTATAAGCCTGACCCCCGAATGCTATTTAAATGAATCATATTTTCTTTAAAATGATTAATATAAAATGTCCATATCATATTTTAATTCAGAAAAAAATCACTTAAAAATTATATGTAATGTGATTCAAAATTCACAAAGTGTCTCCCAAGATGGCGGCCATATCTATTTTTCGCCATAACATCACAATTAGAAATTTGCTTACATTAAGTAGTAAGGACGCTATATAACACTATATCTACGTGTGTATCTACGATATAGACTATATAGCATTTGCGTATTTTTAAAAATAGATATATTTATAACAAACCGCCCCCAAAATTTGAGGCTGAGCATTAGGGGTCGCAAATTACCGACAATATTTTTATCGATAAATTCTCGAGAAAATTTTTGAATACCGGTAAATTCTCGATAAATTTCTAGTTAAATTAACTGTATTAGAAATAAAAAATCACATGTATATAGAACTTTTTAATGAGATCCTTTGCCATTATGTGTTTTAAATAACCAATAAAAGTGTTTTATCTTTATTTAGAACGTATTAGAATAACATAAGACAGTAATATTCTCCTCAAAAAATGCTTAAAATGCACACGTCATGAAATGCAAATGGGACAAAAACCCCTAGTTAAAGTTCACGTGGTGTAAATATCTAGGGTCTACACATTAAAAACAATTAACCAGTAAATTAATGTAACAACATAATGTGAATTTACGAACTCCTGCATCGTTTTAGAAGATTATTATTATCAATACATAGTACAATGAGTAAGAAATATATTACCAATGATTTACTACGTCAATCCATACATAGCATCCGTATTCTCGAAGAACAACACATAGCACACAGCACAACTCGACATGGTCCAAATTCGTCTGTTACACTAAAACGTTTTCTATCACAATTAATTTCTTTCGTATTTACGAAAGAAAATTGTTTATTGAGCGTAAACTTCAATAATAATAAAGTTACATTCAATTACCGATAAAAAGGTATCGTTAAATACGAAGTAATTAAATTTAATTACTTCTCAAGGGCTTTTGAGCCCTTGTCTACTCTGCGGCTCGCTTCATGGTATACGCCCTGGGAATGAGAGGGAACTACTGCATCATATGGAAAAGCCGAGCCGCTCATATCAACCCATGCCCATAACAATATATAATAAAAAAATAAGTTACTTTGCACTGCTTTGTTTGAGAGAGAGGATGACGCGGATATGATGCTAGTGTAGTTGCGAGGAGAGAGAGAAGAGAGAGAGAGGGGGGATGATGGAATCAGTTCCGAAAGTAAAAGATGCTGGAATCAGTTCCGAAAGTGAAAGATGCCAGCGAGCACATGCCCAGTTGACAAAGAGCAGAAGAGTTAGGCGTGTGAGTCAGGATGCGCGATCCGCCTGGTCAGCGAGTCAAGCTCACGCACGCACGCGCCGTGTGTCCGCCGTGACTCAAGATACTAGGTGCCAACTCGAAAAGCGATGCAAGTCAGGCACACTGTGTAGAATTTCCCCCTGGTCGTGCTCCCCGCTTTGGGTCCGCCCCTGGTTGTGTGCTGGTTTCAGGAGCATCACTCAATATCCAGTATCTCCTCTTCCTCAGGCGTCATAGACCTTGGTCGTCCTCTGTCGCCACCACGAGGTTCGAAGGTCCCATATTCATACAGTTGGCGATGGATATTCACAAATGTTTTCCTATTGGGGTATCTTCGGTTTGGTAACCTTTCCTGGTACAGACGGCGAGCTTCTACAGCATTACCGTTCGCCAAACCATACACGAAGTGCATATCTGCTCTCTCTTGATTTGAGTACATGTTCACTCACGATGCATCACTATCCAGACAACTACTTGATCGAGTTCAACAGAATCCTGTGCTGAAAGACGCCACCTGTGGAAGATATAGGAATTCTGATTAGCATGTGATTTAATAGCCTATAACTCGGAAACCAAGCATTTCCGGACATATGTTCATGGGAACTATTTTTATTATTTAGACAGAGGGGGAACATAATCCCGAAGTTATGCCATCTATATATATATATATATATATATATATATATATATATATATATATATATATATATATATATGATAGTGAAGAAACCCCTTTATAGGAGCCAAAAGTTTAATTGACCCTTACCCGCGTTCGTCTAAAGTGTCAACACCATTTTAATAACAAATTTGAGTGGCAATTCCAAAATAGCCTATGGATGAAAGCTTCAAATCCTGCGAAGAATGTTCTCAATCTTTCTTCTGAGCTCTCGCGTGATCCAGAAATTATCCTCGGCTATGGGTTATCCTTCGCGTTCAAAAATAGTGATCCATTTTCCATTAATCATCTCCTTTCTATAAATAAATTTTGTGAAAGGGATCAGTCGAACATTGAGTTCTTAAGTGGTTTTGTAGCTTGTACTTTATCACCTAGTGACTGTGAAATAGTTAGAGATCCCCAGGTGCCTCATGTTTGCCCTCAAATTACTTAATTCTAACAAAAATATCATCCTAACAAAATCGGACAAAACTAACCAAATCTTGGTGTTAGACAAAAATTCTTATACTGAAAAATTACAGGATTTACTCAATGTTCTATCTAAGGTATTAGATAATAAAAAATTAAACCTCTCTCTAGTCAAAAATAAAATTTTAAATCTTGTTAAACTTTGTGTTACTGACAATGTATTTATCAGCGATATGAGTTTTTTCCGTCAAAAATATGGTCTTAGCATGGGTAATCATTTATCGCCCATATTATGAAACCTTTTAATCGAACATTTCGAAGTATCATTACTGCCTTCTGTGATTTCCCATCATAATTTTGTATGCTATAGGCATAGGTGGGCGCGATAACGAAAAAGTGTATCACGATAACCTTATCGGTGATAATCGATAATCATAACTGGCGATAAATTTATCGCCCGATAAGGTGATAAACGACAAATAGATAAATCCAAAATTCCGTTGACCTTGCAAGCTTCATCAACTTGTTTTGCCTTGTCAGGATGAATCCTCGAGAAGTGGCTCTTTAGGTTGGCCTTGGTGCCCTTGTTCACTTTCACCTCAGTGATCTTGGGGAGGTAGGACAAGCACTGGAAGATGTAGGTGTCGCCAACCATCTTTTTGTACTTCACCCACTTGCCAAGGAATGGCCAGGGTGAGTGAGGCTCAACCTCAGTGAGCTCAGAGTCAATAGACTCCGCTGAGTCTCTTTGGCTTGATGCGGCCACAGTCTCTTGCGATGCCATCACTAATTCAATACTATAAAATAGCAAAGCACTGCACTACTAAATTACAATAAAAATAGGATCAGTTTAGAATAGGGGCGTAACTTCGTAAGTTTTCAAAACGTTAATAAACGGATATTAAAGAATAGCTCCGAATAGTACATGCATTCATATACACGTGCACAAAAAGTTAGAACGGAAGAAGCACGGGAACATAGGGAAAAAATCACCAAAGAACGCGTAAACCCATAGCGCGCAGGGGCAACACCTCGTGACCTCTCGTCCGACAGCTGATGAGAGACTGAAGCTGAGCAAACGTTTTGAGAAAACGTCAAGACCGGCTCCCCGCACTCCGTTCAGTATACGTTCGGTTCCCAGCTCGGACCTACCTTTTTTTGCCTCCAAGGCACGCGCGGCTCGCCCCTGTGCTAAACTGGAACCAAAAACTGAAGTTATCGATTATCGCTAGTTTGGAACCAAAAGTATCGGCGATACCGATGAATCGATAACGCAGAAAAATATATCACATAACCGATAACCCGATATCGTTATCGCGATAACGCCCACCTATGGGTATAGGTATGTAGATGATGTCATATGGATTTGGCCTATAAATAGTTTAAACTTATTTGACAATTTCCTTAAAAATCTTAACGACCTCCATCGAACTATCAATTTTAAAGTAGAGTAGGAAAAAGATTATTGTATATCCTTTCTCGATGTAAAAATTGATACGAGTCATTGACAAAATTAGCTTTACTGTGTACCGAAAACCAACCCATTCTAACTCTTATATCCATTTCTTTTCTCATCATGATATTAACATTAAGCGAGCCATTGCATCAGGTATGTTTTTGAGAGCACTTAGGATATGTGACCATTGCTTTCTAGAAGACGAGATTACATATAAAAAGTGCAGTTTCATTGAATTAAATTATCCCCTCCGCGTGATCACTGAGTGTTTATCTAAAGCAAAAACTACTCATTACCGTCCCAAGGATAAAAACAACTTTAGTAATACGAAGTGTCTACCCCTCTCTTTTTCTCCCCTCTTTAAAGGAGTGAACACAATTATTTCCCCAGGCCTAACCACGTTTAAATACCCTTTTTCTATCCTTAAATCTTTCCCTTCGACCAAGCCCGTGGATCAGCCAAATGAAGCAGGTGTATATTTAATTCCGTGTGGGTCTACAAACTGTCCCTCATTTTAAATAGGAAAAATCGGAAGAACCTTAACAAAACGAATTTATGAACATAAAGATGATGTCAGATGAGACAGTACCACATCCAGTATTTATAATCATATTAGCAATTTCAACCACCAAATTGACTCTTCAAAGGCATAAATAATATATAATTGTAATGATTTGTGTAAAAGAAAAATAGTAGCATCTATATTTATAGGAGAAATTCCCAATTTTAATTTGTCAGATGGGTAATTGAAATACAGCACCCATTCTCGTAACCTCATTGTAAACAACTTAGTCAACGATCTTAGACTTACATCCCCTGATTAATGACCCTTTTCTCTCGTTTTGTGTTTCTTTTTGTTTTTTTTCTGATCTGTAAGCTATTTATAGACTTTTGTAACAATTACATTCTCAGTATACGACTGAAGAACGTATGATAAACTACATACTGAAACTACTCTCGTAAATTAAACTTTTGGCTCCTATACAGTGGTTTCACTATCATATACCATAACTCGCCATTGAGTTATTTTAGTTATATATATATATATATATATATGATTTATATTTAAAAACAATTATCTTTTAATGTAAGCAATATTTGGGGTGGTTCGCCCCCACATCCCCCGCTTAAAAGTGAGGGTTGCATCCCCTAAACATCCTGCATTTTTTGAATAAACTCGTAATATTTCTAATTTAAAGCCTAACATTAGATTCGACTTCAAAAGGAGATTCCTAAATGTCGTTAGGCCTCTAGTTTTTATACCGTGTTGCTTGACCCGACATAAGCCTCGTCCCCGAATGCTATTTAAATGTACGATATTTTCTTTAAAATCAGTTATTATGAAATGTCCTTATCATATTTTAATTCATAAAAAATTCCCTTCAAAATAATATATAATACACTATGATGCGATTCCTATTAACAACATGGAGCTAGGTGCTGTTAGGTTTGGAATGAGGAAAATTAGTGCAGAATCATGTACATAATTATAGAATCATAATTAGAAAAGAAATATTTTGAATTATGTACAAAATTATAGCATTTTAATTAGAAAAGAAATATTTTAAGTGTTTTACAAAAAAAAAATAAAGTACATAAACCCCTACGGAACCGATTCTTTCGATGGATCAAAACAATATATAACTAACAAGATAGCTAAGATGGAGGCAAATATATTTCTCGCCATAACATGATAGTTAGAAATTTGCCAACATTAATTAGTGGAAGTGATATATAGCATTTGTGTATTTTAAAAAAAATATAGATATTTATAACAAAGCGCCCACAAAATTCGCGGGGGGCATAGACCCAACATTCAATATATATATATATATATATATATATATATATATATATATATATATATATATATATATAAATAAATATATAAATATATATATATATATATATATATATATATATATATATATATATATATATATATATATATATATATATATATATATATATTAAGTTTTTGATTAAACTTCAGAAAACATACGCCGTGTTTTTGTAGTAAAAACCGTACTAATAGTGTTTTTAGGCATTCTAGTCGTCATTTACAGCTTTGGTTAGGCACGGAAAGCATTTATTTTTAAGATACTCGCACTCTGAGTACGACTCTATTTGTAGTGATACTATCTTAAAAATAACTGCTTTCCGCGCGTAAACGAAGCCTTAAATAATGAGTAAAATGCCTAAAAACACCATTAGTATTGTCAGATTTTGTCAGATCAGATCATGCATCTACAATATACAATTTAACAATCCATAGGAATGTCCAACCATGCATCTACAATATATAATTTAAAGCCTCCATAGGAGTCTGTCAAAAACAAAATCAAAGTCCCCCAAAATATACAATAAAAAGAAACTGCATCCACAGGAATGAGTCAAAGTAAGAAATTAACCCTCCCTCCCCATATGATCATCCAATCTGCGGTTGAAAACATTCAAGTTTGGGCTATCTACAGTCTCAGGTGGCAAACTATTCCAATAATCCACCACTCTGTTAGTGAAAAAATATTTTCTAACATCCAGTCTGCACCTCTGCTTTTTAATCTTTAAGTGGTGACCTCTAGTTCTATTACTACCCTCCAACTCAAATAACTTGCTGAAATCCAGTTTATCCATCCAAAAAAAGATTTTAAAAAGCTCAATCATATCTCGCCTCACAAACCTTTCCAATGAGAACACATTCAACACCCTCAGTCTATCTTCATATTCAAGGTGCTTCAGGGATGGTATTATTTTTGTTGCTCTCCTTTTATACTGACTCTAATAAGTTTATATCATGTCTAAAATGTGGTGACCATGCCTGTATACAGCACTGTTTTTACGTACTTATTATTTATTTTTTAGATTATTCGTATATGCGTTTTGTTACTGGAAGTTATTATCGAGCCGCGCCTCAAGAACAAGCAATTAATACAACGAAACCTTATCTACAACACCTAGTAGTGTTAACAATTTGAGAGCCTATCATTAGGTTCGAAACCAAAGAAAATACAAACTTACTATTTAGTGCTGGGGATATTATAATCATAACATAACATAATTACACGGATGACAAAAGCCACAAGGGCCTATCAAAGGTCATCCGCCTTCGTCAAAACCCACCCACAAAAAGCACCATCACCAGGGAAAGACAAAATCAAAGTCCCCCACAATATAATATAACAGATGACAAAAGCCACAAGGGCTCATCATAGGTCAAGCTACGCCTGTCGCAACGCTTTCAAAATGAGGCTATAATTTCAACAAAAGTCTCTTAAATTTAACGAGGAATTATGAGAAGTCTTATTAAAGATTAATAATTTAAATATGTAAAAAAAAACCACATGACTCCATTATGAACGTTAAACACGAGTTTCGGCGAAAATTCAAAAGTGCCGCTGTTATAAAAACTTGTAACCAAGTTGCCAATATGTGAATTAAGTGCGAATTAAATGTTGCCAGTGTGCAAAAATAATGGTTTATTTTCGCATTAAGAGAAGTCAAGGCTAATGTAGACTGGGTTTTATCAAGTTAAACTTGAAGGATTTCGGGCTGAACGAACGTTTACCTGACGCGTAGAAGAGACTGTACGAATTTGTTAGCCACGTATTCAAGCTTTACTAGTGCTACTATTTCACTCATCGAGTGCTTTAGTGATCAATTAAGGCGTCATGTATGACGCCGAAGAAGACGGAGAGAATCCACCAACCACCTTGCAGGTGGACCCAAAACCAAACAAGCGACGTTTAGACTCTGACCCTGGAGAACTAGGGACCTCCAAAAATGCTCGCAGCGAAAACCCACCACTGCCCCCACCAGTCCGAGTGGACGAAAAAGACCTACAAGCTGAACCTGACACATCCCCTGTGACCATCTACATAAAATCAACGGAAGGCAAGGTACTAAACACCGTGCCTAGAGACCTGACGAGAGCAATCAACACATCCACACTGGGGAAATACGTGACTCAGGGCCGAGTCTTGGCCCTAGGCAGAGGAAATGCAATCAAGGTAGAAATGACCCGAGACAGCATCAACAAACTTAAAACACCCTTAGAGGAGATCACCACTCTAGGACCCTGGAAGGTGAAATGCTGGCAGTCTAGGGGCCTTAACCCTAATCTTATATATGGTAAGGTAGGTCCTTTTAGCCATACCTACACTGCAGAAAATCTAGCAGAAGACTCTGACCTTTTGTACCATGCCGAGGCAACCCTCAAAGAAATCATGCCACTTCCAATGAGAGCAGACAATACCAGATTCTACAGATTAGCCTTCCAGGGGACCCAGCTACCTAAGAAAATAGCACTAGGGCATCAAATTGTACCTGTCAACCAATACAGGTTGCCTGCTCTGCGATGCAGAAATTGCAAACAAGGTGTTGCAACTGCAGTGGTTTCCACCCATTCAAGACCCCAGAAGGAAACCAATGCACCAATACACCATTCTGTTTTCTCTGCAGAGAAAACCATAGACTCAACAACAAGTCATGTCCAGCACAGAAGAAGGCAGAAGAAATCAACCTATCGTGTAGACAGCAAAAGCTGTCAAACCAAGAAACGAATAACAAATTGAGGGAAGTTACACCCCGCAAGCCCACCCCAAGCACTGAACCACGATCCTCTCATAATCCTTCACCAAGAGTGCCTACAACGATAGTGCTCAACAATTCATTCGCTATCCTAAGCGATATGACAGAAGACGACGACTACAACACTGATCCAAGTTGTGCCACCCCACATCCTCACACTAACAAAAGCCAACCACAACACCAACGTCCGCGACGACACCTAACGCCTAAAAAACACCACAGGCAACACGAACTCACAAGTGGAACAAATCTACAAGGTGACATAATTATCCACCACCCATCAACACCAGCAAGCAGCCACAATCACACACCAGTCCCAGTAAGAAATGTTGGGTCTCCACAGCCAACCTACGCCAGTAAAGTTGCCGGAAAAAGGCACCCCACCAGCACCACTGCAACAAGTGCTGCTGAACCAACCAACACAGACTGGTCGTCACTCCTGCCATCACTCTTCGACATCATACGCAAAGGATTCTCTCTCTACAACCAAGGCTGCTCTGTATTCCAAATAATCCGAAAGCTCCTCCCTGCCCTTCTTGCTTTACTTGATGTATAATCATGGCACTCTCACAAAACAGTCTAATGTTCTGGAACTCGCGCTCCATTAATAGAAAACTTGCAGACATAAAACTTTATGCTAAACAACACCGCCCACTTGTTATAGCAGTGTGCGAAACCTGGCTCCAGCCACACATAAACGTGTCACTCCAAGGTTATACCATCAACAGAAAAGATAGACCTAACAGACAGGGGGGAGGACTTGCCACGTTTACACATATCTCGCTAGCAACAACAGTTTTTCCCTTGCAACCTTACCCAGGAGGACTCCTAGAGACCATGGCCATCCAAATATCCCTACCCCGAGGATGGACCACCATCTTAATCTGCTACAACCCATGCTCTGACATAACCCACCAGGAACTAGCGCACTATTTTGACCAGCTGCCCTCTCCAGCCCTGATACTGGGAGACTTCAATGCCAAGCACTCATACTGGCAACCAAACCTCCCCCGCGCCTCGCACAACCCATCAGGCATCTCTCTCTTCAACACCCTTCTTTCCTCATCATTCATACTTCTCACTCCACCAGGATTAGCCACAAGAATAGATCCTTATAAAGGTTTTACATCCATACTAGATCTGTGCCTGGGAAATGACTTCCTCACAGAAGCAGAAATAGCAGTGGGTCCATGCATGGGTAGTGACCATCTTCCCATTCTAATTTTTCTGACAGGGAATCCTCCACCACCAATTTCCCTCAGAAAACGATGGATCCTGAACAAAGAGAAATGGGAAAACTACACAAAAGCCACAACTAACCTCAGTGCACCTACAACCATGGATATAGAAGACATGACTACCCAAATAACATCACAACTCATCGAGGCAGGAAAGAACAACTTTAAAAAATCCTCAGGAAACTACGACCCTCGTCCCAAAGTTCCGTGGTGGAATGAAGATTGCAACACAGCTGTGAATAATCGCAGGAAAGCATGGAACAACTGGAGAAAGTGTCCATGTGATGACCACAGAGACAGATACCATCAACAGGATGCCATCCGGACACAGATAGTTGCAAATGCAAAGAAGACTGCATGGGCTTCCCACGTCTCCTCTCTCTCCTTTAGAAGTTGCCCCAAAAGGACCTTCTCATTCATCCGTGCCATGAATGGTCGCTCAACTTTTTTTTCCCTACCCCTAAGAGGACCAGATGCCAAACTACTCCAGCCTCTTGACCAGGCAGAGCTGCTAGCAACCCACTTTCACACTATCTACAGCAAGACTGACCCAATCGCATTCTGCCTCTCAGCATCCCCCCCACAGCACAATCCTATTGAATTCTCCTCACCACTCACTCTAAAGGAGCTGAGCTCTTCAATCAAAACCCTCACCAGTAACAAGACAATGGGGCCAGATGAAGTCCTTAACGAATTCATCCTCCATCTTCCTCACACAGCCCTACCCCAGCTGTTGCATCTTATGAACACCAGCTGGATTGAGGGCACTTTCCCCACAGCATGGAAACATGCAACACTTGTTCCCATCCCCAAAGCAGGAAAAGACCCAAGCCAGCCAAACTCATATCGGCCCATCAGTTTGCTGTCCTGCCTTGGCAAACTCATGGAACGATTAATAAATAACCGTCTCACCTGGTGGCTGGAGCATAACAACCTCCTCCCCAGCTATCAGTTTGGTTTCCGTCCAAACAGAAATACAGAAGATCTTCTCCTCATCTTCGAACATGCCATCAGAAGAACGTACCAAGCCCAGGGGGTTCTCTTAGCAGTGTTTATTGACCTGCAAGGAGCTTTTGATGCAGCTTCACATGGGGGAATACTTACAAAACTAACAGCACTGGGAGTGCAAGGTAACCCCCTAAAATGGTTCCAGAGCTTCTTAACCAACAGAACTTACTCTGTATCAGTTGGCGGCAGTTACTCCGCACCACGTCCACTTAACAGAGGAGTACCACAGGGTTCAGCCCTGAGCCCAACACTATTTAATATCCTTTTAAGTGATCTACCAACCACACCAAGCTCCACACTACTGGTGTATGCAGATGATATAACGCTGCTACACAGAGCCCAAACACTTCAAGAAGCCCAACAAGGCATACAAACGGCCCTCCAGCACCTCCTCCAATGGGTAACTCAATGGGGTCTTCAAATAAACCCTCACAAAAGCTGCCTAATGTGTTTCACAAAAAGAGGGTTCCACACATACCAACAATCAATGTAGGAAGCACCTCTATAACTTATGTAACATCACATCACCTCCTAGGAGTAGTTTTTGATGGCCCTATTCTCACCTTTCGACATCACATTGAATATCTACGATCTGCATGCCTCAAGCGCATGGACACCATGAAGAAGATCTCTGGCATAAAATGGGGAGCAGATAGAGAAACCCTCCTCACCCTATACAAAACATTCATTCTCAGCAAGCTTCAATATGGATCAGCTATCTACGGAACAGCATCACCAACTACCTTAAAAAGACTTGAGACCATCCACAACTCTGCCCTAAGGATAGCCCTGGGGGCTTACAGATCCTCTCCTATCCCTTCCCTCCAAGCTGAATCTGGCATCCCTCCCCTTACCTTTGCCCGTCAGAAGAAAATGTGCAACACCCTGTATCGAGCATCTACTCATTCCTCAGAGCACCCAGCAAGCAAATTAGCAAGAGATGCCCTAATATCTCCAGAAGTTGGCCCAATGGCAAACCTCCCCCTCCTTGATAAGACGGTCTCCTTCATGCAGGATATCTCCTTACCTCTCCCCACTCTTATCAGAGAAGGCTCAACATTCCCTCCTATTCCACCCTTTTTTGATATTTCACAACACATATCCCTAGACCTTAGCTCCCCTTTTCGAAAAGGAAAAGATCCACCACAGCTTGCACAGCAACTATTCCTCAGTAGACAAAATGAACTTTACAGCTCTCACATCCAGATCTTTACTGATGGATCTTATATGCCAGAGAAACAACAGACATCAGCAGCCATATACATCCCAAGCCTAATGCTATGCAGGACCTGGAGACTCTCACCACACCATAGTGTTGTAGCAGCTGAGTTATTTGCCATTCAAAGCGCCCTGCAGCATCTCAAGCCCTTAATACCCTCAAAAGCAATCATCTGGTCTGACTCAAGATCAGGACTGGCACTGATTGGTAATCCAAGACCACACAACTATACCTTACTGGTGCATCACATCCAAAACCTACTCCTCCAATTAATCTCAAAAGGCTGGTTCATAGTGCTACATTGGATTCCATCACATACTGGAATCACCGGAAATGAGGTGGTAGACAGAGCCACCAGAGAAACCATACCCAACACAGTAGAGCCCCTTCCACTCGAACGCTGTGAAGCCCAGTCGCTCATTCAGGATAGACTGCATGAAAGATGGAGAACTGAAATAACAGTCTCGCTGCAAGAAACTGCACTTGGAGAGGTCCGCTCCAGTCCTTCCCCAGCCCCATGGGCCCGCTCAAAATACAGAAGACTGGATGTAGCCCTCCTACGCCTGAGGATTGGCCATTGCGGTCTCCAGGCACACAAATACCGCATAGGCTGGAGTGACTCCCCACACTGCAGCTGGTGTAAAAACCAACGAGAGACAGTGGAGCACTTCCTGCTCCACTGTCCAAGATTCCATTCCCTGCGCACAACTCTCCGCGCTCAACTAACCACACAGGGTGTGCGGCAGTTAACCTTATCAGTCCTGCTTGATGGGGCAGGTTATGACCCACCTCAGCGATCCTGCATCATACAGTCAACCCTGGAATTCATCAAAAAGAGCGGACAGCTCTCCCGAATCTAACAAACTGCCAAGACTAGAAAAGACGCTCAACAAACCAAGAACGGTTACCCCTTTGCAATCGGGGCCCATGTGAATTTGTCCAAGTGGCCCGAACCAACAACAACAACAAGGCTAATGTATTTCAAATAGTATCCCTACCTATACCATCCATGCCCAGCTCCGCTCCATCTACTCAGCCCCAAAAGACTCCAGGACAACTTCCACTGCCTCCAAAACTACACCCTCACTATCCTCCCAGGATATCCGCTCTTCTCCTAAAACTCCCCCAAGAAAGCCCCTCCAGACCCCCTCCTATGCAGAGATGGCTGCTGCTCCCATCCCACCAAGGAACCTCGGTAAACCGAATCCACCTGTAACCTCCTCCTCTTCACACAGAGCCAACAGAGAGACCACTCCCAAGAGGCCCTGCCCCAGCCAATATTATCACCCCAAGAGCCCTCCAATTCCTCCTCCATACCCACTTTCCCCAGTCATCCAGAATGTGCCTCTTCACCACCGCAAAGGAGCACCCTCAGCTCAGCCACTCATAGTGAATATCACAAATCTCCTAAAAGAATTCGTCACCCTGCTCCAATCTGGCTCTCCTATCCAACAAGCCCTTATCACTCTCCTCCCTAGTGTAATCAATCTGTTCACTTCATTCCTCTCATAATGGCTTCAATGCACAGCCCTATAATTTTCTGGAATGCCCGCTCCCTTCGTCACAAGATGAGAGACCTCTCTCTACTCATCAACTCTCTATCACCCAATATAGTTGGCATATGTGAGACCTGGTTCCAGTCTGAAATCTCACCCTCATTCCAAGGTTACACTGCACTCCGCAGAGACAGGTCAAATCGGGCAGGTGGTGGCCTCCTCCTTCTCATTAAACATGGATTGACCCACCGTCTCCACACACTCATACCATACCCCCAAGGCCTTCTAGAACTGCTGGCAGTGCAGATAGCCATCGGTGGAACCTGGTGTGACATTCTCATCTGCTACAACCCATGCCTCCCGGTCACTGAGCAAGAATTTAACCACTATTTTGACCAACTCTCCCCTACAAGCCTCATCATGGGAGATTTCAATGCCCCCCACCCCCACTGAGATCCATCAGCCATCACAAGCCGCCCAGGCTCTGCCCTCTTTCAAGCCCTCCTCTCCTCGACCCACCTCTCCCTTCTCACCCCACCAGGCCTCTGCACCAGGGTGGACCCAGCAAAAGCCGTGCCTTCAACCCTGGATCTGTGTATTGGCAGTGGGTCCTTCACCTCTTCAGTAGTTTCTACCGGCCAATATATGGGAAGCGACCATCTACCAGTGATCATCTCCTCAAATGGCCTCACAAACCCTCCCCCTAGGTCAATCCACCCTCATTGGAAAACAAACCCAGGAAAATGGACAAAATTCCAAGCCTCACTCGAACCTCCCCCCCCCAAATCTCCTCTCAGTTGAAGAAAAAGCCAACTGGTTTTCAGAATCCCTCAAGGCAGCTGGGGAACACACTTTTCTCCTGACCACCAGTCGCTTCAATGGCCGCCCCCGCTGTCCTTGGTGGACAGAAGAGTGTGCATCAGCCATCCGCCTCAGACGACTAGCATTTGCAAGATGGAGACGTCAGCCCTCCCAAACTAACAAAATTGGATTTAACAGACAGGACGCCAAATGCAAAGGATCTTACTTCAGGCAAAAAGAAACTCCTGGCATAAATTCTGTAGCTCGCTTTCCTTTTCCACCCCCTCCACTAAAGTCTGGACTTTCTTCAGACACATGACCTCACCTTCAAAGCCCAATTCCTATCCCCTCTGCTCAGGTGGCTTCCCACTAACAAATGAAAAAGACAAGGCTGAAGCCTTTGCCACAGAATACAGCCGACTATACAGCAGCAAAGCAGACTCTCTTAACCAGACCTCAAGCCAGGCTTCTCACAGAGAGTATTTCCAACACCACAAATGACCCACTTGCATCCCCTTTCCAACTCAAAGAATTGCATGGGGCACTTTCTTCTATGAAAAAAGGCAAGGCCCCTGGCTCCGACATGATCCTCTCTGACTTCCTAAGTCACTTGTCTGAAGTTCACCTAAACTTCTTACTGGAGCTATTCAACGACAGCTGGACCCAAGGCCAATTCCCCTCCCCATGGAAACTTGCCCTCATCCTCCCCATCCCCCAAAAAGGAAAAGACCCTAGTGATCCGGCATCATACAGACCAATTAGCCTCCTTTCCTGCACCAGCAAACTCCTGGAAAAAATGGTCCAAAAGCGTCTAGCCTGGTGGCTGGAATCCCACCACCATCACCACCCTAACCAATATGGCTTCCGACCAGGCCGCAGCACGACGGACGCACTCACACATCTAGACCACCTGGTGCAATCCACCTTCAAGGAACATCTAGTGGCAGAGGCCGTCTCCTTTGATCTGTCAAATGCTTTTGACACGGTTAACCATGAGGCCTTGCTGCACAAACTATTGAACCTGGGAATGCACGGTCCTCCCCTCTCATGGATCAAAGACTTCCTCTCTAACCGTCTCTACACAGTGCTGATAGGGTCAACCCAAGCTTCTCCCCGCAAGATCAACCAAGGAGTCCCACAAGGATCCCCTCTGAGCCCCCTCCTATTCACAATATACATAGCAGACATACCGGACAGTGTGCATACAACATCTCTATTATATGCAGATGACATATCCATCTTCTGCACTGCCCAAACTCCCCAACTGGTCCATGACAGACTCCAAAACGCAGTAAACGACCTCACAGCATGGGCTCAAAGTTGGAACCTGCACCTAAACAAGACCAAGTCCAAATCACTCTGGTTCACTCGTCGCCATCTAGGACCACCACCACCCTTGCTCATTTCTGGCACACCTATTGAACGGGTGTCCGCCCATAAGCTTCTTGGACTATGGTTAGATAGCCCAACTCTAAGCTGGAACACCCAAATCAACCAACTGCGAGAGAAATGTTTCAACTGTCTCGCCTTGATGCGCTGCATTGCTGGTGTGAAATGGGGTGCCTCCCGGGAAACACTCCTTCAATTCTACACAGCCTACATCCAAAGCAAACTAGACTATGGTTCGATTGTCTACTCTGCGGCAAATAAGACCCAGCTGGCAAAACTAAACCCTATTCAGCACAGTGCAATGAGAATTGCCCTAGGAGCCTTCAGATCATCCCCCATTTCAGCGCTTCATGCAGAAAGTGGCATCCTTCCCTTAGAATACAGAAGAAAGAACCTCCTTGGAAAATGGCTCTATCGGACTACATACCTACCAGAAGACCACCCTCTTGCAACAATCATAGCCTCCCACGCATATCTTCAACCCTGGCCAACTTCTTCACATCGCCCAGTAGCAGTCCGTGCAGCCCAGACTTTTGCTCAATTTGCTTTTCCTCTCCCACGGCAGGCTCCACTTCCAGCAACGCCTCCCATTCCACCTTGGATATCACTATCCGCAGTGATATCACCCTCCCTCCCGTGTCAATGGACAGAATATGACCCACCCCACAAATTGAGAGCAATCTTCTGCAGCCTAGAAAATGCCACTTACAAAGACTACTTAGCCATATTCACAGACGGCTCCCACCATACGGATCCCCCCTCAACTACAGCAGCAGTCATCTGCCTAGAATGCCCATTTGAATTCACATGGCATTTAGATCCCCTGCACAATATCGTGGTGGCTGAACTGTATGTCTTGTTCCACGCTCTTAAAATAGCCCGGACACTAGTCCCCTCCAGGAAAATAATCATCTACACTGACTCAATGTCCTCGCTTCAGCTTCTCCTCTCCTCCGCACCCCTCACCCACCCACAACTCTGCTATTAAATTCAGGCATTGCTACTTGACTTCCTTATCCACCCTCTATGGCATGTGAAGCTGCAATGGATCCCAGCCCACTCTGGTATCATCGGCAATGAAAAAGCGGACAGAGCAGCAAACCAAGCTCACTCCACTCCCATTCTGGGAACACTTCCCATCTCTCCAGCCACACGAACCTCCCTCTGGAAGGCACACACCAGAGCTACATGGGAAGAAGACCTCCGCCAACAGCTCCATGGATCCTCCAGATCCATCCTTTATGAGGACTCTGGTCCTATACTTTGGTCAAGGTCAATCAATCGTCGTCTTGACTCTGCCCTTGTCCGATTGAGAATTGGACATTCTGGTCTGTCTGCTCATCTCTTCCGCCTGGGTCTCTCTCCCTCTCCAGACTGCCCCTGGTGCCCCAATCAACCAGAAACCATCCAGCACTTCCTACCAGAATGCCTGCACCATCACTCCCATCGAGTACTACTCCGTGAAAAACTCAGAGAAATTGGAGTAATGCAACTCACAATCCCAGTCATCCTCAACGGAATCGGTTACCCCATCCCTATCCGCCAAGCAATTTCCAATTATCTCCAGTTCTTTCTGACTAAAACTGGACAGTTACATAGAATATAAATCATAGATCATCCCCTCCCTCCTATACTAACATGGCTTATCTCCTGTTAGATTGCTAAGTCAGCCCAGCAAGCAAAGTCCGCTAAATCTTTCCTAAGCCAAAATACAGAGAAATATAAATGGCATTGACCTTCTCCAGGGCCCATAGTGCTGACCCACGCACTCTCTGGCCCTTAAAAATATGGTAAATATGTAGATTATCGGCGCGAACGATGGGACGTACTATTTCGTCCGTGTTCCAAAATGTTTCACGTTTTTGGAGTACATTTAAGTTGACGGCTCGTGTGGGGGTAAACACAATGGGGGAACTACACTACGATGATCCTGAGTTTCATTAAATTTTGGGGGGGTCGGGGGGCACAGCCCCCCAGTATATAATCCTAATTGTTTATAGAATAATAATTCGAAAAAGACTCAAACATGCATGAATATTCCGACACGAGTGAACGATAATATTTACACACAATTTTTTTTTTCGGCCGGGCCGCTAATCTACATATTTACCCAAAATATTACTTTTCGCGCAAAACCGAAACCATATATGACAACTGGAATGCCTAAAAAGACCATTAATACTCGTACTTCTAGAACACGAAAAATACGGTGTAGGTTTTCTGAAGTTTGACCACTTAACAACAAGTATTTATGATAAAGCGACTTCGATTGTGATGGATTTAGACGTTTATCTGTGTAATTTATCTAAATCTGTTCTTCTTTGTCATTTGGAAGGCAGTGATACAGCGTTAGCCTCCCAACGTCACGGTACCGGGTTCGATTCCAAATCCCGGCATGAGCGGACACAAACATCACTGCACGTAGAGATTTGGCTACTGACTGGTGGGCGCGCTGCGCGCACCCGGTTTTCGGGTGGGTAGATCTCACATAGCCAATCACAACACTGCTTTCTTTCCTCTCCCGCATTTACAGCACATAACATAATTTCATGGATGACAAAAGCCACAAGGGCCTATCAAAGGTCATCTGCCTCCGTCAAAACCAACCCATAAAAAGCACCATCACCAGGGAAAGACAAAATCAAAGTCCCCCACAATATAATATAACAGATGACAAAAGCCACAAGGGCTCATCATAGGTCATCCGTGTCAAACAGCCTCTTTTTTTAAGGCACCCAAACTCCCAGGAAAACTACATCCAGAGGATTGCGTCCAGAAACAAGGGTATCACCAATCAAGGCTTGTCAAGAACTAAATCATGCAGCTATAGATATATACAAACAATATTAATATATACAAAACTTAGGAACCATCACAACCTTCCCTCCCCATAAACTCATCCAACCTACTCTTAAATACATTTAGATCTCGACTACCTACTAGCCTCGGCGGCAATTTGTTCCAGAAATCTACCACTCTATTGGTGAACAAATATTTTCTTAAATCCAACCTACACCCTTGCTTTTTAATTTTCAAGTGGTGACCTCTAGTCCGATTTCCATCATCTAACTGAAAAAACTTGCTAACATTTAATTTATCTATCCCGGAAATTTTTTTAAAGAGCTCAATCATTTTCCCTCTCACACACCTCTTTAGAACGAGAACATATTTAATACCCTCATTCTATCTATATATTCAAGGTGCCTCAGGGAAGGAATAATCTTTGTTGCCCTCCGTTGCACTGACTCAAGGTTATCGTTTCTAAAATATGGGGACCATGCCTATATACAGTACTCTAGATGTGGCCTAACATAAGAGTTATAGAGTTTAAGAATAACCTCCTTACTTTTGTAACTGACATTTCTCTTAATGAAACCCAGCACTCTATTTGCCCTATTTCTTGCTTTAATACACTGCTTAGAAAACCTTAATGACTTATCTATTATTACTCCTAGATCTTTCTCATCCTCTACTGAGCTCAGCCAATGCCCATCCATTTCATAGTTAAATTTTCTATATCTTTTCCTCTTGCATGGTAATTTACCTGGATTCCCATGTTCGGCACTATCTCTTCCAAGACCCACACTTAGATAGCTATGTATCTTTCTCTTCTCTGCATGAAGTAGAGCCTGAGATGAGTCGGTCTTTCCCAGTAATTGAGATGCTGTAAGCCCTGGATTTTGCTGGTAAAAGTGTGTTGGGGAGTTTCCACATTAGCAATGTCGCTGATTTTGTATGGGGACCACAACTGACAGCAATACTTTGTTCTTGTGAGGATAAGAGTTTTCCAAAGTGTGATCATGCATTCCTGTTGCCGTGTACTGAAGGTTCTGAGGATCCACCCACACATCCTTCTTGCAGTTTCGGTAATTTTGGCATAGTAGTGGGTGAATGTTGCGTCTTGGCTCACATATGCATAACATAACATAATTACATGGATGACAAAAGCCACAAGGGCCTATCAAAGGTTATCCGCCTCCGTCAAAACCCACCCACAAAAAGCACCATCACCAGGGGAAGACAAAATCAAAGTCCCCCACAATATAATATAACAGATGACAAAAGCCACAAGGGCTCATCATAGGTCATCCGAGTCAAATGGCCTCTTTTTTAAGGCACCCAAACTCCCAGGAAAACTACATCCAGAGGATTGCATCCAGAAACAAGGGTATCACCAATCAAGGCTTGTCAAGAACTAAATCATGCAGCTATAGATATATACAAACAATATTAATATATACAAAACTTAGGAACCATCACAACCTTCCCTTCCCATAAACTGATCTAACCTACTCTTAAATACATTTAAATTTGGACTACTTACTACCCTCCGCGGCAATTTGTTCCAGAAGTCTACCACTCTATTGGTGAAAAAATATTTTCTTAAATCAATCCTGATTCAATCCTATGAGAGGCAAGAACAAGTCTTTTTGTTCTCTCACCTCACTTAACTACTTGAGTTGGATGTATGCTTTATTTTTGGAAATTAAATCAATCCTAATTCAATCCTATGAGAGGCAAGAACAAGTCTTTTTGTACTCTCACCTCACTTAACTACTTGAGTTGGATGTATGCTTTATTATTGGAAATTTTTTTTATCTGTATATAAGATATATGCATACACAGATGTACAAACATAAAAAAACCTAAAAATTTTTTTCTCTTCAAATAACTTCAGAATATATAAGAAAAATACTGCTTCTCAATTAATCTCTTGTGAACCATTCAATTTGGTCTAATCTACTTTAAAACTGGCTAATACTCTGGGCCATCACAACCTCGTCAGGAAGTGAATTCCATAAGAACATAAGAAAAGAAGGAGACTGCAAAAGACCATTCATGGCCTACACTTGGCAACTGCTGTTCCAGTCAACACCCAAAAGATTTCTTACCAGAGAAAAGTCATCAACATTGTCACCCTTTACAGGAGTTCGTCAGATCTAATCTACAATATACATAAAATGCATCCAGAGGATTATGTCCATTCATGTAACCGCAAAATATAATCTCGCCACTCCTTAGAAAAATATATACATATGTACATAAAAAAAAGTCAGTCCCATCTAGCAGCTTCATCCATAACATAACATAATTTCACGGATGACAAAAACCACAAGGGCCTATCAAAGGTCATCCGCATTCGTCAAATCCCACCCACATAATGCATCCATACGATTTTGCCAGATCATGCATCTACAATATACAATTTAACAATATATAGGAATGTCCAACCATGCATCT
Source organism: Ceratothoa steindachneri (assembly GCA_963969495.1). Classification (NCBI taxonomy): domain Eukaryota; kingdom Metazoa; phylum Arthropoda; class Malacostraca; order Isopoda; family Cymothoidae; genus Ceratothoa; species Ceratothoa steindachneri. The sequence continues at coordinate 20,150,713 of OZ018336.1, read as the reverse complement.
ACAATATATAATTTAAAGCCTCCATAGGAGTCTGTCAAAAAAAAAGATCAAAGTCCCCCAAAATATACAATAAAAAGAAACTGCATCCACAGGAATGAGTCAAGAAACATATCCACATACCAAAAAGTAAAAAATTAACCCTCCATCCCCATATAATCATCCAATCTGCGATTGAAAACATTCAAGTTTGGGCTGTCTACAGTCTCAGGTGGCAAACTATTCCAATAATCCACCACTCTGTTAGTGAAAAAATATTTTCTAACATCCAGTCTGCACCTCTGTTTTTTAATCTTTAAGTGGTGGCCTCTAGTTCTATTACTACCTTCTAACTCAAATAACTTGCTGAAATCCAATTTATCCATCCCAGAAATTTTTTTAAAAAGCTCAATCATATCTTCCCTCACACACCTTCTTTCAAATGAAAACATATTTAATACCCTTAGTCTATCTTCATATTCAAGGTGCTTCAGGGATGGTATTATTTTTGTTGCCCTCCTTTGTACTGACTCTAATAAGTTTATATCATGTCTAAAATGTGGTGACCATGCCTGTATACAGTACTCTAAATGTGGCCTGACATACGAGTTGTATAGTTTAAGGATGACCTCCTCACTCTTGTAGCTAACATTTCTTTTAATGTAACCTAGCACCCTATTTGCTCTATTTTTTGCCTCAATACACTGCTTTGAAAATTTCAGTGACCTATCTACTACTACTCCTAAGTCCTTCTCATCTTCAACTGAATCCATCTCATAGCTAAATTCCCTATTATCTCTCCCCATGTTAATAACTTTGGATTTATTAAGGTTAAAAATCATCTGCCACTTCTGAGCCCAAGCTAACAACTTATTTAAGTCACCCTGCACTTTAAAACTACCCTCAACCTCTTTGACTACAGCTGCCAATTTAGTGTCATCAGCAAAAATTGACACTTTGCTATTTACACCTTGCCCAAGATCATTTACATAGATTATAAATAATAAATGGCCTAAAACTGATCCCTGAGGTACGCCACTAATAACATTCCTCCACTCTGACCTCACTCCATTCAGTACAACTCTCTGTTTCCTATTTTTCAGCCATTCAGTTATCCAATTTAAAACGTTCCCACATATCCCATGCAGCTTTAATTTATGAACTAGTCTTCTATGTGGAACCTTATCAAAAGCTTTGCTGAAATCTAAGTAGATCACATCAACTTTCTCACCCCTATCTAATCTATTCTTAAAACTACCCAGAGAGGAGGCTTCTATCACATGTCTAGTGAGCCTATTCCATTCATCTACCACACGATTTGTAAACCAATTCCTCCCAATCTCCTTCCTAAACCTATACTTATCAAGCTTAAACCCATTGCTACGTGTCCTGTCATGTTCACTAAGTATAAGAACCTTACCCAGATCCCCTTTATTATATCCTTTTACCCATTTGAAGACTTCAATCAATTCCCCTCTGACTCTTCTCCTTTCCAATGTATGTAGATTTAGTTTTCTGAGCCTTTCACCATAAGGTAAGTTCCTTAGCCCACCAATCATCTTTGTCATCCTTCTCTGCACAGACTCAAGCAAATCAATATCCTTCCTATAATATGGTGACCAAAATTGTACTGCATAGTCTAGATGAGGCCTAACTAGCGCCAGATACAGTTTTAGAATGACTTCAGCACTCTTATTGCTTACACTCCTCCTAATGAATCCCAATATCCTATTAGCTTTATTCTTAGCATTTAGGCATTGCTTTCTAGGACGAAGGTCTGAACTTACCAAAATATCCAAGTCCCTCTCACAATCGGTCCTCCCTAAAATTCTCCCATTTAATTTATAACTATTCAATGGATTATTTCTACCTATACTAAGTACACTACATTTGTCTATGTTAAACTTCATTTGCCATTTCTCGGCCCAATTGGACAGAATTGTCAATTCCTCCTGCATTACAACAGCATCAGAATCAGCCCTAATGGCCCTACCTAGCTTAGTATCATCAGCAAATTTACTCAGGTCACTACTTATACCTATGTCAAGATCATTAATATAAATTAAGAATAGCAAGGGACCCAAAACAGATCCTTGCGGAACTCCACTGCTAACACACCCCCACTCAGATTTAACTCCATCTATACTAACTCTTTGCTGTCTGTCACCAAGCCATGACTGAATCCACCTAAATATACTGCCATCAATCCTGTGTTCTTTAACTTTGCTCAGAAGCCGTAAGTGTGGCACTCAATCAAAAGCCTTACTAAAGTCCAAGTATAAAATATCATAGTTTTCATCATTATCTGCTGCTTCATACACCTTACTATAAAAAGACAGCAAATTAGTCAGACAGGATTTACCCTTACTAAAGCCATGCTGTGATTCTTTTATCAACTTATGCTTATCCAAGTGATCTCTAATATTCCTTGCTATAATAGATTCCATCATTTTTCCTACCACTGATGTCAAACTTACTGGTCTGTAATTAGACATATTTGTTTTATCCCCTTTCTTAAATATAGGTATCACATTGGCTTTATTCCATGCCACTGGCACAATGCCACTCTCCAATGATTTTCTAAAGATGCATGCTAGGGGCTCACTTAACACATCCTTACATTGTTTCAAAATTCTAGGAAAGACCTCATCAGGACCGGGTGCTTTACTACTTTTGATTTTATCAATTTCCTTTGTCACTATCTCCTTTGTGATCAAGATATCCTTTAATTTCTCTTCATCATTACCCCGAAAGATCATTGACACCTCAGGTATATTTAGAGTATCCTCCTGTGTAAATACTGAAAGAAAAAAGTCATTTAGCATTCTAGCCATTGAGTCCCTATCACTCACTAATTCTCCATTGGAATCTATAAGTGGGCCTATTTTATCTCTAACCTTAGTTTTGTATAATTGATAAAAACTTTTAGGATCTTCCTTTGTCCTATTTGCCATTTTAATTTCATAATTCCTCCTTGCTACTCTAATTAACTTTTTAACATCTCTTGCTAGTTTATTATATCTCTGCCTTAAGTGATCCTCTCCATTTTTTATTTTCCTATAAATGCCCTTTTTAATGCCAATCTAATGCTTAAATGCCAATTTACTCAGTTCAATTGATGGTTCAAGGTATTTGCCTTTACTTCGGCACCTCTAAAATATATCTTTTTCTTTTATCTATCAATCTACTCTTAGGATGAGAGAGTGTAATACATTTCAATTAAAGTATCTTACATATATACATACATAGGTTTACTAATATATCATTGGTCTTCACAACTTATTTAGTAGCAGAATTGATCTTTTATTTTTGTCATTAATGTATATTCGCATTTTTGTCATCATTAGTATTTTTATATACATTTATTTACAATACTTTACACAAAAAGTAACGATTGTTTAAGTGTTAAACTATTTTGTATGTATATTCAACATTGGGACCCCCCCTCCTTTAAAGGTGTTTGGGTGGGTAAACAAGTTTTTATGCATTAAAGTTGTGTGTGTCGTATTTGCTTTGCAGAGAAATAAATCTCTTCAAATAGTGGTCTGCCCCATCTTTATTAATGAAGTACAGTCACTTCAGCTATTTATACTCTTTCCAGAAGTTTTTTTCTTGCATTCCAAATTTCTCTCAAATATTTTTTATATTTATCTTCATCCACTTCTTGGGCTTCGGTAAAGAGTAATATTTTTTTTATAAGCTTTTATTTTCCATATATATTTTTTGATAAAATATTTTAGGGTCTGTCTCTTCTCTGCAGAGCTTGCATTGTATATCTTCTCCAACATGCTGTTTACGCCAGTCAAAATTTAGAGTATTGCTTCTGCATCTAAATAGAATTACTGAGGACAAGTCATTATTATAAATTTTTTCTTCTGAGACTGATGTTTTATTTGTTTTGTATAAGGCCAGTGTTTGTTTTTGATCTAGCTCCTCTATCCATATCCTGGTATCAAAATCCTTTATCTGTGTCTTGAGTTCTTCGTTTTTCAGTTCTTTTAATTTTCTTTTATTAATTTTGATGTGCTCCATGTATTTTTCAATCGTGGTTTTCCATGTTTTATAAAGTTTTTCATTTATTATCTCTTCCATTATTCTTTTGCTAAGTTCTGCACCTCCATCTAGGATATATTTAACAAAACTAATTTTAGTGTCAATGTCTCTTGTTAACATTGATGATGCCCCAATTTCTCCATGCAGTACCACTGAAGGGGCAAAGCCTGGGGCACCTAGAATATTTTTCCACACTGAGTTTTCTATTCTTTGTAACTCTTCTAATTCTTTCTTTTTCCAACATATTACTGATGTTCCTGTCAATATAGTTGGTAGTACGATACTTTTCCGGAAAGTTTTGCCTTATTACAAGATCTAGCTATAACCGAGAATGTAAGATTTCTCAATTTTTTGCCTGATTTATTTTGTCCTCTCTCTTTACTGAAACAATCTCTCTTTTATCAACAATGATTTGTAAATATTTTGTTTCATGGGTTATTTCAATGTCTCTAATCTTGGTCAATTTCTTTTGTTTTGTATTAAATATCATTATTTTAATTTTATTTTTATTAATTTCTAATCCACACTCTCTTGCTATATCTATGATAATATCAATCATAATTTCCATTTCTTCTATTGAATTTAACATTAATATACCCTCATCTGCAAAGAATAGTGATGGGATATGAAAAATCTTGATCTTTATACCCTATATTTAGATTGCAGAGTTTTTCTATCAGCATGTTTATGACCATTATAAAGATCTGAGGTGACCCAGTGCAGCCTTGCCGTATACCACTTGTTATATTTGCAGTGCCTATTTCTTCATTGTTAATATATAATGTCATATCATCTGTATATATGTCTGCGATTGTACTTATTATTTTTGGATCACATCTATATTTTTTAAGTACTTTGATCATTTTTCGGTCCAGAGTCAAAAGCTTTAGCAAAAGCAATAAAAGTTATCACCAAATTTTTTTTATGCTTTATACTTTTTTCTATGCAGTATTTTAATATTAATAAATTTTCTTCCCCTCTTTTACTTTTTGTAAACCCAGCCTGCAATTCATTTTCTGCTTGAATATTTTTCATATGTTCTTTTAGTTTTGTTTTTGTCAGGCTCATGAATAGCTTATATCCAGTATTTGTGAGTGCTATTGGCCTAAAATCTTTAACTCTTGGCTTTTATCTCTGGCATCAACACTTTTTTTGACTTTTACCATCCAATTGGGAGGTCTTGCTCCTGGATTACTCTATTTAAACTTTGTGTAACAATCTCTAGTAGCGAGTCATTTTCACCGAACCATTTCCAATTTTCTCCTTTTATTTTATCTGGGCCTAGTTGTTTTTTATATTATTCATATGCTTTTTAACTTCTCTGCATTCAAACTTAACTGGTTTCATTCTTTTATATTCAATTTGCTCATAGTTTTTTCAAATAATTTTGTAGTGTTCTGTCAAATTTGATAATTTGATTTCTTCCAGCTTTCGTTAGTTTTTTTTCCTTGGTCATCATAAACATCAACTATTTCCTCCTTTTTATTTGTTCCTCTTAGTTTATTTATATTTTTCCAAAGTTTCTGTCCTGATGTATTCTCTTTAATTTCCTGAGTAATGTTCCTTTCATGTTTTTCCATGGCTTTTCTTACTAGTTTCCGACCTTTTGTTTTTGTGTGGTATAATTTTATGTACTTTTTTTTCTTTTTCATCTTTGCTATTTTTTTTTTCTATTCTTTTCTTACTTTTATTCCTTCCTTTATTTCTTTGTTAAACCAAACTGGTTCCTTCCATGTGTACTTACTTCTTTTTTTATTTTTTTTGAGAATTTTATTTGCATTGTGCTCAATTATTTCTTCAATTATCTGCATTGTTATTGGACCAGTTTTTTTTTATCTAGTAAATCAGCTTCTACTTGTCTCATAAATAAAGCTTTTAGTTGTGGATTTGTAACATTATAATATTCAAATCGCTCAGTTTCTTCTCCTTGCTTCGTATTATTCGTTATCTTAAATCTAGCTTTTAGGAGACAGTGATCTGATAAATCAAACCACTTCTTTTCTTCATCGATTTCTATGTCCATAGATTTACTATATAGTTGTTGATTTACACATTAATAAAATCAATTGAACTTTTTTCTCCTCTTTGCTCTCTGGTAATCTCATTCCAGTACATTTCTCATCAGCATTTAGCAGTATTCAGTTCCATTTTAACATTATGTCTGTAACCAACTTTCCATTCCAGTTTATCTGTTGTGGCCATAAAAAGCCTAGGTGTCCATTAAAATCACCAAGAATCATTAGAGGGAATTCATCATTTACCTCTTCAATACTTTTTTCTATATTTCTTAATTTGAATGTTTCTTTCTTTGCATTTGACATCCATATATATTAGTATTAATAGTATTTTAATACTTCCAAAATGCATTTTAATTTTTAATATATCTGTATTTTTTTGTTCTTGCTTCTCATTGTCTAAATTCTTATATAGGGTCATGAGACCACCACCTTTTTTTATCTTTGTCATTTCGTACTACATCAATTGTATTAAAACTTTGTGAGAAGTCCACTTTTTTATATCTTTGTTGTGTTTCTGTTAAAAATATTATCTCAGGTCTTTCTGCTATATTTTCTGTTATATTTTCTATCTCTAGAAATTTTTGTTTTGTTAAACCTTGAACATTTAACAGATATACTGTGAAAATATTCAATGGATATATCTTTTCTTGATTTATTATGAATATTTTTTACTTTCATTTGGGGTAGTGGGTCTTTCATCCCCTTTATTCGTTTCCCTGATTGTATGTTTCTACAGCTTCTTCAAGTATTTTGGCTAATACTTTATTGCCCATTATATTCTCATTTGAGGCTCACATTGCTGTCGCACGTGCTGTGCCCGCTCTGACTATTGGGGTTCTTTACCGCCCTCCTAGCTCGTCTCCGGCCTTATTTCTTGAGGAGTTCAGTAACCTACTCTTTGACCTATCCTCTACTGGTTCCCTCCTTAGTCTCGGTGACTTCAATCTTCCTAGTCACAATGAGACTTTTCGCACATTAATTGACATCATTGACCTCTTCTCTCTTACACAACATGTCATCCCCAACACATATACATGGGAATATCCTTGACTTAGTCATCTTGAACCTCCATATATCTAATCTAACAGTAACTGACCTTTCTAATACTATTTCTGACCACTTCTTGGTCAGTTTTAAATTCTATATTCTCTTCCACCTTCCCCGTAAGGGGCGCGGCGATTTGCCATCCTGGCCGCCGTGCTGACGGGATCCAGCGCTCCATCCGGCCCCAGCTTAGCCTCTCTTCCTTCCTTCAGATAGCCCGATTTCTCCCCTACCTCGTCGCTTTTCATACAACCTCTCCCACAACTTTCTCTGGTCAGCCTCTAATTTCACAGGGTAGATGCTGACCTTCTTCTCAGCCAACCGTCCCGGATCGGGGCTGAGGGGGGAGGGGACAATATTCCCTAACCCCTGAGCTCCAGTCTGGGGTGGCTGGCTTTTAACAACCTGCTTCATCCCCACCCATACCTTCCTCACATCCCTTTTCCTCTCCTCTTCAAAATCTATTAATTTTTACGCCGTGTTCAAGGTTGAGCCACCATGCCGATGGACTGCCAGGCCACCAGGTGGGAGGGGTGGTCCCAAATGGCGGCGCCTGGCTCTGCCAGGCCTGTAAGCACCTCTTGCAGTGCGGGCAACTGCAAGAGGTGATGAGCTATTGCATCCCGTATTAAAAAGAGGGTCACCATGCCCATGTATGAAAAAACCCAAAAACCCCAACCCCCAACTTCCCCCAAAACATCTACGGAGCCGCCCTCGGGCAGCTCCACCGAGAAAATGGAGGTCCCCCCCCTTGTGCTTGCGCAGGAGACCCTCCATACTTCTTTAACCGTAGAGGAGGCTTACTCCTCTCCTACGCCTACGGGTGTAGGGGACTCCCCCTCACCCCCTTCTCTGGAGGTGATTTCGGGCACCTCCCTATCTCCAGCGGCAGTCCCTCATTTGCTTTCTAAGGGGACTGCCAAGAAAGCCAGCAGGCAGCCCATTGCCGACCGCCCTGCGTGCAAGCGGCTCGGTAGGGCAAACCCCCTTAGGGGGGAGAGGGAAGCCAGGCCCCTTCGGTCGCTTCCATCAAAAGACCTGCTGGCAAGAATTTTAAACCTTGCTGGGGTCAAGGCCTGTGCCTCCCCACACAAGACTGGCGACACTGCCAAGGGGAGGGGATGGCCAACTGGAGGCCCCTCCTGTGATAGACATGGTCCTTGAGGAGACCCAGCCTCAGACGGTAGGGCCTTCCATGGGGGGGAATCCGGGCTCGGCGCCAAGCACCGAACCCGAATCCGCCCCTATGCAGTAAAAGGAGGGGAGGGATCTCCTCCGACAGGTGCCCCTACAACTACCAGGACCTTCTCCATTTCGGAGAGGAACCTGGCTGAGGCCGGCCCATCTGGCATGGGGGCTTCTGCCGGCCGAGGTGAGAAGCGGGTCCATTCCCCGCCCTCCTCTCCTAAAAAGAAAAAGACTAAAAAGACGAAGACTCGGGGCTCCTCTCCATCCGCGGGGGCTGCGGGGACGGATAGGTCTGTTGCCACTTTGGTAGGCGACCAAGCCAAGATCGGCACATCTGGCCCCTCTACCCCCTCGTGTGCGGAGCCCCTGACTAAGACTAACACCAAGAGTGCACAGGGCGGAGCCTCGATGACATCGGGGCCCCTGATTCAGAGGTTACCTGGCGTTTTCGAGCCCGCTGGCTTCAAACGCTTCCTCGTTATTCGCTCCACTGATGCACCATGTTGTCCAAGAGCAACATGATCCATCAGAGGAGAGGATTAGCTAGTGCAATTGGTAGAGAGCCGAAGGTAACCCGTTTCTCGGACGGAGCCTTCTGGCGAATCCCGCCGAGGCGGCCAAGATTAGTGCTCTTCGGACACTTCATGTCACCCCGGTGAGTGTGACGCCGCACTCTACCATGAACTTTGTGAAAGGAGTAGTTTATGCGAGGGAACTCGTTGACTACTCCATTGAGGACATCACCCTAGAGCTGGCCGACCATGGGGCGGTCAAGGTTGAACGTGTGATGAGAAAACAGGGAGGGGCCTCGAGACCCACCCCTACACTCTTCGTCACGTTCGACTGTGACAAGCTCCCTGAGTCGGTGCGTGCCGGTTGGTACCGCTACCGCGTGAAGGCATTCGTGCCACTGCCGTGGCGGTGCTATTACTGTCACCGCTTCAGCCATACGAATCGTTCTTGTAGACGTGGAAGGCGGGGTCACTCGAAGTGTGTGTAAATTGCTTCAAGGCCGCACACAATAAGTCCAAATCGTGTGTGGCCAAGTGTGTCAATTGCCGAGAGCTGCACCCGGTTTCTTCAAAGCAATGTGGTGCATATATCCTTGAGAAAGAAATCCTGGCCGTTCAGGCCCAGGATCGACTCTCATTCCGCGAGGCTAAGGACTTGGTCCTGGCGCGCCCGGCTCTTCCTGGGACGTCTTACGCCTCTGTGGTTAGAAAGACACCCTCTGCTCCTGGCCCATCCAGGCCAACGAGCACGGTTGTTTCCGCGCCCATTCGGAGCCCTTCTGCGGGCTCTACTACACCCGGGTGCTCCCCTGGTAAAGCTGGCGGCAAAAAGGGTTCACACCCAGCCCCGGCTAAAACCAGGGCTCCCCCCTCTTTCCCCAGCGTGACCGTTTCCCGTAAGGCGAAACGGCCACGCGCCTCCACCGAGTCGTTAGACTCACAGGAGGCAACACCCCTGAAGATGGTCGCTAGGCCATCTTCCGGGGTTCCTAAAGCTGTTCCCCGAAAGGAGGACAGCAACAAAGGAGCTTCGGCCCCTTCGCCCACGCCCCGAGGTGGAGCGAGTGGCTCATGGACGGTGGTTCCTCGAAAAGAGGGCCCCCTGCCTCCCAAGCCGCAACGCCCGCCTAAGGTTTCGAGGCGGAGGGAGGAAAAGACTCGCATGGCGAGCCCAACCTCCCCCAATAAGTCCTCGAAGGCGACAGCGCTTTGTCCGGCCAACAGCGCCCGAGGTTCTGCCCCCGGGAAGCGTACGGCCATTCCCGTGAGGGTCTTCAATTCGAGGAGGGCCCCCGCGTCTCCTCCGAGCTAGGCCTGGAGGGCATATTCCTTCAATGGAATTGCCGTGGACTCCGGGCCAACTGGGAGGAGCTGCGGAGGCTCGTCTCGTCCCGTTCCCCGTTAGCTATTTTTTTGCAGGAGACCATGCTAGGCGTGTGCCCGCTGCCTGCCCTCCCGGGGTATAAGGGTCTTGCGACCCCACCACCGCGGGATGGCCGGGCTGGGGGATGCGCGGTTTACACCCGGCATGATGTCTCCGTTCTTCCTTTCTCTTTAGATACCTCTCTTCAGGCAGTGGCTGTGCAGCTGCACCTGGATAGGAGGTATACTATCATTTCTGCGTACATTCCACCGTCAGCTGACTTCGACGCGGGGGACTTCCGACGCGTCGTGGCACGGTTGCCGAGGCCCTATCTCTTGCTTGGAGATCTGAACGGCAGGCATCCTCTCTGGGGAGATTACTCCATAAATCCCAGGGTACAAGTCCTTGCCAGTCTGATCGAAGAGCTTGAGATGGGTTCCTAAACATGGATGAGTTTACGCATCACTGTCCGAGAACCGCTTCATTTTCTTGCCTTGACCTATCTTTGTGCTCTTCGGATGCACAGCCTGATTTTGATTGGGGGGTGGTCGATGACCTCCATGATAGTGATCACTTTTCCATTCAAATATCATTTTCAGGGCAACTGTCGCCTGAGAGACCATCTCGGTGGTGCTTGGCGCGGGCGCGGTGGCCTGCATTTCAGGAAATGACTGAATTCTCTATATCAGTCGAGGAGTTCAGGTTGGTATATGAGGCCGTTGAGTTTTTCTCCGGCAACCTCATCGCCGTGGGCCTGACTACTATTCCTAGGACGTCTAGCCGTTTTGTACGCCGACCACTCCCATGGTGGTCGGCCGAGTGTGAGCCGGCCCTCAAACAGAAGCGTTATGCCTACATGCGCTATAAGCGCCTCCCGAACGATTTCACTGTCGCTGAATTTCGTCGGGCTAGGGCTAAGTTCCGGTATATTTCGAAGCACGCCCGCCGCTCTTCTTGGCGGGCATACGTGTCTTCACTTAACGGGAAGACCCCTTTAGCTGAGGTGTGGAAGCGAGTCAAAAGGATTCGGGGAGATTCCAGGAGAATGGGACCGCAATCTCGGACCCCGCGTCCGTGGCGGAATCCTTTGCGACCGCTTTTTCCGCATTCTCTAGCCGTGATGCTGCTCCGCCAGCATTCAATGCACGTCGTGATGTCGCGGAAGGCCGCCGGCTGGACTTTACCTCCAGAGGCGGAGAACCCTTCAATGACAAGTTTACTGTGAGTGAGTTGCATTCCGCTCTCGCTTCGTGCGTGGACACCGCCCATGGTCCGGACGATGTCCCGTACGCCATGCTTCGACACCTGGGTGAGCGAGGCATGGCCTTTCTGTTAGATTTGTTCAACAGGATCTGGGTGGAAGGTCTTCTCCCAGACTCCTGGCGAATCGCTACTGTGCTCGCCTTTCGCAAGCCGGGAAGAGATCACTCTACTCCGACCGGTTTCCGCCCAATATCTCTAACCTCTTGCGTGTGCAAGTTGATGGAGAAATTGGTAAATGTTAGATTAGCCTATTTCCTGGACAGCGGAGGCCATCTGTCTTCTGCACAGTGTGGCTTCCGCAAGTTCCACTCCACGTCGGATGCTCTGCTCCGACTGGAAAATGCCGTCTGCGAGGCTTTCCTTCGTAGACAGCACTACGCCTCGGTGTTTTTTGATTTGGAGAAGGCCTATGATATCGCATGGCGATACGGTATCATGGAGACTCTCCACACGATGGGGGCGAGGGGACGCCTACCAATGTTTATATCTGAATTTTTGCGAGATCGTCGATTCCGCGTACGGGTGGGGGGAGCCATCTCCGGCCCAAAGGAGCAGGAAGAGGGTGTCCCGCAGGGAAGTGTCCTCAGTGTCACACTTTGCCCTGAGCATCAACGGCATCACCTCGGTGCTGCCGGTAGATGTTCTCGCTACGCTCTACGTGGACGACCTTTCGATCTCTTTTGGCGCGGCCCAGATGCCAACTCTGGAGTGTGGACTCCAACAGGCATTGAACCGCGTCTCTCGCTATGCCGAAGCGCACAGGTTTCGGTTTTCTTTGGCCAAGACTAAGGTGGTGCACTTCTGCCGCCACCCACGGCTTCACCCCGACCCAGATTTGTTTCTTAATGGGGTGCGCCTGGATGTAGCTGACTCGCACCGTTTCCTTGTTCTTGTATTCGACCGACGCCTCACCTTGGAGGCTCATATTCGCAGCCTTAGGGTCTCTTGTACCCGCGCCATGGACATTCTCCGTTCCGTGACGTTCAGCGCTGATAGGGCTACTGCCTTACTTTTTTATCGATCCTTTGTTCGCTCGAAGCTCGACTACGGATGCGAGCTTTATGCATCCGCAGCCGAGCGTTTATTGCGGAAGGTGGATTCGATCCACCACACCGGCCTTCGCCTTGCGACCGGTGCCTTCTGCACTTCCCCCATTGAGAGCCTGTTGGTCGATGCTGGGGAGATGCCACTCGCTCTGCGCCGCGTGCAGTGCATCACTCGCCTGTACGCGCGAGCCCGGCGCCTACCTCAGTCGCCAACAGCTCTCACTGCATCCGCAGCTGATCTCGATGGTGCCTATGCCGCCGAGAGACGCCAGTCATACCCTAAGCCCTTTGGGTTTAGGGCCAGGAAACTCCTTCGAGAGGTAGATATAGCTCTCGGGCCGGTGGCGCCCCTGGTTCTGCCCAGGACGCCACCCTGGAGGGTACCACATTTGGCTATTTGTCGCCACGCTTCTGCTCCCAAAGCTTGTACTGCGCCGGGAGAATTGCGTTCGACCTTTTTGGAGCGCACATCGTGTCACGCTGGTACCGTGCCAGTGTATACGGATGGCTCCAAGTCCCAAGAGGGGGTCGGCTTCCACGCCGTATCCCCTCTGTTTGAAGTCAGCGGGGCTCTACCAGGCGCTGCGTTTCTTGTCACGGCCGAGCTGGTGGCAATACACCATTCGGTACGGGAGATTACGTGACGTGCCCGGTTCGGAGACCGGATCGTGATCTATAGCGACTCACAAAGCGCCCTGAGTGCTCTCGGGGCATTGGAATCTCCGCATCCCCTGGTTCGCGATATCCGTGACGCCACGGTTTTGGCGAGCCGGGCAGATGTCGAGATTATCTTCTGCTGGGTTCCTGGACATGTAGGATTTGCGGGGAATGAGCGCGCCGATGAGGGCGCCAAAGAGTCCGCGAGGACTCTGCGACCGGACCAGCGTTTCGCTCTTCCTCACACTGACTACATGGCAGGAATACGGGCAGCTCTTCGGACTGCTTGGCAAAGAAGATGGGAGACGGTCGAAGGGAACTTAAAGTTGTGTGCCATTGCGCCGCGACTGTTCCCATGGACCTATCCCCCAATGCCGTGGCGGCTTCAGGTTGCTTTCTGTCGTCTCCGAATCGGCCACTCTCGTGTGACGCATCGCTATTTGATGGAGCGCTCGCCTGCGCCCTATTGCAACGACTGCGTCGTCCCCCAGACTGTTCGGCACATTCTTGTCGAATGTCCCAGTCTGGGTGATCTTCGCGCACGATACCTGTCCCAGTACCGGGATGAGCGGGGTCGCTACCGCCTGTCCCATGTGCTCGGTTCAGATTCGTGCACATTGACTTGTGGACTTGTTGACTTCTTGGGGGAGGCCGGCCTTCTCCCTATTATTTAAGCAAGGTTTGTTTGTTTTTTTGTTTGTTTTTTTTTTCCTTTAGTTGCACGCTCCTGCGCCAGGGGGACCTCTTCCCGACGCACCAGCTTGCTTCCTTTCCCCCTTTTGGGGTGTTGTTTTTTTTTTCTCTTTAATTTTATTTTAAAGCAGCCTAGAACTAGGCCAGTTTTAATACGGCGACTAATGCCCAAGTAGGCAGTCGCCAGATGAGCTCTTAAAAAAAAAAATCTCTTCCACCTTCCCACTCGCTCGTGCCGAGATCCTACTCCTTTACGGCGACTATCGTCAATTGATACTACTTCTCTCTTTAACGATATTGTTTCTGCCCTACCTCCTATTGATACTACTGCTTCAACTGACCAAACCTTACTCACTGCACCAATCATTACTTGCCTGCCTTGACGTGCACGCCCCACTTATCACTCCTTCAAACTGCCATCACTGCGCCCCTTGCTTCCCCATGGAACTCCTTCGTTCAAGGAGATCTTTACGTGCCTATGAACATTACCTTCGTAAAGCACGCTCCCGTGGGCAGGACACGACCTCCCTCTCACTTGCCTATTGCCTTGCTACCTTGACTTATTCTTCCAAATTTAAATCAGCGTGTGAGGCTCATTCACACAAATTTTTGTCTGAGAGCAAGAATGACCCTTGGGCTATTTTTTGTCTCTCTCATCTTTCCTCGCCTAGCCCCATTTCTCCCACCTCTCCTCCCATCAACCCCTCTACTCTTTCTAAATTTTTCTCTGATAAAATTATTAACTTTTGTGCCAAACTACCCCAGTCGTCTGAAAAAGCCCATGCTGTTCTCCCCGAACATAATCCATTGCTGCTTAATGTCCTCACTCGGGGCATCCTCTGAAGAAGTAACTACCCTGATCTCACGCTCTAACAAATCTGGATCACCTAAGGACGTCTTCGCACCCAAACTCCTCCACCAAATTCTCCTTGCTGTCCTCCCACTGATTCTTCATCTCTTTAACACTTCTCTTGCCACAGGGGTGGTTCCCTCTTCCTTCAAACATGCCTTAATTCATCCTATCCTTCAAAAACCACACCTTAATCCCTCTGAACCATGTAGCTATCGCCCTATCTCACAGCTTCCATTCCTCTCTTAAGATCCTCAAGAGAGTGGTTTTCTCTCGCCTTAATGACCATATTTTTAACTGCAATATCGATGAAACGTACCAATCGGGGTTCAAAGCGAAGCACTCTGTTGAAACTGCTCTTCTTAATGTTTCAGATGGTTTACGTAGAGCTGCCAATAAGGGTTGTACATCCATTCTAGTCCTCCTAGACCTCCTCTGCTTTTGACACCATCGACCACACTGTCCTACTTGATCATCTTCAAACTTTCCTTGGACTCTCGGGCACTGCACTTGCTTGGTTCCACTCATACCTCTGAGCCTGTGCCCATTCTTTTTAGGGTGCCTCAGGGCTCAGTCCTTGGTCCCCTCCTCTTTCGCATCTACTTACTTCCTCTTGGCTCCCTTCTTCGTGATTTGGGCCCGTCCTTCCACCTCTATGCTGATGACACTCAGATATACCTTTTCTCATCCCCTGTGTCCTTCGCTCAATCAATTACTAAGCTCCTTTCAGCCTACGTCTCCATAAACGAATGGCTGTCTGCCAACTTTCTCAAACTTAACCACGCTAAAACTGAAGTTCTTGTTGGTACTGCTTCGATAGTGGAGAAATCTAAAGCTCTCTTCCCCTCCCTTAACCTTGGGGAAACCAATGTTGCCTTCTCTGTTACCGTCAGTAATCTTAGTGTTATTTTTGATGAGCAACTCTTGTTTAAACCACACATCCACCATATCTGTAAGTCTTCCCTCGGTTTCCTCTGCAACTTTTCACATCTTCGATCCCATTTTGATCGATGAAGCCTTGAGACTGCTATTCATGCCTTCATCACCTCATGCTTAGACTACTGCAATTTTCTTCTAGTGAATCTCCCTTCGTCACTTCACCCCCTCCAACTAGTTCAAAACTATGCTACCTGGATCCTCCTTCGCCGCCCCCGGTTCTCTCCTTCCATGCCCCTGTTACAGGAGCTACACTGGTTACCTATTTGCTTCCGTACCCACTATAAAATTCTTCTCATCACCTACAAGGCCCTAAACCTCGAGGCTCCACCTTATCTCTCGTCTGCCCTCTCCCATCGTCAAACTCCTTGGGCACTCCGGTCTAACCTTGCTCCCATCCTGAGCACTCCTCGTTCTGTCCTCTGCTTGATGGGTGACCGTTCCTTCTCAGTTTGTGCTCGTAGACTCTGGAATGCTCTTCCTGCCGAAGTCCGATCCTCTCCCTCCCTTGCTACTTTCAAACGTCTCCTGAAGACTCATCTCTTCAGAATTGCCTTCTCTTCCCTGTAAACATTCTCTACACTTGCTACACAACCTTCGCTCTGTGAGGGCTAACAGCCCTGAAGGGCGCATTATAAATACTTATTATTATTATTATTATTTGGGTACAGCTCATACTTACCATCAAAGAGATGCCAAGTTTCTATAAAAGTTATACCCATTTCTTCACACATAAGCTGTAATTTTTTATTCAGGCAGTATGTATAATTATACCAATACTCAGAATCCCATAATCTTGGAAGAATTTCTGTTAATATAATATTTTAATTACTGTCCTTACACTGAAACTATTTGCCCTCAGTGTAGTTCTTCTATGTCCTCTCGATACTAATTTACAGTTATTGGATCTTGTGTGTAACTCACTCAATTGAAAAAATAGTTTAAAATCAACATTTTCCTAGCCTTTCAGTATTTTAAATTTTAAATGTCTCAATTAGGTCACCTCGTACTCTCCTCTTCTCTAACAAATCAATTTCCATTAAATTGCATTGTTCTACATATTCAATTTGTCTTAAATCAGGTACTAGTTTCATCATCCTTCTCTGAACTTTTTCAATTTCTTCAATGTCTTTAATATAATATTGTGACCAAAATTGTACAGCGTATTCCTGATGCAGCCTTACCAAGGAACAATATAATGTCTTACACATATCTATATCCATATAATCAAAAGTTCTTATCAAGCCCACAATCCTATTAGCTTTGCTGACAACTGTCCCAATATGCTGAGCTGGTTTCCGGTCTTTTGTCATAATTATTCCAAGATCTCTCCTTTTCTGTGGATTCTAATTCAACATTATTAAGGCTGTTTGTAATCTCTGGATTTCTATGGCCTACATGCAGTGTCCTACACTCCATTCCCTCAGTTTCAATAAGTCCTGTTTCATTGCTTCTATATCCTCATCAGTGTTAATCTTCATAAAAATTTTCAAATCATCAGCAAACAGTAGAGATGGACATTCCAAATTTTCACTGATATCATTTATAAAGATTAAAAATAGTATTGGTCCAATTACTGAGCCTTGGGGGACTCCTGAGGTAACCTGTAACTTCTCCGATGTTTGGCCATGTATTTCAACATACATACCTGTTATAAAATTTTCAATCCACTTAAGAAGTCTCCCAGTAATTCCATAAGAATGAAGTTTAATTAGTAGTCTTTGATGTGGCACTGTATCAAAAGCCTTTCGACAATCAAAATAATTTACATCTACAGGTGTTTGTTCATTAGTTGCACTGGTGAGATACTCCATATATGTTAACAAATTTGTTATAGTACTTCTTTTCCATCTAAAACCATGTTTCATATCACTAAGTAGGTTATTACTCTCCAAGTGTTCTACTACTTCCTCTCTTATAAGTATTTCACATACTTTAAATGGTACACTTATCAATGATACTGGTCGATAATTGAGAGAATTATGTTTGTCACCCTTCTTGTATATTGGACACATTCTAGCTACTTTCCAGAGTTCTGGGACAATTCCTATATGCAATGATTCTTGAATAATAATTGTAATTGGATATGGCAATTGATCGTAGCATTCCTTAAAAAATTATGGATGTATTCCATCTGGTCCCATAGCCATGTTTACATTCAGTTTTTTCAATATATTTTTCACTTTCATTTCACTAATATTGATATTTTCATTCTTTGGTCCATTATATTCAGATCTATTCATTCTTGGTATGTCTGTGATGTCTTGATCTATAAAAGCACTGAAAAACTCTGTTAAATACAGTGGCTGTATCTTTATCATTATTAGTTAATGTGAAATTATCTTGCCTCACTCGCATTACCTTGTCTTTTAAGACAGTTTTGCTTCTAACATAACTCCAAAAATGTTTACGATTTTCCTTTATATCTTGACATAGTTGTTTCTCAAATTCCACTTTGATCCTCTTCATCATGGATGTGGTTTTGTTCCTTTCTCTTCTATAGGTTTCTATCCTTAAAGGCATCTTCCTTTTCAGCAATCTTTTCCATCCTTCATTCTTCTTATCTATCTGTCTTCTTAGATCGCCTGTCATCCATTTAGATTTAGCTTTTCTACTTTTCATAGCAATTAGGATGTACTTTTTCACAAGATCATTACAAATATTAAAAACTTCACACATCTCAGTAGTAGACTTATCATTTAAAAGTGAGTCCCACTCTATTAATTCTAGCTTTTGTCTATTTGCATTATAATTTCCTTTATGTAAAGAATAATTGCAATAATTTCCTTCAGTTCCACCATCAATTTGAATATCAGGAACAATATTAAATATCAATACCTAATGATGGCTTTTGCCCGGAGGATAACTTAGTTTAATATCTGCTCCTATGAAAAAGCAAAGTAACATCCTTTTGAAGAGAAAGACTAACGCCTGTACCAGTGATTGCCTCAGTAATGGGAAGAGCAAGATATAATTTAAGATTGTCGGCAAACATGGCAAATTTGCATGACAAACCTGCAGCAACGTAATTGATAAAGATAAAGAAAAGCACAGGACCAACCACCGAACCTTGTGGGACTCCACTCATAACATAAATAAAATAACTAGATGAACCTTGTAAAGCGACACTCAGTTTACAGTTCTGTAAAAAGTCACTTAGCCAGCCTAACAGAGGGTTACCAATGCCAATATGTGACAGTTTGGTTAAGAGCAAGTGATGGTTAACAATGTCAAATACCTTGCTGAAATCAAAATACAGGACATCAATAACAACACCAAAATCAAAGTGTTTGCAAACATAATCATAGGCGAACAATAGCTAATCAGTCACTGATAAACCAAAACCAATGAAAACCAAACTAAAAATTTGATAGCAGAGAATTAATGCAAAGTAGTCATAAAGCTGCAAAATTATTATTTTCTCAAGAGTTTTAGAACAGATCGATGTCAAGCTTATAGGCTGTTTTTTTTTAAGGGTCCGAATGAATGCCCTTCTTAAACAGGGGTAAAACATGTGCAACCTTCCACGCAGAGGGAACTTTCATTGAATAAATGCTTTTATTAAAGATAAGGAGCAAGGGATAACATAAAGAAGAGGAACAATTCCTGAAAACTAATGAAGGAAGATTATCGGGACCACAACTAGAAGAGTATTTCAAATGACTAACTGCTTTTAGAATATCATTAATAGATATAACTGAATACAAATTGAAAGCAGGAACTTGGATGCGGAAAGGGATTGACCTGCACATTATCCACAAAGACAGAAGAGAAATACTCTGTGAGGTGTTAGCCATGAAGCCATTATCATTAACCCAACAATTGTTAATTAAGAGAGGACCTACAGATGGTTTGTCAACTTTTTTTTTATTTCTAAGGTAACCATGAAGTCTTTTAGGGTCAACACATGATAGACAAGACTCTTCATAAATAGAAACCGCTTGCAGTAAGTTTCTTTCTATAGAGAATATTTAGGTCTGAATTGCAACCAAGCTTGAACTGTAGGTGGGGCTCTATGACCCAAGTGGCTTCTAAGGCGTTTGTACCTTCTCAAAGCCGCACTTTTCTGCACAACCATCACACCAGATATGTACCTAGACCAAGGAGGGTTTGTAATCTTGGGATGTTTTTTCAAAGGAACAAATTCATTAAATACAGAGTGAACTGACAAGAATTTATTATAGTGCATCTCAATATCACAATCGAAAAATTTAGAATCCCTGTCAACAAGTGAAAGAAAGTCATTGATCAATCAATAATTACCATGATACCAATCAAACAGCTTAACAGGGATGTCAGGAATAACATGATTTGATACTACTGAGCAGCGGAACTCAACACCAACGTGTTCGCAGCCAGGGAGAGGATCTGTGCAGAAAAGTTCAGATACTTTATCATGGCAGGATGTAAAAACCAAATCTCGCACATTATTAGATCGGATAAACGGGGGGAACATAACCGGCTGAGTAAGTCCCAAAGAATTAAACGTATCAAGAAATGAATGAGAGAGGGAAGAATGAGCCAGAGGCACGAAACCTGACCAGTCTATATCGAGTAGGTTAAAATCACATCCTTTCCAGTGCAAAAAGAATCCAAGAAGGACAACAACTCTGCATTATCTAGGAGAGAATAACTAGGTGGCCTGTACACTATTATAACATGAAGATTGAAATCATGGAGCAGAATGCCAAGTGTATTTGGATGAGTATTATAAATTCAGGAGATTTTAAATAATTTATTAATATAAAGTCCAACACCATGTTTTGGAGAATTAGAGGGGGAGTCATTTCTATAAAACTGATAACCTGGGATAACAACTACGGAGGAATTAATGGAGTGCAAGTGCCAAGTTTCAGTAACGCCAACTAAATCAATATTATTACTGATACAAAAATTTTGTACAAAATGAACTTTATTAGACAGACTTTAAATTAATTAGCCAGAAAAAAACAGACTCAACCACAGGGTTTAAATTCTTGATTGAAAATTTGCCACCCTTGTGCAGACAGAGCCACCGGGAGTTCTGGCCAAGGGTGGAAGAGAAACCACTTTGACCCCCAAGGGTTGATCCACCACCAGGCTGACACCCAGCAGCAGTGCGCTCCCTCCTCTCTTTCCTTTCCATCCTCTGTTTATAAGTCAAGTCGCGGTTGATATAAACATGACTAAATTTTGAGCCAGCTAAACATTTGGCTTTGGAAAGGATAGTTAGGTGATGTTCTTGGTTTACAATTTTTGCTCTAATTATGTTGGTCTTTAAAGCTACAATATCAGAGACCAAGATGTTTCTCAAATTAGGACACATTGTGGAAGGCCGCAAACAATGACACTGTCCTGCCTCTTATCACGCTCGTGGAGCTCTCAGATTTCTGATCTGAAAATCTTTTGCATGTCTGGATTCACAACATTCTCCCCATCCATGATAGAGGATGATACCCCAGCTGTAAGGGAAGCTCAAAGCTTCTTAAGCTCAGTTGTAGCGGGCCGAAAATCTAAACTAACCCCCAATCGATCCAACCCGCTTCCTACACTATCCGGACGTGAGAAATCGAAGGAGAATGAAACGGATTGTATATACAGTCCCTTTACTTACAAAAATTTTTTACAAAATATCTACAATAGAGAGGGGGCGATTATATTGGAGATCTTACTTTTTGGCCAAAAATACAAAAAGAAAATCCTATATATATGAATACTATTTAATCTATCCTAATAAACATAAAAA
This sequence comes from Ceratothoa steindachneri, assembly GCA_963969495.1. NCBI lineage: Eukaryota > Metazoa > Arthropoda > Malacostraca > Isopoda > Cymothoidae > Ceratothoa > Ceratothoa steindachneri. Next base: position 20,129,389 of record OZ018336.1, on the reverse strand, counting down.
ATCAAACAACCAAAAAAAAAAATCCTGACTACAACAGTCAATATATACACAACAATCAAGGCCTCACTTTATACAAAGAGGATGGAGAGATGTCCAGCCACCTGCCACTCGAGCGAGCAAAATGCCTAGGACTTACAAGTGTGGCGCCTCTGCGCTTGATGGAAGATAATGACTTTAAAAAGTTTACGTGGCTATTATAAGCCCTCCTTCACTAAGCTATACTAATGGCCTTTATTTATTAATGATAATATAGCTTTCCAGGATATAACGCTTTGTTTGTAATATAAGGATATACGAAACTAAGTCCTATCTTTCCAGAATATGAGGCCTGGAAAGAAAGAAAAAAAACATGGTAATCATTTTTATACATAAAATAAACAAAAAAAACAAACCCATTCCCATTCACACACATTCTTACAGAGGGAGGGAGAGGGTACTGAGAAAAGGGGTGGGAGAATGGCCCTTTTACACACACTCACATTCGCCCCACCACACCCCTCCTTCCTTAAGCCATTCGACCAGCCACTCACTAAACCCTTTCAATCACTCTTCACGGTACCACTTGTGCTCATTCGCACCCTTCTGCACCCATTCACACTCGTCTACTGGTCCCTGGCTACGCGTAGCAATTAGTCGGGGTTGTTCGTCAGTCGTCCTGTCAGTCTCATCGTCACTATTTATCATCTCATCAACCATACTCTTAGCCCTCATTACCAGTTCTCCCATCTCACGACAGAATTCTTTCATACTCTTCCGTTCAGAACCCTCACTCTTCATACCCCCATTCATCAGCTCCTCACTCACAGCTCTCATCCAACTCAAGGTACATTCTTGCGAAACAGACAGGTCATTCACATCCCCTGTATTCTCAACAGGCATACCAGAAACCCCTTCGACTGGTTCCCACCAGAAACCTGAAAAATCAGCCACTTCATCATTCACTACATCAAACTCATCCCTACTATTACCATTCGTAAAACCCGAAAAATCAGCCACACTAGGTTCATTCTGCCCAAACACACTATCATTCATACTGTTCCCAAAACCAGAAAAATCAGGCACAGGCAGCTCACTCACTCGTCTACTTATACCAGCCAGATCACTCACCTGTTTACGCAAAAACTCAATCTCCCTTTCAAGATCCCCCATACCAGAAACACTCTGCTCAGACTTACTTTCATTCGTACTTGCATTCTTCCTTTCACTCTTCTTTGTACGCTTTCTACTCCTCGAGACTAAGACTAGCTCTTTCCCAGACAGATCCATACTATCACATTCAATCTCATCATCATGCACTTTACCTCTCTCTCTACACAGTCCATACACTGGATGGCTCACCAGGTAGTCAGGAGGTTCTGTCCATCTCCTTAACTGACTCTGATGAGCCCGCACTCTCTCAGTCATGCCGTCATTCAAACTCTCCAAAACATACGTCACTCCATTTTCCCAAACCCTCACAACTCTATAAGGTCCATCAAACTTCTCACTCATCTTTGATACATTCAACCTACCCTTCACTTCTTTCACCTTCAATACTTTTGTACCTAATTCAAATGAACGGAACCTTTCATGCGCCTCACACCATACACTCTGCTCACTTTCACTCAAACGAAACCTATCTTTCACTCGCCTTTCAAAATTCATCACAAACTGACATGGGGACATTCCAGTTGCACTATGCACAGTTGAATTATACGCCCACAACACTCTCCCCAGACACACATCCCAGTCATTCACTGTCGTACTCATCATTCTCAACATCTCACACAAGGTTCTTATAGTCCGTTCAGCCAATCCATTTGAAGACGGTACATACGGAGTTGTTCTCACATGCTCCACACCATTCTCTCTCAACATTTGCTCAAACACTTCCCCTACAAATTCAGGCCCATTATCACTCAGACATCTTCTAGGCTTCCATACACACATAGGAAAAAACAACTGCTCAACCACACGCGCAACAGTCACACTCCTTTTATCTCTCACAGGCGCTGCATACACAAACTTACTTTTATGGTCAACCATCACAACCATACCAACATTCCCAGCACTCGTACGCGGCAAAGACACACAATCAATCACTACCAATTCAAACGGTTCTTTCGCATCAACTTTCAACATCGGTGGTTTCACTTGCACACCTTGCACCTTTCGCTTCTGACACCTTTCACACGTAGTTGCAACATCATTCACAACAGTTCTCAGAAACGGGTGGAACACATGCTCCTTCATACACTCCCACAGCTTAAACTTACCCATATGCCCATAATTATCATGCACAACCTTCACCAGACCAATCATACCAACTAAGGACATCACAGGTACATACATATCATCACCACCCTTCACATGCCTCACAAAATATACAACATCCATACAAACAACAAAATCCTTAGCATACCTTTTAAAATCACTTAAACACTCTGGCCATTCATTCAAATCAACACGCATCATTACACACCTCTTCAACTCACTAACAAAAGGACACATCTCTTGCATCTCTAGAATATCATCATCACTTAAAATCTCATTCTCATCATCCATGACCAACTCAATCATACCGCAAAACTTGACAACATTCTTTGCACACTCATTCAACTTCATCACCTCACATTCACCTTTCATAAGACAATCCTTATCAGCATCCAAAGACAAATCATTTAATCTCATAAAGTCTACACCAAGCAAGAAACAACAAGGCATTTGCTCACCTTTCAGAATCACAAAGTCATGCTTCACATTCACACCATTACCCAAACTCACTTTCAGACTAACCTGTTCCCATGCCACTATCATGCCATTCCCTAATCCACTTATCCGTAACTTCACAGGTTTATGCTCGCAACATCTAAACTCTTCATACTTACTCAGAATATTCTCATTCACTAAAGACACTTGCGCTCCAGTATCAATCAAACCACAGAACAACCTTTCACTAACTTTCACTCTCGCTTCCATCATATCAGGTCCACCATGTTCGCAATACACAGAAGGAACAAGCACACCAACATCAGCACTGATATCCACACTGTCATCAACTCCCATATCATCACTCAACACACACTCATCTTCATCCAGACAATCATTCTTCTCTCTTATATATGAACACTTTTCAATTACCCAATTGTAGTGCACACCGCTCAAACATTGCAGATGTACCACATTAGGATTCAAACCCTTCATCTTCTCATCCTTGTACACAATCGGCCTCTCACCACCAAAGTGCACATATACAATCACTCCATACAAACGACTCACTACAATCAACACTTCCTGAAATGGCGGGACCCCTTGCATACACATCGCTCTTAATTCTTTCATGAAGTTCCGCACCTTTGCCATACCAATGCTTTCAGGCTTCCTACACACTTCATTCATTACCTCCTTCCTTAAATCATCTACACTATCGGGCACTCTCACATCTACTCCATCACTCTTCAAATCTTGCAAACCATTCCATACACTCTCAAACAAGGAATCACCACCACCCTTACTCTCTTTTCCATTCATAATTCCTTTCGGCAAATACTCAGGATCACTCACTCCACACACATTTTCATCATTCGTACCAGGATACCTTGACATCAAATCAGCCACTCCATTCCGTTCACCAGGCACATACTCAATCACATAGTCAAAGTCACTCAAATCTTCCAAAGTCCTTGCAATCCTACTATCAGCCCACTTCATACGCTGCAGATACACAAGAGGTTGATGATCGGTTTTTATCACAAACCTCACACCATACAAAAATGGACGCAACACTTTCAAACAATATCTTATCGCAGCCAGCTCTCGTTCCACAGTCGAATACTTTCGTTCTGCAACATTCATAGCCTTGGATACATACCCAATTATTCGCCTGACATTCTCTCCATTCAAACGCTGCTCTTGCATCAGAAAACCTCCCATACAATACCCACTCGCATCTGTATACAATTCAAGCATTTTAGCATTTACACTATAATCTGGGTAAGCTAATTCAACATCTTCAGCCGCTGCCTCCTTCAGTCTCTCATACGCCTCATTCATCTTATCATTCCACTTGACAACCGTACTACCTTTCTTGCCCATCCACTCAGTCAGAGGCTTACTCACACCAGAACAATCACGTATAAACTTTCGCTGGAACTCAATCAAACCCAAAAATGACTTCAGTTGCTTCACAGTCACCGGTTTAGGAAACATTCGCACCTTCTCAACACACTTCGATGATTTACGCAATCCATTCTCACTCACCATATGCCCAAGGAATTCCACTTCTTTCGCAAACCATTCACACTTCGCCACTTTCACCTTCACACCAACACTCTCCAATGTTCTCAACACATCATTCACCAATCTCATATGTTCCTCAAAAGTCTCAGTCATAATCAAAATATCATCTATAAACGCAATCACATTCTTACTCGCAAACTTACTCAACACAACATTCATTGCCCGCTGGAAGGCTCCGGGAGCATTAGCCAACCCAAAGCTGAGGTTCCGGAACTGGTAATGCCTCTTTGAGGAAGAGAAGGCAGTTACTGGCCGGCTCTCCTCAGCAATGGGCATCTGGTAATACCCCCGTACCAGATCCAGCTTCGTAAACCACTCCATCCCATGCATACTATACACACACTCAGATACCACACACATCGGAAACCTTTCTTTCACAGTCCTTTCATTCACCTTTCGATAATCCACACACAGACGCAATCTTCCATCGGGCTTACGTACAGGTACAATTGGACTATTCCATGCACTCTCACTCTCCTCAATCACCCCCAATTGCTCCAATTCCAAACACTGCTCCTCAATCTCTTCAGCAACCGGACGTGGGAAATGCCTCGGCCGCTGATAGATTGGGGAGTCCTCCTTCAGGACAATCTTGAATTCCGGGAGCTTTGCAACCCCGAAATCCAGATCACCCTTACTGAGGGCTCCCTTTCGCTCAAATATCATTCGATACACATCCTCCCTTTCATACTCAGTCAAACATCCATCCAATTTCACCATGTCCTTCACCTCATTATACATCCATTCACATGTCTTTTCATTCGCAACATTCACCCTGATATCCGTACTATCATCCATACCTACCTCATTGACAGTGGAGAGGTGGCCCAGTACATCTCCGACTTGGATTCCCCTCACCTGCCCTTTCACACTGGGGTCTGCCTGCACACATACAAAAGGATCATTCATTCTCATCAAGCCATCAAACACACAAGCAACACGCCTTACCTTATAACACGCATCCTTTCCATCCAATATCACAGTGTTCTCACTCACATTCAAACTAACATCCTTACTCCAACTCACTCTAACAGACACCCTTTCACCCTTCACAAGCCTTACACTCTCCATAGCAGTCACCTCAATACCAGTAAACACACTCCTCAAAACGCTACCATCTTTCCCTACATACAACTTATACACCCCATTTTTACCAATCTTTCTCTCAATCTGATCACTCGCAGGATGCACAACCATACGATTCATTTTCATAAAATCATAGCCCAAAATCACACCATACTCACTACTCACCTTATCAATCACAGAAAATTCACATTCATTCATCATCATACCATGCATTCGAACAGGTGACCTTATCATTCCAATCACAGGCACTCTCCTATTACCAATACCTACTAAACTACCCTTGCACTCAGACAGGAGGGCTTTCTCACTAAACTTGTCATACACATCTTTATACACCAAGCTCGCCTTGCATCCAGAATCTATTAAAGCCAAACACTCAATTCCATTCAACTCCACCTTCACACTCAGACACTCATACTTCCTACCAGACAGCACTTTCACACTAGACAGACTTGCCAACACATTACTCACACTCATGCACCCAGAGGATACTTCAGCAGGTACCCTCTTACCATTCAGTTTCCCGCTTCAGACTTTCCATTCACACCTTGCGCTCTCAGTCTAATCCAACACTTTTCACTTGAATGTCCTTCCATCGCACAATAGCTACATACATTCCTCTGGTCACGACACATCCTTGCATAATGACCAGCCTTTCCACAATTACCACATGCATATTTCATACTTTCCCCACCAGTTGCTCCACCATTCAACCTCGGACAATCTTTCTTCAAATGGCCTATTTCTTTACACTCGAAGCACTCTTTCACACTTTCCTGGCAATCCTTTATCATATGCCCTTTCTTACCACACCCAAAACACGCACCAGATGTCCACCTACATTCTGCCAACATATGACCTTTCCTTCCACACCGACGACATTCCACAATCTTTCTCACACCATTCGGTCTCTCATTTGCTGGGACATACCTCGGTTTCTCTCTCATATATCCGTTCCCACGCTTGAAATTCATCTGCCCCCTTCCATTCGACCACCCTCCATTTGCCCATCCATTCTGCCGGCCCAGGGAGTTTGACATCACTCCAGCTGGTGCAGCCTTCAGGGCATCCCTGTAGCTGACAAACTGCCGGGGTGGATGAAAGCTCCTAGGCTTCTTACCCCCAACATTCACACTGTACCATCCATCCTCTTCTAGATCGCTTTCATCATCAAATCGTCCATCTTCTAACAGTTCCAACACATCCTCCCACATCAACCGTTCACCTGTCAGTCTCACTCTCTCCTTTCTCTTTCCACCCAGCCATTCACTCACCTTTCGTGGGATCGTGTCCAAAAACTTCCTCATGAGTGGTTTACATTCATTTACATCATCATCACCATACCTCGTTCTTGCCATACTCTCAAGCCTATGTGCATACATATTCACACTTTCACTCTTCCCCATTCGAGCCTTCTCAAATTCATTTACCCTTTTATACTTCACACTCTCTTTCATTCGTTTCACCTGTCCAATCATCCGCTTCTTCACCACATCGTACCTTGGTTCCCCCACACTTGTAATCACGCGGAAAAACTCCAATACTTTTCCCTCCAAACATTCCCCTCCAAACATTCCCCCCCCAAAATTCATCCAGTATCCCTTATTCTCCGGGTACTTGAGCTTACAATATCGCTCAAATTCCCCGAAGAATTCTTCCACACTTTTCCCACCATGTAACCTAAATCTATCTATCTTTGGCACTTCCCTTATCAAAATACCCTTTCCCACATTCACTTCACTCTCACTTGAGCTGCCTTCACTCTCACTCATATCAATCATACCATCACTCTCTCCTTCATCCGAGTACAATGAGTCCACACTCTTGCCTCTTACCTTCCTATCCTTCCCCTTTGCACCACTCTTCCTTCTTCTCTTGCATTCAACTCTCTTCCATTCTCCGTCCTTCCTATCACTCATAATCACCCTATCCTCTCTAGACTCGCACACACTCCCATTGATCCCATTAGTCTTATTCCCTTCAGTCGGAGCAGGGGTCAAGGTCGAGGGTCCTAGGGCCGGTCCTGACCCCTTCATCATGTCATACAGGTCCTGCATCCGTCGGTCCGTCTGATCCTGTCGGTCTCCCATTTCCTTCTTCATCCTATCAGTCTTTTCATTCATCCCTTTTATTTTATTCTCCATTCCCTCCATCATTCCCCGTAACATTTCACACTCCTCTTCTTTCTTTTTCAACTCCAGTCTCAATCGCACTACTTCTTCATTCAACGTTTCTGCTACAGCCATTGTTCCCAAGTTAGTAAAAAAGATAGGAGAAGGGAAAAATCAATCAAACTACTTGTCACACTAATTGGGTATGGACTGCAATCCAATCCAGTCACGCTCCCAGTTTCGAAGTCTCATGTCCCTATTCGGGCGCCAAATGTAGCGGGCCGAAAATCTAAACTAACCCCCAATCGATCCAACCCGCTTCCTACACTATCCGGACGTGAGAAATCGAAGGAGAATGAAACGGATTGTATATACAGTCCCTTTACTTACAAAAATTTTTTACAAAATATCTACAATAGAGAGGGGGCGATTATATTGGAGATCTTACTTTTTGGCCAAAAATACAAAAAGAAAATCCTATATATATGAATACTATTTAATCTATCCTAATAAACATAAAAAATCAAACAACCAAAAAAAAAAATCCTGACTACAACAGTCAATATATACACAACAATCAAGGCCTCACTTTATACAAAGAGGATGGAGAGATGTCCAGCCACCTGCCACTCGAGCGAGCAAAATGCCTAGGACTTACAAGTGTGGCGCCTCTGCGCTTGATGGAAGATAATGACTTTAAAAAGCTTACGTGGCTATTATAAGCCCTCCTTCACTAAGCTATACTAATGGCCTTTATTTATTAATGATAATATAGCTTTCCAGGATATAACGCTTTGTTTGTAATATAAGGATATACGAAACTAAGTCCTATCTTTCCAGAATATGAGGCCTGGAAAGAAAGAAAAAAAACATGGTAATCATTTTTATACATAAAATAAACAAAAAAAACAAACCCATTCCCATTCACACACATTCTTACAGAGGGAGGGAGAGGGTACTGAGAAAAGGGGTGGGAGAATGGCCCTTTTACACACACTCACATTCGCCCCACCACACAGTGATCATAGCTGCCATCTAGGCAGTAAGACTTGATGTGCTTAACTATATTTGAATACCTGTATGCCTTCCCTACACCCAGTCTCTGCAGTATTACATAACAATGTAAATATTTTATCTACTACGCCTTCCTCCTGGGGCCTTAAGTTTGCGTGAAACAAATGTGCCCACCTCAAATTCCAGCGTGGCATTAACCCTCCTATCCATGACACCTACCAAATAGATGAGAATGACTTGCCTACCATTGATTACCACAAGGACTTAGGTGTGTTGGTGGACTCCAAACTAAGGTTCCATTCTCACATCAGAGAAACGGCTAACAAAACAGGTGGAGTAGCTTCAAACATTGTCAAGTCCACAGTCTGCCGCTCACCTACGTTTCTAAATACATTATTCATCCCCGATATCAGACCAATAATAGACTATACCTCTGTCGTCTGGAATATAGGTTTAATTGGAGATCTTTATCTGCTTGAATCTGTACAAAGATGATGGACCAAGCAAACATTCAACCTCCAAAAGTTCTCCATGTTCGCAATATATAGAGGGAATAACCACACCATCATCACGTCCCACATCATCACTCACTACACACTCATCTCTTCATCCAGACAATCATTCTTCTCCCTCATATACGAACACTTTTCAATCACCCAATTGTAATGCACACTGCTCAAACACTGCAGATGTACCACATTAGCATTCAAACCCTTCACTTTCTCATCACCTCTCACCACCAAAGTGCACATAAACAATCACTCCATACAAACATTGTAGCGGGCCGAAAATATATCTCCGATCCCAATCGATCCAACCCGCTTCCTACACTGTCCGGACGTGAGAAATCGAGGGAGAATGAAACGGATTGTATATACAGTCCCTTTACTTACAAAAAAAAAGTACAATGATAATTACAGTAATTTATATTTACAAGGGAAGTGTGCACACTTCAAAATGAGGCCAAATTCCCCAATCCAAATAAGATACCAAAAGAGAATTCTATAACAGGCGAATACAACAAATTTACTTAAATATATCTACACAAAATAAAAAAACACAACAACAACCGAACGAAAAGGGGCACACGCTATCACTTGTGTGCTGGAGGTGGGTGGTAGTAGCCTAACATAAAAGGAGGCAGGCTTGTCAGCCAATGCGGGTGTGGTGGTCCAGGTGTCTAGCGAGGTATGAAAGCCCTCCGTCTCAGGGCTGGGCGGAGCACTCATCTAGAGAACCCTTCTTGCCATCCATCCAAGCTTCCATTCTCTGTAGAAGAGATATATCCTCTGTTTATGACCCATTTACTTATACATGGAAGGGAAACTAATAAGTGGGCATTACCCGAGTAAATTTATCAACTAGCTTACCTCTAAATGTATATTCAAACAATCCTCAGCATCAACAATTCTCCAAATATTTAACTCTAAAAACTATTGTTTCAAAATATAATCTTTTGATAAAAGATTATTTTAAACAAAGTACAATCTGAGAAAGAAAGTTTTAATACATGAAATCAAATACATATATATATATACAAAGAGAAAATATAAAAAAAACCTCATTCCCACTCACACACACATTCTTACAGAGGGAGGGAGAGGGTACAGAGAAAAGGGGTGGGAGAATGGCTCCTTTTACACACACACTCACGTTCGCTCCACCACAACATTTTCATCATTCGTACCAGGATACGTTGACATCAAATCGGCCACTCCATTCCATTCACCAGGCACATACTCAATCAGATAGTCAAAATCACTCAAATCTTCAAAAGTCCTTGCAATCCTACTATCAGATCATTTCATACATTGCAAATACACAAGAGGTTGGTGATCTGTTTAATCACCAACCTCTTGTGTATTTTCAACGTATGAAATGGTCTGATAGTAGGATTGCAAGAACTTTTGAAGATTTGAGTGATTTTGACTATCTGATTGAGTACGTGCCTGGTGAATGGAATGGAGTGGCCAATTTGATGTCAATGTATCCTGGTACGAATGATGAAAATGTGTGTGGAGTGAGTGATCCTGATTATTTGCTGAAAGGGATTATGAATGGATGCATTTTGTGGGTGGATTTTGACAGATTCGGATGACCTTTGATAGGCCCTTGTGGCTTTTGTCACAGCCAACTCTTGCTCTGCCGCATTCATAGCCTTTGATACTTACCCAATTATTCGCTTGACATTCTCTCCATTCAAACGCTGCTCTTGTATCAGAAAACCTCCCATACAGTACACACTCGCATCTGTATACAATTCAAGCATCTTAGCATTCACACTATAGTCCGGGTATGCCGATTCAACATCTTCAGCCACTACCTCTTTCATTCTCTCATACACTTCATTCATCTTATCATTCCACCTGACAATCGTACTACCTTTCTTGCCCATCCACTCAGTCAGAGGCTTACTCACACCCGAACAATCATGTATAAACTTTTGTTGAAACTCAATCAAACCCAGAAATGACTTCAGCTGCTTTGCAGTCACCGGTTTCGGAAACATTTGCACCTTCTCAACATACTTCGGTGACTTTTGTAACCCATTCTCACTCACTATATGCCCAAGGAATTCTACTTGTTTCGTAAACCATTCACACTTCACTACTTTCACCTTCACACCAACACTCTCCAACGTTCTCAACACATCATTCACCAATCTCATATGTTCCTCAAAACTCTCAGTCCTAATCAAAATATCATCTATAAACACAATCACACTTTTACTCGCAAACTTACTCAACATAACATTCATTGCCTGCTGGAAGGCACTGGGAGCATTAGCCAACCCAAAGCTGAGGTTCCGGAACTGATAATGCCTTTTCGTAGAGGAAAAAAGCAGTCACCAGCCGGCTCTCCTCAGCAATTGGCATCTGGTAATACCCCCGTACCAGATCCAGCTTTGTAAACCACTTCATCCCATGCATAGTATACACACACTCAGATACCACACACATCGGAAACCTCTCTTTCACAGTCCTTTCGTTCACATTTCAATAATCCACACACAGACACAATCTTCCATCCCACTTATGTACAGGTACAATCAGAGTATTCCATGCACTCTCACTTTCTTCAATCACCCCCAATCATTCTAATTCCACACACTGCTCCTCAATCTCATCAGCAACCGGACGCGGGAAATATCTCGGCCGCTGATAGATTCGGGTGTCCTCCTTCAGGATAATCTTTAATTCCGGAAGCTTCGTATCCCTGAAATCTAGATCTCCCTTACTGAGCATCTTCTTTCATTCAAACAGCATTTGATACACATCCTCCCTTTCATACTCAGTCAAACATTCATCCAATTCCACCATCCTTTCCACTTCATTATACATCCATTCACACGTCTTTTCATTCGCAACATTTACCTTGACATCTGTGCTATCATTCATACCTACCTCACTGACTGTGGAGAGGTGACCCAGCACATTGCCAACCTGGATCCTTCTCACCTGCTCTTTCACTCTGGGGTCCGCCTGCACACATACAAAAGGATCATTCATTCTCATCAAGCCATCAAACACAAACAACACACCTTACCTTATAACATGCATCCTTTCCATCCAATAACACAGTGTTCTTACCCATATCCAAACTCATATCTTCACTCCAACTCACTCTAAGAGACACCCTTTCACCCTTCACAAGCCTTACACTCTCCATAGCAGTCACCTCAATACCAGTAAACACACTCCTCAAAACACTACCATCTTTCCCTACATACAACTTATACACCCCATTTTTACCAATCTTTCTCTCACTCATCACTCGCAGGATGCTCACCCATATGGTTCACTTTCATAAAATCATGCCATGCTCTTTATTCACCTTATCAATCACAGAGAATTCACACTCATTCATCAACATCCATGCATTCAAACAGCTGACCTTATCATTCCAATCACAGCTACTTTCATTCCACCAATTCCTACCAAACTACCTTTACACTCAGACAGGAGGGCTTTATCACTCAGCCTGTCATACACGTCCTTATATACCAAGCTCATCTCTCACCCAGAATCTATCAAAGCCAAACACTCAATCCTGTTCAATTCCACCTTCACATTCAGACACTCATACTTCCTACCAGACAGCACTTTCACACTAGACAGACTTACTAACATATTACTCGCACTAATGCACACATCTTTTAAAGAGAGTGTTAGAAATATAAATGATATGGTGCAAAGAAGAGCCAAGTGTGGATGTAGTTTACTTCTAGGGTATGAATGTGTAGATGATGTGATATGCAGGTAGTCCAAAATGGCTGCTCCAATGGTTTAGGGGATAGGCAACGAGAGGAGCCCAAATGAAACCAAAACTACTCAAATTTCTTTCCACAGAATCTATAATTACATATCCTGATGTAAAGGGCAGCAGTAATAACTTAAAACCTGAGCCTGACAGAACTAAGCAGCAATCCAAGTGATGCAGTAATACCAAAGTTTAAATGTTTGTTCCATTAACTAAGACCAAGCTAAGTAGGCCACTCTATATGCTTGTGTAGGCCTCTGGTCCAAAAATGAATGTAAATGGAGACCTCGAACACCGGAGAGGCATCAATGGACTTCTCCGAGAATTTGGATTGTAATTATAATATACATTTTAAGTTATAGTTTTTCATATTCTTCCCTCTGTCATTTGATAAAAGTTCAAAGTATAATTAAAAATAACATAATCAAACTTTAAGGATGATGAAAAAAACCTGTGACTAATCAAATTCATCCAAGTCAAGCAACCGCTGCATCCACTTCTCAACATCCTTGTATTTTTATAGTATCCACAGATTTGTGTCCAAAGTATTGACTAAAAAATATAAACAAACATGACTTCAAAATGTTTAATCAGGCAACTGTATAATAATTTTGAGTAGCAACATCACTTCAAATTACAGGGAAGTTAAGCCACATTAGGCATGGATAATCACTGGATAGAGCCCCAATTTGGTCCCCTTCACAGCGGGTGCCATTTGTTGTAGATACCCATTATTTGGATACCACATTAAACTGTAGTCCCTGATTGAAAAATAAAAAGTATCTGAAATGATTTTCTTATATGTTGCATGTTCCTGTGCTGGTGTGTGTGGGGGGGGGGGGGGGGGGCTTTGTTCCTTTTTTTATCTTTATTTTCTTGTTTTTTAATAGTCTAGCATTAGGTTTTCCACTAGTATATTTATTATTTTCTCATTTTGCCTTAGTTGGCAGTCACCAGATGAGGTCTAAATTAAAAAAAAAAGTATATTGCATTAAAGAAATTATATATAAAAAAAAAAGAGTTCAAATCACACTAAGCTTCCCCAATCTGCATTGCTGGATGAATGGAGATGCCTTTGAAGAGTACTAATGTTCCAATTATCACTTTGCTGACATTAGCAAAAATTTATGTAGCTTCATGGGGACAATCCACTTTCCTGTGGTTAAAGAAAACATTCTTAGAGAATGTGGGGTATTTGCACTTTCTATAGTTAAAAGGTAAAATTAATGGAATAGTTACATTGGATATTTTCAAGTTCGTAAGTTGGAAGGGAGGAATAAAAGATTTAGGTTGGATTTAAGGAAATATTTTCCTCCCAATAAAGTGGTAGATTTCTCCAATGCAGATGGTCAAATATTGGTCAAAATTTAAATGTTTTCAAATGCATGTAAGATGAGTATATTGGAAGTGGAGGTTATTGTGGCTTTTAAGTTTTTTGTATATATTGTAATACAATATTATTTTGCAGTTGTATGATTGTTTATTACAAGACTTGATTGATTATTGATAGCTTTGTGGCAGTATTCTGGACACAATCCTGTGGATGCAGTGGCTGGATAATTGACTCAGATGAACTGTTAGGCCATTTTTTCATCAATAAATTGACATATTAAGTTGAATAACTTAATCCTGCTTTGTTTCCCCATTGAATTTCTCATGATTTGTCTCTGCTATTTAATATTTCCTTATTTACAGCAACACTTCCAATGTGGCCTTAGTTTTATAGGTTTATCAAATTGTTGAAAAAAAAAATGGTTACTATCAGTGTATTGGAAAGCTCAGCACTCAGTATCAACGTTCCTGCATTTTGTTGAGTTTGGGGTGTTGTGGAAATTGGGAGGGGGGACATTATATTTATAATACATGTGATACAAAAGGAGTGGGGCTGCCATAAGGGGGAGCTTGCACTTTGCAGGCAGAACTTTGGTCTTTGGCCTTCGACCAAGGTTTTCATTTCAAAATCAAATGGTGAAGTTACTTTTTCTATAATGTCAAAGTGTTCCGAAATATATTTACTATTTCTCATTTTTCTATATCTTCTTGCAGTAGAAAATTTCCACTCTTTTTGAATAACTTCTTTTTTATCTTCTCTTTTGTAATCATAATCTATATTTTCTTATAAAATTTTATTAATAATCTTGTCTTTAAATACTTCTTCATATACAATATTTTTACAATTTATTTTTATTCAAACCTTTCTCATCTTCATTCTTATATTCAGGAATTAAAAAGTATAAGGTGAGAAAAATGGTAACACCTATAAATTATTTGGATAAAAGCTTCAAATATACAAAAAACTATACCTAATGCCTGTTTTGTCAAACTCAAGGAGCAACTTTGATAAAAGCTTTGAATATATGAAAAACCAGCCCTACGCTCTAGTTTTCCATCTCTAAATAAACTTAGAAAGAACTTTGATAAAAACATTCACTATACCAAAACCACCTCTCTCTATGGTGTATTTTTACCTTAGCAATACCTACTTTTAGTTTCAAATTTTGTATAAAGTTTCCAGTACACATTTCCTAACAATTTACTCTTGGTCTATTTTTATCACATTGATGCTTATTTTCGTGGCCTCTAAAGGTCCACAGAACCTTTTATTGGAATTTTTTTTTAATAGGGAAAAAGCAATCCTCTCTTTTTTGTCAGTCTAAATTTGCTCTAATAATTTAATTTTGCTTTACTCATTTTAAAATTGAAGATTTTAGATGCAACTTCAATAAAACTTTTGAATATACAAAAAAAAAGCAGCCTTGCCTAAATTTTCTGAACTTCACGATTTGTAATTCTTTTTGGTTTAAAAATCCAAAATATTAGATAACATTTATTTATTCTGAATTTCACCATTTTGTTTTTTTCAAACTCCAAAGGAATTTTTAGAAATAACTTTGATAAAAACTTAGAATATACTTACGGTATTACCGAACTAACAGGAAAAATATCTATCATTCACCCCCCACCCCCAATCTTGTTTTACAAATATAGTGTTATGGATTTACTAGCATTTTCTTTCCCCAGTTATAACTGTTGCAAGTAACGGAATGCATAAACTTAATGCATTCGATTCATTTCACAAATCGCTCTCATATGCAGATGCAATAATTCATCTTAGGGTTAATTGTTTAAATTATTCTCTCTAAAATTAAATTGCTAAGTATTGGTCATCTTATAGTAATGCCTTTTTTTTTTAATCATTTTATGGATAGAAATTAAATATCTAGTTATATTTAAATAGGTATTAATATAATAAGTAATATAATTCCCACCAGTTACTACCACATCTTCATCTTTCTATTAACTTTTCAATACCATGTTTGAAAAAGTTGCCTGACTTTGATTTAAAATTAAGGTTGTTTTGACCCGTTCTGTTGTTGATATCTTCATTCTCTTCAGGTGATTCACTAAGCTCGTAAAAATATAGTTTTTGTCTGGTATCTCTTGCTATATAAAGTCAGGAGTTGTCTTGATAAAAGAGCACTCTTTTTATATTGATTAATACTAGCCTTTCTTTTCTTTAAGAACTGCACTAAAACAGTCCAACTTGATGATAGTCTAAGTTGCGTTAAGAACTTCAAAATGAATTATGCCATTCATATCCCACCGAATGCACAAGAGATTCTTCCATGGATGAGGTGCCTGTTTCAGCTTGGGCATTGCTTTTCCTCAGAACTAATCCATTTCCTATAACATTTAATATTATAGGAAATCCTAAGAATGGATTATTTTTGAAGAAAAGTGAGATGAAAACATATTGCTTAGACTTTGTTGCAAGTATACCTCTGACTAATCATGAGAAATCCATTGCCCCATCAATTAAACCTTGTCTATCTCCTTTAAATGACAATGCACTGTGGAATAAACTGAATATAGATTTACAGGTACCTAGGCTTCAATTTTAGTATACTAGGCTAGTATAAAACAAACCTATTTTCAATTATTTCTATCCATAAAGTAATGATAAATATGGGAAAAAAATTCTACATCACTTATAGAATGACCCTATGCATATCTGAAAAATTGCTAAACCTATTTATAAACTTAATGACTTAAAAAAAATATGTCACATGTTTGTTTATCTGATAACATTACTGAACTGACAGCTTTCTCAGTGACTCTTTTAGAAGAAATTCATTTCTAACTTCAGAAAAATATAAAAAGGCAATATAATTCCATAGAAGGGAAAACTATTGGAGGAATAGTTAAGGAAGGGATAACTTAAGGAAGGAACATAGTTAAGGAAGGGGTAAAAAAAAAGGTTCTATAAGATTTAGATTCTAAGTGGCTTCCCTTGAATAAGTTGATGCAAATCTACTAAAATTTTTAATTGATCATTTACAGTAGGAATATTGAAATTGAGTTAAATTTCAATTAGGACTTCAGTATAAATATTATTTTTTCAAATCAAGCAAAATTTTTTTGTACACAGGCTAGGTAAATATATTCCTTCCCAATTTTTAGTGTAACTTATTGTATTACAAAAATTTGCTCTTTTTTCATATTAATAGAAGAGTCCTGGTCCTGGTCTCTTGCGAATGCGGGCATTAAAGGGTGTTTATAGAGGTTCCAAAGCTTCTCTTCTGATATGGCATGATGTATCTGGTCTGGTCCTTAAGCCTAGACAAAGGGTTGAGGGAGATGAGAGTTGGTACAGAAAGGCCAAATATAAATGTTAGCGGAAGGAGGAGAGGCTAAGCTGCAGCTGGACAGAGTGCTGAGTCCCATCAACACTTGACCGGGGAAAAATGCATCACTGTTTCCCTTACGAGTGCCATAAGAGATGTTCAATCATGTGCATTCTGATAAATCAGAACAAAAATATAAAATTTGATCAGGATCAGATCTTGTACATAGATGTTTATTGGCCTAACAAATTGAAATATAAGATTGTATACAAAGTCTTCTCCAATAAATAACATATTCAAGAAAATCAAACTTAATAATCTTCATTGGTAGAAATTTCTTATATGCAGTCTCTAGCCTAAGCATAGCATTATATATTAAAGTAATCAACCAGCTTTTTGTAATAATTGACCTAATAATCACAAGAATATATGTATTTATTCACTGTACAAAACTATATAATCTTATATTTCACTTTTTTTGAAAAGAATATAATCTTAATCTTACTGTTTTAGAAGTAATTCTTTTTGTTCGCTCTTCAAAAGGATAATCAATGGGCAGTAGTAGGTTTAACACTCTTAAACTATTGCCAAATTCTAATTCTTTTGTGCTCCTGTAATATTTAATACAAAATAATTTTTTGACCTGGTTGAGATGAGAATTACTGAAATTCATTCAACATTTAAATATTACATACTTCATAATTGTACTGTGTATACCTTCCATTTCATTAAAATGTGCTCTAAGCTTAGTGATTTAGTAAAAATCAAAGATGATTTTCTTTAAAATTGTGAATATTAAATACTTCTCAACGGAAAGTTTTTTTTTTCAATTGTTGATTTTTTCTGTGTAATGTATAACAATTCATATTTTTATCTTTCCATATCAATCTCTTGTCTTTCTTATTTTTGCAGGTCTGTTCAGATGCGGCTGTACAGTATGCATAAGAGGGAGTTTGTCATGGTTTTCATTATTTTCTTTGCAGCTCTCAGTTTAGCAATTTTTGTTGGTCTTGCAGGTGAGTTCATTTGTATTAAATAGTTAATTTATATAGTATTAAGCAACTAAATTGATATTATATTTCTGTTTTTCCTCGTCAAATATAAAGAACTTAATTTCCTTTGTATAAAAATTAATGATAAAATGCTAGTTTGTTTTTATATGTAATTATGATTGATAATATTCCTTTATATTGATCAATCACAATAATGGCACTTTAAAATCAGCATATTTGAATAAGTCTTTCACTTTTACTAACATCATCTCCATTTATAATCGCCTACATTTATTATCATCATCATCATCACTAACACTATAATTTAAGAACAAAAATTTTTTTTTTAGTATTTGAATAATTTCATCTTAGTTTGGTAATGACCACCATTTTTTTATCAAAGTTCAGAAATAAATATAAGTATCGAAATTTTGTGAATTTTTAAAACCCAAAGAATTATAAATGGTGGTTGAGAATATTTATTTTTATATATCTTCTTCTATAACTATATTTTAGCAATGTGATATTTTGAAAGGGGGAAAATTTAGTTTTGAGTTCCTTTTTAAAATTACTATAATTGGCAAAGTTTAGGAAATTTATGAAAATTTGACCATGGTTGCTTTTTTTTAGATTTTAAATTTTAATCTTAGTAGCGAAGCGCAAGCTCGCCCCCCATAGGGGGAAGTGGCAAAGCCATTGCCTGGTAATCATATAAATTTAAATGAAGTTTTATGAGATGGAATCAGGTCACCCTCAAAAGATATTACAGAGCGCAGCTCATCAGCATTTATTAGGCATTTAGGAAGTATTGTTCTTTTTCTAAATAAAAAAAATTGGGAGAATACATAATTGAATATATTAAAAATGAACTTTAATCTACAGAGTCCCTGCAGGGAATGTCCTGTTAGACTATTCCGCCTAGTCTTTGGAGCAAGATATGGAGATTGGGTCCAGTTGAGGGTGAGGTAGTTTTTGACATGCCTACATTCCTACCACTCTTTGCTCTTATTGTTTTCCTCCTTATTTCTCCTTTTAATGTACCTACAAAGTGATGTCAAGTGTATTATAGGTAACCTTGCAACAGCTGACATCTGGAGAATTCTCTCCTTCCAGCTCCAAATCCGCGTAGATTGCTATCCTGGTCCTAATACCTATAGGAAGATCTGCATCTGTATATCTTCCGCACATTTTTACTTTGTATAACTTCACCACTTTCCTTACAGATCTTTCTTAACAAACTTTCTGCACGGAA
Organism: Ceratothoa steindachneri; assembly: GCA_963969495.1. Taxonomy (NCBI): domain Eukaryota; kingdom Metazoa; phylum Arthropoda; class Malacostraca; order Isopoda; family Cymothoidae; genus Ceratothoa; species Ceratothoa steindachneri. Next base: position 20,109,771 of record OZ018336.1, on the reverse strand, counting down.
CCCTCCTCATTGATATTGGACTTGAATTTCAAGAGAAAATAATAATCAAGAGTAGTTACGATTTATTATAAATGCTTCTTAATGAGATGGTGGAGGCTTGACTTAATGACATAAGGAAATTTTGTTTGTTTTTTTTGTTTTAATAAAATAAAGGAATAAGTAAAAAAGCCTAAGATTGAAGATTTCACTATGAAAACTAAGTTTTACCACATGAAAATATTGGTTAAATTTCAAACTTGAATGTTTACCTGTCTTCACCACAACCACCATCAGACAGCTAAGCCCCAGCACATTACTTCCAACACCTACATTAACCTCCCTTACTAACACTAAACCCCAACTTATCAAATCTATCCACCTAAAGATGCTTGAACATACTACAAATATCCAAAATGAGCATCCACCCTTAATAAACAATTCAGGAAAATCACTACAAAAACATACTGAGTAATCCTATCTCAACTCAGGTCAAGCCACTCCACTAAACTATATCAATACAAACACACATAAGCCTTGCCCTGACCCCAAAATGCACCAGATGCAACCAGAGTGCAGTAGTTAAAGTGTGTGATATCAGCTAATCAATATGAGGTAATGGAATACATTGGGAGAAATGTTTGATAGCTCTGAAATTGCCTGGAATAAGCATAGGACTGACTGCAGGAAATAAATGGTTGTTTCACTAAATATGGTCACTACCTTGAAGTAGCAAAGATCTTTCAGTGAGAAAACAATCCTGTTTCCATTTATGATTGATTGTGTAGATGTTGTCCCTTTTGCCTCTATGGGCAAGAATGCGACTTCAACTTACTTTTGTTTTGTAGTGCAGGGCTAAGCTTAATGAGAATAGGAGTGTCAGTCATTACAGGTTGTTTGTGTTAAATTTGACAGTGTGCATAACAGGAACTCCCTCAGCCAAAAATCAATTTATTTTAAAAATTCCTAAAATATCAACTAGCTTATGGCTGAGGGATAACAGTTTAGTTAAAGTAGCTTCCCACAGTTTCCACCGCAGCCACAAGATGGTTTGGAATCTGGTGCATGCATTCCTCACTGTGTCCCTAAGAAAATATTTGAATACCACCTTGATCTTAGCCACCAGCTCAGGCAGAGTGGTTGGTGCCTTTCTCAACCGCATGCCACACATAGTAATGCATGGGATTATAATCAGGAAATCTAGGAAGCTAAAAAATGGGCCTGGTAAAGTCTTAATTCTCTGATAACCACTTCTGACTTTCTTTCTCTGGAGGTATGGCCTTCCAGCAGCAACCCTCTCTGGGCATGGTTTGACTATAATCTCTGGCAGCTCCACATAGCCTTCTGATTTGAGCCTTAAGACCCTGCTCAAACATGTGGGGTGGCATGGTATCACCCTCACGGAAGACACACCCAAAGACCATCGCAGTTTGGTCTTCATGATATATGGAACATCACATGGATTATGGGCAAACCACCCGATGTTCTGGGTGTTATGCATCTGGTCCTAGCAGAAGTTCTTTTCATCTGAGAATAACCAGATCATCTGTGGCTCAACAGGATGCTTCAGCTTGTTTAGGAGTTTCTTTGACTTGATCAAGTGGTTCTCCTTCGCTTGGGATGTCATAATTTGTCCCTTACACTTTTGTAATGGTAGTAGGGAGAGTCCTCACTCAGGGCCAGCTTCAAGGTGGTAACTCCAACATCCATCTCTCTCGCCAAACCCTAATTCCCTTGCTTGGGTCTTCCATCACCTTGCCCTGCAGTTGTTGGATGAATTACAGCATGAAGATGCAGTTAGGAAACCAGCTGTGTTCTTTCTAGTGTGAATCATTATGATTACAGGCAACTCTTTTTGAATATTCAGATGGCTTCCAGTCCTCCATGTGAGAAAACTTTACATTGTATGCTCTCCACATTGTTAATTGTTCACCGATAAATTAACAGGCTTACTCCTCTCCTAGGCCTACGGGTGGTGTGGACTCCCCCTCTACCGCCTTATTTGGAGGTGCCCTTGTGTGACCCCATCTGTTTTCCAGGGGAAGTCTCTCCCTTGTGTTCACAAGGGACTGCCAAAAATTGACTGCTTCTTGTGGGAACAGCTCAATGGGGCCAATCCCCAGATGCTCCCCAGGGTGGGGTGGAGTGCCCAGACCAAGACCAAAGTTACAAGTGTGCCAAGTGGAGCCTCGATTACATCAGGGCCCCTCATTGAGAGACCTGGTATTTTAGAAACTGCTGGCTTCAAATGCTTTCTGGATATTCACTCCACTGATGGGAGCATCTTGGCCAAAGGTGACCCGTTTCTCGGACGGAATCCTTCTGGCGAATGCATCGGATCCCTCTGAGGTAGCCATGATTAGTGCCCTTCAGATACTTGATGGCATGCTGGTGAGTGTGACACTGCACTCTAGTATGAATTTTGTGAAAGGAGTAGTTTTTGTGAGGGAACTCGTAGACTACTACATAAATGAAATTACTTTAGAGGTGCCTGACCAAGGAACGGTCAAGGGTGAACGTGTGATGAGAAAACAAGTAGGGGCCTTGAGATCCATCCCTACACTCTTCATCACAATCAACTGTGACAGGCTCCCTGAGTCGGTGCGTGTTGGTTAGTATCACTACCGTGTGAAGGCCTTCATGCCACTGCAACGGAGGTGCTACTACTGCCACCATTTCGGCCATACAAATCTGTCCTGTAGACATGCAAAGTCAGGGTTACCCAAAGTCTAAGTTGTTCCAAAGCTACACACAATAAGTGCTAATCATGTATGGTCATTTGCAGAGAACCACATCCCACTTCTTCAAAGCAATGTGGTGTCTATCTCCTCGAAAAGGAAATCCTGGCCATTAAGGCTTAGGATCGTCTTTCATTTCGCTAGGCTAAGTACTTTGGTCCTGGTGCACTGGACCTCTTATGCCTCAATCTTTAAAAAAGGCACCCTATACTCCTAGTCCTACCAGGACTATGAGAACAGTCATTTCCACGCCCATTTGTAACCTTCTGTGGGTTCTACCCACCCTAGGTGCTTCCCTGGTAAAGCTGGCATCACAAAGGACTCACACCCATCCTTGGCTAAAACAAGGGCTCCCTCCCCCGACGTAACCGCTTCCCATAAGGCACAATGGCCACACGCCTCCACCGATCGTTAGACTCTCAGTAGGCAGCTCCCCTGAAGGTGGTCATGAGGCTGTCTTCCAGAGTTCTTAATTTAAAGCTGCCCCCCGAAAGGACACAACCAAAGGAGCTTCAGCTCCTATGCCCACACCCAGTGTTCGCTGGGTGGCTCGAAGACAGTGTATCCTCCAAAGGAGGGACCCCTACCTGCCAAAGTTTTTGAGGTAGAGGGAGGAAAAGATTCACATGACGAGCCCAACCTCCCCCAATAAGTCCTTGAAGGTGACAGCATCTTCAGTGCATTGTCCGGCCAACAGTGCCCGGAGTTCTGCCTTTGGGAATTGCACAGCCATTCTTGTGATGGTCTTCTCTTCAAAGAGGGCCCCTGCATAAGGTAGGACTAGAGGGTATATTCCTTAAATGGAATTGCCACGGACTCTGAGCCAACTGGGAGGAGCTGCAGAGACTCATCTTCCATTTTCCCTTAGCTATCTTTTTGCAGGAGACCATGCTGGGTGTGTGCCTCCTGCCCACTCTCCCGGGGTATAAGGGTTTTGCGACCCCACCACGACAGGATGGGGACTAGATGTGCTATTTACACCTGGCATTATGTCTCCATTCTTCTCTGCTTTAAATATCTCCTTTCAGGCATTAGCTGTGCAGCTGCACCTGGAGGGGAGGTATACCGTTATTTCCATGTACATTCCACCATCAGCCGACTTCGATGTAGGGGACTTACACCGCATTGTGGCACGGTTGCTGATGCTCTTTCTCTTGTTCCGAGATCTTAATGGTAGACACCGCCTCTGGGTTGACTACTTGATCAATTCCATTTCCTTGCTGCCCTATCCACAACCGAGAACAGTTTTGCTCAATTCCAGTTCCTTGCCACCCTATCCACAACTGAGAATAGTTTCATTTTCCCATTCAAATATCATTTTCTTGTCCGTTCCTTCCTGAGAACCCACCCTGATGGTGCCTGGTGTGGCTGTGTTGGTTTGCATTTCAGGAAATGACTGATTTCTTTGTCTCAGTTGAGGAGTTTAGTTTGGTAGATGAGGGCAGTGAGTTCTTCTCCAGCAACCTCATCACCATGGGCCTATACTATTCCTAGAATGTCTAGCTGTTTTACACACCGACTGCTTCCATGTTGGTCAGCTGGGTGTGAGACGGCACTCAAACAGAAGTGTTATGCCTACATTCACTATAAGTCCACCTGAATGATTCCACTGTTGGTGAATTTCGTCGGTATATTTCCTGGCATCTCTGCCCCTCTTCTGGGTAGAGGGTATCCTCCTAGACTCCTGGCAAATCACTACTATGCTCACCTTTTGCAAACCTGGGAGAGATCACTCTACTCCAACCTGTTTCTGCCAAATATCTCTTAACTTCCTGCATGTGCAAGTTGATGGAGAAATTGTTAAATGTTATATTAACCTTTTTCTGGGCTGTGGAGGTCATCTTTCTTCAGCATAGTGTGGCTTCCGCAAGTTCCAATCCATGTCGGAGGCTATGCTCCAACTGGAAAATGCTGTCTGCGAAGCATTCCTTCCTAGCCAGCAGTGCACCACATGTTTTTTTGAGTTTGAGAAGGCTATGATACTGCATGGCAATACATTATCATGGAGACTTCACATGATGGGGGTGAGGGGGATGCCTCCCAATCTTTATATCTGAATTTTTGCTTGATAGTAGATCCCACTTACAGGTGGTGGGAAACCCTCTCTGCAGCCCAATGGAGAAGGAAGAGGTGTACCGTAAGGAAGTGTCATCAGTCTCACACTCTATCGCTTGAGCATTAATGGCATCACCTCAGTGGTGCCGGAAGATGTTCTCACTATGTTCTACATGGACAATCTTTGAATCTCTTTTGGCGCGGCCCAGATTCCAACCCTTGAGCGTGAATTCCAACAGACATTGAACTGCGTCTCTCACTATGCTTAAGCGGATATGTTTCTGTTTTCCTTAGCCAAGACTAAGGTGGTGCACTTCTGGCGCCACCCTGACCCAGACTTATATCTAAATGGGGTTTGCCCAGATGTGATAGTTTTGCACCGTTTCCTCAGTCTTGCTTTTGAACAATGCCTCACCTGGGAGGCTCCTATTCGCAGCCTTAGGGTCTCTTGTTCCCACGCTATGGACATTGTTCATTCCCTTATGTTCTGCACCTAGGGTGTGTTGATAGAGCTAATACTTTATTTTTTTAGTGATCCTTTGCTCATTTGAGGCTTGACTACAGATGAGAGTTGTATGCATCTGCAGCTAATCCTGTAGTGCAGAGGGTGGAGTCAATTGATCCACCACACCAGCCTCTGCCTGGCTAGCGTTGCCTTCTGCACTTCCCCCATTGAGAGCCTACTTGTCTATGTTGGGGAGATTTCACTCGCTATTCGCCTGTACTCACAAGCCCAGCACCTTCCTCAGTCAGCAACAGTTCTGACTGCATCCACAGCCGATCTCGAAGCTGTCTATGCCATCGAGAGGGGCTTGGCAACTCCTTCAAGAGCTTGGGGTAGCTCTTAGTCCAGTGGCTACAGTAGTTCTGCCCAGGATGCCACCCTGGAGGGTATCTACTTTGACTATTGGTTGCATGCCTCTGCTCCAGAAGCTTGTATACTGCTGGGAGTATTGTGTTCGGCGTTTTTGGGTGCACACTTTGTCATGCTGGAACTGTGCAAGAGGGATCAGTTTCCATGCTGTATCCTTTCTGTTTAAAGACAGCGGGACTCTGCCAGGCACTTAGCCTGTCTTCATGGCTGAGCAAGTTGTAATACAATGCTCAGTACTGGAGATAACGCATTGTATCAGGTTTTGAGACCGTATTGTGATCTATAGCGACTCACTAAGCGCCCAAGTTGCTCTCGGGGCATTGGAATCTCCACATACCATGGTTTGCAGTATCCGTGATGCCACAGTTTCTGCGAGTCAGGAGGTTGTCAAGATTATCTCTGCTGGGTTCCTGGACATCTGGATATCACTGAGAATGAGGGAGCCAAAGATTCCACAAGGAATGGGCCACCAGACCAACATTTCGCTCATCCTCACACCGATTACATGATTACATGGCAGGAATACAGATAGCCCTATGGTCTTCTTGGAAAAGAAGATGGTAGTGGGCCAAGAGAAATTAAAGTTGTATCCCTTTGCGCTGCGACTTCCCATGAACCTACCCACAATGTTGCGACACTTTGAGGTTGCTTCCTGTCATCTCCAATTTGGTTACATTCGCGGCACACAACGCTCTTTAATAGATCGCCTTCCGCTACCATATTGCCACAACTGAGTTCTCCCCAAGACTGTTCTGCACATTCCTGTTGAATGTCCCAGTTTGGGTGATTTTGCAGACAACTCTCCTTGTACTGGGACAAGCAGTGTCGCTACTGCTTATCCCTGGTTCGTGTACACAGACATGGACTATATGACTTTTGGAGGAGACTGTCCTCCTCCAACTTATTTGGCTGTCTTTGTTTTAGGTCATATTCCTGTGCTTAAGGTTGGAGAGCCCACCCCTGATGCATGAGTGTGCTTGCTTTTTCGCTTATCTTGTTTTTGTTTTGTTTCTTACCTATTCCTGTTTTTTTATCTTTATTTACTTGTTTTTTAATCTAGCCTAATATTAGACTGGTGTGTACACAGACTTGTGGCCTATGTGACTTTTTGGAGGAGGTTGGCCTCCTCTATTTTATTTGACTGATGTAGGTTACATGTCCATATTCTGGGGGAGGTTGCCTCCCCCTGACGCTGGAGCGTGGTTTCTTCTTCCCTTTTTGACTTTTGGTCGTTTTTTTCTTGTCTTTGTTTTTGTATTTTTATTTGTTTTTCTTTTTTATTTAGCCTTGTATTATTAGGCTGGTAACATGGTTACAGTGACTTTTTCCCTAGTAGCCATTTGCTAGATGGGCTCCTTAAAAAGGGGGGGGGAACCATGTTTCACCCTCCCCTCCTTTGCCCTAGTAGTCAGCTGCTAGATGGGCTCCTTAAAATAAGTGGGGGAAAACATGTTGCACCCCCCTTTGTCCTAGTAGTCAGTTGCTAGATGGGCTCCTTAATAAAAGTAGGGGGGGAAAACATGTTGCACTTCCCCCTTTGCCCTAGTAGTCAGTTGCTAGATGGGCTCCTTAAAAAAAGGGGGGGAAACATGTTGCACCCGCTCCCCCTGGTTCTCTTCAATTGAACCTGGCCCCTCTCAGGAAGGCGCCCATGGCATGTGGTCTTCTCCAGAGGTCTCTTAGGTTATATTGAAAGAAGTGCCAAGATAGTCAACTCTAGCCACATCGTAGGGCGAAAGAAAATGAGTTGTAGAGTGGTTGCATTATTTCCAAGTGGATATCACGCTACCACCCCACCTAGATGCAATCTGTGTGAGATTAAGCAGCAATTGCACACCAACTTCTTAGCTATGGCATAGACTGCTAGTGCAGGGTTGGTGGGGAGTGCTATAAAACTCCCACAACAGGCAACAGCTTCCCTCCACTTAATTGTGGTAACATTGGTGTGGATGACAATAAGGGCTGTAGGACCAAAGTTTCCTTCCAAGTGGTCGGAGAGAGCAGAGATGTCATCTGCTCCTAAGGAACTAAACAACTATATCAAGAGGGGGCAGAGAGAGTGAGATAGGCAGTGTTTTCAGGTTGGTGGAAGTCACAGCCAGAGGGTAGTCAGGATTTAATGTTTTTGTATTCATGTCGGGCATTGGAGCCCTGATCATAGGTGGGCCAGGTAAACTGGTTTGGCAATCTAGCGTTACTTCATATTTTTGGATAGCAAGGGATGCACTCTGGGTTAGGCTGTTTTGAAGTGTATGTGTTTGTCTTGTGGTTTAGTGGGGTTAGGGGGAGTTTACCTAGCATTAGTGTGTGGAAGGCAGGGTGGTTTGAGGGTTTATGGGGATAGGAATGGAGAGGGAGGAAGTGATGGGCATAATAGTTTACTTAGGAACTCTGTGCATATTATGTTTAGACTATTCTCGATTGGGCTAAAAAAAATCTACGGAGGTGGTATATTGTGGTGGTTTGTGCAACCAGTTGAAATGCAGAGGCAAAATTTTGCACTGTTTACATCTTGCGTTGGTGTCTATTAGCTACGGTTGCAAGGGCAGTATTGTTCAGATGAATTGTTAAAGTTTCTTGGGTTTTAGAAAATTGGTGTTTGTAAAGTGTTGTGAGGTTGTTAAGTTTAGACGAGGCTTTCAAGGTGTTTTGTGTGTTGAGTCAAGTTCATGTCTAGGTCTAGGGGTAACACACACACAAGTATAGGATTATAGTTGTGTTATTAGTTGGTTGTGGAGCAAGATGGGTGGGTGATATGTTCATTGATTTAGGTATGAGTAAAGAGGGTGACTGTTGATTGGGGGGGGGGGTACATTCTTTTTAGAATGAACTAGTTTTGGAGGAGTTGTAGATGCATGTTTAGCTAGAGGCGTACATTGGTGGATTATCATGTGATGGATGTCACCTATGGGAAGGGGTAATTTCTTACATGAATAGATTGAAAAGAGAGGGGGAGAAGATGGCACCTATTGGGACCCTCTTGGGTAACTTTTCCTTTTGGAGTGTGCTGTATTGGAGGACTTGTCACTGGTGTGGTAGTTATCTAGTATTTCTTGCCAGAGATGCTGTTAAAGGCTTTTCTGATGGTTGTGTATTGTGGGGGACAATTTTGATATAAGCTTTCTGTGTGATTTGTTTGGGAGTGTTTTTTTATAAAGTCATGTTAGTTATGTGATGGTGGTGTAATGGGCTTCTTTCTGTTATTTTTTTAATAATATTTTAGATTGTTGAGAGGGGTGGAGTAGGTCTGTGGGGTGGTGGTGATGTGTAATGAGGAGTAGTTGAAGATGTCTGAGTGTAGATATGGCTGTGGAGCTGTGGGCTTTTATGATTATGATGGATGTTTGAGATGTGGTCTTTGCCTTTAACTTGCATGTTTTTAAGTGATTTTAGAGTGAGAGTATGTGTGGTGACATGGAGTCTATGTGCAGTTTTCCTATTGTTGTGGCTACTGGGTAGTTGGCTGAATTTGGAATAGTCATATCTGGTTGCATTGGCTGGTTGGGCTTGAGATTTTGTTGTCTCTGGTGAGGAGAGATTTGTGTCTGTGGGGTGAATATGGACTGGTTTGTTTGGGAGTATTGTTTTTGAGTTTTCTTGTTTGGTGTAAATAAGAGTATTGTTTTGCTTGTTGAGGTCCTGGATTTGTTGGGCTGTGGGTTTTTTTTGTTTTGCCTGGTTGGTTTTATTTAATATTTCTACATTCATCCCACCCTTTGATCCTACTGTGCCTTCATCTCTTTTCTTTCTCTTTCCATTTCTACACCTCCAAGGGGATGATACAGGGGTCATCTGGAGGCTTGTATGCCCTACTATCCCCAATACACACAGTTTGCCATTCTGGCGACAAAACTTGGAGTAGGCTATGTATCTATTTATCTTCCACACATTTTCACTTTTTCTTATCTTCTCCACTTTCTTTATAGATCTCTCCCTCAAACTTTCTGCATATTACACCCTCATTGCTATTGCGCTTTAAATTTGAGGGGAAATGTTCTTGCGTTATTGGGTATGTTGTGAATCGGCTGAACTATGTTATCTGGTTGCACTGGTAGTGGACCTCTGTATCATGAACCCTGTGTAGTGTTTGTATGTTTAATTTAGAGTGATGACTGCACTGAAATGTTGCCATGGTAACCCTTGTGTGTTGTGGACGGGATGTTTCTTTTGGGTTGATATCTGATGGAATAGGATTAGGAAGGTAGTTTGCACCCAACAATTGGGTGTTATGCTGTGTTTTGTATGTGTGTGTAGATGGCTTGGTTATGGGCAAATGAGATTCCTTAAAGTATGCATATGTAATGTTTGTTGCCCATGTTTTGTGGTGTGTGTTTGTAGTCTTGTATGTAATGGCATGGGTGGCTGTGTTCCCTTTGTTATGGAAAAATTGCATTCTATGAAGGTCTTAGACAGTGCTTTATGGGTACAATTTTTGTTTGTGGAAGTAGTTTATTAGGGTGCTGCAGAGGCATTCTGTGGCTGGTTGGACTACTTATTGTTTTCTGTAGTGTGCTGTTGAAAAGTTATGTATCCATTGTAATGCTCATCACTTTTGGTATTTCATTAAGGGGGAAGTAGGGTGTTGCACTCCTGTGTTTGTTTTTTTTATGAAGAGGGTAACGGAGGATTTTGAAAGTGAGAAGCTCATTTGGTTCTGTCACAGCTACCATCTGAATCTTGTGTTATAGAGTTGTAGGTTACAATCTGATTGAGTATAGTCTGAGTGTTGGGAGAGGATGGTGATGTCATTGTAGCTGAAGTGTGTGATGTTCGAGATTTCAGGGGTGGATATCATTGAGGAAGAAGTTAAGGGTGGGGAATAGAATGGATCCCTGCAGGATACCATTGTGTATTTATGTTTGTGACAGCTTGCTGTGGTGTATTACTTGTGATTGTTGACCTCTGAGGAAGTTAGCAAGCCTTTTTGTTTTTGTAGTTGGCATATTGTTGTGTTTAGAATTTTGTTGAAGATGTGTCTAGGGATGGACTCAAAGCTTTGCTTATGTCTAATGTTGCCATTACTGCCCTGCCTGGTGGTGCGAGTTGGTTGAAGCCTCTTTGTATTAGCTGGGTAATGTTGGTGAGTACAGTGCTTATCGAGTATAATGGTTAGAATCCATGTTGGTGGGGCATCTAGAAAGATTTGTGGATTGATATTGTTTAGAACTAGATGTTCCATGATATTGGAGGTGCTGCGGAGTAGGGAAATTGGATAATATGAGATTGGATCAATGTTTTGCTTGATTATGGGTATAATGTGGGCAGATTTTCAATCACTTGGTATAGTTATTGTATATAGTGGTAGAATGTTTGTGCAAAAATGTTAATGGCTCTTGGCCCTAGCTGTTTTAGGTGCTTGTTTAAGATGTTTTCAGGTTCAGTAACTGGAGAGGATTTTGCCTGCTGTACTGCCGGGCATACCATTAGTGGTTAATTGTGTTGACAAGTCATAGTTTATTGTTAGTGTAGGTGTTTGTTGTGTGGGAGATCAGGTGTAGTTTCTTAGTGTTGTATACATTTACCTGTAGGTGAAGTTGCCTCTGCAATTAATTAGATGGCTTCATGCATATCTTTATCTCCATTGTTAGAGGTAGTGAGATTCTGGATGGTTTTTCCATAATTTTTTTGCTGGTTTTTTTTTGTGATTTAGCATTTCTAGGAAGCCTTACCAGTGTTATTTTGCTGTTGTCCAATCAATGTTTGAATGTTGTTGTTTTTTGTTTTGGTTATTCAGGGTTTGTGTATATTATTATAGATGGTCCATGTTTTTCATGAGCTGTCTGTTTTCAGGGAAGAAGTTTGTGTTAAAGTTTTAGTTTTCCCCAAGAGATGTACTTTTTGCATGCTGTAGAGGGTATGTTGATGAATGTGTAGGCTTTGTTAATGTCAATAAACTCAGTGACTGAGTAATATTCAAATTTCTGTTTTAACTGGTCCGATTCAGCTCAGTTGTAATTGTGTAAGTGTGGGGGGGTTGGTGTAGTTATGGGCTTCTCTAAGGCAATTTGTAAGGTGATTGTGAGATAGTCGGAGGATAGTACTATGTATGTTTGCCAGGTTGGTTTGGTAACTCCCTGTAAGGGGCGTGGCGATTTGGCATCCTGGCCGCCGTGCGGACGGGATTCACCACCCTGTCCGACCCCAGCTTAGCCTCTTCTTCCTTCAAAACATTTGTTTCCTCGCTTTTCATACAACCTCTCACACAACTTCCTTGTAAGGGGTACGGGGACTTGCCAGGTGGCTACTGCGAGGGGTGATGAGCGTATGCATCCTGTGAAAAATGTAGTCACCATGCCCAATGATGAAGAAATAAAAAAAAAATCTCCCCTTAATTTCCCCTGTTCCATTGTCGGAGCCGCCCTTGGGCAGCTCCACACAAAATATGGAGTCCCCCCCCCCCAAGCACAGGGGACCCTCCAAATTTCTATAACCGGAAGGAGGTTTATTCCTCACCTTTTCCTACGGATGTAGGGGGACTCCCCCTCCCCCTCTTCTCTGGAGGTGCTTTCGGGCACCTCCCTCTTCCCAGCCATAGCCCCACCTTTTCTTTCCAAGAGGACTGCCAAGAAAGCCAGCAGGCAGCACATAGCCAACCGCTACCCATTGAAGCAGCATGCTAGGGCAAACCCTCTTAGGAGGGAGAGGGAAGCCAGGCCCTTCGGTCACTTCCCTCAAAAGACCTGCTGGCAAGAATATTAAACCTTGCTGGGGTCAAGGCCTGTGCCTCCCCAGACGTGACTTGTGACAATGCTGCCAACGGGACCTGAGATATACATACTGCTTGAGGCAACCCAGCCTCAGACAGTAGGGCCTTCCATGGGAGTGAATATGGGCTCGGCACCAAGCACTGAACCCAAATCCGCCCCTATGCAAGGTCCTCCTCAAACAGCCTGGGTTTCCAAGGCAGTACAAGCAAGGGAGGGATCTCCTCCAACCCGTGCCCCTGCGACTGCCAGGACCTTGTCCATCTCGGAGAAGGACCTGGCTGAGGCCAGTCCATCTGGCCTGGGTGCTCCTACCGCCTTCCTCTCCTAAAAAGAAAAAAAAATAGGAAAAAGACTAAGAAGACTTTGGGCTCTTCTTCATCTGCGGAGCCTGCAGGAATGGATGGGTCTGCTGCTTCGGTAAGCGACCTAGCCAAGATCGGCACATCCGGCCCCTCTGCCCCTCAAGAGTGCAGAGCCCCTGACTAAGGCCAAAAGGGCGCAGAGCAGAGCCTCGATAGTATCGGGGCCCCTCATTGAGAGGTTACCTAGCATTTTTGAGCCCGCTGGCTTCAAACGCTTCCTCGTTATTCGCTCCACTGATGGCAGCATGTTGGCCAAGGGCAACACACTCCATCAGAGGAGAGCATTAGCTAGTGTAATTGGTAAAGAGCCGAAGGTGCCCCGTTTCTCAGACAGGAGCCTTGAGGACATCACCTTAGAGCTGGCCGGCCATGGGGCAGTCAAGGTCGAACGTGTGATTCAAAAACAGGGAGGGGCCTCGGCTCCACCCCTACACACTTCGCCACGTTCGACTGTGACAAGCTCCCTGAGTCGGTGCATGCTGGTTGGTACTGCTACCGCGTGAAGGCATTCATGCCACTGCCGCTGCGGTGCTATTACTGTCACCGCTTCAGCCATACGAATCGTTCTTGTAGACGTGGAAGGCGGGGTCACTCGAAGTGTGTGTAAATTGCTTCAAGGCCGCACACAATAAGTCCAAATCGTGTGTGGCCAAGTGTGTCAATTGCCGAGAGCTGCACCCGGTTTCTTCAAAGCAATGTGGTGCATATCTCCTTGAGAAAGAAATCCTGGCCGTTCAGGCCCAGGATCGACTCTCATTCCGCGAGGCTAAGGACTTGGTCCTGGCGCGCCCGGCTCTTCCTGGGACGTCTTACGCCTCTGTGGTTAGAAAGACACCCTCTGTTCCTGGCCCATCCAGGCCAACGAGCACAGTTGTTTCCGCGCCCATTCAGAGCCCTTCTGCGGGTTCTACTCAACCCGGGCGCTCACCTGGTAAGGCTGGCGGCACAAAGGGTTCACACCCAGCCCCGGCTAAAACCAGTACCCCATCCTTCCCCCAGCGTGACCGTTTCTCGAAAGGCGAAACGGCCACGCGCCTCCACCGAGTCGTTAGACTCACAGGAGGCAACACCCTTGAAGTTGGTCGCCAGGCCATCTCCCGGGGTTCCTAAAGCTGTCCCCCCGAAAGGAGGACAGCAACAAAGGAGTTTCGGCTCCTTTGCCTACGCCTAGTGGTAGGATGAGTGCCTCGGAGACGGTGGATCCTCGAAAAGAGGGCCCCTCCCTCCGAGGCCGCAACGCCTGCCTAAGGTTTCGAGGCAGAGGGAGGAAAAGACTAGCATAGAGAGCCAAACCTCCCCTAATAAGTCCTTGAAGGCGACAGTGCCTTCAGCGCCCGGAGTTCTGCCCCCAGGAAGCGTACAGCCATTCCCTTGGACTCCGGGCTAACTGGGAGGACCTGCGGAGGCTAGTCTCGTCCCGTCTCGTCCCGTTTCCCCATTAGCTATTTTTCTGCAGGAGACAATGCCAGGCGCGTGCCCCCTGCCCGCCCTCCCGGGGTATAATGGTTTTGCGACCCCACCACCACGAATGGGGGCCGGGCTGGAGGATCCGCGGTTTACACCCGGCATGATGTCTCCATTCTTCTTTTCACTTTAGATACCTCCTTTCAGGCAGTGGCTGTACAGCTTCACCTGGATAGGAGATATACTTTTATTTCTGCGTACATTGCACCGTCAGCTGACTTCGACGCGGGGGACTTCCGCCGCGTCGTGGCACGGTTACCGAGGCCCTTTCGCTTGCTTGGAGATCTAAATGGCAGACATCCTCTCTGGGGAGATTACTCAATAATTTCCAGGGGACAAGTCCTTGCAGATCTGATCGAAGAGCTTGAGATGGGTGTCCTAAGTGTGGATGAGTTTGCACATCACTGCCCGAGAACCTCTTCATTTTCTTGCCTTGATCTATCTTTGTGCTTTTTGGATGCACAGCCTGATTTTGATTGGGGAGTGGTCGATGACCTCCATGTTAGTGATCACTTTCCCATTCAAATATCATTTTCAGCGCAACTGCCGCCTGAGAGCCCACCTCGGAGGTGCTTAGCGCCGTCGCGGTGGCCTGCATTTCAGGAAATGACTGTATTCTCTATCTCATTTGAGCAGTTTAGGTCGGTAAATGAGGCCGTTGAGTTCTTCTCCGGTAACCTCATCGCCGCAGGCCTGACTACTATTCCCAGAACGTCTGGCCATTTTGCACGGAAACCACTCCCGTGGTGGTCGGCCGAGTGTGAGACGGCCCTCAAACAGAAGCGTTATGCATACATGTGCTATAAGCGCCGCCCGAACGATTTCACTGTCGCTGAATTTCGTCGGGCTAGTGCAAGGTTTCGGTATATTTCGAAGCACGCACGCCGCTCTTCTTGGCGAGCATACGTGTCTTCACTTAACGGGAAGATTCCTCTAGCAGAGGTGTGGAAGCGAGTCAAAAGGATTCGGGGCAAGTTCTCGCAGGACCCTGCGTCCGTGGCGGAATCCTTCGCGACCGCTTTTTCCGCATTCTCTAGCCGGGATTTTGCTCCGCCAGCATTCAATGCACGTCGTGATGTCACGGAAGGCCGCCGACTGGACTTTACCTCCAGAGGCGGAGAACCCTTCAACGACAGGTTTACTGTGAGTGAGTTGTGTTCCGCTCTTGCTTCGTGCGCGGACACCGCCCATGGTACGGACGATGTCCCGTACGTCATGCTTCGACATCTGGGTGAGCGAGGCATGGCCTTTTTGTTAGATTTGTTCAACAGGATCTGGGTGGAGGGTCTCCTCCCAGATTCATGGCGATTCGCTACTGTGCTCGCCTTTCGCAAACCGGGGAGAGATCACTCTACTCCGGCCGGTTTCCGCCCAATCTCTCTAACCTCTTGCGTTTGCAAGTTGATGGAGAAATTGGTAAATGTTAGATTACCCTTTTTTCTGGAAAGGGGAGGCCATCTGTCTTCTGCACAGTGCGGCTTCCGCAATTTCCACTCCACGTCGGGTGCTCTGCTCCGACTGGAAAATGCCGTCTGCGAGGCCTTCCTTCCTTCTTAGACAGCACTACGCCACGGTCTTTTTCGATCTGGAGAAGGCCTATGATACCGCATGGCGATACGGTATCATGGAGACTCCACACGATGGGTTCAAGGGGACGCCTCCCACTGTTTATATCTGAATTATTGCGAGATCGTCGATTCCGTGTACGGGTGGAGGGAGCCCTCTCCGGCCCAATGGAGCAGATAGAGGGTGTCCCACAGGGAAGTGTCCTCAGTGTCACACTCTTTGCCCTGACCATCAACGGCATCACCTCGGTGCTGCCGGAAGATGTTCTCGCTACGCTCTACATGGACGACCTTTCGATCTCTTTTGGCGCGGCCCAGATGCTAACTCTGGAGCGTGGACTCCAACAGGCATTGAACCGCGTCTGTCGCTATGCCGAAGCGCACAGGTTTCGGTTTTCCTTGGCCAAGACTAAGGTGGTACACTTCTGCCGACATCCACGGCTCCACCCAGATCCAGGCTTGTTTCTTAATGGGGTACGGTACTTCTGGAAGTTGTTGAATCGCACCCTTTCCTTGGTCTTGTATTTGACCGACGCCTCACCTGTGAGTCTCATATTCGCACCCTTAGGGTCTCTTGTACCCGAGCCATGGATATTCTCCGTTCCGTGACTTTCAGCGCTTGGGGCGCTGATAGGGCTACTGCCTTACTTTTTTATCGATCCTTTGTTCGTTCGAAGCACGACTACGGATGCGAGTTTTATGCATCCGCAGCCGAGCGTTTATTGCGGAAGGTGGACTCGATCCACCACACCGGCCTTCGCCTTGTGACCGGTGCCTTCCGCACTTCCGCTATTGAGCACCTACTAGTCGATGCTGGTGAGATGCCACTCGCTCTACGCCGTGTACAGTGCATTAAAGCCCCTACGCGCGAGCCCGGCGCCTCCCTCAGTGTCCAACAGCTCTCACTGCATCCGCAGCTGATTTCGACTGTGCCTATGCCGCCGAGAGACGCCAGTCATAATACCCTAAGCCCTTTGAGTTTAGGGCCAGGAAACTCCTTCGAGAGCTAGGTATAGCTCTCTGGCCAGTGTCGCCCCTGGTTCCACCCAGGACGTCACCCTGTAAGGTACCACATTTGGCTATTTGCGCCACGCCTCTGCTCCCAAAGCTTGTACAGCGCTGGGAGTATTGCGTTCGACCTTTTTGGAGCACACTTCGTGTCACGCTGGAACCTTGCCAGTGTATATGTATGGCTCCAAGTCCGAAGCGTGGGTCGGCTTTCACGCCGTATTCCCTCTGTTTGAAGTCATCGGGGTTCAGCCAGGCGCTGCGTCTGTCTTCACGGCCGAGCTGGTGGCAATACATCACTCGGTACGGGAGATTACGCGACGTGCCCGGTTCGGAGACCGGATTGTCATCTATAGCGACTCACCAAGCGCCCTGAGTGCTCTCGGGGCATTGGAATCTCCGCATCCCCTGGTTCGCGATATCCGTGACGCCACGGTCTTTGCGAGCCGGGCGGATGTCGAGATTATCTTCTGCTGGGTTCCTGGACATGTAGGAATTGCCGGGAATGAGAGCGCCAAAGACTTCGTGAGGACTCTGCGACCGGACCAGCGTTTCGCTCTTCCTCACATCGACTACATGGCAGGAATACGGGCAGCTCTCAGACTGCTGGGCAAAGAAGATGGGAGACAGTCGAAGGGAACTTAAAGTTGCGTGCGATTGCGCCGCGACTGTTCCCATGGACTTATTTCCCCAATGCGCGAAGGCTTCAGGTCGCTTTCTTTCGTCTCCGAATCGGGCGCACTCGTGTGACCCATCGCCATTTGGTGGAGCGCTCGCCAGCGCCCTATTGCGACGACTGCGTCCTCTCCCAGACTATTCGACACATTCTTGTCGAATGTCCCAGTCTGGGTGATCTTCGTGCACGTTGCCTAGCCCGTTACTGGGATGGGCGTGGTCGCTACCGTCTGTCTCTTGTACTCGGGACGAGTGCGTGCACATTGACTGGTGGACCTGTAGACTTTTGGGGGGAGGCCGGCCTTCTCCCTTTTATTTAACTAGTTTTTTTTGTTTCGTTTCGTTTGTTGTTGTTTTTTCCCCTCTATAGGTCGTATGTTCCTTTTTTTTTAATTTTTGGTGTTGGAGTTTGTGTTTTTTAATTTGATTTTAAAGTAGCCTAGTACTAGGCAGGTTTTTAATACGGCGACTAATGCCCAAGTAAGCAGTTGCCAGATGAGCTCTTAAAAAAAAATGGTTTGGTAACTATATTTAATGAACACACTTTGCTAGTCATATACACCCCTCTATCACACTATACCAAGCCATGCATTAGAATGTCTTAATGAAAGTCCCTCAATGCAATCTACAATTGTTTAATGCATTAATGAGGGCTAATTCATTGTTGAAACAATGAAAGAATATAAAATTAACTGAGTGGATTTCGATCTAGGTAGATTTAATGTGGAGGCACTTTTTCCTTTAGCCATTTTCTATAATGCCCAGTTGATACTTGTAGTAGCCAATATTTATACAACGATCTAACACATTCATTAGGTTATATTCTTATTTTCATAATCTAAAATGGTTGATAGCCCATTCATTTCCATCTAAAATATTCTTCTTACCACCTAAAATAGCTTTGGCTAGGTAAAGGGTATTAAATGGCCTCAAACTGCAATTAGGTACACTAACTTTTTTTCCTCCATATTCCATTATCACAAGTACATATATATCATTGCCCATTTATTGGATATTGTGGTTATCAAATGAACATATCAAACTTTTTAAAATCAACATAATACTGGTTGATGCAGCTCTTATGGGTATGTCATCAACTCTTTAGTGCTGAAAATAAAAAATATATATATTATTTAATAAAAATTCCCCTTGGATTGTTTTTGTTGCTCTTTTGCTAAGTGATCCTTGAGAAGGGGAAGGGAGCCTCTTCCAGAAGAGACTTATAAATAAATATAAACAGCAAAAGTGATGTTGTCAATTTCTTTCTTTGGTCATTTATGTTTAGCTTTTGAATTTAAAATATGTTTATTGAGAAAAGGCAAACGTACAGCAATTTAATTAGCTTTAGCTAATTAATTTTTTAAGCCAAACAAATGTTTGACAAGCTTCTTTTTTTTTTTGTAATATTGAAATAACATTTGTATAATAGATTTGAAGAATTGGTGATAAACTATCGCTTACATGATGCTGAAGGTGGTGTGGTGTATCACATGTGATACAAAATGTCATAAGTTAGCTTTCACTGTTATAGAATGATAATTTCCATGTAGCCCTGATTTTCTCCTTTGGGAGTGAGCACAACATTTACAAAAGTTTAGTAAAAGTAATGATAGTATTTTAGGAATATTAATATTTGCTTTCCTTCAATTTCTGATTTCAGGACCACCCATTACAAGCACTCTAGAACAGACAGCAAGTCAGATGATACCAGAAATCAATCAAACACAACTAGCGACAGGACCTTTTATTATGAAAAGCCCTTCACTCTCTACCTACTCACAGCAGTTGTGGGTAATTGGAAAGATTGTAATGACCCATAAAGAAGGTAAGTTGTTTGAGTCACTTGTGTAAGCTTTATTAAACCAGCTTATTTTTGAGGTAAATAGTAGTATGTCAAAAAGATTGATAGTACATAGACTATTAGAGCCACTCTGGCATCCATCCTCTGCAATTTGTGCAACAAATAGCATCTATCCACTCACTTAGAATCTCAAAACAATTACCAGTGGATGTTGCAACCCATGCAAATCAATAGCCATTAAAATCAACAAAACCACATAACATCTACATCCCAGTTGCCTCTTCCCAATACTGCACAGCAGAGTTTTCACCCAACCTAGTGCCACTAGGACCACATACTTGAGTGCCAGATCATGAATGCTGTTTAGGTTTGTTTTTTTTCTTTGGGATTTTTTGGGGGCCCCTGGGTGTTTTGTTTTTTTATTTGCTGGTTTTTATTCAAATAGCCTAATAAAAGGCTGGATTGTAATTATAGAGACTATATACTTGGTAGCAGTTACCAGATGGTTGCTTTAGAAGGAAGAAAAATCCAATCTGACCACCTCTTACATCCTTATCACATATCAACTAATCCATCCTATCCACAGCTTTAACAAAATATTATATTAATTTACTTGCACAGCAGAGACCACCTATCTCCCTCACAGTGTGACTTTCAAAAGTTCCACTCCACATTGATTGCTCTGCTCTGGCTAGTAAATTCTATCTGCAAGGCCTTCCTTCATAGACTGCACTTTGCTGCAGTATTTTCCCGATGTGGAGAAGTTCTATTATGATACTGCATGGCAATACAGTATTATGGAGACCTTACACAGTATGGGGGTGAGGACAGGCCTCCAAATATTCACATCAGATTATCTGCAAGATCGTTGATTTCATGTATAGCAAGTGGAGGGGGGGGGGCACTCTCTCCAGTCGGATAAGCGGAGGGCTTCCTGCAGGGAAATGTCTTATTGCCTGCCTTGCCAATAAAAGACATCACCTCAGCGCTGCTGGAAGAATTTTTTGCTACTTCAAAATATAAAAATATATTCTGCTCTAAATTAGTTGCTGATTATGGAAGGCTGGAGATATTTTAATACCTTATAGTTCTAATTTATCAAATTGATTTACCAAAGTAGGAAATTTTATTCAAATTTGGGAAAAATTATACATTTGCCATATATATATATATATATATATATATATATATATATATATATATATATATATATATATATATATATATATATATATATATATATATATATGTGGTATGAATTGTCTTCTGCTGAACTCTCATTATGGTGAATTGACCTGCATTGAATTGTCCTTGCTCTGGACATGTTGGAATTGTGGCAAATGAAGGGCATCAAACAGTCCATGAGGACTGAGAACCCAGACCAGTGTTTCACTCATCCTCACACTGACTACATGGCAGGAATCAGGACTGCCTGTCAAAGAAGATGGAAGAGGGCCAAAGTGAACTTAAACTTGCGTGCAATGGGGTTATGACTGTTCCCATGCACCTACCCCCCAATGTCTCTGCAGCCTCAGGTCACTTTCTGCCATCTTTGTATTGGGTACACTCGCCAGACACTGGCATTTGATGGAATGCTTCCCTTGACCTTGCTGTAAGGACTATGTATTCCGTCCTCTATTTTCTCAGGGTAGATGCCGACCTTCTTCTTAGCCAACTATCCCAGTTTGGGATGGTGGGTTTTTAATAATCTGCTTTATCCCCACCCACATCTTCCTCACCTCCTCTTCCTTTCTATTTTCAAACACTATACATTTTATGCCGTGTCCAAGGTGGAGCCGCCATGCTGAGGGACTGCCAGGCCACCAGGCGGGAGGGGTGGTCCTGAATGGCGGGACCTGGCTCTGCCAGCCCCGTACGCACCCCTTGCAGGGCGGGCTACTGTGAGGGGTGATGAGCGATTGCTTCCTTTACAAAAATAGGGTCACCATGCCCAATGATGATACAAAAAAAATCTTCCCTCAATTTCCCCTTTCCCATCGTTGGAGCCACCCTTGGGCAGCTCCACAGAAAAAATGGAGGTCTCCCTCACCCCCATGTGCTCTCGCAGGGGACCCTCCAAATCTCTCTAACCAGAGAGGAGGCTTACTCCTCTCCTTAACCCCCGTAAGGGGCGCGGCGATTTGCCATCCTGGCCACCTTGCTGACGAGATTCAGCGCCCCGTCCGGCCCCAGCTTATCCTCTCCTCCTTCCTTCTGACGGGCGACAATAACTCTTGATTGAAGTTGCGTAGCCCTTAAACAATCAATAATCGATCCTCTCCTTCGCCTACGGGTGTAGGGGACTCCCCCTCACTCCCTTGTCTGGAGGTGGTTTCGGGCACCTCCCTCTTCCCAGCAGCAGTCCCCCCTTTACTTTCCAAGGGGACTGCCAAAAAAGCCAGCAGGCAGCCCATAGCCAACTGCTCCCCATTGAAGTGGTTCGGTAGGGCAAACCCCCTTAGGGGGGGAAAGGAAACCAGGCCCCATTGGTCGCTTTCCTCAAAAGACCTGCTGGCGAGAATATTAAACCTTGTTTTTTTTAGTTTGTGTCTTAACCTTTGTTCTTTTTTTCTTTATTTACATTATGGTACTTTTTTTAATCTAGCCTAATATTAGGTTAGGGCCTGAGTACAGTGACTTTTGCCACAGTAGGCAGTCACCAGATGGGCTCTTCAAAAAAATTAAAATAATTAGGCTGGCATCTCTTTCAGCTACCAATGGCTCTCATTTCACCTCCAGTTCATCTCAATAGTGCTATCCCACTTTAAGATTGCAATCATACCCTAAGCCTTATGTTTTGGGCAATGCAGAACCTTCAACAACTTTCTTTAGCTCTGGCTTGTGGTGCCTCTGGTTCTACCCAGGACTATACCTCTGAATGTTTGTTGCCATGCCTCTGCTCCCAAAGCTTCTCCAGTTGCAGAGGAGTATTACGTTTGGATTTCTTTGAGTGCGCACCATGTCACGCTGTGCCGTGCCATGTAGATGATGGCTCCTAATCCAAAGAGATAGTCGGCTTTTAACCATTCCCCCCCTTGTTTAAGCAAGAGGGGCTCTTCCAGGCGCTGCATCTGTATTCATTGCTGTGCTGGTTGCAATATACTGCTCATTATGGGAGATGTCATGCTTGCTTCAGAGACGAGAATTTGATATATAGTGACTTACAAGGTGCCCTTGATCTATTGAAATCTCCATACCACCCACTTTGCACTCTCTGATTCCCACTGCTACTGTGATCTGGGAGGGTGTCAAGATTGTCTTTGCTGGTTTCCTGGACACATAATGATTGCGGGACATGAGGGTGCCAAACAGTCTGCCCTAATAAAAAAAAATCCAGCACATATTCACAACATGCCAAATATTGTGGCACTTATGCAAAACTTGCATATTCACAAAGTGATGGGTCTCTGGGAGAACCCTTTTAGAGTTGGCTGGCTTTGTGATGGGGCCCCTTGCCCAGAGAGGTACAACTTGATCATGGACCAACTTTATTTAACCCCTTTTCCCCATTACTGAACCTTGGTAGGTTCAATGCTACAGGATGCAAGGGCAATAAATATATAGGTAATGCCGCTCTTAAGTCTGATCAAAGCCATGAGTCTGCATACCTGATACAAAGTGATTTAACTCATATGTTGAGGGGTTTCCAATCATCTCATCCATGGTGGCTGTCACATAAGTTGGCCTGCAATGCTCTGTTCACTCCTACCAATAGGATATTCTTACTTCCCCATCACAGCCAGAGGAATGAAATCCATTATGCTTAAGTTAAAAAATTGACCTATTTATAATAATTTTAATGCACCAGAATGTACCTTACTGAGCACTCTGCCTTCAGATGCCACTATTTTAGATTATAGTTTTCCAATCCGATGAAAGGATATTCTAAAGTTATTGAATAATAATTGAAAGTATTTTTTATTCTTTGTCTTTTCAGAGCAATATTTCAAGAAAGATTTTCAGCTAAGACTCTCTCTAGACGGCCTAACCAGGGACACTCAAAAGATTAAGGTCTTAGAAAATAATCAGCCTCATTCGAAGTGAGTGGCTTTAAACCTCTTTAGAGAAACACTTTCTCTGGTTGTTCTTGTTTTAATACTACTTTTTTTTCTATTGTGACTATTGAGGTTAAAATAGTTGGAGAAAGATTGAGCTTGTGGCCAACTTAGTTGTTTTAAATAAGAGTTAAAAATTCATTTGATTTGTGACATATCATTAAACCTAAACAAGATCCAAGGAGAATGTGTCCTAGTTTATTTATTGCTTTTTTTTTTGTTATTGTCATTTTTAATATTCTTACTCCCCCCCTCCTTCATTTATACTTCATCTTTCATTCACTACTCTGTTCCATTTTAAATTTGTATTTTAAGAGATAAATGCAATTGAAAATGAACAAGTGCATCAGTGCCAGCAAGCTTAAAAGCTTTGAAAAAAAAAAAGTAGTGAAGTTAAGTTTAAATGCGTGGAAGGTACATAGTCCGTGAATTTAATCCTGTTTGCCAAAGATCGGATAGATGCACACCTATCCCAAACCTGAAACCCACTCCCCAACAAGACATGCTGTTTGTGTCTCGCAAATTTATATTTGTTCTCCTCCTGGAGGTGTACCTCGGGGCACAATATAGCGTTGATTCCACCGCCAGACGCCCCGCAGAGGGTTGCACTTATACCCTGAGGAGCTGCACATCCTACCGACCTGAGTGCAAGTTAGGGAGGACCTGTCGCTGGGTTGACGTGAACTCTGATGGGTCCTGGGAAAATTGTTGGTGTGCTACTTTTTAAATTATTTATTCAGTTTTTACCACTATCCCCCTCAACCTTTTTTCTACCTGCACTTTGTACCAGGAGGAACTGTTTTCACCTCGATAGAGTTTGGTTTGGTAGACAGGGTGGACTGCACGCCATCCCATGATGACCTAGTGCTGGGGTATAACCCGCCTACCTCCTTCTAGACTTTCTTTTCTATCCACAGAGTTTCACGCTGCTTGGCCCATTTTCATCCTCTTATGAGTCGATTGGCAGTGTATACCGTGAGGTCTGAAAGCCTGCTGAGCTAAGTATTAGGCAAGGGGGGGTGTGCTAGGCCATTGATTCTGCTCACCTCTTTTCAGTATACTTACACATAAAGTGGCTATGTCGGCACCATGCTCTATGGTCAAAGCTCGAGGATAATTATGCCTGAATGGCTGACCAGGTTGTCAAGGCCCATCTTAGCTAGAACCTGTCGGTCGAGTATGTGTAATTGATCAGATTCTGAAAATTTCTGATCCTATGGAGACTTCTTTTTTTCTTCTTAACATTCCAGGCATTGGGAGTTCATAGTATCTGCTTTTTATGCATTTTTGTTTTCTTATATTACAATGGCTACAATTGTAGGAAATAGTAAGCTACCCCAGGCGCATGGAGATCTGCCTCCAAGCTCGGCCTCAACACCCCCCTCCCTTAGGTGTTGGGGAGGATGAGGGAAAATGAGACACCCCCTCACCATTTTCATGCCGCAAAGGGTCTTCGTGCCCTTTACCTCAAAGTCGGTGGTAACCTCCCCTGTGCTTTATCATGGGCCATCCTCCAACCGTCATCAACCGGAGAGGTGATTTACTCCTCTCACGATTCTATGGGTGCAGTGGATTGCCCCTCATCCCCTTCAAGATTTGGAGTCCCCCTCCCCCCCCCCCACCAAGGAAGACTCCATCTCTGTACCAACGGCAGTCCTTCTTTGCTATCACAGGACTGCCAAGAGAAAGTGCATGCATCCCTGAACCGGGTGGAAATAACTGATATAGCCAACACCCTTAGAGGAGCAAGGGACAATGGAGCCTAAGGGCTGTACCCCGCTTCTTTCCTCAAGGCGTGCATTCTACTCTTACTTGGACCTGTATATCTTTTCCCTCTTTTATCCCAGTGGAGGTTAGCTAAAGATTCCTCGATTGGGAACGATGATACCCGGGGGGGGGGGGGCACTTGGAGACCCCCCTAAGATGGACATGGTCCCGGAAGCCGCAATATGGCAGGATCTTGCAAGCTTCTGTTTGCGTGTCTCAGGCCCCGCGAGGACTCACAAGTAGGGGGGAATCTCCTACCCTGGCTGGTGCTCCTTTGACTGCCAAGACCTTGTCCATCTTGGAGAAGGATCTTACTGAGGCCGGTTCGTCTGGCCTAGGGGCTCCTTCCTGCAGTGGAGAGAAGCATAGAATGTTTGTTAATAGGTGTGACACGAATATCGGGGATAAAATTCATCCATGGTTAGGTTAGGAATTAAGAGTTAAGTGCATCATTGCCCCTCCTCCGCCTTTACATTCATGTTCTTAGTTGTTATTGAGGTTTCCCATATCATTCTTAATAGACTTTCTCTCTAATGCAACTCTTTTGTGATTCACTCTTCCGAAACCTGGCTCCATTTGGGTTCCCTTTCCTCCCCAATTTCAGTTTTTCCTTCCATTAGTCATGTTTGCCCTTCCCCAGAAATCGAACCCTGTCTTGCGACGCCAAGTCCTGCACCGAATTCTCCGTCCTGCACCTCAGCCACATTGACTACACCCACTTCATCCTCACCGTCAGCTTCCAGGGACTCGAGAATATCCACCAGTGGTCTCCTATCAAGGACGTCGTCTTCTATGTAGGTGCAAATTCCCTTTTTCACTTTCACGATCCGCGTCAACTCCGGTGCCTTGTTTCCTCTAATCCCACACTCGCCCCCCTTCCAGCCCCTGCAATGGGCCTCAAATCCGTACTGCTGGGCATTTTTGTTCTGTAGGTGAACTTGTTACTGGACTCTTCTAATACACTCTCCCGCCCCAACATATCTAGGGTGATGATTCAGTCCTTTCCACAGTTCTTTTTCTTTCTTTTTTATTTTCTCATTCTGTTTTCTCTCCCAATCATCCAATCCAACTTACTTTTTACTTGCCGACCCCCTTCTACTTCTCTTCTGTGAGGTGGGCCGTCCCTAGGAAGGCACCCACACTCCTCGAGTGGGTCCTCAGGTCCCTAAGAGCGATGTGTGTAGTGTGTGGTTTGGGCAGTCTAAGAGTAGGTGTGTGATGTTGTCTGGGTTTTAGTTGCATCTGGTGCATGTTAATGTCAGAGGAAGGTTTATTGTGTGTTTGTATTGTTTTCGTATCGTGGCATAGCCTGTGGAATATAGTGGAGTGGTTGGACTTGAGTTGAGCTAGGATTAGTGATTTCTCTGATTGGTTTATTAAATGAGGGGGGGGGGGAGTTCGCTTATGATGTTTGGTGGTAGTGTGTTCAACTATCTTTGAATGGACGTGTTTGAATTAAGTTAGGTTTTGGTGATAGGGAGGGAGGTTAGTGTAGAGGTGGTGGAAGTAGTATGCTGGGGATTTTTTCTTGTCTGGGGGGTGGGGGCAGCTCATTCTCTGCTTAAGTGTTGGGTTTCAATCATGTCTAGATGTATTTTGAGAGAGTATTTTTGTTTCAGTGTGTATGTATGTGATGGGTCTGGTGCATGTACATCCTGTGTTTGTTTTGTGTAGTTTGGAGTTTGTGCGATATTTGGATGCCATGCTGGTATGCAGATGAATTGTTTGTATAGTGATGAGAAGCGCTCTGTTGTTTAAATGTAATATTTGATAGTGCTCTGAGGGTGTTGAATTTCTTGGTGGTCTTGTTTATAATGTTTGTTGTGTGGGTTTGGAATTGCATGTGGGTGTCTAGTGTGAGTTCTAGAAGAGGGGAGGGGGTTTGTTTAGTGGCAAGTGTGTCCATTTAGGCTGATTGGAAGTGGGGGGGGATTTGTGGTAGTCGGGTGTGCAAAGCTTTACTGTTGATTTGTTGGCTGCGACGGTTTTGTGAAATATAGTGTTCTAATGTCTATATATGTTGGAGTGTCCTGCTTGCTGTTGTGAGTGAGATGTTTCTGGGTGTGGGTTGTCATGTGTGAATAGTAGGGGTGAAAGAATGGCTCCTTGTGGTACGCCATTGTAGATTGGTCAGGTGTGTGATTTAAGGGTTGGGTGAGTATCTTTTGCCTGTCTGCAAAAGATGAAGTTAATGATCCAATTTTTGTTAGTGTTCAGGATTTTATGTACTCGGATGTGTTGTTGGTATTGGGTCGAAAGCTTTGTTTATGTCTATTGCAGCAATGATTGTATGTGAGCGTGGGGGGGGGGTAAGAGCTTGTTGAAGCCATTGATTATGTATTGTGTGAGGTTGATGAGGAGAGCCGTGGTTGAGTGTGCTTTCTTGAAACTGTGGAATGCTCAGATATACCAATGTAGGGTAAAAAAAAACCAAAAAA
The DNA here is from genome assembly GCA_963969495.1 of Ceratothoa steindachneri. Taxonomy (NCBI): domain Eukaryota; kingdom Metazoa; phylum Arthropoda; class Malacostraca; order Isopoda; family Cymothoidae; genus Ceratothoa; species Ceratothoa steindachneri. Next base: position 20,082,286 of record OZ018336.1, on the reverse strand, counting down.
AAAACCTGGCGCTCAACTCACCTAATCTTTTCACTAAGAGTGCCAGTGTTGATATCTTCTAAACTTGACTTAATGAGGCTGATTGGAGGCGCCATATAAATCCCAAATTGATTTCTCTCAATATCACGGCCTGAGAGGAGCTTTTTATCGAGGGAACTCGAGTGACGTTTCTGCAAGGGAATATCGGGTGTAGCACAGGCAACCTTGCTTCGGCTGACACCTGGGGGATCATATTCACACTCCTCATCTTCCATACCCGCATTGTACAATTGTTCAAGTTACTCTTCCTTTCTCTTTGATGTTCACGTGATTATTCTTGCATTTCTTCTTTGCCTGAATTTGTGTAAATATTTAGGGTGTTGATGCGTTTTGTCGTTTCAGTTCAAGACATACAACCCATCATTCACGAAGCTCGAGATTTGGATTCGCTTCATTTTCCTTCTCACCTCGTTCATTGTCGCGGTGAGTATGGTAAGGGGGGGGGGCTACTTATTGACCTGCCTCTGCTCCCTGGTCGAAGGTTTTCGAGGATTTTATTATTGTAATGACGACCTCAGGGGTGTATACAGCAAAGAAAGTTGTGGAACATGTGTGAAAGGCACATTCTTTGAGACTAAAACCGCTATACTTTTTCCAATCTCACCCTGTTGGTGAGATTCGAAGAGGCGATGAGAATCGGGTTTCGAGCTTATTCTGTGCTTTTTGAGGGTCTTGGAAGCTCTTCTGTTTTTATAATACTGGGGAAGCTCTGGTCGAGACCACCTGACTAAATCTTTTAAAAGAAAATGACCACTAGTACTCGTCAAGCACACATGGCTTTCAGTGTTGTGTTTGTGTGAGAGTGGAAAACTTTAACAGCTGGTTCTCTCCTCACCCGCAGTCGTGGTTTGCGCACACCCTCCGCAAGTACTCGATCTACGACTGGTCCTTAGAACAGAAATGGCTCTCCATCCTCCTGCCTCTCCTCCTCCTCTATAATGGTAAGGCGGCCAAAGACTCCTCGCTGTCACATGAAGGGCCACCTTCCGACTTCACTTTAAAAGGGCGGGGAGTGCCACAAGGGGTTTATTAAGTAAAGGATGAAGGAGAAACAGTTGGAGCGAGGATAAGACGAATAGGCCGACCGTTACCAGCCTTGGAGCTCACCAGGGCCCTAATGTAAGAATAGGCTCAAACTACTATTTGCTTCTCCCTGTCTCACTACTTGCATTCATTGTTCAGTAAGGCAAGTAAGTACAGTATAGTTGCTTCCTTACCTGCCCCTACCCTTATAATTAGCCTACCTTGGCTATTTTCCTGTCGCTCACGCTCACTTCACTTAGTTTGCTAAGTATCTACCCATCCTGATTCCTTCATCTCACTCTCCTGACAGTGAAATTGTTCTCACAAAGTTAAATATGGCTTCGGGCTTAGCGTTTTTGAATTACCATATTATATCACTTGATCCCCCTACCTACTCCCACCCCTTCTTGTGAGGCCGTAAGAGGAGTACTATTATATCACTTGATCCCCCTACCTACTCCCACCCCTTCTTGTGAGGCCGTAAGAGGAGTACTATTATATCACTTGATCCCCCTACCTACTCCCACCCCTTCTTGTGAGGCCGTAAGAGGAGTACTATTATATCACTTGATCCCCCTACCTACTCCCACCCCTTCTTGTGAGGCCGTAAGAGGAGTACTACCACTGCGTTGTCAGCTGCGCGCTGTAACAAAGCGCATCACACGCATGAAACGGTCTTAGCTTGTCTAAGAACCCGCTCTCTTGTGTATCAGACCCGAGGGCTAACGGGAATGTCAGCAGTTGTCTCTCTGATCTTTATGCGAATTTCATTATCCGTTCGGGGGATCTCGTCCACGATTGAAATGGAGCCGAACTTTATCCACTCTTAAATCCTTCTTTAAAGTTGCCCATGGATTGTGTCCTTCCCCTGTGCCAGCCCCCTTGATCGGGCGGAGTTCTCCCAGAGATCCATCACTCCACGTCTCGCTATTTAGTCGATGGGGTGCGAGTGTCCGACATGTGAATGTGTGTTAGTCTTTGTGTGGTTCCGGGGGAAGGTGAGATCCGTTGTCTGTTTTGGCCAGGCTTTGTTTTTTACCTGTTTGGCCGTTTTTGTGTTCTTTTTAATTAGTCTAATTTTTAGGTTAATTTAATTGCTGCTCGTTGAGTATCTCAGTATATTCCTTTCCCTATTGTCGCCTTCCTCTTTTCTCCTACCCTGACTCAAAGCACTTGCATTTAATCCTGGCCAAAAGGCCTTGGTTCTCTGTAAAGAATTTTGCCAACCTTTTTTTTTCTCATATAATTGTGCCCCTCCCCCCCAGTCTCTTTTTTCTTACTCTATGGATATCAATTGGTTTCTGTGAGTGAGACGCGCCCCCTACCATGAAAAAAAAACTTTTGATGGCGACCCATGCGTGATTCCAGAGGGTTGTTTTGTCTGAGTTTGTATCAGGTAGAATGGTATTGACATGGTTTGGACTTAAGGGAATGGGTGGCTTGCTGTGTTATGTGGGCCTCATTCGGGAGTTGTGATATCCCCTGGAGTACCTAAAGAGTGAATTGTATCGTTCCTGACCAATCGGGGGGGGGGGGCGTTTTGGGATCATATAGCTTGCAGTGAATTGTGTTGGGATGGCGTTTTGTTGGAGGGAAATTTAAAAAAAGTTGCGGTGGATCGTGTTTTTTTCACCAGTGTTGGAGGTGGTAAGTTTCCCGATTGATCTGCAGAATTTTTTCTGGTTGTGTCCATTGTGGTTGGATCAGCTAGCGCCTTGGTGTCAGGTTTTGGGTTGCTGTTGGTGTTTTCTTGCTTTCGTGGTTGATTTCATAAGTTTTTGATTTCGATGGAAGTTTTAACTTTTATCTCATCAATCCAACGGCATCATTTCTGCGGACCGGGTCACAAGTTGCACTGAGTGCCCTCGAAGTATTGCAATATCCGCACCCCTTGATTCGCGGGATCTGTGATGTCACATAGCAAATTTGTTTTTATTTTCAGATGGAGAAAATAAAATCCCGGAGTCATTTATTTCAATGAGCGCAAATCCACGTCTTTCAATTCAATATTTGTTCAAACTTGAAGTTTGTTAATGTCTTTTTCTTTTCATCTTGGACGAGATCCCCCGGCCGGATAATGAAATTCACATAAAGATTAGAATAAGGAGTCTGCGGGTATCGGACAGAGCTCGGTCCTCGTAGAGGGGGGGGGGATGCGTACAGGAGGAGGTTAGTAACGCATTTTGCCACCACCCGGTGAACAGGAAACCCTTCGTTAAAAGAGAGAGCCATATGTTTCCCGTCAGGGGTGTGTTGATTTAGGAACATGCCCCATGGGCAGATCCGGATATGGAAAAGTAGTGTGTCCGCGAAGAGAGGAGGAATAGACAGCCGTGTTCTGATTGACTTTGTAATGACGATTGTGAAATGTGGATAGAGGTCTGTGTCCGCGCCGTCAATTGGGGGCTAGCTCCCTACGAGCGATGAAATTATTTGTCGACTCGCCGGAAATTGAATCCCGCTCGAGATCAATTCGGTGCCGTGAAAAATGGCGTTCCTCCTTTGCAGATCCGGTGTTCCCGCTCACGTTCCTGGTCGACTCGTGGGCGCCGCCCTTCCTCGATACCCTGTTCCAGGCCACATTCCTCTGCTCCGTCCTCCTCTTCTGGCTCTGCATCTATCATGGCCTGAGGCAGGTAAGAGACTCCCGCGGTACTAAACGCCAGCCCCTAGTTAGTTCTCCCCTACAGGGGCCTCACGGTCGTGTTCCTCATAATGGGGGGGGGGGAAAGAGGTTGCCCCTTGTATAACTTATACCCGGCCCCTGTGCCCCCGGTAGTCTGCAACCACCTGAGCTCTTTTGCTTCTAGACCTCCAGTTTTCGCCCTTGTCCTTACTAGGCTGATTTTTACCTATTTTTCTTGACCGAGGGCTATTCTCCGACCAGCTTCCGTCCACTCATCCCATGTTAGGGCCGGAAGTTGGACGCGGGAGGGGTTCACCCCCTCCCTCATGGCTTTTTTCTACAGCCCCATCTTTTCTATTACTATGCCTCCGCAAATAGGATGTGTGGTGTAGCATGGAAACTATGCTGCAGCTGACATCTGGATTAGAACCCCCTACCAAATTTCCTTTATTTGGAACTGCAGCTAATTATCTTCCACACAATTTCACTTCTTCTATCACCATTACTTCCAAACTATCTGATAGATACGCCCTCGTCGGTTTTTGCTTTAAATTTATTTCTATTCCTTTATTTTTTTGCACTCTCATTTCGAAATAGGTCCCCCTCCAATTAGGGGGTTCGGAGTTGCCTTGACCTGAGGGTTCTTTGCTGTCCCACGTGAGAATTTGAATGGCCTCGAGCTACCCTTGTGGCCTTCCGTTCAGGAGCGAGAGGCGATGGTATTCTCACATAGGGGAAAGAATCTCCCCTTTTAAAAAAAAGGCTTTTAAAAGAATCTCCCTTTAAAAAAAAGAATCCTGCACACTGACACCGCTTTTGTTGCTTAATGGACTGCAGTTCAGGACAGTTGTGCATCCTACATTCCCTAGTTCTCCACCCCTAGGTCGGAGCGCGCCTCCTCCTCCTTGCTTTTGTTTTGTTTTTGTCTAGGGTGTGTGTGTATTGTTTTTTGTGTGTAATGTACCCTAAAAGGGCTAAAATTAATTACCGCGATTTATGCCCCTGATAGTAGTCGCCAGATGGTCGCTATGAAAAAGGCCTTACATGAATGGCGGAAAGTAGACTCAATCCACCCCCTCATCTCTGTTTCGCGACCAGTGACTTCCGTACGTCCACTGGAGAGTCTCCTTGTCTATGCTGGAAAGATGGCGCTCGCTTTATGCCGTTCACTGCATTATGCGCTTGTTCTTGCGAGTCCAGCGTTTCCTTCAGTCGCCCATGGCTCTCATTTCGTCCATGGTCCCTATACTGACGTGAGACGCCAATCTTACCCTAAGACTTTTGGGTTTAGGGCAAGAGAACTCCTTCGAAAGCTTAACGTAGTTCTCGGGTCGGTTAAGGTATCCGTTCTGCCCGGACGCCATCCTGGAAAGTACCACCTATGAACTTTTGTCGCCACGCATCTATTCCCAAAGCTTCTACAGCTACGGGACTACTGCGTTCGTATTTCTTGGAGCACACGTGGTGTCACGCTGGAGCCGGGCCACTGTACACGGATGGCTCCAAGTCCGAATAGGAAGTCGGCTTCTACGCCTTTTTACACTTGTCTGAACCAGCGTTGCATCTGTTTTCTACTGGCCGCACTCCATAGTATTTGATTTGGGGTGGGTACTCTTTGCATGCTCAGTTCTATGATAAAGACTGGCTTCTCTCCTGCACCTGAGCATGCTTCTTGTCTTTTATTAGGTTGCTTGCTTTTTTTGGCCGGGAGGGGGGGAGGTGTTCAGAGCTAGGTTTCTTTATTGTTGTTGTCTTTTAATTTAGCCTAAAGATAAGATATTTTGTTTTTGGCGGTTATTCCCTTTTTGCTAGAGGACATTCTTCTTATTTTCCTTAATAAATCATTCTATTCATTCCTGTTTCCTCTTCCTTAGCGTTGATTCCACAATAATGAGGGGCATTTGTTTGCCTATTGGCCATAGAAAATCTACTCGCTTAAGTATGACCTTACGGAGGATATCCCACAGGGAGTTTAATTTTAGAGTGGTTGGGAGAGCCAGGGATGTCTGTGACCCATCTCAGAGTGGGGCTTTTTTTCCGGCAGAATGAACGTCGCTTCGTGGGGTTCTACCTCCCCAAGATGATGCTCGTGGGTGTGATGTGGGCGTGCGCCATTGCGGTCTCCTCCTCACAGAAGTATCACGAGCTTCGTGATCCTCTGTATTCGGCCGCCGATGCTACCAACCACTTCCACGTGAGTCCTCCTCAATCAAGGTTTTGACAAAGCGGCATTCCAAGCTGGCTGTCCAGTGATAGATACACTGAACCTGCCCCAGCGGGAGTAAGTAGCTCCACACGCACACTTCTATAATTCCCTTCCAACCTTCACAACATAACTAGTCTTTCTTCTCATCCAGACCCCCCCCACCCCCTCCCTTAAAGGGCACAGCGATGTGTGTTCCTGGCCGGTGTGCTGATGGGACTCATGCCCCGTCTGGCGCCAGCTTAGCCTTTTCTTCCGCTAACATCTACTTTCTGTACCAACTCTCCTCATCTTCCTCACCCAGGATCGGGGGACCCTACTACCCCCTCAACCCTTTGTCCAGTTTTAAGGACCTGACCAGCTACCTCAAGCCTTGTCAGAAGAGAGGCTTTGGAACCTCAATAAACAACCTCCGCAGGTCGCAAGAGACCAGGAATTGAGGGTTTCTGGGCGTTAGGACGTGATTAATGGGGAAAACGGTTTGTCTCAATAACCACTTAGCTTTTTATAATGGCCTGACCACCTCCCTGTAGCTGTTATCAGGTGCATAAATGTCTCTGGGTGTGCCACAACAGATCCAGAGCCTGTCGACGATTGGTACGATCTAGTAATGAAGTCCACCCTGTCGCCCTACCTCTCTGACTGCCTGGTTGGGAATGCGGCCTTTGCCAAATGACCGGCCACTGGGCAACTTCAGGTCGCTGTAGAGGTTCGAACATCATAGTTAACGCACCCAGGATGAACCCCTGAAAAGTCGCACAACCCTTTTTCTTAGTGGCTACAAGTTTAGGAACTTCCGTGTGTCCGCGAGTCTTCGTAAGGTTTCTTTTCAAATTCGTACTACGTCCCTCTTTCTCGATCCTCGCTCTACCATCGTGTTGGTACAGATGTGTGTATGTACCAGCTATTGCAATAGTCCTTTTACACTCGTTACGACGCTCTCAACAAAGGACACAATGATAGTTTTGATGCAGTTAGACACGTTTTTATTGTTTTAATATATAAATGTGTTTAAATTGTAATAATAATCAATGTGGCCGCCCTCGGCTGTAAGCACGCGCTTCAGGCGAGACCTAAATGCTACGCACCCCCTGAGAACGAAGTCTTTCCTCGTGCTGACCCACACGCGGTTGACGGAGGGTCTCAGCTTGTCAACGTTGCTGTGGCGGACCCTACGGGCCTTGCCTTCGACATGTGCCCGTACACACTAGTCGAGAGGATTGAGGTCGAGCGACTACGGTGGCCAAAAGTCCTTCGACCAGAAGTTCATGTTCAATCCCCAACCACAGTCCTGTCCTGGCCGTGTATGCCAGAGCACCGTCCTGCTGAAAGACATAGTCCGCCTTATTTGTGATCATTCTCACCAAGGCCGGACTTTCGTGGCCAAGATGTCCATGTAATCGACCACAGTGAGCATGTAACTGGAGGCAGCTTCAAGCCATTCGAGGCCACGACACGAGCATCATGACAGAGGCCGCGTGCTTTGGTCGTGGACACGTAGCGGACTTCGGAGAAGTCCTGGCCGAGGCTTACCACGTGGTCGTTCCGCTTGTTGATCACATGATCGACCGATAAGGTTTTTGCATCAGGGAAAAAAAAAATCAGAATTCGATTACCATGACTCTTCAAGTCGTTGAGAAGGCGATGACAAGCGCTTCCGACGTTGTTCTCGCATACGGTCGGTTTGCAAAGGCCTTTCCACGCACCTCTAGCTCTTGCCGCTCTCCTTCTCCCCAAATTGTCTCCTATACCTGTGCTCCAACCATATCTTAACACCAACCTCAAAAAATACAGTCCTAAACGATGTTCTCTGCACCACAACTGGTACCACAAAATCCACCTCCACAAAGCCACCACCCACGTCAAAACAAAAATTCTCGCAATCAAAGACCCCTTAAAGATGATTGGCCCCCAACTCTTCAGTATTGACTCCTTTTCCCAGTAGATAGAAATACATACCCCTGCGTCTACCCTTTAGCCAACCTTCAATCCTCTTCAAATCTAACCTTATGAAATATACACACCGGCTAAATACACGTTCCATTCCAAACCAAACCCGAAAACACACACTTTCACATACACCCAACCTAAATCTTACTCGGCCTTCAAACCAGTTTCGCTAGCCCATCCAAGATCAGCACCCCATCTTTCCCTGCAAGGACACAAGCATAAGCACTGAACTCAGACATTCGTTCCCGCCTTCCTCCACGCTTCAACCTCAAATATCCCGACAACACCCATCACGTCCTTTCTTTCTTGCCCAGCCACCTTTTTCCATATTACTTCCACAAGGGACGGAAGCGGCAGTGTAGCGTAGTATATGAGCGATGCTAAGTTGGATTGAAGATTATTTGAGAGTACCCAATTGAGTATCGTTGTAGTAGATCTAAAACTGTTTGGTTGTTTGTGAATAGTGTGATGACTTTGCGTATTTCAAAGGTTGGGATTACGAGAGGGGATGTCTGGAGTTGGGAGAGAGTAGTGTTCCTTGAGTGGCACTCTATGTGTATTAGCTGTACTTTTTCTTTTGTAAGATATTTTCTTAGATGGTGCCCAGTTTTAATGAGTATGTGCGTGGCTAGTGTGTCTAAGTCTGTTGTTGCCATTAGTTGGGGGTTGATTGAAGCCTTATCCTATTAGCTGGGTGATGGTGGGACTGCTTGTTGAATGGAGTCGCAGGATTCTTAGTGTTGTGAGGCATCTAGTATGTGTGAGTTGATTTTGTTGAGGAACAGACTCCATTATTTTCGAAGGGTTACAGATGAGATAGTATGATGCGTGGTCCTTTGGTAGTTTATTTGGTACCAGGATGGATATTATGTGGGTGGATATCGAAACATTTGGAATAGGGTAGTTTAAGTGCTTTGATACCTATGGCACTTATGTGCTTAGACTGTTTGATTATTGTTAGGAACGGAGGCGAGGGAGGATTTAATCCGCCGCACAGCTTAGAATACCATGTCGGCAGTGAATTATTTAGGGATGTCGGGTTTTGTTGTGAGTGTAGATATTTGTTCCTCGCTTCGGTTTCATGACTGTTGTCCTTTCTTTTTATCCTATCTTTAATCTTTTTCAGCTTCTTTACAGGCCGCGTCAGGTTCGCCTTGGATTAACTTGACTATACCCTTTTAAATGTGTTAAGGTTCTTTACCATCACTACCCCTGAGGACCGGACTTTATTAACAATCCGTGGGCAGTCGCCAGATAGCCCCTTAAAAAAAAAATTTAAAAAATATTGCTAATCCTACAAAGGGGCTGGATAGGTCCGAGGGACAGTGATATCCTGAAGATTTGGTTGATCAAGTTGGTCTATTGAAGTGGATTTTGTGCATCCAGTTGCGATGCAGATAGCACTGTTTTGAACTGTGAGGTTGGCATTAGATATGGTTGGGGGCCAGGTAGGGGAGGCATAGTTGTGTTGTTGTTTTTTTAACGTTTGCTTGCGATGCCCAAATTTGGTGCTTGTGTTTTAAGAAATAGTGGTTTGTGTAGAGGGTTAAGGTCGTGTGTGTGTGGTAATATGTGGCAAAGTCGGGATTTTGTACAAATATAGGCGTTAGCCGTGTTGAAGAGTGTGTTGAGCATTTTTGTGTTTGGTGGACATTCCATTTCGTTTGAGCCATTGCTCCAGGATATGGAAGTTGTTAATTTTTTTGTGGCGATGGGTGTGGTTGTGGATTGGTTGCTGACAGATAGATCGTCTGCGTAGATGTTTAAGGTAATGGAAAGTGAGGATGCCGTGCCTGGAGGTGACTCTTGGGAATCCCTTTAAAGAGTCTACCTTTTTATGATTGGAGGACTTTGCCTTGTCTTATGCAGAGGAAATAATCTAACCGGGGGGGGGGGGAAGGCGTTGGAATGGACAATGTTTAATGGGTTCTTCTCTGTTATAAGGCGCTGTCATGACTCGGACAGTTCGGGGCGCCCTCCTGACTGGCCTAGCCCCCAACCTCTTCTCTTATCGTGAATGTGTCATTCTCCTTTCTGTCTTGTCTCCCGCAGAACTTCAAGGTTGTGTTCTTCGTCTCTGGCACCGCCTACATTCTCCACCTCGTTTATCTGATCATCACAGCCTACAGCGAATTGCGGTCGATGCCTTATTTCGGTGCGTCCTACCCTCTTTGCCCACGCCCTTCTCCCCCATTAAAGAGAGCAGAGCTTTCTTACGCCCTATTTACCTTTACGCAGTGGTTTCATTATTTTATTCTCAAATAAAAGTAAGAAGCAAAAGCCAACTTAGCCATCGCTGCGAGAAGGTTTTTGAAGAGATTTGTAAAGAAAAAGTGGGAAATATCGATTTCCTGAGTAGACTAAAGACGAGAATAGTGGCGGCCTTTTGGACCCGATGGCCGCGTACCTCTCGAGTATGTCCAACATTCGCGATAGAGGTAGATAGATCCGAGGGCCAGATACGACTCCTCGCTCTTTTGACTAATCATTCACCTCCTTTTGTGCCCTCAGACGCATCTCCGTCTTGCTCATCGGCGGCACTGTGTAATGTCTTCAAGTAATCTTCCACTTCCTTCCCACTGCAGTTCTCAAAAGATCATTCAGCACCGCATTTTCTCTTTCCAGCTCTAATACACCCACTTACCTTTTTTGCACTGTCCACTTACTACTTCCCTAAATTTGTTCCACATTTTCTCTATCGCCATGTTCACATTTAATTTTTCTCGTGTTCTTTCGTTTCTCTACTTCCCTGCTCCCTTCACGTTTTCGCATCCATACATTAGCCAACTTATGTGATCACATGACACATACTCGTATCTCCTTCGCACCAAACACATCCCGCAGTATATTTCATCTCACTAGGAGCAGATTCCATTCTCGTCCATTTATACTCATACCCAACTCCATCCAACACTCGTACCGTCATTCCCAAACTTCTCCTTAGCCTTGCTTTGATTATGGTCCCTACTATCATGCAACTTTTCACCCTTTCAAATTACTAATAGTCCTACATATTTATTTAAGTCATACATTCATGTTTAACCTTTGCATCTACACCTCAACTCTATCTTAGCCGAATGAAAACGGTTTACTTGTTGAGCAAAGTTTAGCCACTTCGGTTGCGGCTATTCGTCGGTCGGGGTCCCTCTTTTGATTACATTGACCACCTCACCCCTCTTTTCCTTGCATTCTATATACCTTCGTTAGTCACGCGTTGCTTTTGATTAATCCACTTAACTGGACGAGCTCCGCTACAACCGGTAAGGAGCTTAGTCACCCCTTACGTCACGCGACCGAATGCAGATCTGCCCGTTACGATTAACTAGCTCCACAAATTAGGTCACAAACCTTTTGAACGACCATTTTAAAATGTTGTATATATTAAATGGGTTTGGCTTAATTTACTTCTAAACCGCTCTCTCTGTTGCCCTTGGATTCTCTTCATTCAAAGCTGCAGCACGCGGCAAATGCCACGGCATCTGGTCTTTTCCAGAAGTCTGCTAGAGAGGTTCTGTTGAAGAGATGTTCTGAAGTGGGCAAGTCAGGATAAGATGGCTGTGTTCTGGGGTTGCAGTTTTGGGCATTCATGTAGGGGAGAGGTGGTGACCTAACTATGACCGTGCAGAGGAACCGGTTCTGCGATCCAGAATGCATGGGTGAATGGCAGACACGATGTGGCTTAGCTTCGTTGTAATCGAAGTTATATTTGTTTTGTTTTGGTTCATTGGGGGGTTTGGGTTAATAATTGGTTGTTGTGGTTAGGAATGGAGAGGACGTTAGTGGATGTGGTGGGCAGAAGTGTGTTGAAAAACTTGGAAAAAGTGCCTATAATTTTTTGGCAGGGAGAATTTTTTGTTTCAGCGTGAGGATGAGGGTGTATTGATGGTTATTACGCAGCAATCGAGGAATGTGGAGAGCATTATTTTGCTATGTATGGTATGTAGGTTTGTGTTAGATATGGATGGTGATGAGTAGTTTAGGTTGGTTCGGTTAAACTGTATTGAATGTTGTGAGTGTTCTGAGAGTGTTGAATTTGGATTTGGTTTTTGAGCTAGTGTTTGTGTGGGGAGTGAAGGTCATATGTTTGTCTAGGATGGTGCCCAGTAGTTTGGGGCTATGGTTAAGTGGTAGTGGGCTCGGCGCGGATTAATGCCTTTACCAAACTACCCTTTGGAATAGAATGTTTTGAGGTGGTTTTGTAGTGCGGGTAAAGTGGGCAAGTTTTATTGTTCTGGTTCGTTGGGATTGCGAGGGAGGGTTAGCCAGCAATTAGCTGTAGAAGGTGACGCCGGTTCTTGCTGTTGGGGTGAGGGGTAGAGCAGGTTGCTGAAGAAATATGAACCATTCATATTTAGGTGGTCCTTGATTGGGGGGGAAACCTTTATTTCGGCATGGAGATAGGTTATTTTTGTGCAGTCATTTGCGATGCGCGGGGAAGTGTTTGTATCGGAGGAGATGGGTGTGTAGATGTGAATTTGTCATTCTCTTCTTTTCCTCACTCATTGGCTCGCTTCGTAGCATAAGACAACGCTTCGCTTTCCTTTGCAGACGTTCGGCTGAAACTGGTAACCACGCTCATGTTCATTGTGCTTTGCATCGGCATCACCCTCACTGTTCTACGGTTCGGTGTTTCCGCCCTTGAGGACAATTTCGTAGCGCAGCTCTCCACTACGTACAGCACCTCTGCCGAATTCCTCGCCTTCTATGGACTCCTGAACTTTTATTTGTTCACCTCTGCCTATGTCTACTCGCCTTCGGACCGGACGCTTCTCGGTAAGGGTGGCAAGGGCTCGAACTCCCTATTCTGCGTCTGCAGCTGTCACCACGCTCGCCGCAAGACTAGTTAACTTGTTTCAAGGATTTTAGTTTGGGTCGGTCGTGAGGAGGATTAAGGACAGGTTGCTTATTTATTCCCTCCTCTTCCGGGTCGCAAATTGAAGATGTAGATAAACATCTTTTCCGGTCTTGGCGATGTTATTGTGGCGATCCTTTCCGGAGGTTCTTGAGTGGGCTCGAGTCTGATTCCCCAACCCTCCCTTCCATCAGGTGGTTTATTTTATCTCCCGTCCCGACGATCATCAGCCTTTATCCACGCAAAGTGGCGCAAGCGCACATCAACGCTACAAAAGATTCCCACCCATTTATGTCCCATTAAGTACAAAGCTACCTCCATTTGGGCTGGGTCTATTCACTTAGCCTCTGTTTCGCCTGCTCTGTTCTGACTACCTTACAACCGCTTGTTGTCAACAGTTTTCCTTTTCCTCTCATGGACAGACACACAGGTCCTGAAGGACAACCCCGCCTTCAGCATGATGAATGATTCAGATGAAGATGTGATCTATGGCTCGGATGATGACACGAGACGTCCTTTGAACCGGGGTGGTAATGATAACGAAGAGAGTGACTAGAGTCCAGTTAAAGTCTCCGACCCGCGGACTTCTTTGATCGTTCCCGATCCCGATGGAATCGCCCCTGGAGCGATGATCCCCTGGAGGTTCCAATCGAGGAGACTGCACGCATTGCTGTTTTCTGAAAGAAGCGAGCATTTCTTTGTCGATCTGTTTGTTTAGTCAACTACAAAATTTCAACCATTGCAGCTATCACCGTTACCATTAGCTTTTCTAGCCCGACGATAGATTTGCACCTGTTGTTGTAATAGATTTTTAATTCTGTTCTGTCCTCGTCATGTTACAAGGCTAGCGTCGTCTATTATGTAAATCCTATTTTTATAATGTTTCAAACTGATCGAGATCCGTGAGTTCCATGCTTAGATTGCCGTGTTATTGATACTTCGGAAAGTACCTTTCAAGGTTGTAACGCCATCATAACGCAGAGGGGAGTTGTATTATACGGGGAAGGCTGTATTAAAATTGTGGTAGGGCAGGTGATTTCAGTTCAAAAGTAATTGTGCAATCGCCCCTTTTTGCAACTTTTTTTTCCCCTTTTGAACATATTTTTCAGGTTTGATGTGAGTTGTGCCTCCAGAAGCAGATTCAATGAAAGAGTGTCTTGAACTATTTATTTTTTTATCATTTTATATTAGATATTTTTGAAATTAGAAACACTGGGTAAGGAGGGGGAATAGGTAGGGCCTTGCCTTTAAATTAGGGAAGGTGCAAGGCACCTTTTAAGCGATTCTGACTATTGACTTAGTAAATGACTCGGTCAATGGACTCTGCATCCTTTAATTGTTCACCTTTTGTGATTTATTTTCGTGTTTTAACAACTCGAACGACGGTGACTTGTAACTAGTGGTCCAAGGGCTCCTCAATTAGCTTCTTTTATGTTTACAATAACCGAATTTAATTGATCTTCCTGGAGATGGATTTGAGCTTTAATTGACGACCATTGGTGTTCCCGTGGCCTCATAAATTATTGGGACCTAGTTGCCTGAACGATAAGGATGTTACACCTCTCTGAGCCACTCAGTAGTGCTTGGGCGGCCATTAATCATTCGCCTCTCCGCTTCCTGTTCCACTGAGTGCCCCAGCCCGGTTCGAATTCGTGTATCACTGAAGAATTAAGAGATCTTTCTTATGTCTACATCGTGGGTAAAGTTAATAAGAGTCATGTTTTTCCCTGTAATCGCCTTAAAGGATGAGAGCAAGAGAATTTACCGCTAGTCAAAATTGTAAAATTTAATAAAATCCCCTCCCGACCCGCCTTTGCTTTCCTATGCATATTTCTTGAAAGCTTCGTACGTGCCCTTCCCCACACGCCTTGGGCATGAAATTTTCACTCTAAGGCTTCATTGGTCATAGTAACCAGCGTGTCGTGATGTCAGTTCATTTCTTGATCCATAGGGGTCTACGTACAGGTGATCCCCCCAAAAATTGTAAAGGGGCATAAATAAAAAAAAAGCCGGGCCCCAACATTCGATAGGCTTCATTTCTTAATTCGACAAAACAGTAAAAAAAATTGAAACCTATCGAAAGTTAGGACTCTTTTGGAGGGGTCAATCTCCCTTTACAAAATTTCGAAGCATGCCTATCATGGATAGTTATCGCGATTTGTTCATGTCATACACACTCCCAACATGGTGTGAATCGACTACCAAAATGTCTTTTGATATTTACATACTAGTGTATCTAACTACAAAGTCCACCCATTCAGAAAGTTTATTGAGTAGATGCGAGACAAGAGACGACTCTGCTCATGAGAATGAAAATCGGTTGTTGATCCTCGGACTGTCCCACCGAACAGACCTGAGAGGCTGATGAAGGATATGCCCTGTCCCGCTATTTCATATACCCCTCAGTTAGTGTGCGTTTCATTGGCATGTGATAGATAGTTTGGAGTCTTTCTTTGTGTGTGGACAACCATTCGTAAGAGTCGCATCCATCCTCTGGTAGTTCAGGAGGGTTGGATGATATCTACACAGCATGGCCAAGTAGACCCCCTCGCGAAGAGGGGATTATGGATATGTTTCTGGGAGCTGGTTTAGGGTGGGTGAGGTGGGACTTTACGGTTTATCTCTAATGTACAATTTGGGTGTGTAACGTTTCTTTGTGGGACGGTGCTCAGGATTTGAGTGTCAATCTTCTCAAGGTGACCCTAAATTCTTTGGTGTTGGTGTAGAAGTTGTGCAGCTTGTGGTTATTTTTAGGGGTTTGTTTTGTATGGTCTTGAGAGTGTTAAGGAATCTTTGAGATTCGGGACCCAAGTAGGACTTGCATAGTCCATTGCTGTGCGTACAAATTGTTTATAAACTGGTTGTGGTTTCTTTATTTTGTCCAAAATTGTCTGATTTAAGGGCGTTAAGTCTTTATATACATTTGTTTGAATTTGTGACTGGATCTTTGAATTTCCGACATATCGTACATTGCGCCAAGTATTAGGGGATTATTGTATGGGTTATATTGGTGTTCCCATGTGTCACTGGTGTGGAGAGTAGGTTTGAATTTGGTTGAACTATTTTGAGTGGTGAACCAGGTGTGTTGATGAGGAAATTAGTAGACTTGCCTTTGCTTCAGTGCGTGCATTTGAAAGTTATGTCGTCTGCGTGTGAAGCCGTTAGCTGTGGATATGTCATGTAAGTAGAACTTAAAGAGAGTGGTAGATACTGCGGACACTTTAGCAACACCGATTTTAAGTTTTCGATGTATGAGCAAATGGCACGTGTTTGTCTGCCTGCCAAATAATTGGCCAGGCCATCTTTGTGTTTTGGGGTTGTACATTTTGTTTGAGAAGTTATGGCGAGGAATGTCATCAAAAACTTTGCTGATGCCATCAAAGATTCTTGTTCCAGGTCTGTAAGAAGAAGTAGTTGAGTGTATTGGTCTGGAGCCATATTGTGTAGATGCTAAGGGAATGTGCGAGGTAGTCTGGTTTAGAATAGGATGCTCTATGACCTTGGTGGGATGCATATGAGAAGAGCTATTTACGTCAGATAACTTAGATTATCAGAGGGAGTGGTTAAGTCAGCGTGAGGAAAGTGATTGATGATGAGTGTTCGGCGGAGAGTGATAGCGTTTTGTAGATTGTGTGGTCAAATGTTTTGCCCCCTTAAAATTTCGTCTTATGTTTTGTTTATTTGCTGGTGAGATCTTGGATTTGCTGGGTTTTGGGGAGAGTTGTCTTTTAGTGTGTCACGTACTGATGAGGCTGTTGGCACCACTGACACAAAATTGTATGCTTGTACGACATAGTTGATTTGGTATTTGAATCAGACTCGAAATCAAAGAAGGCGTTGAATGTATACTCTACTCTGGATGATTGCAAGGAAAGATGATTAAGTATTAGCACAAATTTAGTGATTAATTAAACAATGAAATATGTAAAAAAAATGCTAACACGTGCAAGATTGAATTATCCACTTAGACTCCAGCGTTAATGCTTAATCTTAACGGTTGGAGAGGACGAAAAAAACGGGCGACTCCGACTGAACGTGGCCTTTTTAAGCGACGGCATGGCCTATTCGCTAAGGCGCCTGCCCCATTTTGATCTCGGGCGGAATCTGGTTCGATTCTCGAAGTCCAACGTCCTTTCTACTCGCGCATTATAACTGGTGACAGATCCTATTTTATTTACATTCCGTTAGATGGGGCTTTCCAAATAGTAAAAGAAATCCGTTCTAAAAGGGGAGACTATTGTAGTGTGGGACTTCAGGGTGAACAGTATATATAAAAGCAGATTTCAGCGGATCCAAAGAAACTATCCTGCTATAGTACAAATAATTTCGGCTCCCTAGAGACGACTAGAAAGGGTCCAGTTGACTCGTAACGGACGAAAACATAGGAGCATGTCGACATCTCTTTTGGTTTGAAATGTGTCTGGTTAGTACACTTGGGGAAGTAGATCTAGGTTCGGCCATAACCCGTAACCAAAGTGTGTACGTATGAAGCAGGATCGAGATAAGATGGTAGTGTGGTAAATAGAATAAATGACAAGTGAAACAGTTGGGTACTATAGACTGCTTCCGATGCACACCAGATCCTCTTTCAAAGATAAATGAATTCTCACGAGGATCTAAAGCAAGTTTGCCACCTAAGTGATTGCTTGGATCTGTGGAGCGTAAGCTTGATTTGACCCTCCGATGTAGACGTTCGACAGTGGTTTAGCTTAGGAGATAGAAGCTATTGCTACCAAGTCGAAAAGAGCTAAGCACTTAAATTAGTGCATCCCATTGATGGGGCTCGAACTGATTACCACACTCAATCATGATTATGAATGTGACGCCAAAACGAGCAACCCGTCCTGAGACCAAGGCTCGAGTGACTGGGCAAGCTCGGATGTCCGGGTAAAACTTACAGTTAGAAGATACGAGGGGCGGTCAATAAGTTTTGCGAAAATGTAGGGCAAAACAGAGCAAGGGGGATGGCTGTTTGTGGGGGTGTTAGGACAAGGTATGACAAGTCAGGACCTACAGCCGCACGCTCCTGCCTCGTCTATTTAAGAAGCAGTAGCTGATCGCACATCGTCAGTCACAAATTTTTCAACAATGGAGAAGGTTGAGCACCGCGCAGTGATCAAATTTTTGACCAAGGAAGGCAAGAATGCAAAAGAGATCCATGAACGCATGGTTGCAGTGTACACCGACACCGCCCCTTCCTATGCAACCATTGCTCGCTGGAATAGGGAGTTCCGCCATGGTCGTGAGTCCCATGAAGATGACCCCCGTCAGACGTAACCAACGAGGACAATGTGGCCCCTGTGGAGAGGATGATCCTCGAAAATCGACGGGTGAAGGTCGAAGAAATCGAGTGAGAACTTGGAATATCACATGGAAGTGTTATTAACATCATCCACGACAATTTGGCCATGACCAAGGTCTGTGCCCGTTGGGTCCCTAGAAACCTCACGCCCCATGATCGACTTCAACGTCGTCAAAGTCCACAAGGCCAGAGTTGCACAAGCTGCCCCGCGCGAGTGCGGATTTGAGGATCTCAACCATCCCCCCTACAGTCAAGATCTGGCCCCTAGCGACTACTTTTTATTTCGCCAGCTCAAGATTGCACTGCGTGGACGCCGGTTTGGGAAAGATGAAGATGTCCAGCTCGCCGTCCAGGAGTGGACTGAACAGCAGTCGGGAGATTTCTGGTTGTCAGGAATTCGAAGCCTCAGGGACAAGTGGCGCAAGTGAATTAAAGTCGAGGGTAGTTATATTGAAAAATAATAAAACACTTTTCCTCATATCTCGTTTCCTTATATCCGAAATGCTAAACTTATTGACCGTTCCTCGTAGGTGCAACTACGAATATAACTCAGAGGGCCGAACATATCGACGTGAGCTGCGTCAAAACATGACTAAGGAATAGGAAAGGAGCCTGAGTAGTCTTTGTGTAGCGTTGAACATTAATACGTTGACAACGCAAACATGAACTGGCCCAATTGGCCATCTCGGAATTCATACCTTGCCACACGAAACGCTGTATAATGAGCATGCGTGTTGTTATAATCCAGGATGGGATAGTCCGTGAGTTTGGTCTCAAATATTCTGACGGTAAGTAAGAGTCGGAATGAAAAATAGACCAGGATGCTCATGGAAGGAAACGGGTAAGGCGATATCACGAACGACGAGTTGAGAAGAGTGACTCAGCTTTTGTGTGTTCATCCTGTTCCTGAGCAAGTGCTAACGTCGCATGATAGATTGGCGTAGTGTGGAGAGTTGTATGCCCGATATCATGGTACGCCATTTTTAGAACCAGGATCATAGCAATTGTCACTCGTAATTTCCATGATAAAATTGAGGTGACAAGAATCGACTGGACTGTGCACGAAAAACGTGTTACGAGCAGAAAGTGCGCCAACCAAAGTCTCGTGATCAGTGGAGTGCGAGCTTACGCACCTAGCAGTTTCCTTGCGAACATACTGTACCTCTGTTGGAATTGGGTTAATAATTCGAAAAAAAATGCGATAGTTTGCCGAGTGTTACCAACGTTGTGTATGGTAAATACAAGGCAGACGAAGTTGACTTAGTGAAGAAGGTGAGGGAAATCCCGAATAACGGCAACTTTGTCCTCGAGAAGACAAATTTCGCCATGAGAAATGTGGTGTGCAAGAAAGGAGATTTGCAGGACAAAAAAAAATCACTCTGAAGTGTTGAGACCGATACAATACTATTCCAAACTACTAAATACCTGACGAAGATGAGAAGTGTTTATCTAAGGATGAAGATCCTATCAGGGGATCTTTTATGCGGCAAAATAGAAAAAGGAAGGCCTCTCAGAACTGTTCCATTTAAGGTCTGAGCATTGCAGTGTTACGTATACCATAGAAGATACGAACCATCTCAAATGACCCAGAAGACGTGATGATAGATGTCTTTTGGATATCATCTGTGAATATATGAATCTGGTTGAAAGCACGAACCAGATCAAGTCGAGAACAAATAGAGCAATCAAAGATGGCAGAGGTAAAATCCGCGAAGTACAGTAATGGATACCTGCAGGGTAGAGTTTTTGCGTCTATACATTCACCCATAACGCGAAATAAACAAGACCAGGTGTATACATCGCTTCAACGTAAAGTGGAGAGGCCCAATGGGACGTTGAAGGGCGAGCAATGCCAGCATCCATCAGGAAATTAAGCTCCCGCTGCATTGCCACAATTATATTGGAATCTAATCGTCTCGGACGGGAGAATACAGGTCCCCATCTAGCCTCAATCCGATACACCACATGGTGTTTAATATGCTTATCTTTCGAAAGTAAGGGGTAAGACTAGGAAACTCCTGCAAAACCCGTAAAATTGGGGCTCTCGGTGGGAAGGAGGTGGACAGAAATGAGAAAAGTTTTTGAACTGGAAATAGGACCGGGGATAGTTAGAAAGCTTGTATTGTCTATAGGTTTGGGTAAGCGAAAGTCAACTACGGAAAGGTAATCTAAGCCCAATATTGGACAATCAACTTAGTCAACAATGAAGGCCTAGTGAAAACACAACTGCTGCCGAGGGAAACTGGCATAGGTGGGCGTTATTGCGATAAATTATCACGATAATTTATCGTGATAACGATATCGGGTTATCGGTAATCCGATATTTTTATCCCCGCGTTATCGATTCATCGGTATCGCCGATACTTTTGGTTCCAAACTAGCGATAATCGATAATTTCAGTTTTTTGTTCCAGTTTAGCACAGGGGCGAGCCGCACGTGCCTTGGAGGAAGAAATAGGTAGGTCCAAGCTAGGAACCAGCTGTCGAACAAGAGGTCACGAGGTGTTGCTCCTGCGTGCTACCGGTTTTACGCCTGCTTTGATGATTTTTCCCTATGTTCCAGTGCTTCTTCCGTTCTATATATAGTCAATAATCAATATTGTATTATTTTTTTTTATTTATCGATTTATCAGGAAACACCTTATCGGGCGATAAATTTAATTCATCGCCAGTTATCGATTATCGGTTATCGCCGTTAAGGTTATCGGTATCGATTTATCGGTTATCGTGATACATTTTTTCGTTATCGCGCCCACTAATGGAAACTGGAAGGTTACGCATTCCATAAGTCCTTATATCTGAGGAAATTACGGCTTTAAAGAGTAAATAGGAAGGGGAGAACAAGCTTTGTCCGTGTGAGAGGCCGGGATGGCATAAATTCAGCAAAAGTGTCCACCAGGTATGAAAAAAAAACATAGGTAAAAATACGGAAGGGAGTTCAACCTGAGGATATGAAGAGGGGATAGACCCATTTAACACATGCATTTTTAGTTTAAATTATTTGAAGTCTAAGAATTTTAAACATTAGTAAGAGGAGAGTGAAAGTGAATTAATTGTTGAGGAGACGAAAACGATAGATTAGGGTTACGTAAATTATAGTAGATCAGAACCATCTCAAATGGTGTCTAAGTAAGCACCATATCGTAGGATGGAATAAGACACCGAAAAAAATAGCACCTTGAAGTTGTATGAAATCTTATAATGGGTTCACAGGTCGAACAAAAAAAAAAGCAAACCTAAATGGATAAGTGTTCTATAAAGAACAGTTCCCATATGGTATTACCTCACTTTTGGGAGAAGTCCGAAAGGAGATGGTTAAATGACATGACCGAGGGGGGACGGGTTGTGTTCACTACGCTGGTAAGATCTGTGCAAGCATTGCAATATAACAGTTAATTATACAAAACTATAAAAATAATAACAAGCATCTAAAGATACTTCTAGACCCTTTAAAGAAATGATGATAAATCATATAAAGTTACTTAGGAGCAAAAGCTCTGAAACTAAGACCATCGTTTTCCTGAATTTCAACGCTCGGCCCCAAAAGAAATCAATCAATTTTATTACGCTGAATACCACCAACATTATCATCTATATATTTCATAACGTTAGAGAAAATAACAGCTTAGTTATACTTTTCCAAATTTCTTATTTGTATGACAAACTAAATCAGTGTTTCCTTTCCGTTAATTTAAAGAACCTTATAACCGTTTTAAAAAGAAACAAAAGACAGGAATAAATAATTTTGGTGGTATAATTACAAAAGTCGGTGTAAAAATCTGTAGGTAACAATTGCAATCCCATTTGTTCTATATATTTAATATAAGTTGGGTTTAATCGATGATTGAAAAGAGAAAATTGTGATTTGAGAGAATATAAAAGAGAACTGGTGGCATTTGGCAACTATTTAATGGATGTTTCCAGACGCCACCATTTCTGCTAATTATATATTTAAACCTAGTGATTAAATGACTTTAATCTTATAGAAAAACAATTAATATAATGGCTTTCATTTTGTTTCTGTTGAGATTAAGATATCTGTAATTAAAAATAAAACCATTTATAATAAATTAAACTCACTCAAACTTTTATTTAAATCTGTTAAACGCTCTAAATTGAGCCCATCTATCGGAGAAAAATATTAAAGAGAACATTAAATCTTATAAAATTGTTTATGTTAATAATAATAATAATAATAATGATGAAAATACAATTATCAAATTTAATAGTAATGAAAAACGTAAAATAAATTAATTTAACTAGAATGTGCAAATTAAATGTTATTTTGAACTCATATCAAATATAAAACATTAATTCCATTTGTAATTTGTTAAATGCCGACGCTGGCAAGCTGGCTGCCAGTCAGCCTATTATCCGCCTACACCTGGTTGGATTCTGGATACGGAGGACCTCCCCCCCCCATTAACTCCGGTTTGGGATCATAGTTTATAAACAGCCTGCCCTCCTTCACCCCCACTCACTTTACATCCACTACCCCATGCTTACTCTTGGGCCTATTCATTTTTATGCCTAAACCCAGAGTAGTGTCACCTAGGTGACAAGCTCCTGGTTACTGGGAGATACTATGTTCCTTAAATAGTGATGGCCGGCACCATATCCGTCTATCATAAGGCAGGCAGCTGTGGTGAGCGTTTAGTGTTTGCGTCTCTTTTTAATAAACAAGGTCCGCATGTCCATTTATTAAAACTCAAAAGAATTTACAGATATATCTAGCCTCTGGTTCGCGTGTTTCTTTTAATAATACTAATTCTCGTGGTTTACGAAAAAAAGATCTTTTAAATTGTGCGGTTTCAAGTATGTTACCATCAAGTTATAATGTTATAAGCTACTAGTGTAGAAGTTGGAAAACTCCACTTATTGAAGAGTTGCTTGATTCGAATTAAGAAGAAGCAAAAACACAAAGGTAAAAAATTACAGTATAATATTGCTTACCGATGAAGTTCAGGAGAAATCACAAAGTGAAGAAATTATAAAGGATGTGGCTTAAAGAAGGATAGGAATTTGATTGGTTGGTTGTTAAATAAGAGAAAGTTAGTTGGATGTTGAATAAAGTAATTAAAATTATGAAATAAGAAAGGGAACAGCGGTATTACATAATTTCATGGATGACAAAAGCCACAAGAGCCTATCAAAGGTCATCCGTATCCATCAAATCCCACCCACATAATGCATCCATAGGATTTTGTCAGATCATGCATCTACAATATACAATTTAACAATCCATAGGAATGTCCAACCATGCATCTACAATATATAATTTAAAGTCTCCATAGTAGTCTGTCAAAAACAAAAGCAAAGTCCCCAAAAATATACAATAAAAAGAATTTGCATCCACAGGAATAAGTCAAGAAACATATCCACATACCAAAAAGTAAGAAATTAACCCTCCATCCCCATATAATCATCCAATCTGCGCTTGAAAACATTCTATGTTGAGTGTAGAAGATTTTGTACGTATTAGTAGGGATTCCAAAATTCTTAGACTATATTCATTGTTATCATGGCCAATTATTTTGAAGTTATCTATTAAACATTCTGTCTTGCATTGCGTACAAAATCTCCTACACTCAACATAGATAATACCGCTGTTCCCCTTCTTATTTCTTAATTTTAATTACTTTATTCAACAACCAACCAACCTTCTCTTATTTAACAACCAACCAATCAAATTCCTATACTTCTTTAAGCCACATCCTTTATAATTTCTTCACTTTGTGATTTCTTCTGAACTTCATCGGTAAGCAATATTATACTGTAATTATTTACTTCTGTGTATTTGCTTCTTATTTTTCGTGTCAATAGTGATTACATTAGATTCATAATTTGATTCTCTTGCCTTTTAAATTCCTGAGTTATCGGTAAGCAATATTATATTGTAATTATTTACTTTTGTTTTTAGTTTTTTTTTCGTTTTAATAGTGTTATATTAGATTGATAATTTGATTCTCTTGACTTTTAAATTCCTGAGTTATTTTCTATTTTTTTATTTACCTACATAGTCTTAACTTAATTATTTTTAATATTCTTTAACTGTATTAGATTAATTTATGTTTTAGAACCTGAAGATGGGTGATACGCCCGAAACGTTGTTCCATAAATAAATCACATGTACCTTAGCCTCCTGTGTCCTTTTATTCACCGTGAAATTGAAGATTAGACTGGTCAGCAGCAACTCATATGACTATATATATATATATATATATATATATATATATATATATATATATATATATATATATATATATACAGTGGCGGCAACAAAAAAAGTGACATTGAATATTGGCAATAGAAATCGATACATAAAATCGCTTTCACGATTTTACTTGCCAACAAGCCAATGAAAAGGGGCGGGGCTTATGCCACGAGTGGATGACTCTCCTGAGCTAAGACAACAGAACTGCGCTTTATTGGAACTCACTGTCTCGTTTGAGCTCGTACAGTGAGGTTTTGGTGTACAACGCTCCAGCGTGCTGATTTCCTGCATTCGTGCCTACATTTGACGTGCTATAACTTCTGTGCAAGTGGATACAATGGGGCGGAAAAAGCTTTCTATGACAGAGAAAAGCCGTGCCTTGACCCTATTAGAGCGTGGAAAGTCTTTTATTGATGTAGCAGCAGATTTAGGAACCTCAAGAAATACGATTTATCGCCTAAAACGGGCAGCTGAGTTATTGCCACAAGGTACCATACCAAAGAGGAAGGAGGGCACTGGTGCAGCTAGGAAGACATCTCCAAGGACTGATAATATCCTAAGGCGTGAAGTGATGTCAGACCCTTCTGTAACCTCCGCTTCAATCAGGAAAAAACACCCAGACCTTCTCCAGAACGTCGCCCTCAGGACCATCCGTCATCGCTTACAGAAGGACTTAGGCCTACCGGCTCGCCGCGCTGCCAAGAAGCCACTTCTTACCAAGGCTATGAAGATGAAAAGGCTCAATTTTTGCAAGACCTATAAACATTGGACAGCTGCCCATTGGAAGAAGGTGATGTTCAGTGATGAGAGCACCTTTAGGCTGGTCAGAGGAGAGTCAAAGATCGTGCGTCGTCCCAGCAATGTGTCTCGGTATGACCCAAAATATACCGTGAAAACTGTGAAGCACCCTGATAGTGTGATGGTGTGGGGTGCCTTTAGTGGAAACAAGGGCAGAGGAGGTCTGTACTTCCTTCCCAAGAATGTAACCATGAGGGGGACTAACTATCTCGAAGTTTTGAAGCAGTAAATGCTGCCATTTTGGGAAATTCATCGGTGTGAATTTTTCATGCATGATGGTGCCCCTGCTCACAGGTCCCAGTTAGTAAAAAGGTTCTTCAATGATAATAATATTAGTGTTTTGGAGTGGCCTGGTAATTCCCCGGACCTAAATACTAAGGAGAATGCTTGGAATCTGATGAAATCCAAAGTTCAAGAGACAGCATCCGGCAGCATCAAGGACCTGATAGAATCACTGAAGAAGATCTGGGTTACGATCGACCCCACCTACTTCGCAAACCTCGCTGAATCAATGCCCAATCGACTCAGAATGGTCATCAAGTGCAAGGGCAACATGACCAAGTATTAACTTTCATGAAATATTCATAATAAAATATGTAAGTTACATTTTTCTGTTTCATTTTCCCCGAATTGTCACATGTCACTTTTTTTGTTGCCGCCACTGTATATATATATATATATATATATATATATATATATATATATATAATTGGAATCTAATCTCAAAGCTACCATGTTTATTACAACAATATATATATATATATATATATATATATATATATATATATATATATATATATATATATATATATATATATATATGATAACAGTTAACAATTTCACCTGTACATATATACAATAAATGTAGAGAAATGGCTACATTAAGCATCCTGGAGGAGTATAGGTACCTCAAAGCCCCCTCCCCCTCCTCATGAGGAGAAACGTGGGAAAGGTAGCCGGCGAATAACCATAACTGCTTACCCTGTTTGATCTCCCCGCCGCTTTGGGCAGTTGGAGCTAACATCTGTTTTAAGGCGACCACATAAGGTCCTTAAACGACGCTCTAATGATCCAATTACCTACGAGACCCATAAACCCGTAGTTATGAAAGAAAAACGGTGCTAGTCAAAAGGCACGCCAAGTAGCGGTGCGGTCGTGAGCCTCTAATTAGCAAGCCGACTTGGGCACCCCAGTGCCATCCTCGGCAATTCTCGCTCTCCCCAGATGCGAACTCACCCTTCACGTCCCCCCCCCCTCTTTCTGCCTCTGTGGCCTGGTCAATTCCCCCTTTAGATGGGGCTGTATTCTGCCTATAAATAAGCCCCGCAAAGAAAGAGAGAAGATCAGAAGTCGATACGCCAGAAGAAGGATTAGTTCGTGAAGATCGATCCTTCAGCCAGACAAGAAGATTAGAAGTCGATACGCCAGAAGAAGGATTAGTTCGTGAAGATCGATCCTTCAGCCATACAAGACTATTTCCGTGAGAAACGATAGGATCAGATTGAGAAAATCGACCCCCCCCCTTTCCGGGCCGTATTAACCTAAATAGTCAAGCTTTATATCGGTGTCATACCGAAGAATCCTTTACAGACTGTGAAGAAGTCTGACTGAAGAAAAGCAAAGCCGCTCAAACTCCAGTGACTCTCACATCTCAAGCTCCGTAAGAGGGAGAGGAGAAGAACCCAGCCCCAACGAGCTCCTGTTCTTTAAGTACGTTGAAGAATCAGCCCTCTCCTCGATGAAATTTCAACCATAGGTCCTCCAGCGACATCCGGCAATCCCTATTACCTCCTGTCATGTAAGTTAGAAAGAACGTTTACATTCATATTGCGATAGTAGAAGTTTAGTACGTGTCACGTTTTAAAGGGGAGTAGAAACCATTGTTCGTGAACCTAGGTCATATTTTCTTGTATACGAGAATACGTTAATTTAATGTAAACGCTTATCAAATAGAGTCGCGATAAAAATATTAATCGGCATTCGGTATGTTTACGGGTAGCCTATTTGTTTAGTTTTGTCATCGTATCCGTGCGAAAGGTCTAGATGCCAAAGATAGAAATGTGTTAACTGTTGGTTTGTTATAGTTAAGTGTTTCATTTAAAATACATGTTTATTTTGGTATATATCTGGTGTTTCCTCTTATCCTTATGTGTTTAAATAGCTCTTCCTTAAGAACAAAACTACTGAATTAGCACTCTTAGAACAAAGCCTACTTCATCATAGAAGTAGCTCACGCACCACCAAGCATACCGCTACAAAACGGGTATCAAAGAGTATAGTGATCAAAAACAGAGGGCCATTCTACGACATATGTACATATATACAATTTACAAAGTTCAATAATAGTTGTACATAGGGTTTCTTGCAAATGAAACTCGTATCCCTGATCGTGTTTTCACAATTTTTCTTGAGGATTCCTTCGCTTCCGATGAAGCGTTACATGGTGCGGATTTGGTGTTCCTTTCTTCTATCTTCTTTCCTTCCTTATATGTTTCGCCGCCGAGTTGCTCATAACAGACCCGTGACCTTGGGCGAGGCTGGGCGGCGGAAGGCCTGCTCTCGTTGGTTGCGGGCAATTTTGCTGGTTTCAACCTGTCAATGGAGACAGTGGCCCTCATGCCGTTCGGGAACTCTAGTTTGAAGACTTTGGGACCGCGTTCGATCACTGGAAAGGAGCCCTCATAGGGCGCCTCTAAAGGCTTTCGAACGCTATCTATTCTCACCCATACATGTGACGCGTCATGCAGAAATTGAGGCATGAAAAGTTTTGGCACCGAGTGAAGGTTGCCCTCCGATACTTGTCCGAAATCGATTTGAACCATCGTTGATGCTAGTTTCTTGATGAATTTGCATTTTGTTTTTGACGAAGATGAAGAGACCAATGGTTGCGGGTATAATAAGGTAGTGCCAGTCACTGCCGTAAAGGGGGGAAATCCGAAATCGTTAGGCAAGGCACGAATTCTCAGCCAACCTTGTTGGCGGGTCATTATTGAGTCCTTTAAGGTCCTATGGTGATTTCGATGGACGGATGATCCCTTCCTTTGATAATTCCTCAATTCTGGCCTTTACGACTTTAAGTTTTTCGGCCGACAATGTTCTTGGTCGTGCAAAAGTCCGCGGGGCACTGCCAGCATCAATGGTGTGTTTTACTGACTGTGGCAGGAATGGTGATGGTGATGGCTGAGCGGAGGCGGGCCCACACAGAGCCCCAAACTTTTCCGCGATCGGACAGCACTGGGGGGGGGGGACGTTAAGGAGGTCACCAATTATCAGTGCAACTGAAGGCCTTTCGGAGATCTTCACCGCTGTGGTAAGCTTCGTTTGCTGGTCCAGGAGTTTGCTGCGCCCACAATCCACCAAGCGATCGAAATGCCTCAGGAAATCGATTCCCCAAATTGGAGAGGTGGTATCGGCGACTACAAATGACCACCTAAATGATCGCTGGAGTCTTGGGATTGCAATATCCACGTGCACCTTAATTTTTCCGCCATTTTCCGTGGAAATGTTTACTCCCGATTCACGCACTTCACCTAATCGCACCAGTTTGGCCATGACGATAAACCAACTCGCCTCCGTATTTATTAAAAATTCATATTTTTGATTGAATATTTTTGCGTCGGTCGTGAAAACAGATGGCATGCCAGCGCCGCGCTAGCTATGGCATGCCTGGCTAGTTTTCCACTGAAAGCGGCGAAAATGGCCTAGAGGAAGGATGCATTTCGCCTTTTCACCGAAATAAATATGAGCACGGTGCACCATAGGTTTTTGCTCCCTCATAAATGGCCGTAAGCCCATCGGGATATTATGCTTATAGCCACTGTTATTATGCCCTGACCACGAGGAATTCGCGGCGTTATTCACACTATCTCTATATCCACAATTATTAACTGCACGATCATTAAATGCATAATTATTAGATTCACGACTACTTAATGCACTATTATTAAAATCACGATTATTATATGTACTATTAATTGGCACAGAGGAATCAGATGCGGACACTACAGTGCATTCAATCAATTGCTCGCTCGCGTTTACACTCAGGCATTGCACTTTGTCGAAAATAATCAATTCATCCACTAATTTACCTAGCTGGGCCACGGATAGGTCCTTTTGCGACCCGATTATAGGCGCTATGCTCGACGGCAAGGACTGAACAAATTTATGTCTCACTAAATATTCACCGGAACCTACCTGAAGTTCTGGTCTCCTTAGTTCTTCCAAATTCATTGAGGGCCGGCCGGTAAGTGGGATGAAGCTATTGCCCACAGTTTCTGAAACCCTTTCCTAGTAATAAAACAAATTAAAACAAACACCTTTCGCAGTCCCCCCTTTCGTCCAAACTTTTAAAACTAACATATCAAATCCCCGTAAAGGAGGGGATTTTAACACAAACTTTATACATTCTAATTCGAATTTTTTAACAAAGGAAACTCTTCGGATTCAAATACCTCTTCAAAGCTTCACGATTCTAATTCAAATATCCCGCCAAATAAATATTCCACACCTCTCAATTCAAAATACAACTTAAGTGACAGAATTCATAATATGTTAAATTGTCCTATGTACAATAACACTATATTCATATCTTCATCTGTCTTACCTCACGCTATCTACTATCATACCAGTGGGAAGTTTGCAAAACAACAACTCACATTTCAGCTCTTTGCCCTTCTAGCCTGCCGAGAAGTGCAAGGGAACGGTTTAAAAGCTTCACTTGAATGAATCTTATTAAGACTCACGATGGAGAAGTCGATTCGCCACCTGCCAATGGTGAGCCAATTTTCTATAACTTAGATTTTAACATTCAAAAAGTCTATAGATAACAATAATATATAAAAATCGTAGACATGAATTTACTCTCTTTTTAAATGTTAATATATTACTAATAATGTAATAGCTACAGATGAGGTGAAAAATAGTAAAATAGTACAAAAGGGAACCTAGTATACATTAGGAAAATGGATAAAGTAGTAGTAGTTGTATCTATAGTGAAGGTTTGGTATAAAGGTTTATTTATATATATATATATATATATATATATATATATATATATATATATATATATATATATATATATATATATATATATATATATATATATATATATATATATATATATATAAGCGAATGTGTATGCGTGCCCATATCAAAAACGGCTCCACAGATTTTTTACAAATTTTGCATGCAGATGAGGTTTAGGGCCAGTATTACATACATATACTCATTTGGAGGCCCACAAAACTCTGTGGGACCCGCGGGGCCCACAAATAGGGGGTTTCGCATATGTAATCGAAATTCTTTACCTTCAAAGCAGGAAAACGAGGAGAACCACATCCAACAGTTCCAAGAATCAGATGCAGTGATGTTCTTGGTAGAGTATATACTGTTCACCCAAGAAATTCAGAATATTTCTTTCTAAGATTATTATTGCACCATGTGAGAGGACCAACTGACTTCAAAATGCTTATAACGGTTAATGGAAATGAAATGGAAACCTACAGGCAAGCATGCATTTCTCTGGATTAACAGAAAATGATCAACATTGGGACAAAACTTTGGAAGAGGCAGCTACCGTAACACAGGCTCCAAAGACAATGGAAGACTTATTTATTGTGATGATTGTCACCTGTGAGCTATCTAACCCATTGGCTTTCTGGCAAAAGTATAAGGAAGATCTATCTTAAGATATTCTCCCTCAGTTTAAGTTACAACAACCTATGGCAGAAATGAACCCAATAATTGCAAATATTGCAATCTGTGAGATAGAAGACAAAGTTATATCCTTAACTCAAAGGGATTTGAGTCAATTTGGGATTCCGAAACCAAACAGATATTCACTTTCAGTGAACAGAGAAACCTTGAGAGAGACGTGCTACAATATTAATGAACTTGCTGTCATGGTGCAGACCAATAAGCCACTTTTAAATCAAAATAAAAAAACAGCATATGAAATGATCCTAAGAAATGTAAATTCCGCCAAGTGTGAAATATTCTTCTTGAATGCTCCAGGAGGAAATGAAAAACTTTTGTTATAAACTTGATTCTATCAGTTGTGAGAACCCAGGGAAATATTGCACTTGCAGTAGCCTCATCTGGAATTGCTGCCACACTTCTACAAGGAGGCATAACAGCCCATTCTACATTCAAGCTTCCATTGAATTTGAATGTTAATGAAAATCCAATCTGCAGTATCAATAGAGGAAACACTGTGGCAAATCTTTTGAAAGAAACCTCAGTTATTGTTTGGGTCGAATGCACTATGGCTCACAGAAAGGCTTTTGAAGATTTCGACATTAGGCAAAAAAAAACCCCAACTCATGGGCGGAGTGACCCTTCTTTTTGTCAGGAGACTTCAGACAAACTTTGCCAGCGATTAAAAGAGGAACAGCAGCTGATGAACTTAATACCTGCTTAAAGAATTCTTAACTTTGGACTCATGTTCAAAGACTGCCATTGAATAAAAACATGAGGGTTCACCTACATGGAGATGTCAATGCTGGGATATTTGCTTCTCAACTTATAGAGCTAGGAAATGATACTGTAGCGACTTGCGTGTATGTCCAAAATAGGACACACGCGAGAGTCGCCACACACATAAAGTATAGAGAGAGAGAGAGAGAGAGAGAGAGAGAGAGAGAGAGAGAGAGAGAGAGAGAGAGAGAGAGAGAGAGAGAGAGAGAGAGGAAAGCAAAGTTAGCACTTTTTACGAGAATATCACACCGCAGTAAACGAAGCACAGTTATCTCTGTTAGAATTGGTCGAGGCAATCTTAGGCAAACATTGTAATCAAAGCAGAATCCAGAATAAACCGGATAGCTATCACAATTAAACAAATACAAGAGAGATTAAAACTCTCCGTGGCAACATGCCACCACCCACAGAGAATTTCCCCCAATAGTCGGAATGCCTCCCTTATCAATATGTTTGGCAGTAGCCAATCAAGAGGCGAGTTATGTCGATGCTGACCAATCAACAGGCCGGTACATAAGAGGGAGGTGTGGCTTAGTTGAACGTGAAACCTGTAGGGCGTGGCTTAAATTGAGTATAAAACTGTGGGAAGACAGAACAGTAAGAATGAATACTATTATTATTATATCACAGTATATCGCGTTACATATATCGTTCAATCCGATCTCTCAGATTTGCGTAATTCATCATTGTATATAGTCGTGTACATAACACAGGCATTAAGGTGTAACGCTTAAAAGGCTCTATTCGTCCGGCCTCATTTAGACTTTGCCCGCACTTGACCTTGAACTTAATTCAGTTATAACTTAGAACTTAAAACTTAGATAAAGAACTTTCTGTAAAGTGCAATAAGTTGTAGTTCAATAATTATTCTATTTTTGTTTTCGGTGACTTCAATATCCTGCCGTTCCTCAATCTCCGTGCTTCAAGGCCAAGACCTTGTTATCGGGAAACCATCGTTGCGCATTCTCCTCGCTAATCGCAATTCCTCGCGATTACTTAACTCCCGGAATACCGATGTTCTACTCTGGTGTGGTCTATCTCCCTCCTACGGGCTATTTGACCCCGTCGCTAGTGTAAGACCGCATCTCGGCTTAGGGCACCCCATAGCATCAACAAAGTACTCTCGTAGGAAGTAAGGAAGGGGGGACGCAATCTAACTAGGTCATCTGTAGCAAAACCGGTGTCCTTGCAAACAGATTACAGGATAACTCGGAAATTTATCACCCTTACTGGCAACCAGCGTCCCCCTTCCAAGGCTCTTGGGTTGTTCTCACGATTATATTCAAGGTTCCCCCATAATTAGCGACCACCTTCAAGAGCTTCTATATTACAATTGAAAATAATGCAGATGGGGATATTCGGCTTCCAGGAGGTTGTGGAATTTTGGTGAAGGATATTTGAAGAACTGCAACTTATGGTTTATCTAGACTTACAGCATCACTTCCAAAACAAGAACTGGCTCTGTCAAAGGGAAATTCTAGCCCCAAGAAATGAAACAGTGCATGCCATAAACTGGAGACTTCTTCAAGAATTTCCAAAAGAAATAAAAAATATTTATTTTATGATTGCACTGTTGATCCTGAGCAAGCAGTTAACTATCCCACTGCGTTCCTTAACTTCCTTGATCCTCCTGGAATGCCTTCCCATAAGTTTTCCTTAAAGGAACGAGTGCCAATGATGTTAAGAAATTTGGATCATCCGAAGCTATATAATGGAACAAGACTAATTGTGAAAAAGTGATGCCTCACCTTCTTCAAGCTGAAATTTTAACTGGTCAGGACAAAGGAGAATTGGTTCTTATTCCACGGATTCCACTGATACCTCCCAATATGTCATTTGAATTCAAAAGACTGCAATTTCTTATTAGAGTCAGCTTTGCAATGTCTATCAACAAAGCCCAAGGCCAGTCTCTTAAGGCTGTGGGACTTCATTTGCTACAGCCTTGCTTTTCTCATGGTCAGCTCTATGCTGTATGCTCAAGAGTTGTAAATGGAGGATATCTATTTATTCTCACTCCTAATAGAAGTGGAAAAAACAAAAAAAAAAGTATATTCTGCAGCATTGCAGTAGTTGCCATTATTTGGTTTACTAAATTTTAGTAATGTCTACATGTTTAATTACATTTAAATCAATACAAATTGCGTTGTGTACATTTGATCTCATTTTTTAAATGTTAAATCAATAAAATGTACTGTGCTTTTGTGACTTAAAATTTGTATCCTTTTTACAATAAGTTTCGGGCCAGAGGTTTCTAGTTTGCTCTCAGCAAGATGTATCCTTTAAATCAACTCTAGAGACGTTAGAAACAAAAATTTTCATTAACATTAGCAAGTTTATTTATAAGAAAATAGTACATGGTCGTTACTGTAATTAGCCTCTTCATTACTTTAAAAATCACTGTCTCAAATTATATAACTAGTGAATCCATGAATGGTTTCTTCTTTCGACGAGGGAGTACGTGTAATTTCAAACAGGAAATAAGACAGAAAAAAATGATGTTGGATATCTACATCTTAGAGTGATGGAATGCAAATAAACCTCGAAATAATATCAGTACAAACCCGAATGCCGTCGCGGAACAACTGCAGGCACCCATTTGCTAGTATATATATATATATATATATATATATATATATATATATATATATATATATATATATATTGCTCGACAAAGTTTAGACCGGGTGCGTGTCAGACAAGTTGCAGCATGATAAAAGTGTTTAAAAATATTAATCTTACCCTTAATACTTTGTTGGGCATCCTTTGCGTTTTTTGACATCCCTCAGGCGTCGTGGCATGGACATAACAAGATCATTTTGCTCCTGGGTAGGTATAGCATCCCAACAAGGCCTAATTTTCTTCTCCAGCTTGGGAAGAGTGCTGGCGTCCTTCCCTTGTAACTGCCTCGCTTTCCCCATAATAAGGCCACAAAAACTCCCAAACTACAAAAACCCAGTCACAAAATATCGTCGGTCAGGAGAACACAACAGCACAGTTCTGTTACTACCGCAGACAAGACGACACTGAGCACGTGCTGGTTGGCTGAGCGGGGAAACTGAGGGATGTAGTGACGTCATGCAGCCGGCCCAAACTTCTGACTAAATTAAATCACCCTCATCTATACCATTCTTTTTTAAACATAAGTTTAGCCCACCCCGCTCACTCGGCTAAACTTTTGTCGAGTACTATATATATTATATACATATCGTATAAGGTACAACGCGAAGGCAACGGTTTATATATATATATATATATATATATATATATATATATATATATATATATATATATATATATATAAATATTCTAAATATATTGGCATGACAACTACCACACTTTCGAGACGGTTAACTATGCATCTACAAAACGGAGGGCCTAGGAACCATATAAAGAGTGTCCATAATATTAACCTAACGAGAGATATGCTCGTTAATAACACCATTATAAAAAGAAAAGAGGTTAATAAAGCGAGGCTTAACATCTTAGAAGCCACATTAATAAATGAAGATAAGGCGGCCATCAACAGCCAAGCGACAAGCTGGAATCGTACATTAAAACTATTTTAAAAATTCCACTCACAGGAGAGTCTCATTTCCCCTAGCATTATGTTTAACCAAGGCGGAATAAATACCCCTTAAAAATAGTTTTCTTTCACTTTCTGCCAGATCCTCACTCCGCTCACTACATCGGTAAAGGAGACAAGAATATTTCAAAACACTCCGAAAATGATCGAATAAGATCGAAACTTAGCAATTTAGTTTGTTTTTTTACCAAACACATTCATTTAAAAAAGAGATGAATACTGGACAAGTAATCCACCATCTACAAGATGGGATAAAACAGATAATTAGAAGAAGAGAAAGTTGCCAAAGGAAATTAATTAAGGCAAAATACACAATAGTCTTCAACAATATATATATATATATATATATATATAATTTTCTATTTTCTTTCATAGTCTCCGTTCGAACTGGTGAAAGTGTTCCTTAAATGCTATTCTATTCAGAGAATTTTCGGGTTCTCTGCGTAGCGTAGTGTACTAACGGCATACTTATAACTGTGATCAAAGCGGTGCTCGCTGCCTCAGTGTGCCTGGTTCGAATCGCTTCCTTGCACGGATTTTTCGAAAAAGGTAATAAAAATATTACTGCAAGGAAAAATTATTCCGTTTTCTCTTTCAATGTGGTTCAATGGATATATATATATATATATATATATATATATATATATATATATATATATATATATATATATATATATATATATATATATATATATATATATATATATATATATATATGAACATAAGAAAAGAAGGAGACTGCAAAAGACCATTCATGGCCTACACTTGGCAGCTCCTGTTCCAGTCAACACACAAAAGATTTCTTACCAGAGAAAAGTCATCAACATTGTCACCCTTTAAAGAGTTCGTCAGATCTAATCTACAATATACATAAAATGCATCCAGAGGATTATGTCCATTCATGCAACCGCAAAATATAATCTCCCCACTCCCTAGAAAAATATATACATATGTACATAAAAAAAAGTCAGTCCCATCTAGCAGCTTCATCCATATATTTATCTAATCTATTCTTAAAACTACCCAGAGAGGAGGCTTCTATCACATGTCTAGTGAGCCTATTCCATTCATCTACCACACAATTTGTAAACCAATTTCTCCCAATCTCCTTCCTATACCTATGCTTATCAAGCTTAAACCCTTTGCTACGTGTCCTGTCATGTTCACTAAGTATAAAAACCTTACCCAGATCCCCTTTATTATATCCTTTTACCCATTTGAAGACTTCAATCAATTTCCCTCTGACTCTTCTCCTTTCCAATGTATGTAGATTTAGTTTTCTGAGCCTTTCACCATAAAGTAAGTTCCTTAGCCGACCAATCATCTTTGTCATCCTTCTTTGCACAGACTCAAGCAAATAAATATCCTTCCTATAATATAGTGACCAAAATTGTACTGCATAGTCTAGATGAGGCCTAACTAGCGCAAGATACAGTTTTAGAATGACTTCAGCACTCTTGTTGCTTACACTCCTCCTAAGAATTCCAATATCCTATTAGCTTTATTCTTAGCATTTAGGCATTGTTTTCTAGGAAGAAGGGCTGAACTTACGAAAATACCCAAGTCCCTCTCACAATCGGTCCTCCCTAAAATTCTCCCATTTAATTTATAACTATTCAATGGATTATTTCTACCTATACTAAGTACACTACATTTGTCTATGTTAAACTTCATTTGCCATTTCTCGGCTCAATTGGACAGAATGGTCAATTCCTCCTGCATTACAACAGCATCAGAATCAGCCCTAATGGCCATACCTAGCTTAGTATCACAGCAAATTTACTCAGGTCACTACTTATACCTATGTCAAGATCATTAATATAAATTAAGAATAGCAAGGGACCCAAAACAGATCCTTGCGGAACTCCACTGCTAACACCCCTTCACTCAGATTTAACTCTATCTATTCTAACTCTTTGCTGTCTATCACCAAGCCATGACTGAATCCACCTAAATATAGTGCCATCGATCCCGTGTGCTTTAACTTTGCTCAGAAGCCGTAAGTGTGGCACTCGATCAAAAGCCTTACTAAAGTCCAAGTATAAAGTATCATAGTTTTCATTATTATCTGCTGCTTCATACATCTTACTATAAAAAGACAGCAAATTAGTCAGACAGGATTTACCCTTACTAAAGCCATGCTGTGATTCTTTTATCAACTTATGCTTATCCAAGTGATCTCTAATATTCCTTGCTATAATAGATTCCATCATTTTCCCTACCACTGATGTCAAACTTACTGGTCTGTAATTAGACATATTTGTTTTATCCCCTTTCTTAAATATAGGTATCACATTGGCTTTCTTCCATGCCACTGGCACAATGCCACTCTCCAATGATTTTCTAAAGATGCATGCTAGGGGCTCACTTAACACATCCCTACATTGTTTCAAAATTCTAGAAAGACCTCATCAGGACCAGGTGCTTTACTACTTTTGATTTTATCAATTTCCTTTGTCACTATCTCCTTTGTGATCAAGATATCCTTTAATTTCTCTTCATCATTACCCTGAAAGATCATTGACACCTTGGGTATATTTAGAGTATCCTCCTGTTTAAATACTGAGAGAAAAAAGTCATTTAGCATTCCAGCCATTGAGTCCCTATCACTCACTAATTCTCCATTGGAATCTATAAGTGGGCCTATTTTATCTCTAACCTTAGTTTTGTATAATTGATAAAAACTTCTAGGATCTTCCTTTGCCCTATTTGCCACTTTAATTTCAGAATTTCTCCTTGCTACTCTAACTAACTTTTCAACATCTCTTGCTAGTTCATTATATCTCTGCCTTAAGTGATCCTCTCCATTTTTTTATTTTCATATAAATGCCCTTTTTAATGCCAATATAATGCTTAATTTTATCTGTCATCCATTTTGGGTCATTATTTTTAGTCCTAATCTCCTTATATGGAATGTTAATCATCTGACCTGTAATTAATTGCTCAATTATTCTTTCATACTCCTCTTCAATTGTAATATCTTCCTCCTGGTGATTATTGTCTCCACTAACTGATATCATTGAATCTATTCCTGAATTGATTTCATTGCCTGGTTTCTGTACAACTGCCTCCAGGTAAGTCCTTAGCCCATTATAATTTGCTCTTCTAAAGTCAAGAATTTTAACATTATTCATGCTACTATCAATACCATTCCATTTCATCTTGAATCTAATTTTCCAATGGTCACTATTACCCAAATTTCCTCCAATCTCAGTATCCTTAATAACTTCTTCCCTATTTATCAGAACTAAATCCAGTATATTATTATCTCTAGTGGGTTCGTTAATAATCTGCCTCAGAAAATTATCTTGGACAACATTCAAAAATTCCTCAGCCTCCTGATCACCCACAAGAGCTTCCCAGTCTATATTTCTGTAATTAAAATCGCCCATTATACACACATGCTTACTTCTACATATATAAATATAAATATATTTTTTATATTTTATATATATATATATATATATATATATATATATATATATATATATATATATATATATATATATATATATATATATATATATATATATATATATATATATATATAATTTTGATACAATTTCCGTATTCCTGCGAAGCACTTTGCTGGTGCAATTTTAATGCCAGGGTTTGCTCTCCACACGACTCATGTATAAAATAGACGGCAATCCTAAAAAAAGTTATTATTAAAATCAGTATTATATTTTAGCTGACGTCCAAAAACTACAATTCATAATTTTATGATATGGGACAAATTCGGATCTGATAGATTAGTGCTCACTCCCGTGTGCTATACCGTTATTTATTATCAGTGATGTCTAAGCGAACCATTATTAATGTTAAATGCCGATCTTCTCAGACTCCTCAGAGTGAGGAATTTAGGTTATCTCCGTCAAATTTGTATCCTGTCTCTACCACTTTGCTTTTTGTAGATATCTCTCCCAGCTCCCTCCAATAAATGATTGGTCTAGTCTTGTTACCAGTAGTTTAGAGAATAATCGTGGTACTTTAATACAGTGGGTCTATTCCTGGTTACATCATTGATAAGAAATACGTCTGCTTGTTTTTCAAACCACCTTCATAGTTACTTTATTGTTATCAATAATGTTAGATTTGCTATTTTTCTCCTACTTCTTTAACCCTCTTTTGTTTTAATATTGTGACAGTAAAAAATTTATCTTACTCATTTAGAATCGTATAACAACAAATTGTCAATTTTACAATGAACTTTCTATACTCGTATATCTATTCATTTGCAGTTTGCGTTGTTTATTTTAACTTTGTTTCTGGATTTCAGGTAATTTTTCTATAAGTAATATTGGGTGGTAAATATGTAGATTATCGGCGCGAACGATGGGACGTACTATTTCGTCCGTGTTCCAAAATGTTTCACGTTTTTGGAGTACATTTAAGTTGACGGCTCGTGTGGGGGTAAACACAATGGGGAGACTACACTACGATGATCCTGAGTTTCATTAAATTTGGGGGGGGGTCTGGGGGGCTCAGCCCCCCAGTATATAATCCCTAATTGTTTATAGAATAATAATTTGCAAAGGACTCAAACGCCCATGAATATTCTGACACTAGTGAACGATAATATTTACACACAATTTTTTTTTTGGCCGGGCCGCTAATCTACATATTTACCTGCGTTTTTGTCAGCATTTAAGAAATGGTATATAACATTTTTTTTTTTACTTTGAATCTATTCAAATTAGATTATTATATGGGGAGGGAGGGTTAACTTTGGGGGGAGGGGGGGTTTCTGGACTCTTCCTGTGGATGCAGCTTTTATTATTGTATATTATGGGTGATTTTGATTTTAACGAGCCTTGATGATGATGCTTTTTGTTTTTGACACATTTTTGTGGATGGTTCAAATTGTACATATATAGTAGATTCATGGGTAAACATTACGATCGGCGGTGCGAACAATGGGACACAAACTATTTCCGGTAATTGTGTAGACGATGGCCGGATGCGATTATTTTGGGCATCGGCTCATTATTGGGTACGGCTCACCGCGGGGATAACACTGCGATGGTACTTTTTTCGAGATGAAATCGAAGAATTTTATGGCTATTTTCATTTTTATACTGGGGGGCTGTGCCCCCCAGACCCTCCCCTAAAGGATTGAAACTCAGGGTCATTTCAGTGTTATCCCCGCGGCGAGCCGTACCCAACAACGAGCCAACGCTCAAAATAATCGTTAATACTTACGCCAGACGGGTGGGTAGTGTTTACCGGCAGCAAGCCAGAATTCGGTAAGATGTTTGTATCCTTCAGATGACAAATTTGAATAGGCTGCCCATCCGTCAGATACGACTGTCGTGCCCGGCAAAATCCACTTTTTTATCGCTGCGAGGAGGGTTTCTCAATTTGCCACCGAAACAATGAAAAAAAATCTCTTTGTTTCACATTCAAACCCTCCAAAAACCCACTGCCCTTCCACTACACGGCCCATGGGCTTCGAGAAACGCAACATATTTCTCGTTGTTGGTTAAAATAGCACCGAAACATTGAATAGGTAATGAACAAACTTGACACGAAAATGAAATTTTGACAAATGAGCGGGAAACGGCGTGGGTGGTCGTTTAAATATGAGGCACGCGGACGGAAAAGTACTTCAGTGTTCACGGAAAATTCGTGACTTTTTTTTTTTTACTGAAATTGACCATTTGTGTTTCTTGAACTACACATATATAGTAATAAAAACACTAATACTGAACGCATCCATTTGGAACAATAATCAAAATGAAGGTCGTAAAAAACCTGTTAAAAAAATCAAAGAAGAGAAATAAATACAGAACAGAAAAAATGAAAAAAGTACTGTTTTCGTCAGAATTAAGACGTGAGACTTCATTAACAACACCGAAATATGGTTTAATCGAGCATTAAACAATGGGAAATTAAGTAACAAGTAAATAAAAAGACTAAATAATGTCAGGCATAGGGTAGGTAGGATATATAGAAAAGAAATAAGGGGGAAAAACATCTAAAATATAAGAAAAACCAAGTTTAGATCAATATACAAGCACAAAAAGCCTTGAAACAAATACAGCTTTCTGATTGGTCATTTATGAAACGGAATCCAGATCTGTGATTGGCCAGTGCGTTTGCAGAAAAACAATGAAAATTAGCCCCCAAAATAAACTAGAGTTGCATCTGCCCATAGTCTTCACAATTACCCAATCAATTGGGGGGGATCTGGGGGGGCATAGCCCTAGGTATATAATCCTAATTGTTTATAGAATAATGTTCTAATGTTTTTATTTAACCAAATGTGCATGAATATATATAAGAACATAAGAACATAAGAAAAGAAGGAGACTGCAAAAGACCATTCATGGCCTACACTTGGCAGCTCCTGTAAAGGAGCTGCACGGGTGAATGAAACATACCTGCAAACCCCCCCCACTTTTTCAGCGCACTGCAGATCTTCATATTTAACGATGCATAATCTGACACAATCCTATGTGTTGTTTAAATTGTATATAGTAGATGCACAATCTTACACAATCCTATGGATGCATTTTGTGGGTGGGTTTTGACAGATGCGGATGACCTTTGACAGGCCTTTGTGGCTTTTATCATCTATGGTTAATCTTACATTAGAGACTCAGGTGTTTTTAGTTGTTGTTTTTCATTCCAAATTGAATGATATCTATGTTTCATTGTCCATTATGCATTTAGTTATTCATATATGTGTTTAGTTACTTGAATACGGTATTGAGCCCGGTTACTATATAGGTATATACCCCCCTTCCCTCTGCACAGTCACTACACCCGCCCTCAGGAACAAGTAAATAGAAAGATTTTGGAACAAAAGTTGAATCATTATGGGATACCAAGAAAATAATCCTGAGTCGCTAATGTAAAAGATTAGAGTAAACAGGGGTTAAATGGGGCATTTTTGGACATTTTGATTTCCACAGCCAAAATTAAAAAGATATTTGAAAGTTTTAGGTGTGGATCAGAACAATGTGTCTATTGGCTACAAAATGAGACATAGTACAAGAATTTTTGATCATAAAAAGGTTTTCAAAAAATTAAATTGAAAAAAACCCCCCACCAACCCCAGGCATCCGGGGTTGAATGGTGCACTGACTTTGAGGGTCATAGTAGGCCTATATGAACATATGCAAAGTATGTCTTACCTTATCAAATTTGTAATAAAGTCTCCAACTTGTTGTTTTGAAGTGCAGAACTTTTTTTTGAGCAATCTTCTTTTTTATTGTTAAATTTATCTCTACTTTTAATGTCCTTAACCCACTATGTAGGCCTACACTGATTTGAATCTTCAGCTATGCCCACCAGTACTGCTCACACTTCTGGCACAGCCCACTGGCCATGATTGCCGCAAGGAGTTGGAGCATTAATGATGCGGGCAATGTCTTGCAAGGGATAGGTGTGAACAACTGGAGCATCTGGCCACAGTAACACTTCAATTTCAGGATGCACGATATGTGGCGCTGTTTATAGGCTACAATTTTGGGCTACAATATATGTCTTATGACGTCAGATGGTAGCGTGAGATGTGAACAATTATGGCGTTATATTTTTTTGTATATGAGTATATACTGGGGGGCTGCACCCCCCAGACCCCCCCAATTAATTGAAACTCAGGATCATCGCGGGGGGGGCCCCCTGCAGGGATATCTCCCCCATGAGCAGTCCCCTTGAATTTACTGGCAGAAAAACCTAACCTAATAACAATTCTTGCTTTTATAGGTTTCTTGATTAGTTTATACACCTCTAAATAATCTAAAAGTTTTTTGCGATTATACAAACTAAAGCCGAATTCGAATAACGAAGAAGCACATGGAGAGCACGAAACAAACACAATAACGAAAGGAAAACTTTTGCAAAACGGGTCCTATTTATAAGCTATGATGTTGCCAGTAAGAAGCTGTTATCGTTCGCAGCAAACAAAAAATACGAAAACAAAACAAAAAACAATAAAAGATATCAAGAAACCTTACCTAACTTAGAAAAAACTATAAACGAGCAGAGGCGCAGATATTTAGTAAATAATAGACTAAAAGTTACAAATCCCCCCCCCCAAAAAAAAATATATAAAACCGTGATTGGTCTCATCATAAGAGATATATTGTAG
The DNA here is from genome assembly GCA_963969495.1 of Ceratothoa steindachneri. Classification (NCBI taxonomy): domain Eukaryota; kingdom Metazoa; phylum Arthropoda; class Malacostraca; order Isopoda; family Cymothoidae; genus Ceratothoa; species Ceratothoa steindachneri. Next base: position 20,039,125 of record OZ018336.1, on the reverse strand, counting down.
CCCCAAATTGTAGCCTACTAACAGCGCCACCTACCATATGCCCCAAATCTGAAGTATTACCCTGGCCACTTCCATCCCTTAAGGCTGCTTTTCACCATGCAGCTAACTGTCACACCTACTTTAGTGTTTTTTTCCACTTTGCCAGGAAAATGTTGGCCTTCATAGTCAACAATTACAAAGGTCACACCTTCATGCAAATCTTTAGCGTTCACTCCCTTGTAACTGTCACTAGAACTGTTAATAATTTCCATGTCACTGTCTGAGAAACTTAACATCTTTCACTCTTTTTTTCTTGGTACACTTCTCACTTCTCTTTGGTTGCTTTTTTTCCTTTTGCTCAGTGGTGTCAGCTTCTTTCTTTAATCACTTCAGCTCCTCGGCTGAACTTAGCACTTCTCCTTGTGTTGCCTGCACTCTTGCACTTTTGTGCCTTAGCTGCTTCAGTTGATGCACTAGCCAGTGGAGAGATAACAGAAATTATGGCATCTCTCAACATCTTCCTTGGAGTTCCTCCAAGTGTACCAGGTTCTGTAGGTGCAGATGTGGATGTAGAGGATGATGTTGATGGATTTGTGCCTGTAGGTTGTGTGTCCTCTTTAGTAATAGCACCACTCATTGCATGACAGCTGTTCTGTCTACAGGAAATAAGCCAATACCTCTGAATACATTGATACCATTGGATAGCTGTAGTTGCTGCCATAGGTGAGCTAGTAGCCTGGGGAAGACAGCTTTGTCCACAGCATCCATTTGTGACTCTTTGAACCAATTGTTCAAGACCTTTTTCCACATGAACTTGACAGGCCTGAAGACTCCAATGTCTAAAGGTGGAAGAGCGTGTGAGGTGTTTGGAGGAAGGCAAAGTATGATTATATCCTTCTCTATGGCAGCTTTGACAGTATTGTAAGTGAGATGGCTGTTTTGGCCATCAAAAGTAAGCAGAACTGGCTTTGCAAAAGTTTCAACATATTTGACAAAGACTGAGGAACCAGCTTTCAAAGTTCAAGTCGTGCATCCAGCCACTATCACTGCAGCTGTAGACTGCTCCTTGAGGACCTCCTATAGTCCAAGTCTCATATAAGTGCTTGGCCTTGTAAACTGTGAATGGTGGCAGATAATTTCCTGATGCAGAGATGCAGAACAACACTGAGAAGATAGTTTTGCCAGCAGTTGGAGCCATGATGTAAGCATCTTTGTTGTGTTTGATAACAAACACAGACTTGCCTCTTCTGTCAGTATTTAAACCTGTCTCATCTAAATTGAAGATACGATGTGGCTGATCAGACAGGCCATTTTCTTGTAGAACAGCCTCATATAAATCAAAGAAGCCATTGACAACATCTTGTGTTAACCCTCTTGCACAGGCAAGTGTTAAGAGTTCTGGCTTGCATCACTTTACAGCATCTTTATGACGTTTCTCAAAGAGAGCCATCAATCATCTCCTGGTCTGTTGTTGTCAAATGGGGTTTTCCGTCCAATTGCATTAATGTAAGATTACACCATATCCTTAACATCATTTCGGCCTAGAGGATAGGCACATTTAGACACAAACTCCAGTGCTTCAACAATGGTTCGCTCTTCATCAAAGGATAATATTGTTTTTGCTCCTGAGCCCACTCTTTGAGGTGAACATATCACCCAACATCTCTCTCAGTATATTGTTCTCCCTAGCAACACTTGTCACTGACCTACCCCTCTCTTTCACTAGGTTTGCCAATTCCTTTAATTTAGTAGGATCATAGTTTGTCACTGTCATTCTTTTATGGTGTCAAGGCATTTTTTTTTGTAAGGTAGGCCTGACCTATATACACACTGTAATTTAAAAATTATTGGCTACTCTGAACAACAGAAAAATATCAAGTAAATATTTTCAGTTGCAGTTAATATCCATTTTTTATATATCATTATTATAGAAAAATCATTGACCCATTTCATCCTGTGTCAGTTTTTGTTCAATAACAGAAAATCTGTTAACATTTAGATCCTGCCTTTTGTGGTGGTAATAGTCAACAAGATTCCTGATAAAATTAGCTATAATTTTTTATTCTAAGCCTATAACTTTTTGAGTGGCACTAAAGTTTTTGATGCTTTTTTTTAATTCAATTTTTTTCTTACTTTTTTTTGGTTTTCAAATCAACATGTTGGCTTATTGTTAGATTCAATCTATTATTTGTTTACATATTAATATAGTACAGAATTTTACCTTTCTTTTGAGCCCTTAATATTTAAATTTTGATAAATTTAAGTTTGTAAATAAAAATTTGTTTTTAAAAAAAAAGGTATAAAATTCCCCATTCAACCCTGTGTCCCATTTAACCTCTGTTGACCCTACCCATCCATGAAATTAAATTATGTTATTCAATTGGCCTGTCACAATTGTCTGGCATGCAAAGCACGATTTTTTGAGTTAGCACATGAAAGTATTTTCATTATGATGTCATAAGCTTTGGGGCTAAAAGCATTATATTGCATCAATTCAAGAGATTCATATTACCAATGATGATGCTAATTTACGGTTACATAACATAATTTCACAGATGACAAAAGCCACAAGGGCCTATCAAAGGCTCTTTGCTGAGCCTGTGCTTCCAGCTCTATAATTTCCAATTTACACCGTGGTTTCATAACATAATTTCACAAATGATTATCTCTGACTGCTCTTCAAAATTATAAATGATCACCTCCAAGAAAAACTAAACCAGTTCACTAGGGTTCTAGCTGAGACTTCTACTTTGCAGATTTCAATATAGGTTAATTTGTTGCAGCAAACCAATATACAGCCCACAAGATTGTCTTGAGCAGGGGTCACCAAACTTTTTTCACAGCGGGTTGCATAACACAGAATGAGTGTGGGCTGCATAACCAGCAAAAAGATAGTTACATCACACCTAGTGTGCATTCACTGAGCTAGAAGGCTCCATGGATATTAACACTAGAATGCCTGCAAAGTATGTTCACCTTTAATGCCTAAAGGGGTTAATTTGACCCTTCTTAAAAAAATCCAAATGGAGTGAATAAAAAATAAACTTTAAGCGAGTTAAATAAAATTAAGTAACAAAAAAAAGGTTAGTGAGATTTGTGAAACTGGTGTTTGCTTTCAAGATATCATGAATGTTTGGCTTGGAATTGCTGCATCCAACCAAGAGTATTGCTTTCAAATAATCATCAGTCAACCTCATTCAATGTGCTGACTTCACATACTTCATTTTTGAAAATGTTTGCTCACAGACATGAGTTGTTCTGAGCACTGATGCCATACCAGAGATAAATCTTTTCAACTTTGGAAACTCATCATCAAGTTGTTTGCTTGCAAATCAATGAGATCCAACTGTAGTTTGACTGGTATATCTTTAAGGTTACAATCAAATTGATTCTGGAACAGATGAATGTCATTCTCATTTCTGTTGATATCTGAAAATCTCTCAAAAAAATGCTTCTTCAAGTCACAAATAATGTTTTTTAGAAACTTGAAGTTATATCTTTTGCAATTCTTGGGCAAAGCTCTTTGAAACACTGAAAATGAGAGAAGTTTCCTCCTTCCAGTTGTGCTTCAAACAATGACAGCTTTCTCCAAAATCCTTTGATGATTCTGTAGAGATCACAGACAAGGTTTATCCATGTCCTGAAGTTTCAAGTTTGAATTCATGGGATGTGGATGTGATGTCAACCGAAAATGACAACTTTGACAGCCAAGTAGGATACGACCGAAGTGTTTTTCTGTGAGAAAAAAATCTCTTTAGCTTTGGAGCTTATAAAAAAAATAATAGGACTTTAGTGCAGCTGAGCTACCTCACACTGTGATAAGGCAAGTCACAGAAATCAGATTCAATTTCTTTAAGAAAAGCCTGGAACTAGTGGTGATTAAGTGCATGGCACCCTGAATGAAGTTCAACACAGAAACAACTGGTTTAAGCAAAAATATCTAAGCCCTCCCACAGAGTGCTTGCTGATGCAGTGTATGAACAGAGCACCCAGGATTTGAAGATCTTTCAACTGAGTCCTGATCTTCCCCAACAGAGCCTTCCTCACTCCAGCCATGTTTTTTCTCCATCAACTATAACACATCAAAGCTGACTCCTGAAGATTATAGTCTTGCAAAGTTATCTGCACTTCCATGAAAATGTGTTCTCCAGTTGTGCATGCTGCAAATGGATCCCAACTCTTCCAAATGAACACAAGAAGTTGTGACATACTTGAGAGATCAGTAGACTCATCCAGCACCAGAAAATACTACAAAATGTTCCTAGCTTTCTGGCAAGTCAATAGAACTATGTTCTCTTCAAGCTCTTCTGTTCTCGGCACAAAGGAACTTGCTGAAAGGGTGATACTTTCAAGCAAATTTGCTTTCTCAGGACAAAAGTCATTTGCTGCTTCCATCATACACTCTGATAAAGTTGCCATCAATAAATGGTTTTCCTTGCTCTACCATCTTTTGCACTATTATGTAACTTGTATGAGTGACAGATTAATTTTGATCAAACTTTTTTGTGAAGAGATTGAGATTCAAAACCACGTTTCATGGACTCACATTTCACAGAATACAACTTTCCAGAAAACTTCAAATATGTTGACAGATGTTTCGTTTCATTGTGATGCTCAAGATTGTAATCTTTCAAAACAGCAATGCTTTTGCTGCACATCATGCAACTGGCTGTTTGTTTCTGCTAAGAAGTACCTACTTTTCTCCTCATTCTTCATTTGAAACGTGACACTCTGCATCAACTTTTCTTTTGTTAGTCGATAATGATTGATCAATTACAAAATTTTATGAATGGAAATTTAAAAACTCTTTTTTTGGTTTCTGGAATAAAAACTCAAAATGAAAAAAAGCATCATATTTGGCTCAGAAATAAATATACCTCAAAATTTTTAAGTTAATCTTATTGCCATAATCCCGATAACTCTATATATAAAGTCAGCAACTCATATTCAACTGTCAACATGGAGAGAAGAGAAACTTCAGCCAGCTGGAATAATACTTGTAGAATCAGTGAAATTAGGATTGTTAGAGTAGCGGCACTGGACAAGCTATTAAATTTTTAAAATTTTATTAGGAAAATAGCATATATTCGACTGATATTCCTTCAAATAAAATTTTAACCATAATTGTTACATTATTTCATCCTACTTAAAACTACTGTGCAAATTTACTGGAGTACCAATATTTTTGTAACAATACTTTTAAATATGTATGCCATGTTTCTTTATTGCTGTACAAGTAGGAGGAAGTATGGCAATACTGTATGCTGCATGATCCAACATCACTTGTGAAGGCCTTGTTTCTTTTTATTAGTGTCTTATGTTAAATATGTTTTATCAAACAAATTTAAGTGTTGGTGGTGAGCCGGATGAACTGACCTCTTGAGGAAGAGATGTGCATTAAAAAAAAAGTCCCTGTGAAAGATGAATTTTTTTTAACCTGCACCTTGATTTAGACACTTTTTTACCTCATGAAATAACATTTCTCTCACAATGAAATTGTTTATTAATAGGAACACATAAAATAGCTTAATTTGCAAGTAATAATAATTGAACTGTAAACAATCAAAACTTGGCCACATTGATGAATTCTTAAGTGGCAAATAGCAGAAATTAATTTAGCTAAAAATAATAATAAAGATCCTAAAAAATTCTTTAGCTATTATAGAATCAATAATCAATCTAACAGTGATAAAATAGGGCCTATTAAATATGAAGGGGTTTTGAAAGAATCTGATGAGGAAATAGTAGAGGTCCTTAATGATCATTTTGCTTCAGTATTCACAGAAGAGAAACCAGTTAGATTAATTGATGATAATTCTAGGTCAAGGGAAGTAGTGATAAATTCTATTAATATAGACAGAGAAGAAATTAAAGGGCTTATAATTCAGTTAAATACTAGTAAGGCATCTGGCCCTGACAACATTCATTCTAGGATACTCAAAGAAGGTGTAGAAAGTATTGCAGTAGCTCTCGAGAAGATATTTATTAGATCACTAGAGTCTGGAGAAATACCAAATGATTGGAAATTGGCAAATGTAGTGCCAATTTTTAAAAAGGGAAGCAAAGAGGACCCAAATAACTTTAGACCAGTAAGCTTAACTTCTATAGTCTGTAAAATTCTTGAGAAGATGGTTAAGAAGGGAATTTCTGATCATCTAGAGAGCAGCAGGTTAATTAATGATGCTCAGCATGGTTTTAGAAAAGATAGATCGTGTTTAACTAATTTACTGGATTTTATGGATTATGTAACTAAAGAATTAGATAGGGGTGAGAAAGTTGATGTGATCTACTTAGATTTCAGCAAAGCTTTTGATAAGGTTCCACATAGAAGACTAGTTCATAAATTAAAGCTGCATGGGATATGTGGGAACGTTTTAAATTGGATAACTGAATGGCTGAAAAATAGGAAACAGAGAGTTGTACTGAATGGAGTGAGGTCAGAGTGGAGGAATGTTATTAGTGGCGTACCTCAGGGATCAGTTTTAGGCCCTTTATTATTTATAATCTATGTAAATGATCTTGGGCAAGGTGTAAATAGCAAAGTGTCAATTTTTGCTGATGACACTAAATTGGCTGCTGTAGTCAAAGAGGTTGAGGGTAGCTTTAAAGTGCAGGGTGACTTAGATAAGCTGTTAGCTTGGGCTCAGAAGTGGCAGATGACTTTTAACCTTAATAAATGCAAAGTTATTAACATGGGGAGAGATAATAGGGAATTTAGCTATGAGATGGATGGATATTGGCTTAATTCAGTTGAAGATGAGAAAGACTTAGGAGTGGTAGTAGATAGGTCACTGAAATTTTCAAAGCAGTGTATTGAGGCAAAAAATAGAGCAAATAGGGTGCTAGGTTACATTAAAAGAAACGTTAGCTACAAGAGTAAGGAGGTCATCCTTAAACTATACAACTCTTATGTCAGGCCACATTTAGAGTACTGTATACAGGCATGGTCACCACATTTTAGACATGATATAAACTTATTAGAGTCAGTACAAAGGAGGGCAACAAAAATAATACCATCCCTGAAGCACCTTCAATATGAAGATAGACTGAGGGTATTAAATATGTTTTCATTTGAAAGAAGGTGTGTGAGGGGAGATATGATTGAGCTTTTTAAAATCTTTTCTGGGATGGATAAATTAGATTTCAGCAAGTTATTTGAGTTAGAAGGTAGTAATAGAACTAGAGGCCACCACTTAAAGATTAAAAAACAGAGGTGCAGACTGGATGTTAGAAAATATTTTTTCACTAACAGAGTGGTGGATTATTGGAATAGTTTGCCACCTGAGACTGTAGACAGCCCAAACTTGAATGTTTTCAAGCGCAGATTGGATGATTATATGGGGATGGAGGGTTAATTTCTTACTTTTTGGTATGTGGATATGTTTCTTGACTCATTCCTGTGGATGCAGTTTCTTTTTATTGTATATTTTGGGGGATTTTGATTTTGTTTTTGACAGACTCCTATGGAGGCTTTAAATTATATATTGTAGATGCATGGTTGGACATTCCTATGGATTGTTAAATTGTATATTGTAGCTGCATGATCTGACAAAATCCTATGGATGCATTATATGGGTGGGATTTGATGGATACGGATGACCTTTGATAGGCCCTTGTGGCTTTTGTCATCCGTTAAATTATGTTATGTTATGTTATGACTCCAACATAAAACTAAAAAAAAAAATGCCATAATCTTTCCTCTATATACGAATCTAACTTTACCTTGAACACATTTAAATTTGGGCTACCCATGGCCTCTTGTGATAATTTATTACATTCTACCACTCTTAGTAATTTTTAAAATTTTCATGGGGTGACCCTTAGTTCTATTATTACCCTCCAAATCAAAGAACTTGCCAACATTGGTTTTGAATGACTCTCTAGTCTCTTTGAAAGGAAGTTGCTGAGCCATTTCTTGTTGTTTTGGTGGATGCATGTTTAATCTTTTTCTGAATAAGAGTGTCTTGCGATTGTGCCCACTGGTTTGTTTATGGGTACCAGTATAGGTCTTTGTGGTGGTGTATTTTGATTAAAATCTATGAGATTAGTGTCAAGATTTGTTTTAATATATTTCATGTTTTAGTGTTGAGAAGAAAGGGGTCTGTATGATGATGGTTCATTAAGGGTTTGTTGGGTTTATGAAAGGGTATATTAGCTTTTTTCAGATGGTAGATATAGAGTTGTGTAACCAGAGGTAGTTGACGATGCTTATTAGGGCTTGGATCGTTATAGGGACTAGATATTTTAGGTGATGGTTGGATATTTATTCTGGGCCTGTGGATGCGTTTTTTTTATTTTGGATGGTGTGTGTCTAAGGGTAGGAAAGGGAGGGGGGTCTGCATTTGTGTCTTGGTAGATTTCCTTTGTGTCTTCTGTTTGTGTGGTTAGTTGGCTCATGGCTGATCTTTGAGTGGTGTTTCATGAGGGTGTTGATGTTGTTTGGCTGAGGGAATTTTGTTGTGTGTTGTAAGAGATTTGTGTGTGGGTCTGGCATTTTGTATCTTTTGATTGTTTTCTAAAGGCAGGTTGTATTGGTGCAGTGACTTATATTTTCTACATTTAACTTGGGTTGGTTATTAGGGTGTTTGATAGTATTCTTTGTATTGTCATGTGTTGGGGATCAGATGTTTGTGAATTTATGTGTTTAATGAGATCTGCTATTTCACACATTATGTTTTGGTTGCATCATGTACATCTTCCTTGTAGTATGTTTGCTTTGCAAACTTTGATTGTTGTGTGAAATGGATGACTGTTATATCTAAGGAGGGAAAGTCACTGATGTTGAAGTCTCTGAAGTTGTTTGAATTACTGTATGAAGTTTTCCAGTTTACTTTGTTCTATTTTTGTAGAAATTACTTAGTATGTTTTTCCAACAATATTGATATTTCTAGAATGTATTTTTCCTTATTCTTTTAATTTTCTTTTAAAGGAGGACAGTTTCCTTGATGGGCAGTTAACTGTTATCATCGAAGATACATTAGAAGCTGATGACCAAAATTCATCCTTTTCTCCTCGATCATCTGTTCATATACGCTCTGTGAAATCTGGAACTGCCGTTGTTACACATACCCGAGAATTGACAGAAATTCATTCTGAACGCTTGAAGGTGAGTTTGTTGAGGTTATTTGTCATCACTGAGTGCGGAAGATTTGCAATTGGCATAAGTAAGGACAAAATTTTGTACTGTTGAATGTCTATGCTGTGTATAAATTTGTTCCTGGAAGTTTTAAACACTGTAAGAGTATCACTACTTCAAATTAAAGATGATTGCTCTGGTAATCCTTTGCAACCTTTGTCTTTTACTATTACTGTATTGCATTCCATCCCAGTTAGAGCAGAATTATTGGATTTATTATACTTAAATTTATCCCCGTAAGGGGCACGGCGATTTGCCATCCTGGCCGCCGTGCTGACGGGATCCAGCGCTCCGTCCGGCCCCAGCTTAGCCTCTCTTCCTTCCTTCAGATAGCCCGATTTCTCCCCTACCTCGTCCCCGTAAGGGGCGCGGCGATTTGCCATCCTGGCCGCCGTGCTGACGGGATTCAGCACTCCGTCCGGCCCCAGCTTAGCCTCTTCCTTCCTTCAAAACACTTGTTTCCTCTCTTTTCACACAACCTCTCCCACAACTTTCTCTGGTCAGCCTCTAATTTCACAGGGTAGATGCTGACCTTCCTTTCAGCCAACCGTCCCGCATCGGGGCTGAGGGGGTGGGGGACAATGTTCCCTAACCCCTGAGCTCCGGTCTGGGGTGGCTGGTTTTTAACAACCTGCTTCATCCCCACCCATACCTTCCACACATCCCTTTTCCTCTCCTCTTCACAACCTATATTTTTTTACGCTGTGTCTAAGGTGGAGCCGCCATGCCGATGGACTGCCAGGCCACCAGGCGGGAGGGGTGGTCCCAAATGGCGGCGCCTGGCTCTGCCAGGCCTGTAAGCACCTCTTGGAGTGCGGGCAACTGCAAGAGGTGATGAGCTATTGCGTCCCGTAAAACAAAGAGGGTCACCATGCCCAATGATGAAAAAAAAAACATCTCCCCTTAATTCCCCCTAAAACAACGGAGCCGCCCTCGTGCAGCTCCACAGAAAAGATGGAGGTCCCCCCCCCTGTGCTTGCGCAGGGGACCCTCCATACCTCTTTAACCAGAGAGGAGGCTTACTCCTCTCCTAAGCCTACGGGTGTAGGGGACTCCCCCTCACCCCCTTCTCTGGAGGTGCTTTTGGGCACCTCCCTATCTCCAGCGGCAGTCCCTCCTTTGCTTTCTAAGGGGACTGCCAAGAAAGCCAGCAGGCAGCCCATTGCCGACCGCCCCTCGTACAAGCGGCTCGGTAGGGCAAACCCCCTTAGGGGGGAGAGGGAAGCCAGGCCCCTTCGGTCGCTTCCCTCAAAAGACCTGCTGGCAAAAATATTAAACCTGGCTGGGGTCAAGGCCTGTGCCTCCCCACTAAAGACTTATGACGCTTCCAAGGGGACCTGCGATGTCCTGGGAGTGGATGGCCAACTGGAGGCCCCTCCTGTGATAGACATGGTCCTTGAGGAGACCCAGCCTCAGACGGTAGGGCCTTCCATGGGGGGTAATTCAGGCTCAGCGCCAAGCACCGAACCCGAATCCACCCCTATGCAAGGTCCTCCTCAAATGGCTGACGGCTCCGAGGCAGTAAAAGGAGGGGAGGGATCTCCTCCGACAGGTGCCCCTACGACAACCAGGACCTTCTCCATTTCGGAGAGGGACTTGGCTGAGGCCGGCCCATCTGGCCTTGGGGCTTCTGCCGGCGGAGGTGAGAAGCGGGTTCATTCCCCGCCCTCCTCTCCAAAAAAAAAAGACGAAAAAGACCCGGGGCTCCTCTCCATCCGCGGGGGCTGCGGGGACGGATGGGTCTGCTACCACTTTGGTAGGCGACCAAGCCAAGATCGGCACATCCGGCCCCTCTACCCCCTCGTGTGCGGAGCCCCTGACCAAGACTAACACCAAGAGTGCACAGGGTGGAGCCTCGATGACATCGGGGCCCCTCATTCAGAGGTTACCTGGCGTTTTCGAGCCCGCTGGCTTCAAACGCTTCCTCGTTATTCGCTCCATTGATGGCACCATGTTGTCCAAGGGCAACATGATCCATCAGAGGAGAGGATTAGCTAGTGCAATTGGTAGAGAGCCGAAGGTGACCCGTTTCTGGGACGGCAGCCTTCTGGCGAATGCGGCGAATCCCGCCGAGGCGGCCAAGATAAGTGCTCTTCGGACACTTCATGGCACCCCGGTGAGTGTGACGCCGCACTCTACCATGAACTTTGTGAAAGGAGTAGTTTATGCGAGGGAACTCGTTGACTACTCCATTGAGGACATCACCCTAGAGCTGGCCGACCATGGGGCGGTCAAGGTCGAACGTGTGATGAGAAAACAGGGAGGGGCCTCGAGACCCACCCCTACACTCTTCGTCACGTTCGACTGTGACAAGCTCCCTGAGTCGTTGCGTGCCGGTTGGTACCGCTACCGCGTGAAGGCATTCGTGCCACTGCCGCGGCGGTGCTATTACTGTCACCGCTTCGGCTATACGAATCGCTCATGTAGACGTGCAAAGTCGGGGTCACCCGAAGTCTGTGTAAATTGCTCCAAGGTCGCACACGATAAGTCCAAATCGTGTGTGGCCAAGTGTGTCAATTGCGGAGAGCCGCACCCTGCTTCTTCGAAGCAATGTGGTGCATATCTCCTGGAGAAAGAAATCCTGGCCGTTCAGGCCCAGGATAGACTCTCATTCCGCGAGGCTAAGCACTTGGTCCTGGCGCGCCCAGCTCTGCCTGGGACGTCATATGCCTCAGTAGTTCGAAAGGCACCCTCTGCTCCTGGCCCATCCAGGCCAACGAGCACGGTTGTTTCCGCGCCCATTCGGAGCCCTTCTGCGGGCTCTACCCGACCCGGGCGCTCCCCTGGCGAAGCTGGCGGCAAAAAGGGTTCATACCCAGCCCCGGCTAAAACCAGGGCTTCCCCCTCTTCCCCCAACGTGACCGTTTCCCGCAAGGCGAAACGGCCACGCGCCTCCACAGAGTCGTTAGACTCACAGGAGGCAACACCCCTGAAGATGGTCGCTAGGCCATCTTCGGGGGTTCCTAAAGCTGTCCCCCGAAAGGAGGACAGCAACAAAGGAGCTTCGGCTCCTTCGCCCACGCCTAGTGGTGGAGCGAGTGGCTCGGAGACGGTGGTTCCTCGAAAAGAGGGCCCCCCCGCCTCCGAAGCCGCAGCGCCCGCCTAAGGTTTCGAGGCGGAGGGAGGAAAAGACTTGCATGGCGAGCCCAACCTCCCCCAATAAGTCCTCGAAGGCGACAGCGCCTCCAGCGCTTTGTCCGGCCAACAGCGCCCGGGGTTCTGCCCCCGGGAAGCGTACGGCCATTCCCGTGAGGGTCTTCAATTCGAGGAGGGCCCCCGCGTCTCCTCCGAGCTAGGCCTGGAGGGCATATTCCTTCAATGGAATTGCCGTGGACTCCGGGCCAACTGGGAGGAGCTGCGGAGGCTCGTCTCGTCCCGTTCCCCGTTAGCTATTTTTTTGCAGGAGACCATGCTAGGCGCGTGCCCCCTGCCCGCCCTCCCGGGGTATAAGGGTCTTGCGACCCCACCACCGCGGGCTGGGGGATGCGCGGTTTACACCCGGCATGATGTCTCCGTTCTTCCTTTCTCTTTAGATACCTCCTTTCAGGCAGTGGCTCTGCAGCTGCACCTGGATAGGAGGTATACTATCATTTCTGCGTACATTCCACCGTCAGCTGACTTCGACGCGGGGGACTTCCGCCGCGTCGTGGCACGGTTGCCGAGGCCCTATCTCTTGCTTGGAGATCTGAACGGCAGGCATCCTCTCTGGGGAGATTACACCATAAACCCCAGGGGACAAGTCCTTGCCGATCTGATCGAAGAGCTTGAGATGGGTGTCCTAAACGTGGATGAGTTTACGCATCACTGTCCGAGAACCGCTTCATTTTCTTGCCTTGACCTATCTTTGTGCTCTTCGGATGCACAGCCTGATTTTGATTGGGGGGTGGTCGATGACTTCCATGGTAGTGATCACTTTCCCATTCAAATATCATTTTCAGGGCAACTGCCGCCTGAGAGACCACCTCGGTGGTGCTTGGCGCGGGCGCGGTGGCCTGCATTTCAGGAAATGACTCAATTCTCTATCTCAGTCGAGGAGTTTAGGTCGGTAGATGAGGCCGTTGAGTTCTTCTCCGGCAACCTCATCGCCGTGGGCCTGACTACTATTCCTAGGACGTCTGGCCGTTTTGCACGCCGACCACTCCCATGGTGGTCGGCCGAGTGTGAGACGGCCCTCAAACAGAAGCGTTATGCCTACATGCGCTATAAGCGCCGCCCGAACGATTTCACTGTCGCTGAATTTCGTCGGGCTAGGGCTAGGTTCCGGTATATTTCGAAGCACGCCCGCCGCTCTTCTTGGCGGGCATACGTGTCTTCACTTAACGGGAAGACCCCTTTAGCTGAGGTGTGGAAGCGAGTCAAAAGGATTCGGGGCAAGTTCTCGCAGGACCCCCCTCCCGTTCTCCAGGAAAATGGGACCGCAATCTCGGACCCCGCGTCCGTGGCGGAATCCTTAGCGACCGCTTTCTCCGCATTCTCTAGCCGTGATGCTGCTCCGCCGGCATTCAATGCACGTCGTGATGTCGCGGAAGGCCGCCGGCTGGACTTTACCTCCAGAGGCGGAGAACCCTTCAACGACAAGTTTACTGTGAGTGAGTTGCGTTCCGCTCTCGCTTCGTGCGCGGACACCGCCCATGGTCCGGACGATGTCCCGTACGCCATGCTTCGACACCTGGGTGAGCGAGGCATGGCCTTTCTGTTAGATTTGTTCAACAGGATCTGGGTGGAAGGTCTCCTCCCAGACTCCTGGCGAATCGCTACTGTGCTCGCCTTTCGCAAGCCGGGGAGAGATCACTCTACTCCGACCGGTTTCCGCCCAATATCTCTAACCTCTTGCGTGTGCAAGTTGATGGAGAAATTGGTAAATGTTAGATTAGCCTATTTCCTGGACAGCGGAGGCCATCTGTCTTCTGCACAGTGCGGCTTCCGTAAGTTCCACTCCACGTCGGATGCTCTGCTCCGACTGGAAAATGCCGTCTGCGAGGCTTTCCTTCGTAGACAGCACTACGCCACGGTGTTTTTTGATCTGGAGAAGGCCTATGATACCGCATGGCGATACGGTATCATGGAGACTCTCCACACGATGGGGGCGAGGGGACGCCTCCCAATGTTTATATCTGAATTTTTGCGAGATCGACGATTCCGCGTACGGGTGGGGGGAGCCCTCTCCGGCCCAAAGGAGCAGGAAGAGGGTGTCCCGCAGGGAAGTGTCCTCAGTGTCACACTCTTTGCCCTGAGCATCAACGGCATCACCTCGGTGCTGCCGGAAGATGTTCTCGCTACACTCTACGTGGACTACCTTTCGATCTCTTTTGGCGCGGCCCAGATGCCAACTCTGGAGCGTCGACTCCAACAGGCATTGAACCGCGTCTCTCGCTATGCCGAAGCGCACAGGTTTCGGTTTTCTTTGGCCAAGACTAAGGTGGTGCACTTCTGCCGCCATCCACGGCTTCACCCCGACCCAGATTTGTTTCTTGATGGGGTGCGCCTGGATGTGGTTGAGTCGCACCGTTTCCTTGGTCTTGTATTCGACCGACGCCTCACCTGGGAGGCTCATATTCGCAGCCTTAGGGTCTCTTGTACCCGCGCCATGGACATTCTCCGTTCCGTGACGTTCAGCGCTTGGGGCGCTGATAGGGCTACCGCCTTACTTTTTTATCGATCCTTTGTTCGCTCGAAGCTCGACTACGGATGCGAGTTTTATGCATCCGCAGCCGAGCGTTTATTGCGGAAGGTGGATTCGATCCACCACACCGGCCTTCGCCTTGCGACCGGTGCCTTCCGCACTTCCCCCATTGAGAGCCTGTTGGTCGATGCTGGGGAGATGCTACTCGCTCTGCGCCGCGTGTAGTGCATCACTCGCCTGTACGCGCGAGCCCGGCGCCTCCCTCAGTCGCCAACAGCTCTCACTGCATCCGCAGCTGATCTCGATGGTGCCTATGCCGCCGAGAGACGCCAGTCATACCCTAAGCCCTTTGGGTTTAGGGCCAGGAAACTCCTTCGAGAGGTAGATATAGCTCTCGGGCCGGTGGCGCCCTTGGTTCTGCCCAGGACGCCACCCTGGAGGGTACCACATTTGGCTATTTGTCGCCACGCCTCTGCTCCCAAAGCTTGTATTGCGTTCAACCTTTTTGGAGCACACATCGTGTCACGCTGGAACCGTGCCAGTGTATACGGATGGCTCCAAGTCCCAAGAGGGGGTCGGCTTCCACGCCGTATCCCCTCTGTTTGAAGTCAGCGGGGCTCTACCAGGCGCTGCGTCTGTCTTCACGGCCGAGCTGGTGGCAATACACCACTCGGTACGGGAGATTACGCGACGTGCCCGGTTCGGAGACCGGATTGTGATCTATAGCGACTCACAAAGCGCCCTGAGTGCTCTCGGGGCATTGGAATCTCCGCATCCCTTGGTTCGCGATATCCGTGACGCCACGGTTTTGGCGAGCCCGGCAGATGTCGAGATTATCTTCTGCTGGGTTCCTGGACATGTAGGAATTGCGGGGAATGAGCGCGCCGATGAGGGCGCCAAAGAGTCCGCGAGGACTCTGCGACCAGACCAGCGTTTCGCTCTTCCTCACACCGACTACATGGCAGGAATACGGGCAGCTCTTCGGACTGCTTGGCAAAGAAGATGGGAGACGGTCGAAGGGAACTTAAAGTTGCGTGCCATTGCGCCGCGACTGTTCCCATGGACCTATCCCCCAATGCCGCGGCGGCTTCAGGTGTCTTTCTGTCGTCTCCGAATCGGACACACTCGTGTGACGCATCGCTATCTGATGGAGCGCTCGCCTGCGCCCTATTGCAACGACTGCGTCGTCCCCCAGACTGTTCGGCACATTCTTATCGAATGTCCCAGTCTGGGTGATCTTCGCGCACGATACCTGTCCCAGTACTGGGATGGGTGGGGTCGCTACCGCCTGTCCCTTGTGCTCGGGACAGATTCGTGCACATTGACTTGTGGACTTGTTGACTTCTTGGGGGAGGCCGGCCTTCTCCCTATTATTTAAGCAAGGTTTGTTTGTTGTTTTTTTTTCGTTTTGTTTTTTGTTTGTTTTTCTCCTTTAGTTGCACGCTCCTGCGCCGGGGGGACCTCTCCCCGACGCACCAGCTTGCTTCCTTTCCCCCTTTTGGGGTGTTGTTTTTTTTTTTTCTCTCTTTAATTTTATTTTAAAGTAGCCTAGAACTAGGCCAGTTTTAATACGTCGACTAATGCCCAAGTAGGCAGTCGCCAGATCAGCTCTTAAAAGAAAAAAAAAATACTTAAATTTATGTAATTATATTACAGGTTTTGCTATATATAATTGAAAATTGCTTTCAGAATATCAACTTGAATTATATGATAAGTAGATACTGAATGATAAAATAATTATGCATACCAAAAGGAGTTTTAGTACATAGCACTGTGTGATAAACCTACAAAATCTGCTCCCATAAAAACAAAATGTAGCATTTACAATTTAAAAAAAATGTGGGAACTATAAATACTCAGAATGAATTTTTCCCTTGAATTCTAGGTAAAATAGCAACAAGGGAGTATCACACAAAGTTTGTAAGGAGGGATCTGTAAAGAAAGTGATTAATTTAGAGAAGATGAATATGTGATCAAGATACATAGCTGCAGATCCTCCTGCAGAGATTGGGCCAGAAGGGCATACAAGCCTCCATATGTCACCTGACATGACCTTGCAGGTAGTTGATGGAAGTAAAGGAACAGTACCTGGAGTGGGTTCTCTTCTGTACAGAAGGTGATATGGCAGACTCCACTCATATCAGTTGAAAGAGGTTGTTATGCCCTTTCTTCTCCTCATGGACTTGAACAGTAGGATTTCTCCAGCCACTAAGAATTGCTTCTTTTTCCTCAATCAGCCTGTCCTTGTAGGCCTGGATGGGAAGTTATTGGTGACCTACATGGTAGAAATCACTTTTCTGTTCAAATATCTTTTGTGGGGCTGCTACTGCTCAAGATTGCATTTCTGTGATGTCTGGATCTGCCACAGTAGTTCACTTTCTAGGAAATCACTGACCTATCTCAGTCAAGTAGTTTAGGTCTATAGGTGAGGCCCTAGAGTTCTCTTCTTATGTACCCTCAATTCTGCCGGTTTATTCTCCATTCCTTGAGCATCTGGCTATTTTTTATGCTGACTACTTCTGTGGTGGTTGGCTGAATTTGAGACAGTGCTCAGAAAGAAGCGCTATTTCTATATGTGCTATAAGCACCATACATGTGAATTTCATTGCATGAGGGGCAGTTTCCCTTTCATCACAAAGCATGTTTGCTGTTCTTAGGAAGGATATTTCTTGACTTGATAGGACTCCTCTTGGGGAAGTGTGTTTAAAAGATTTGGAGTAAGATCTACCCCCCCCCTCCTTCTTCTCCAGGAAGGCAGGACCACCATATTGGATCTTGCCTCTGTGATGGAATCTTTCGCAACAATCGTATTCTCCAGGCAAGATCTACTTTGCCAGCATTTAAAGCACATCGCACATTGTCTGAAAGCTGCAGACTGAACTTCTCCAGATGCACAGAGCCCTTCAATGACCTGTTTATGCTAAATGTGCTGTATTCTGCCCTTACTCCATATGTGGAGCCCCACCCCCACCCCTCCATACAATATCCTATACATCATCTTTAAATACTTGGCTGATGAATGACTGACATGTTTGCTTTTCGCAAGCCAGGGAGAAATAACTCTACCCTGTCCATTTACTGCCCAATTTCTATAACTTCCTGCATGTGCAAGTTGAATAAATTCATTAATTTTAGCTTAGCTGTTTTTTGTTTTTTTAATAATTGAGGTCACTTGTTTCCTGTACAGTCTAGCTTTTACAGGTTCTACTCCACATTGGATGTTCTGCTCCAGCTTGAAAATGCTATCTATGAAGCCTTCATTCACAGACAGTACTTTTACAGTGTTCTTTGATTTAGAGAAGGCCTATGATACCACATGGTGATAGAGTATCATGGAGAACCTCCATACTAGGGGGGCACAGTGAT
This sequence comes from Ceratothoa steindachneri, assembly GCA_963969495.1. Classification (NCBI taxonomy): domain Eukaryota; kingdom Metazoa; phylum Arthropoda; class Malacostraca; order Isopoda; family Cymothoidae; genus Ceratothoa; species Ceratothoa steindachneri. Next base: position 20,021,021 of record OZ018336.1, on the reverse strand, counting down.
GCCTCCCAATTTTTGCATGCGAGTTCCTGTAAAATTGTCAATTCCGCATATGGGTGGGGAGCTCTGTCTGGTCCAATAGTGCCAGAAGAGCATCAATGGTATCACCTTGGTGCTGCCAGATGTTTTTGCTATAGTCTACATAGATGACTTTTTGATCTCTTGGTTCAGCCCAGATGCCTACCTTGGAACACCAATTCCAACAGGCTCAGAACTATACAGGTTTTGGGCTTTCTTTGGTCAAGGCTAATGTAGTCCACTTCTGCCCCCATCCATGGCTTTACCCTGAGCCACACCTGTAACTAAATGAGGCTCATCTGAATGTGGTAAAGTTGCATGGTTTCCTTTCTCTTGTTTTTAATTTGCACCTCACCTAGGAGGTTCATATTTGCAGCTTAGGCTTTCCTGTACCCATGTCATGGATATTCTCCTCTTCATGGGATTCAGCATTTTGGGTGCTGATGGACTACTCTCCTAATGTTTTACTGCTCTTTTGTTCATTCTAAGCTAGACTAGATACAAGTTCTATCCATCTGCATCTGAGCATTTATTGAGGAAGCCCTCGCTTGCTGATTGATTCCTTCTGCATGTGCTCTCAATTCTGTGGAGATGCCAGTGGCTTTGTGCTGCTGTCCCCAGTGCACTATGCACTTGTATGAGTGGGTTCAGCATCTCCCCCATTTACCAATGGCTGATCCCAGCAGTAATTATGCCATTGTGAGACCCCAATCATGCCTTTAGCCTTTTGGGTTTAGGTCAAGAAAACTCCTAGCACTCGGCACTACTGGTTCTGCCTAAGGTTCTTTCCTGATTCCAAAGCTTCTACAGCACCAGGAGTATTGGCTTTCATATTTCATGTCATATCTTGTCATACTGGAGCCATTCCAATGTACACAGATGGCTCAATCCATGCTACCTCCTCTCTGTTTGAAGCTGGTGGGTCTCTTCCAAGTGCTGGATCTATCTTCACTGCTGAGTTAGTTCCAATACAGTTCAATAAAGGAGATTGTGCATCATGCTGAATATGGAGACCAAATTGTGATCTATAGTGACTCACAGAGCACACTGAGTAACCTTTGAGGTATTGCAATTTGCTGTATCTGTGATGCTGTGGTGGCAGGGTTGCAACTTCCTCACCAATTCTTCCTGCTGCCCCAACAAGGTCCGCTCGGTGGTTCAAGGAGAGTGTATTGAGGAGAGAGAGTATTTTCTAAATTTATTAAAACCCCCAAAATATTCCAAGCTAAACCAACATCACAACCCCAAAACCTTTAAAATAAATATATCTTATAACCTACTCAAAATTATGTTTATGTATACACTATATTGGTGGCCTTACAATATTATTGGCCAACAACCACACTCGCAAAGAGAAATGTCTAGGGCTTCACAAATGGATGTGAGTCTGTCCAAAATGTATCTGGATATCCAGGAGTACTATTACTGGTATAAGGGGGTGGTTTGAAAGGGAGGTGGGCCCTCTTTCTTAATGGAAGGGGGGTTTCTTTTTCTTAAGGGACTGGGAGTCCAGTTCCAGCCAATGCAAAATGATCTGCACTCAAGGACGGGGATGCGGTGGTTCCAGTCAATGTGGAAAGTGGGAGGGCTCTGGCTCCACTTGATGCGTAGGTGACTTGGAGGCAGCCTCGAGACTCATGCTTCAAAAACAGTCCCCCTACTGCCACACAATGGTCAAGATTGGCTGCTGCCACTTCACCAAGCCAGAACGCGCTGGACAAGCCAGCATCAAGAAGCTGGAAAGGAGAAGTCATTTTCAATCACCCAATCGCTGTCACACTTAAAACATTCTTATA